>RSEF01000002.1:115617053-115630723 GCA_003993805.1 Himantopus leucocephalus | reverse complement strand
CCCCCCCCCCCCCCCCCCCGAGTTTGATATATAAGAACAAAGATATAATACTAATTATATGTAGTTTCTTATTAGGATTGCATAAAAGCTTCTGTTACAATATATGATGGGGGCCATATCTGTAAGTTAGATAGGCTGGCTTGAGAATTGTGGCTTTATATCCTCACATTTCCTTAGGCATACTAAAATAAGCTTTCATGCCGCGGGAAGGCGAAATGCCTCTGTCAGTATGGTAGAAGAAGCAGCCTGTTCCTGGTGAGGTGGAACAGTGATCTGCAACTGCAGAAATGTTTCTATTCCCCAGTATCAAGCCAGTGCCAAGTGAGGGAAATTGCTAGAAAAATAACATCAAGCATTCACTGAATACTGATGAGTTGGGGCTGGATTTTACTGAACTGTTGATCATCTCCAGCAAACTTTATAGATTTTCATCGTATTGTGGAGAAGGTAGTTTAGTTGTTTGTTGTCCGTGTCATTAAAATCATCTTCATGTTATACACAAGATAGATAACTCCTGCTAACTTTGATTTCTGAAAGTTCAGGAGCCTCTCTTCCTCTTTCAAAAGATGTGATGTGCAAATGCTTCGTTATGTTCCTCAGATGGAGGGTTGTTGTGAGAGGGTTAGTGAGGCACACTTCAGAGCATGTGCCATTCCGCTCCTGGCACCCTGGAGCTTTTAAGCCTGCAGTACTCATTTCCCTGATCTAAACCCTCCATCCTGGAGACAGGCAGCACAAACATTCCTCTTGTGGTTGGGAAACTTAACTTGTTCCAGGGTTGTCTAGGGCCATGTGTCTTGCGCTCCTTCAATTTCTGCTCATATCTCATCCAGCTTCTCTTGCATTTACTTGAAATGTTGCTAAAGCAACAAAGATTTGCCACAGAGCACTCCTTCTGTGTCAGGAAGTCCTTTGGGGATTCTGCTGGATCGAGGGATGGCTGGTTTCTCTAGCACATACTAAGTTTCACAACCCAACATTTGGAGCAGGGTCTGAACCACAGCTGGGAGGAAGATGGTAATACTGAGGTAATACTGATATGGAGTATCTGGAGGTATATGACTACGGAGGGGCTGCTCCAGGCTGGCAGGCACTGTGTGCTGTGTTCCCCTGCAACTGCTGGATGGTTTCTGCTATTGTCCACCTACAAGTGAATCACCAAAAGGGCGTATATACTGTCTGACTAATTGCATTGCTCCATTTTCTTTCCAAACTCTTTGGTAAGTTTTGCTGACATCATTGAGTTTTTACATTTCAATGAAAAAGCGTTGGGTTTAGTCGTGTCCCCCGCCATTGAAAAGAGATACTGAATCCCTCTGTGGGGTAGGGAATAGTTATCTGAGAAGGTTGCAAAGACACATATAATAGTTCAGAAGAGATAAAGACATGATCAGAAATTTCAGCTGAGGGCTTAAGAAGATATGACTCTCAAATAATATGACAGAAGCAGTGCTGCTGTGAAGAAATCCACAACCATAAGGCATATGGAAAAATGACTTTAGATCATGGATAATGTCAACATATGGGCAGAGGAAATGTAAAGGGGCCTAATTTATCTAAGAAATATCTATATATTTAGGCACAGACTTCCCACTTCTGATTTCAGATGGGCATGAATGCTGATAGTTCCTGCCTTATGTTTTTGCTCTGCCATTTTTTTTTGTTGTTTCTACTGATCATCAGTCACTAATACTACACGAATTGTACCATTCAGCTACCATTATTCTGACCCCATACAGCATCCTGATTTCTTTTTATGCCCAATTTAACACTTATTTAAGTGACATTTCTTAATACATAATTTCAATTGTTTATTACAAACACAGAAAAGGTATCGAATGTGTTATGGATTGCATCAGTGGGTGACTTGACATTACAATATTTCAAGAATATTAAGTTATTAACTTTTTTTTTAAAAAAAAGGATGAGAAAAAATAATATTCAGTACTTCAGAACTTAAGTATAATAGCTGAACTAAATGAAGGGATTTGCAATCAGGCAACCAGTAAGAAATGGAAGGAGTTTTACTATAGAAACATTTGGCCAACTTTTGCAAGCCAAATAATAGAATAGCAGATGCAATTACAGTCTGAGGTGTTTAGAGCAACGAAGTCACCTTTTGGGGGTGTGACATCACTGGAATTAAACATGGTGGAGTGAATGGAAGGGTTGGCAGGTCCTGTCTCATCACAACGGAGGCCGTTCAACAGTAAGAGTAAGGAACCTAGTTCTTCATTTTCTCCTAACCCAAACTAACCTATCCAAGAACAACTCCTCAGATGAAACTGCAAGTACACATGATGTTTACTAGGTCATGGTCATGCCAAGGTTGACAGTGGGTAGGAGCAAAGAACAGAGTGCCTGTGGCATCTTTCTCTACCACCCAGCCCTGTTGCAGGACCTGAGAATGTTCCCATGGGGGTCAACCTCTGGAAGACACAGAACAAGTTACTGCCTTGGAAGGCAGAGGGAGCAACTTGTCATCTGTGGTGAGACAGGCAGCACCAGGACTGCTCATGGATACCCTACACAATCCACCTGTGTAGCAGATGAAGTTAAAACAGGAGCAAACCTCTCACGTGCCTCATGTGGGCACATGTGTCATCTCCCAGTACTCACTGGGGAAGGGACAGGGCAGCTGTGGGAGAGCACTATCATCAATCTCATCATCCATCTGTGCTTGCAGGCTTTTATCTATTAGAGGATGAAGTTTATGATGGCTATAAAACCCCACCCAGAGCTAAAAGGCAGAGCACTTATGGTAGGCTGGAAGCTGTTTGTGGAACAGTGTACCACACAAACAAATGGTTACTCAAAATTGAAATTCTCTTTCCAGCTGCGTCTGCTTTTTGCGGCAAAAATGTGCAATTTTTATAGACAGCTATGCTATGACCTTGTTAGAAAAGGGGCATTATGTAAGTAGGACATGTCATAAACTCATTACTTCCAGCACTCGCTAAAAAAATACTAATATTGACAAGGGTATGAACAACTTCAAAAATTAAATGTAGATGATGAAGGCCTTAGAATGCAGTAACTAACAGCTCTTCCAAAAGCCATATGATGGAATAATTCTCTCAAATGTGTTACCCAGTCATCTGGACATGCTGCTAAGTATAAAATACAGCACAATTACAGATCTTTATCTCTCAAATCAAGATCATTCCCTTTATGATTTCCCCCCAGCTATATAACAATGTAATTATTTTGCTTATATTAACATTTCATGCTGAATATTGTTTCTTCGCACTGCAACTATTTAAAGGCACATGGTGAGATTTAATCTTCTCTTTAAAATAATTCAAGGAGGCTAAAAATTACTTTTAAATAAGTTTGTAAGTTTGTTTTCATTTGCTTCTGAGACATAAACAAAAAATATTTAGCAAAAAACATAGTCTGAAAGTTGAATTTACCTGGGAGAGGGATATACTTTAAATAGAATCATTCTGAATTCAGAACATTGCTGAAAAATCATACTAAGGAAAACACATTTCCTGAATTTTCTTGAGTTTTTCATGCCTTTCATTCAGAAATATTACTGCTTTCTAAAAATGTGAAGGAAAAAAAGAATCAATGGGGACGACAGCAACACTCTAAGAAGAAGTAAAAATAGATTTTCACAAATAGTGGATTCTGTAGTTTTTTGCAATCAGTTTTCCAGTTTTCAGAATGTTTGCAGATAAGAACATGCAATAGCTTCCCTGGATATTTTATTTTCTGTAGTTATGGCATTTTGTGAGCAAGCAACTATTTCTATTTATCATGAAAGTCTTTGTGAATGATGCATCTTGAGATCCAAGGGACTGTATCTGCCTGACTGCACTGCCATCTACCCCCCTTGCAAAAGGGAGTTCCAGTATATTGTAGTAGCTCATTGTTCTATAGAATTAAGAGTTAACGGAAATAGTTTTAACATTACCATCTGTGCTAAACCTACATCCATACTGGTATACTAAACATGACAAGGGCACACTCACATGCCTCGGCCCATGATGGTCTTATGTACTCCTTATGTATATTTTTGACCAATGCTAAGTAGCACTTTCCCAGCCAATGCCAGTCTGGGGTGAGAGAATAGCACGGGCCAGGGACTGTCCCAGTGGATGTCAACAGGGTCCAAGCAAGGTAGTGGAAGAGAATTTAACTATTGAGGCCCAAATTATGCAGTGACGCTGCCTGCAAGGCTAGAGAACAGGTCCCAGACTATTTTCTTTGCTAGCACTTCCTACCAGGTTACCATGACTTAGGTGTTTAACAGCATATTAACCAGGATGTGCTAGGAACTTTCCATCACAAAAAGGTACGTGAACCAACAAGTTTTGGAGGACATGTTTAAACTCACATTACTGACAAAGTTGTACTTCGGCATGGCTTGGCTAGTTGAGGTGCCCGAGGCTAAAGTATACCAAGCCCGTATACACATGGGTTTGACAACACAGTCGTCATTTGTAAAATATGGTTACAGTTTTGGGATGTGGTTTATGAGAATGTCACTGATGTTTATTACAGGAAAATTTTGAGGTTTTTGTAACTTCCTTGGCTTTTGATTTTTCCCACCTGTTCTAACATGTAGTCTGCATGCTGTCTGCTGGGTCAGAAAGCAATTAGAATTTGGGGTTGTTAACACAAAAGGAGGACAGGACAAAACTTACTCCAAGACATTGTTGCTCCTTGGCCTCTGTGTACCCTCCCATTCAAGCATTTTTGGTCAGAATTTCCAAAATCTAGTACCCCTTTTTACCCTCCCAATTTCAAAAGCCCTCCTTTAAGAGTGGTTATTACATGTCTTGGTGACACATGGCCCAAATCAGCTGCTCCCAGAGCATCCCAGAGTGATGTTTCTCTCCTGGCCCATGGGGAACCCTTCAGCATTTTAAACCCCAAAACATGTGTATGCAGTCGACGGGGACCCAGACTCCTCCGAAGAGCCACCCAGAGGAAGATGAGGAGGTGAGAAGAAGGCAAGGCATCCATCAGCCCCTTCCTCGGCACGGTGTGGGACAGCATGCTGCCAGGTAGGCATAAAGCTGCCATCAGCCGCCCGTCCTCCCCTTCTCACTGCTGCTGTGGAGGCTTTGTGCCAAACGCCCGCAAATCGAAAAACATTTGTTTTGCGCTATAAAAACCAGTGGCTAACATCTGCACATGTTGTCTCCAGTGTTGTAAACCTGTCATCGGCGCGGTATTGTTTACATATGGCTACAAGGCCCTCATAGCCGAGAATCCCTATGCGGTGCAGTGGCAGCCAACGCTTTCCTGACAGCTGTGTCAACTGGAAGCAGCACAGCCGGCTTATTTGTTTCAACAGAAGCCTCAGTAACCCCCACCCCAAAGACACAAATCAGATTCTTTCATTTTTTTTAATGAGCTCAATGTTAATAATAGATCAACTGCAGTGCAGATGCTGGAATGGAAATAGCTGGCATTTCCCTAACAAGGCACATAATTCTCTTAGAAATAATGGATCTCAACTGAAATAGTTACAGCCAGCCAGGCAGCACTTATAATGCATGACCAAGTGTCCAAAATGAAATCAAAATCTGGGAAACATGCAAAGGTGCTAATTTTCTACATCAGTGGGATTTATCAAGTTCCTACTGATTAATATGAAAAGTTGTTTGGTTGTTCAAATGACAGGGCTTTGTTTTGCTTGCACAGACATTTGAAAGACATTGATTTAGATATTACAGGAACTTCTGTATTGGCAGAATGCTTTTAAACGAGTAAATCAATTCTCTCTGCATTATAAATGGCAGTTATTAAATAGGAGATTTTTTTTTATCCCTATCTTAGTGACAAGGTTCCTATCTATTGAGAGAAACAATTACTTTTTTTTTGATATACATATACCAAGGCTTTTCTTGAAAAATCAGAGTTTAATTCATTGTTTCTTCCACCATCTTCCATCATTTAAAAAATATTTATTAACCTTTGCTGTTCAAAAGGGGTAATTTACCCAGGATTCTTCATATAGTATGATTTGAAGTTGCATGGCAAGAAGGAAAGGTAAAAGAGAAATACATAAATGAGCATTTGCTTCAGAGCACATGCCATCCCACAGAACTCTGTCCCCAGATCATTAAATCTGAGGTTAACTTGCTTACCTTCACGGTGGGGATTATTCCATAATTATTCCTTATTTGTAGAAGAGAGACGTGCAGGCACATATTCTCCAACTTGGCCAGTGTACATTTGTTCCAAATCTAGATAAAAAAACTGTCTCTAATCCTTTCATGATGGAGTAGATGGAGCCCTGTCACAGAGTGGAACAATTTCAGATTGGGAGTAACTAATCCTCCACATTCTGGACTGAGGTAGTCTCTCTTTGCTTTCCATAGGATTTTATTTTGCACAGCTTCAGGACCTTTAGGCACGTTGACAACCTCTAATAAAATGCTGCAGCATTCCCAAGTCATTGTCAACAAGAGCTGCTGCCAGCACCCAGCACAGAACAGAACAGCAGGGTGGGTGCACACCTGGGCTTTGCAATGGCTTTATTCTGCCAATGCTTTGCTGACATGATTATTTTGGGTTGGTCTCTGGAACAGATTTAGCCAGCAGGCACAGGTTCGCTCTGTTGCATGGTGTGGATATTCTCCTTGAGCATAGGTCTTTGGAAAAGGTAAGGCCTGATCCTGCAGGGTACTAAGCACCTCTGAGTTAAATGCAGAGTATGCCACACCTCTGAAGTTTGCAGCATCTTACAACATTGGTCTCTTATATTTCAATTCCCAAAGCATTACTAAGCTTACATTTAAGCATTACTAATGCTACAATTATTAGGGGTGGAATACTTAACCATGACCATAATAGTCCTGTTTTGCTGGTCTTTGCCAATATGGGCTGTGAAAACCACGACTTTTCAAAGCCCTTAGACTCTTATCAGAAATGCTGTAATGGTGCTAGAGAACTTCACTGTCAGGAATGACTGGGAGTGTGGTCTGCAGCCAGTGCCACTGCATGACATTACTCTGTTCAAAAAGGGTGACCGGAGCCAGTTGTCCTGCTCTAAGGACACGCCTTGGAGGAGGTCAAATACCTGCTGAGCCACCTCTCCCCTCCAGTAGACACTCCACCAGGGAACATCCACACCCTGGGTCTGGGGGCTCATTGTCCTGGTGGCCAGCCAGTGCTCATGGTCATCCTGACAACACACTCCTGATATCTAACCACAGTAATTTTGGGGGCTGCTTTGATGAGCAGTCCCTGGATCGATGGGTGGTCACCAAGCTGCTAACTACTCGTTAGTCTTTGTTCTACCCAAAGGGCATTGGTCCTAGTTTATCTAAAATATTTTCTTTAAAAGTTTTGTCTTTGAACAAGGATTGAAAGCACTGGCTTGAACTAGCTCTTAATCTTATGTATTATAGATTATGCTAAATTAGATAGGATTTGAAAAATTACCTCTAAATGTCTCGTAATTATTAATCATCATCCTGAGTCTGCCAGCCCCCACAAGATGATCAAAGAACATTTTTTTGCCTTTGTGCTGTTTTGCTACACACTGGTAAAGGTTATGACATTCTCATTCGATACTTCTTACTTCCTTAACATTAATGACAAAAGCAGGCAATGAAAATGTAACACTTTTAGAATAGATTAATTTCAGCCCCCTATTTGTATTCATTGGTTTTATTGCCAACATCACATGATATCTGATAGGGTCTGGCATTTTAAAAGGGAGGATGACTTTATGCAGTAAGGGCAATAACAAATAAAATAATAAAATAGCACTATGTTCCAGCAGATAAATATATATTAGCTTTTCTTAGCACTAGACTTACTGACCAGCCAACAAAAAGGGAATTAATCTAATTTATTGTTATATCATTTTTATCTAGGAATCTGTACATTAGTCTTTATGTGATTAACATACATTAATGCCAGAGCACACTTTTCATGCCCTTAGTAATTAGCTGTTGCTTGATGTGAGGCCATAACACTGTCTACTTAAAAGCAATTATAATCTTTCATGTATTGGCCTATTCAGACTTTTAAGTTTGGGACTCTTTCTCAAGAAGGACTACAGATTTTTTATTTGGTCATACTGCAGCTGTTCTATGTGGGAAGCCTAAAAATTTTCATGAACAACTTTTGTTGAAAGAAGAGTATGAAAGCCATAGTAACAACAGTAGTTGTGAAAAAGACATCTGGTTTGGTTGAAGTTTTGGGTACCCTCAAATTAGCATCAATAATTCTTCTCCAAAAAGAACATATGGATTGCAATATATGCCACCTATTTCAGATGTTAAGTTTAACAAGTAGGGAACTGTGTTTTAGGATGCCTTCTAAACTTGATTTTTTTATCATTCCTCTTTTTCTCTATTTCCTCCTCCAAAAAAATATTCTTCAGAATCTGAAGGGGCCCTCTAATAACATGCTACATTGTATGTTTTGGGGATAGTTGCATATGACTCTGAACTCCACAAATTTGAAATAGAGTACCAAATTTTGAAATATTATTAAAATTATTGAGATTCACATAAGAAGCAATGGATCAATTTTTGCGAAAACTATTACAGGTATTTTCAGGCATCTTTATTTCTGAAGCATAAGTATACACTGAGCAAATTACATTAATTGCCTTGATTAAATTCAATTTTTGTGGAACTTGCAAAGGGAAGTTGAGCAATGGAAAATGAAGGATAAAACTGAAGGTGTCCTAATAGGGATGTGAATAAATGGATAAAGCAGGAGTAGCTACAGCTGACTCCTGAACAGGCTTGAGTATTTTCAGATGGCAGACCTGCAAAATACAGATATATTTGTTTAAGTTTTTACATAATTTAAATATCTCATAGCAAAACTGGGACCCTCTAAAGTCACAGTGCTGCCAGGGCCGAGTCAGCGAGCAGAAACATATTGAAGTGCCGCAGTGATTTAGATGCCCCCGATCGGGTGTGAAAGTGGCACATAAGTCTCTAGACCAAGAGATTACAGTTACAGTCACTAAAAGAAATCTTGATACTCATGTACCTTTTCTGGTGAAGGAAGGAGAACAAGCTGCACAGGTATGAAATACCATTATACTGTTATCAGTAGGGTTCCAACTAGAGCTGTATCTGTTGGACTATTTCTTTTAAAATAATGTATCTTTTAAGGGCAGTGGTACAAAGCTCGGTATAGCCCAGCTTTCTGCCTTCCGGGTGAATTCTATGAGCTAAGTCCTGATTTACTCTGCTGCTTTGGCTTGAGTGGGTGTTGCTCTGAGAAAGGATCACTTGTGATCATATGATTGCTCACCTTAAAACCAAGAAAATTGTGTAGGGTTTTTTTTTTTTGTTGTTGTTCTCCAATTGATCTAGCCTCTCATGAGTCAGAGAAAGTAGAGATTTTGATTTTTCTTTTTTTGGTAGATGCAGCCTTCTTTCTGACACCTACATCTTCTGTGGGCTGCTGTTCTTGTTTTATCTTTCTGGTCTGAATTATACACTTGTTTTATCTTTCTGGCCTGAATTACACACTTGTTTTTGTTGTAATTTAACTGACTTAAGGATCTGGTTTCCCGGACACCACCAAACTGACTGAAGTCTCCAGTTCCCAGGGAGTGCAGCTGGGTCATACAAAAGTGCTATATCCATATTGGTTACTCTAATAACAAAATATTTTCCCAAACCAACGGTGTTAAGAGATGACCAAAAAATCGGGTATAGTCAAATTCATAATAGGTACAATCTAGTGGATTGTTTGAATATGAAGATTTCTTGTTTACTGAAATCTGTTGCTAATATTAGTGTAACTGACTGCTTAACTTATGGGGACAGGGCTGACATTTAGTAAGACCAAGTGAATTGCATGCATTGTACCTCTGATAGCCTTCCTGGCAGCATACGTACACTAAAAGCAAGGCACAGTATTGTAAGAAACACTGGTTTTGAAATGGCTCTCCATCTTGGAAAGTCTTGTTACAGGAGCTGTCTATTGCCTATACCAATAGATGTGTGAAATTATGTTATGCTTGACGTTGATTACAAGCTGTGTGCTGTTTTTCTTGGCATGCATCACTCCGGAATGACACTGCTTGCCTGCACACCATTCTCCACTAAGCTCTTGCAGCTCCCCTGGTGATCGGCTGGTTTAAAACTCAGCAGGGGAAGACATGGAGCAAGCACAGAAGATTTAGGCAAAAGAAACCTAAAATCTTAAGACGTCTACACAACACTTGTGAGGGTCCAGCACTGTCTGGTACCTGAAACCTGCACTCATGGACCTGGGTATCTCAGAAAGCTGAGAACTGAAAATGCACAGATGCCCTACTGTGGAACAAAACTGTGGCTTTGATAGTAAGGAAATGTTAACTCTCCCTTAAATGGAGGCTATGGAGGTGCAGGTTTCATGGGAAGCCTTACTCCCAGTAAACTTCAGTTCAAATTTCTCACTCAGCTAGTCTTTCTGTCCATCATATGTAAAGAAATACCCATATGAAGAGCTCTTTTCTTAAAAAAAGGATCTGCTTAACGTAATATGTCATCACAAGCACAAGCAAACTGACAAGGAATGTATTCAGAGCAGAAATGAGAAGGTTTGTAAGCAGCAGAGCACTGAAATTCAGACATAGCCTGCTAGCAGGGGCAGTGCAGACGAAAACCTTGAACAAGTTTTATGATGAGACTCATGAAAAGTATTTAAGGCAAATGTTTTCCATGGTAACAAGGGCATACAGACACAATGAGCCAGGATGTCCCTTCCCTCAAGTTTTCAAACTACATTTTTAAATACTTGCTCTCACCTTGAAGTACTTCTGGAGCAGATACTAGGTTCTTTTCTGAACCTTGGCAGACTCCCTCATTTAAAACTGATAATATTCTATGTGCCCATAGGCATAACTAAAAAAGTCATGAATCAGTATTTTCAGAGGGTTAGGTAAGAAGAATGACAGCTGAAAAGAATGTGTTAAAGTCCTTTCTGCTTTGTGCAAGGCTCAGTAATGCTGCTTGTGATCATTTATTTAGGTTGTGTCATTATGGGATCTAAGTTAAACACAGAACTTTTGACAAGGCTGAGAAGCTCATATGGTCCCCAGGATGTCTGCTGTTTCTAATCTAGCTGCTACCATCTGGCCACTGTGAACAAACAAATGCATGAGCTAAGCCAGGTGGGTCTTACACCACTTCCAACAACGAAATACCTCTAAAGTGAAATGCGGTGAAGTATACAATTTCTTTTTCATTAAATTTGAATGGATGCATACAGCTATGGGCCATACCCTGCAGACTTATAATAGCGAAATCCACTTTGAAGTTGTCCAGCAGCAATTTACACCATCAGCAGTTTTCATGGATTTTTAGTCATCCCTTCCTCAGGCTTTGGCTTGAATGAGAGCTTGCCTGAGGAAAGATTTGAATGTGGTCTTTGCTGATTAAATGAGAGGTCATTATTAGTGTGAGCAATGAATTGAACCATTCTCAGTGGGCTGACTTCTTTAGAACTTACACAGCTGTTGCTTTTTCACACATTTATATACATATATATACACACATACATTTTTCAGAGTCGTGCTCTATAGCAAGGAGCAGATACAAAGAAAGACTCTTTGAACCAGTTCTTCCTACCCTTGAAAATTGCACCTTACACTCTGGTCAAGATCAGGGACATGTAGATATAAAGGAGACCAGGGTGGACACATTTGGGAAGGATGTGATCATTCTGCTTTTGCTTAACTTCATCACTGCTTTGGATGCCTTTCTGTACTACTTTTCTTTTGTTTGGTTGATGATATACTTTGGTTGGAGATATACTGAAGATGATAGCTTGATATAATTCCTGTGAGTAACTTACAGTGAAGTTACTGTGTGGTTTTTGTTGTGTCCTGTAAAAAAAAAAAAAGCAATAACAAAATGTTTTCAATGTATCATTAATTCAGTTTATTATAACCATAAAATGTATTGACTAGGAGTAGTATTAGGTCTATGTTTTTCAACCCATTTTTCTTGCTACTGCAATAATGCTCCAGCAAAACCACTTCTTTTTCTGCTTCATGATGCTTACTTCCTGCACATTCATTCCTCTGCTAATATAAAGGGGGAAGTTATGATGCTGAAAGCAAAACTTTCACTCTCTGATTTTTCAAACTAAAAAAGCTATATGATTTAGTTGCTGTCTTCATTAGTGTAACCGAAAAAGAATTAAAAATGTGCAAGTTGCTAGCAAAGGGCAAAAGCAAGAACTATCCATAAATCAGTAAAGGCTTGAGGACCTTTAAATTATTTATTTTTAATTATTGTAGTTAATAATAATTTAATGTAGCCTAGAATAAATGAACTGATTATTATTGATTTTTGTGATGACTTCAGAACAGAGAACTCTCACCCTGGTTTAACAAATGGACTGATAAACTGACTACATTGTTAAACATTAGCCTGGAAGTAAAAGATAAGAAAGCACATGCTTTGTCGCCTGATCAAGCAAGTTGTCAGTCAAAGCTGCAGAAATATAGCTGAGGAGTTTAAGAACTGAGGGAACATAAGTTCAAGACCCAGGAGGGGAAACATAAGACCAGACAATATGCCAATTAATGGAATTAAACCAAAAAGATTTAAAAGGGGTTTCCCTCAGGAGACAGCATGAAAAAAAAGACAACAGTTAATTCAATAAGGACAAAAGCACAAATGAGCTAACTATGAAAGGATCAGAATATTTACAGATGATGGTGTCTGAAGAATTAAGGAACACTAGCTTGCAATTACTGTGAATTTATTATGCCCCAGTAGCATGTTCTAATTTGGTCTTGTCTATCCTCTGAGCAAATATGCTCATCCTTAAATTCCAGAGCAAAAGAAATAATCCCTTTCTAGTTGCAGTCAGACTATGAAACCGATTACGATCAGCAAAAATTCAAAGACTATAACAAACAAAGGCAACTTGACTGAAGTTCCCTGTCCATCATCTGTATCAGCGTTTGCAGGCTTCACAGCAATTTAAGGTTTATTTTCACAATGTTGTGTTCATGAAGTCCATGAGCAATACAGGTCCTCACGCTCCCTTTCCCATGCAATGCAAGGCAGAGAAGGTTAAGACAGAGAGGACCGCATGGGAAGTCCCCTTTCACATGCTGGACTCTGGCAGGCATGGGTGTGAAGGTGGGTGTGCAGACAGAGCTGTTCCTTGTGCTGGGTTTGGTGCTGAGGAAGCCAGGACCTCTTTCAAGAAGCAAGAGATACCTTTCAGAGGAGTTTCACAAACTCTGCAAGGAGCATCCCTGGTTTTAATAAATATCTGAGACTCACAAATCATATTTTACCCTACATATTGTGGAGATATTTTAAACTCAAAAAGGGGAGAAAATAAAAGGAAAGTAGGAGAAAATTTTGGTGTCTCTGTTGTTGAGATTCAAAGGGCTTCAAACATTACAAATTTAAAGAACTGTACGTTCAGAAATCTGCATGAAACAGCATCCTTCCCAAGGTGAAAACTGATGCTGAGGTATTCAGAAGGTCCCACAAATACAACACCCCGGGGAGCAGCCACAACCCTCATTGAATCAAAGAGCTCTGAACTGAAAGGGAGGTTGCCCTCAGTGGCCCCTCCAGGACAGAGGAGTATGTGATCAGTGAGCCTCGCTCCCCTCTCACACCTTTTGAAGGGGGAAAATTTCACCCCTTTTTGCTTGTGGCTTCCTACCCTATCCCATGTCAGACTGGTCCAAAGCAAATCAGAACCCTCAATTACTC
>RSEF01000002.1:115552446-115616953 GCA_003993805.1 Himantopus leucocephalus | reverse complement strand
CTGAACAGAAAATTAGTTCTGTTTTACCTCAAACCAGGACAACAAGATAGGTAGCGTGTGAAATTTCCTCAAGCTACCACTTCACAGAACTCTCCTCTGGCTCAGGTATCTGTGCTCTTCCTCCTGCTCACCAAAGGCAGCGATCAATGTTCTCCAAAATGCAATGGCTGGAGCCTGAGAAACCTAGCAAATAGGTTCTAACAGGTGGGGTGCTCAAAAAACATGTCTCCTGCCAGAATTTCTCTACAATGGCAACAACAAGGAACCTGAGGTAGGAAGCCAGTTTTTGTACCCATGCTCAGAGGGCATCAGTCAAACAGCTTATTAATTTTGCTGAGGTCAGGGGGTGATGGTCTTTTGCATACTGGACTACTTTTTCAGTTATTCTAAGTTACTGAATAGAGTGACTTTCCTAACCAACTGTTCAAGCCTTCAGATTGTTCCCTGTTTCAGGCCTGTTTCCCAATTCTTTTCTGATTTATCTTAGAATAAGTCACAATTAAGTTGAAAACCCTTGCTATCGTAAAAAGCAAAGCAAGTTCAACATATGAAGCATTCTGCAAGCATTGTCCCAACTGCAAATTAGTTCTGGTGCATGAAGGGCTGTTTGGAATAGCAGCTGAATTACAAATCTTTGTAAGTAGGATAGTGATCAGCACCTGCTCAGAGGCATAGCAGTGGCCAACAGAGTCTTTCTGTTCTACAAATTACAATGCGTACTCGTAAATGCATGTTCTCCTCTCCCTGTTGTCAAAGGCAATGAGAAAATGCAAAGCAGTGATTTTTCATCAGTCTCTTGCATTTCGATGTCTGTTGCCAAATGCCTGTCAGTCAGTTCTGGGGGAAGGGCGGGAAAGAGAAGCTCTCTGGCAGATGGGGGAGCAGATGGGGGAGAGAGGGAGCAGAGCCACCTACCCCACCAAACTGCAGGCAGCAGCCACCGCCGCAGCAGGATTGCTGCCTTCTGGAGGCAGGGTGTTTTGTTGTGCTTTTTAGGGTTTGGGTTTTTTTTTTTTTTTTNAACAGATACAGGCCTCATCACCTCCAGCACAGCCTGGTTTGCATTTTTTCATGCTGGGTTTCCCAGGGTGTTCTTTGGTGCACAGTGACTGAAGTCATTGCTTTCAGGTTTCATTGCAGGTGATCAGAAAGAAAGAGGACTTGCTTGGAGTCACGACATTGAGAAAGATCTCCTCATTGCCCTCCTTCCCATGGACTCGTTTATCTGGCCACAATAAAACTGTCTCTCCTCTGTCAGGTTTACCACCTCAAAACCATTTCTCTAATTATTTTTTTTGATTTAAAGTGAGCACTTAGACTGAGGGATAGCTGACAAACCAAAGGGCAAAATAGCAAACACATTTAACTCATTAAGATGTTAAAAATCTATCAAACATCGGGTTTTTTTGTGTGCAAACAATCCATGAGAAGATTTTAGCTCCCTTCCATGTTTGGTCCTGGAAGCTCTTCATGAAGCTTATTTACACCTTGTAGTCAGAAGTAGTGGTCTCACCCCCCCTAGGCTTTTTGTTCTCTGAATAGATGAGTTTGTCATACAATTTAGTCTTCTATTGTCATACAATTCAGTTTTCTAGTGTAAATAGCATTTCTTGTGAATTTTTCTATTCACTTTCAAGGTGTATTTGTGCGTAACAGCTTTAAAGTGTTTTCTCAGCACTTGTGGTTAATAGAATTTGATCATAGCAATCTGTAAAAATCAAATCAAGCACAGAAGAAAGTGTCAACATGGCAATGTTCTAAAATGTGCGTGTCTACTCAGCAAGGTTCGGGGAGGAAATTACTTTGCAGATGGTTTGGGGGGTGAGGGATGTTCATCTGCTTTTCCAGTATTGGAGTTGAAGAGCTCCAGAATATTTTGTAGCCAGACTCATAAACCATAGAACGCATTCCAGAAGGGACTTCAGAAGATCTTCATCTCCAGCTCTTCATTTCATGGACTAAACTACTGCAGACAGATGTTCATCTGTCCTGCTCTTAAAATACTCCAAGAGATTCTGCAACCTACAATCTATTTTGGTCCTCATATTCCTTCAGACCCTTACTTCCTTAATTAGAATGCATTTCCTAATGCCTAAACTAAATCTCCTCAATTAAATGACTGCAATTAAATTGCTGCAAGTTAAGCTTATTACATCTTATCCTACCCGCAGTGGACTCAGAGGACAGTTATTAACTTTCTCTTTGGTTACACAACCTTCTCCCTCTGTTTTCTCTTGCATAGACTAACCAACACCAAATCTTTTCCAAACACATCATGTTTCTTAGTCTTCTGGACAATAGTTCTGTTGTCTCATGAACTGTCTTTACTATGTCTCTATGCTTCATAATTGTGGTACTCAAACTGCACATAGTGCTCTAGCCAAACCCTTGCCAAAAAAACTCTGTTATAATTTGTTCAGGAGCAGTTACATCTTGAATCTTAATCATTCCCACCTAATGGGATTTATTTCCATCATTAGTAAAGAGCTACTGAAACATTGCAAAACCACTTGAAACCCTTAGGAAACCAAATATTCTAAGTTTCATATCATGTCCTCTATGTGAGGTAGTCATAATGCATTAAAAACAGTCAGGACCATGTACACCATTGTACTTGTATTATTAACACTGTAGCACTTGAGAAACAGCATTTTACTAAGTTTTCCCTAAGACCTTGCTTCAAATTACCTGTCAAGAGAACAGTCTTGGTCTGTCTGAAGTCTGATTTATGTGAACTTAACTATAAGTAAAGAAGAGATCCCACTTTACTTCACTCCTTGTACTGTACATTGAGTCAGTATATATATTTGCAAGTTTCTAACTATGGATTCTATCTGTCTATATGTTAAAGCTACTCCAGAAATAGGTGCCTTGAGCAGTTCTTAAGAGGCTGTGCATCAAAACCACACATTTCTTGAAGTTAGGCCAGTTCTGACAGTGTTGTATATAAAAAAAAAAACAAAACACAACACAGAAGTAAGTTGAAGCAAAGGCAAGAGTTTGTATTTTCATGGCTTCGGAACAAAAGTTTTCAATATTTTATTTTTTAAATAACTATTTTTTCTGTTACAGAATAATGCTAAAACTATATGAAATGTTTCGCCTGCAAAAATAAAATAAAATTCTGTAACATCTCTTTAATGGTGAGCTGGAATAATTTTTCTTCAATGCAAATGCAAAATGAGGCCTATTTCTGAAACGCTTCATGGCATGAGAAATTCCTTTGCATACCTCTATTGACTTTTCATGCAAAGACAGCAGGTCAAATCAGCCTACTTTTATAATTAAATTTGTAGCCAGTAATATACTGTAGTATTTTTTTGTTTATGAGCTGCATCCTAGTAAATGTGATGTATGTACACAGGAGTAAATACCAATGTTCCGGTGTGTGTCCATTACCTCTATTTGTCTTGTATATGATGAAAACTACTACTAGAGACTTGGCTTATAGTTTGAAGCAGCTGTACTTTGACAGGCAGTTAAATTTTTATTTGCATTGTTGTTTTCTTTTTTTTTTTTTTTTNGGGTAATTTTAAAGCATGAGCTGCAACAACACAGACAGAATTAAGTCATTAGGCCAAAGAGGACTGGCAGGATCTTCTTAATCTGATGGTCAAATCCACCAAATCCACCTTCTTGAACTACACTGTTCGCTTCTCTAGTTCACGGTCTGACATTCCAGCTTAAATCTACCTACTTAACTGTTTATTTTGGCGAAAACTTGAGCTTTTGGGAGTATCTGCGGTGTTGGTAGCAGCTATTTTCTGCAAGACTCTGCCCTCCAATGGTGTCCTTCATCAGAAAGGTGACACAGACAACTAAGCAGGTATACGCTGCAGCAAAATTTGTCAAAGGGTATCTGTCAAAGCCCATTAGAAGCATGCTTTAATACTTCACTGAACTACATTTAAAATTATAACTGAGCATGAACTACTGCAACATCTTTCCCTCTGTAGATTTCTGTTGTTTCTTATGCTTGCTTGTCAAAAAAAAAAAGGTCAGGAACATCCCAAGCTTTCATACAGTATTTATATTTTTCTGTCCTCAGCCCAAGGCTAGAACATAAAATGAAAGACCAACAGCAATAAACAACTGTTCTTGAATGTCTGAAGATCCATGTTCAACATATGGCTTTCAAATTGTTTTCTTTTCCAGATTGGTTCATCTCTGACTCTTTATTCTGTATAACAAAAAAACCACATGCATGCATGCACATGTATAAGTAATTGTGTAAAATTATACATAATTACAATGTTAGTGTTTCCTAGAAATCAGCAGCCTGAAATGACCATCTTCTTTCACTCTCCCTGTTTTTCCTTCCCAAATGTTAAATGTTTTTCAAAATAAGGATAAGAATAACTTGATTTTCTGCATTATTGCCGCTCCATTACTACTGATGTTGATGCCTTTCTACATTTATCACCTTCTTACCACATTTTCCATTTAACAGTTCACATCATAAGACTTCATACAAAGGCACAAGGACAAATAAATATTGTTAATTTATTGTTCTCCTGAGTGAGCTTTATGATATATATCTATTTGGATATGAAAGAAAAACAACNGCATTTTTGAACGACCTTTTCTGTTAAGCAAAAATCATTCTAGCACCTCATCTTATTTATTACAGCCATAAATTCAGATATCAAAAAGAGTCTTTTTTTTTTTTTGCATAAACTCTGTCATGATTACAAATATATCTATTTGGATATGAAAGAAAAACAACTGTTTTTTGTTATAACACTGTACTATGCTAGAATACACAGNATAACACAGTACTATGCTAGAATACACAGTACTATGCTAGAATACACAGTACTAGAGTACACAGTGCTACTTGGTTGGTACTGTAGCTGCGGGCTGGTTACGAGTACCTCAGTGGTCTATGCTGTGACGTCTCCCATTCAATATCTTTATGAATGACCTGGAGAAGGAGATGGAGTGCACCCTCACCAAGTTTGCAGGTGACACTAAACAGGGGGTGCAGTCAACGTGCTCGAGGGCAGAGATGCCTTTCAGAAGAACCTAGACAGGCTGGAGGAATGGACCAACAGACACATCGTGAAATTCAACAAGGACAAATGCAAGGTCCTGTACATTGGACAGACTAACCCCCTGCAACAGTATGGTCTGGGCACTGACCAGCTGGGGAGTGAATCTGCTGAACAGGATGTGGAGGTGCTGGTGGACAGTGGGCTAAACAGGAGCCAGCAGTGTGCCCTGACAGCGAGGCAGGCTAGCAGCATCCTGGGCTGTGCTAAGCAGAGTATAGCAGGGGTTTTGCTGAAAGTGATTATTTAATTGGCACTTGGCTAAACCGTATCAGGAACACTGCAACTGATTTTGCGCTCCCCCCACCCCCCCCCAAAATGAAGGTTGTTAATAAGTGAAGTGTGTTCAATGGAGAGCCACTTCATGGACTGAAGTATTTTCCCTCTGAGGAGAGACTAAGTGATCATGTCTTGTTCAGCCTGAGTCAAGATGGTTTTAGGGGCACCTAGCAGTGTCCCCCCAGTACCTGCAGGAAGGTTATAAAAGTAACAGATTGGTGGTGCATCGTGAGAGGATGAAAGAAAATGGACATAAAATAAGAGAGATTGAGTGTTGATTTAAGGAAAAACTTTTTCTTAATGAGCACAGTCAGGCAATAGAAAAGGCTTCCCAGGGAGGCTGTGCAGTCTCAGCCTTTGGAGGTTTTCAGGATCCACCAGGCTCAAGCCCTGAGCAACCTGGTCTGATCTCACAGCTGATCTTGCTTTGAGCTGGAGGTTGGACTAGAGATGTCTCAGGGACTCCGCAACCTCCAGTATTAAATATTTCAAGACATTCCCATACTGAGCCCTGCGCCATCTTCCAAGCAAGGTAGAAGCTAATGTCTTGAAGTCATGTTTCAAGTGATTGAAACAGGTCAGCGTGTGACAGTGTGCCTTACCAATAATTTTCAGATTATTGAATGTGTATTAGCACTTTCAAAAATGGTGGGAAATATGAATGAAACTCAAGCCATTAGTTGATAAGCTGTTCTATATTAATAAGATCTCTGCTGTTCTGGATCAGTTGCTTATTCCACCAAAGAGTAAGCCACAGAAAAGAACACATCCAGCTGAAAAGCAACACGAATGAGGGGGGATAAAAGGGGCTTTAGCCAAACCTGGTCAGATACATAGAACCATGGACTGGGTTACTATCCAGCATAAGATAGTGAGAAACATCTACTCTATTTCTACATCTATTTCTAGATCTTGTGTGTGGCACATGTAAAAATAGCTGCTACCTATGAAAGGTTTAAGGTAGGACAGGTTTAAGGTACTCTGACAATATGCCATTAGTGACGTGGATTGACATGCTGTGATAGAACAAAAAGACTAGCCCAACAGAGGTAATGTAAAATTGTCAGACTAACAGCTGAAACTCTCACTTTCAAATATGACTCATGGCCCAAACAATTTTAATTCCAAGAGGGTTAGGAGATAAAGCTGACTCACCCATCAAAAGGGTCTGCTGTGCAGGAGGATCTATGTGTTATTTCAAGATGAATTTGGGACTACATTCTCAAATTCAGTGTTTTTACAAGTAACATTGAAAATACAGTGAGCAGTGAAGTATAAAGTCTGCTGATGCTAAGAAGTTATTCAGTGTAATAGGGAGAAATGTACTGGGGGAGTGTCCACAGTAGCATTTTAGTTTTTATTGGGAATGTGCTTTTGAAGCAAATTTTGTGATTCTCAATTACTGCACTTTATTTTGCATTGTCAAAAAGTCTTTGAGTGCCCAATCTAGATTACATCTTAGAAGAAACTAAGCTCAAAGATATACTCTGACTACTAATTACTTCGCAATCTGTGTGCCCAGGATAGTCCCAAGTAACCTCACACACACACACCTGAAATGCATATACTGTAGATGTCAGATTCTCAACATCAACTGGTTTACTCTAAAATTGGGTCACTTTAAAATCTATTTTTACTGAGCTGTACCCCTTTCTAATGTTCACGACAACAAAATGGAGCTGAAATTATGTTTAGATAAAAATAGAGCAACGCACCTGGGGGAACTGGGAAGCCACCCCAGTATCATGTGTAAAATGATGGGCTCTCAAAAAGATATTTGGAACATGTTAGATCCATGAAAAAACAATACCACAAAATGTATAATCAAAGGAAAGGAATAACTGAGCAGCCTTGGAAAACAGATACAAGAAATCCACAACAGCCTGACATGGATGACATGGCAAAGATGGATAGGTGTTTTTTCTTCACTGTCTTTTCCAGCACAAGAACTGTCAGCCAACAAAAAGCATTTGTTGGAGCCAGGTTCCAAACAAAAGAAATTGATTCTTTACCCATCAACAGTGCACTGGTGGGTGTATTTTTCCTTCTCTTTGGTATCTGCTTGTGCTCACTGCTTGGACCAGGCTGCTAACCTAGTTGGAACCACAAGCTGAAACAGAAAATCTTTTTTAGACAGATGAAACTGAAGGAAGTGTAGACCTAAGAAAACTGTATTTTAACCTTCATTTGCAAAATCTTCTATTCCACAATCAAAATCTCTTTCTGTACTCTCAGCAAGTTCAGTAACAAAGTAAGACTGCAGTAAGAAACTCAATGACTTATTTCATTGTTGTCATCTTGAACATAGCATGTTTTGTTTAATGTTTTTTTGTAACTATGTATTCTTGGTTGATCGCTGTGAATCAGCAAAAGAAAAGGTAAATTTAAGGCAGTGAACCTTTCAGAGCAATGTTTTCTGAACTGTATTCCAAGTCCAAGAAAGCCTACTGTTAGCAGAGACTTAAATCACTGTATAGGAATGTCCTCACCTTCACTGGAATGCTTTTAGGGTACCTTGGTTTGAAAATTACTCTCTCCGAGGTTGAAAGGGAGATCTGTTTCTTTTCATTTTGGGTCCTTGAGTAAAACCGTTGAGTAATAGCCAGCTTCGAGAATAGCTGTCAGTCTGAACTTGGAGCTGGAGGTGATCAGAAAACAAGAAAAATCTGTGTAACTTAAAGAGAGACAGAATGACATTTAAAGACACTTTCCCCTGAGCAAAGCAGAGTCCCTTCCTGAGCGCTGTTCCAGATACGCTGGCGGGATTTGACTTGGGGGGGGTGTCAGACAGGCAAGGTAAAGATAAAAGAATTAGTATAATTGGAAGATGCAGTTTGCAGGAAGCAAAGAATTGAGCTCTTTCGGCGCCATTCAGTTTGTGCTGGCTGAGAGCATCAGTTCTCTGCTTGTTTCTGTACTACACTGTTCTTTCTGCTGCTTTCGCAATTTTGAATATATGCTTCCTGGCCTTGGAATTAACGTACCATCTGAGGCATGGCAGCTCTTAAAAGTGGAGCACCTCAAACTACTGCTGTAGCATACATAATTCTCTTGGTTCCAAAC
Source organism: Himantopus leucocephalus (assembly GCA_003993805.1). NCBI lineage: Eukaryota > Metazoa > Chordata > Aves > Charadriiformes > Recurvirostridae > Himantopus > Himantopus leucocephalus. Next base: position 115,608,560 of record RSEF01000002.1, on the reverse strand, counting down.
ATCCTGATGGGAGACAATCGAACTTAATAGAGTTACCCCAGAGAGGAATTTGGCCCATTAAGTCTAGCAAGACCTTATGGTCCATCAAACATGGCCTTATAAACCCAAAAGATAAAAATCCACCTATATTTTATCTTCCCTTTTTAAGTCTTATAATATAGGTAGCTGTCATTTTCCAGCTGCCTACTCTGTTGATTTATACTGCTTATATTGATGACTTTAGCACTTTGTTCCTTTTGTGTGAGGAATTGGCCTGAAATGCTCATTAAATACTCACTGCTTTAACAACTTCAGTGCCATAGATAAAGTATGCGCAAGGGCTTTGCAGAGAGTCTGGCATTTCATTTGCTTCCAGCTGAGTGCCACAACTTGTGCCGCGTTTTCTCAGCGGCGTGAAAAGCCTTGACACCTATTACACGGCCACAATCAGAGGGATTCAGAGGCATCCTGAATGGAGAAGTTAGGACTCTGGTAGCTTGTGAACCAGATCCACGGCAGAGTGAGCTTCGCTGCAGTGAGCACTGGAGTACTGACAATGTGACGGGCATGATTCTAGACTGACAACTTCATAACTGGAAACAGGTGCTTATCTGTACCTGTTGAAGTGGAAGATAAAATAAGTAAGGTGAGAATGTTCTCAGACCTTACCAGGTTGTAAGCAGTATTTTTGAAAATCCACTAGTCACTTTTTTTTCTGAAGCAATTATGAATCTTGTGGTCATATTGGTTGCACATAGACAAAATTATTTGTATCTTTTTCAAGTGCTTGTGGCTTATGAAATCCAGCAAAATTGTAATGTTATAAAATGGAGGACTGCTAGTGCACATCAAAATGGAAATTCAGAAGCCCCAGTATAAAGATTACTTGTGTGATGTTCAGAGACATACTGAGATAGCAACTGCTATATATTGGTCCATTTCAACAGCAAGTGACTATCCAGCCACCACTGCAGGCAATTAGCTGGAGCTTGTTGTTTTACTCAGTCCTGCAATGACGGACTCCAGCAAGAACCTGCACTGGTATGAAAGCTAAAGACTGCACTGTGTGAAGGTAATTTATAACAGGAGCTGACCTGGGGTCTGACTGATGGTCTGCTTTCCTCCTCACATCTGCTCTGTAAATTCTAATGGTCAATAAATCAGTTAACTGCTAAATATGACTTGAAATTATACCATGTCCCCACACCAAGGACATTGGGTTAGCCTGCTTTCTCAATGCTCAGAGAAATCTGCAGAGAAGTAGGTACCAAATAAAAGTTGCAAGGGGCCCTGAGCTCGCTGTCACAGCACAGCACGGGTCAGTAGTTCCCGTGAGATGGGTTGGCCATGGCCAGGGTCTGCCCGTAGGGCACCTGGGGATGCCACCCCACTGCCCTGCACGGGCTGAGATCTGGCACCAGCGCCCTGGGTAGGATGCTCACAAGGGCCCTGATAATGGTAATCTTCTCGTAATAGTATAATTTATTTGAGGAGGTATTTTGCTCCTGCCGACCCAAACTTGGGTATTGCAGTAGCACAAAGAGATCAGCCGCATAAAAATCTCTCCCTCTGCTGTGGGGCATAAAAACACAAAGATTTTCTGAGCTAATGGCCCAACAATAAAGCTCATATTGCTCAGTTTTCTTCTGGAAGCTGGTGCCTAAGAAAAACATCTTACTATGTAAAAACAGTCTTTTCGATAAGGTTGGTAACGAGTTCAAATTGATATCTGGCTATGTAGTTGTATGAATTTATGGCAAGAATGTGTGGTTCCATTATGAGAAATGAATATTGATGTCTGTACTATATAGAGACAAATTGAGCTCTAATGATTTCCTAATAAAGTAATTTGTTCATAGATCACAAGGGGATACAAGCAAGAAATTTTTAATGGTAAGGCCAAGGTAATTATTTTTCAGCATCTAATTACACCTATACAACTGATTTGGGCTACATTTGCTGAACTAAATGATGATATAGAATGTCCCACTGAGGTTCACATTCATCATTAAAAGCCAGTTCCCGGCCTTTGACAAGAGGGCAGAGCAGCTCCTGAGAGGTAATTTAATATAATTAGGAGGATATTATGTTTACTATCTGCACGCTGTGCTTGCTCTAGATTAAATCCGACATCTGGAGAAGTAGAGGGACATTTTTCCCAAAATTAGCATTGTCATCTCAGATCAAACTTTGCCTGCAGTTTATTCTCTTCCCATCTCTAAATTGCAGCTAATGAGAAGGAAGAAGCCCATCACAGAAGTCACAATAACAGTATATGCTTGATGGTGCTGGAGATCCAAAGAAAGTTTTAAGAGGTTTATAGAGACACATGGGGAAGGGCCGGCCCTACTTCGCTGGGAACTGTACGTAGAATATTGGTGAATTTAAACAAGTGAGTTGGTATTTTTAGTACACACTGCATGTTTCACAGAAACCTTAGAGAGTTTAAAATTTTGTGCTGTGTTTTCTGTTTACAGGGTATTGACCAACAGACTTCTTTTCTGTAAGTTTGTTTATGCAAATGAATCCAGCCTGTGTTTCATGGTAAGAACAGATTTTTAAGATTGTTGGTTGCTTTTGCTGCCTCAGCGGTCCACACATTCCCATGGAGCTGGGTTTTTTTTTCCATGAAGGAGTTTCTACACCTTCCAAAGAGATGGGAAAGTTGTGCACATGAGNCGTTTACAGGGTATTGACCAACAGACTTTTTTTCTGTAAGTTTGTTTATGCAGATGAATCCAACCTGTGTTTCACGGTAAGAACAGATTTTTAAAATTGTTGGTTGCTTTTGCTGCCTCGGCGGTCCACACATTCCCATGGAGCTGGGGTTTTTTTCCATGAAGAAGTTTCTACACCTTCCAAAGAGATGGGAAAGTTGTGCACATGAGGATAAGTGCAGTTTGAACAATATGGAGTTTATCCACTTTTTGCTCTCCAGCCTGGAATACCAGGCTGACAAATTCAGCTACACTCTGCCACAGTGCCTTGAGGGAAAAGGGCAGTGAAGGAGCTGGCAGATCTGAAGGAGAGTGGGACAGAACAGAACTTTTCTTTGGAGTGGCACTTTTCAAGGCAAGATGAACACCAGGAGACGGGAAATTCAAGATAGTTTAATGACACCCAGCAAAGGGGTTTTCAGTAAAAATTCATTTAGTTTTTCATAGCATCTTGAACACATGAAAGTTGCTGGAAGCCAAGGTGGCAAGATTCTCACGGGCCAAGTAAGAACACTAACAAAGAAGATAAAAAGACTGAGGCCTGGTGGGAATTTATTTAAATTAAAAGATTTCTTATTTCAGTAAATCATCCACTTGTGTTCCGTCCTTCTGCTCTTTAGGGAATTACTTGTCACGAGGCTCCCTGGACCTTTCCTCTGAGCAGACCTCCTCTGCGCAGGACACAGATCTCGACTCCTGCCATGAAAGGGAGTACCCGGGCTGGTCCTTTAGGAATGAGGTCCTGCTGGTGAAGGTCTGCAAGTCTTCTCTCCCCTGCTGCTCTTCTGAGGAACTCTGTTGCAGTTGCTGGCCAGGAGAAGAAAGGGGTGTTTTTCTTTCAACCTTCGGTGACTGGGTGGATAGTCTGGGCTTGTTCTGGCATGTGTTCTTTTACCTTCCACGGACTCTGCTGGAAGTTGACCACCAGCCACACCTGGATGCAGGCACAGAGCAGATCTTCCTCCTAGCACTGTGTACAAGCAGGTCTTCCTCCCAGTGTCTTGCACCCATCTCTGTGTCTTCCTCTCTTCGAACACCCACTGGTTCATCTCTTCATTCTAGGGGGTGCAATGTATTCCCAGATAGCTCCTGTGCTGGTGTTTCTTCATGATGAAATTCAGCTCCAGCCCCAAGTCAGCCTTGTTTCCCCCATTATCTCTGTGAAGATTATATGAAGAGATGTGCTCATCACCCACTAGAAATTTGATTTATTATTTACATAGATTGTTAAACGACTTCCTTCCATTACTCAGTTCAGCTTAATAAGAATGATATATGGACAATGAGGGACAATATGAGCTAGACATTAAAAGGAAAGGTTTTTCTACTCTCTATATAACTGGTGCTGCAGTGCTGTATAGGACATTTTCACTCTGTGACACATTTTATCCCTGTAATGCTATTAAGAACAGTTTCAAAATACCTTATTTGCTTTGCCAGTAGCAGTCACATAAATTAAAGATGCCCAGAAGCAGCTTACATTCATATCTAGCAGCTTTGAAAAATGATCTAATTTTGATTGCAAGTAGTGTAACAATCTCCTTTGTGATGTAACTCTTTATTTGATTTTTATTTTGTTCATTCTCCAGCCTCAACTTTTGTCAGCTGCAAACACTAACAACCAGTTTCTATTTACCACCTAGATTCTCCCCAGAAAATCAGAGCGCGGAAAACTAATAGAATTTCTGTTTTGTTTTCCTTTATTTTCAACTAAATTCTGGATCTGTTCACTTAAAGGGGATATGGAATTGACTTCCCTTAATGTTAACACCTCTCTCAATCCAAGAGAATGTCTTTCTGTTTTCAATGACAAAACTCCCTTCCTTATTTGCAAACTGTGACTAGGTATATTAGTCATGTGACGAGTCTGCTATGAGTTTTGAAGGGAGGTGACCATCTTAGTAAGTGAACTAAAAGAACAAACACTTTTTTTCCCTCGTGTTAGTTAGACTGTCTGGTCAAGTCTTTTTTTAATTATTTTTTGCATGCTGTTTTTACATGAGTAGCAGGAAGAAACTTGCCTGTGTCTCCAAATCTTCTGGTTAAACGGGTTTAAATCTATGACATCTTACTGGTATGAAATCTGTATAAATCTATGAGGCATATCAAAATTCAGATAAACAAACCAGGAATCTACAAAGAGTAATATATTTTAGTCATCATTGAAATGTTGTATCAGGGGCTGGAATATATCTTTGTGGGAAGATTTGGATGATTTAGTGGTATGTTATCAGACTTCTTAACATTCTGATTTATTCGCTACATAAAATAAGAGTTTCCTATTTTAGCCATGAAAATGCTTTTTACTGGCTATTTTTTTCTCTAGTACACCACAAACTCTCAATGCAAATGATGTTCAGTCTTTCATCCAGGACACATCCAAGCAATTGCTCCTGCCCTCCCCTGCTCACAGAATGGGTGGTACCTGGGATGACTCTTTGTTTCATCAGGTGGATTTAGTAGTAGACTGGAAGATGACTGTTCCATGTGATGGCAACTTCCAAAGGGTAGAAGTTAGTCTGTATTTCATGTCAGTCATTAGAACTGGGTAGTCTGTGCTGTGGGTGACTCGAATACAAGGCTGCTAGCAAAACACAAGCCTGTAGCCAGTCAGTTAGTTCAACTGACAAAAGCTCTGTGCCAAATCTCCTTTCACTCCCCGTCTTTTCACAGCCTCACTCCTCCCCTCTCTTCACAGTGGCAGCGTTGGGCCAGCGGCCATCGCTTTCCCACCACAGCTGCAGACTGTCAGGACTAACACCTATCATGGGCAGAAATCCACTGTTCTCTTTCTCTTGAGCCCTTTTCCCTGGCACTGACAAACCTCGGGAGCCAGCATACATTGGTGGCTCCCAGATGTATCTTTAAAGCAGACAAACCAAAAGGCTCAGACACACTGCTCAGAGAACAACCGATGTAAATCGATATGACCTGATTTATAGCAGCTGGAGATTTGGCTCAGGAAGGCAAGCAGCCTGATGGCTTTGTAGATGTGAAACTGCAGACACAGTGAGGCCCACCAGGTTTATTATGTACAATTTGGGGATACAAACACTGCTGTTCTAAGAGGGAAGTGTCCTGGTCAGCCAGGTGCAAGTGCTGTCTGGAATTCATCAGCATCTGAGTGCTTACAGCCCCCTACTTTAGTGCTGCAAATCAAAGGGATGCACACTAATGTTGAAGAACGTTGCATGTGTCAATTCATTAGTCAATGGAGTGGGAAAGATCAGCGTATCAGTCATGAAGATATATGAAGTCTGCCTCTTAATGATGTTAGCTCGTAGGCAGATTGTGATGGAACCTTTGTGGCCTGATGACTGTGTTTAATATGTGTAATCCATACCCCAATAAATCTGTGGCTGGCAAGAGAGCCCAGCCGCTTTGTTCAGTTTATGGAAGGAAGCACACCAAGCATTGTGGGCAGCATTAACTTTTAACACCGCTAGGCCAGAATATAGAGAAGCTCTTTATTGGATCCAAATTAAAACATAATAATTACCCAATGAAAACAGTCAGTGTGGGCTATGATGCTTTTCAGGGCAGGATAGACACCCATCGGATCCCATTATTGTTGCAGTCACGTCGGTGTCGGTAGGAATTGGATGTTCCACAGACTGTGTGCAGCATTAATCAGTCTAGAATTTGTTCCTGCTCAAGGTGCAGCAGCTCCAAGTGCAGGCAGGGACTGACTTGCATGAAAAATGTCATACTGACATATTGCTGAACAGAAGAATGAACCAACAAGCAAACAAAGAAAAAGTAATACATAATAAGGATTTAAAACGCTGTTCATTCTTGAATTGTATGCTAGAAAAAAAAAATCCTCATCAAAAGGAAGAAAGAGTGCATCAAATCTACTTATTTATAAATAACTCTTCTTCAGAATTTGAAGTACCCTAACAAGGGCCAGATCCTTAACTGAAGTGAGTGGACTCTTCCACAGTAAATGAAGCAGCATAAATGTATACCAACCAAAGACCTGGACCTACTTAGTGCTCCAATTACTTTCTGCTATGGTTTGCCATTCCAATAATGTGGGAAGTTCTGATTTACCTCTGCTTCATTTTGCTCCCACATAAAAAAGTGGGAAGCTCGTTCCAGTTTTCAGAAGGCATTAGTTTTCAGGCCGGGCTCTCTGATAAAGCAGCAGTCGCAGGTGGCAGCAGTGTTCCCACCCACGCAAGTTCTCTTCAGTGACTGGAGAGCCAAACGAATTACACCAGAGCTAGAACAACAGTGGCACATATAAGAGTAAGACTGCATGCAGGAATGAATTGCAAGTGTTGTTTTAATCACTGTATCATAAACAGTGAACCCCGGTTCTGCTTTGCAATCAGCAGTGAGATAGCCAGAATAGCTGGACTTCAGAATGAATCTATTAGAATCGACAGAGGAGACCATACGCTTTAGAGAAGACTTTGTAAATTGATTGTAGTCTTGGCATTTGGTTCGTATTTATAAAAAAAATTCACATCCTTATAGATGTGAGCTTTTTTTTTTTTTTTTTTTTTAANTTTTTTTTTTTTTTTTTAACAGAGATTAAAGCAATCAGGCCACCAGAAAGACTAATTCGGTGCACTACTGAGCACTGACTTAATCCTGCCCCAGGACACACATTGATCCCGGAAGATTTTTTTGATTGAACTGCAGAAAATGTTGAAATATTTCTGTGAGTATGAGGTAAGCAGTCACTGAACTTTGTAGCATATGAAAACCCCAGATAAAGGTATGGGGACTTAGCTGACAGCACTGAAACAAGCTTATCAGCTTCTGAAGGTGTTAGCAGTGATTTTAAATACTGCCATTTGAGTGACATGGAACATAGATCTGTACTTCAAAATTTGGATAAGAAATTCAGTAAGCAAACATGCTTACAGAACAGGGCTTTTTAAATTAATCTTCTGTGTCCTGTGTGACTTTCAAATAGAGTAATTTTTCATATACATGTTTATATATATATCTCCACGACAGAGAAAAATGAAACTCAAAACTTCTCAAATGTTTAGCAGTATGTATAGAAACCTAAATCCCATCTGGAAAAAATACCTGCTATTTATTAATACTTTTGCCTGGTAGTTGCAGTTCATGATGCTTATCCTACATTTCCTGTTCTAAACTGCAGGACAGATAATGTACATTCAGCATTTGACACATTTCACCTTACAAGTATCTACCTTTATCCAGGTGACATTATTCCTTTAAACCACACATGTATCAGTGTGAGGCATTAAGCTTACAGCTAGTTTTATGTCTGCATTATGCCAAAGAAGTTGTGTTGATCATCCATTCAGAGGGAAGCGCTGTCAGAGAAAAGGATGGCCACCACTGATTTTATGTGTGTCCATCAGGGTGGGTTGGTTAGAATACAACTGACCAGTAGCTGGAGGACTTCATTCAGCTGACATTTGTTTGGAGCTGAAGAGGGAGGTTTCATTCTGGCAAAAGACTGAGTTATATACAGAGGAGAGTCTTGGCTACCATTTTGAGAAGAGAGAGAAAGGCAAAAAGCTTAGACAAAGTAAAACCTTCTTCTTTCTCTGCAACAGAGAAGGCATTTGGTTGCTGTGAAGAAACAAAGACACTCATTTGCTAAGATATATTTTTCATTTTCTAGATCTTTATGTTACCAGTATTGTTTGAGGCAGAAACAGTTTTAGATACTTCTCTGCAAAATCCCTGCTGTTTTATATGATAAGTACGCAGTTTTTTGACTCAGAGTGAAAGATGATCTAGCCCAGCATTCTGTTTTGACAGAGGACAATATTGGATACTCAGGAAAAAGTTTTAGAGCATACAGTGATGTTTATTATAGCAGTCTCCAGTGATCTGTAACTCAGAGACTTCATCATCCACTGTTCTATGCTTGTTTTTAGTATGCATTGGGGGACTGTTTTTTGCCCCCTGACTTTATCTAGTGGTAGGCATGACAGTGCCATATTTAGCATCCAGACCACACCAAGGCAACGAGTTCCATAGTTTGACTCAGGTTGCTTCTTCTGAACCTGACATGGGGTTGTTTTATTTGTTGCCTCTGTTACGCTTCCAAACTCACCTTTTCCTGTGTACCCCACAGAGACGTATTTTTGGCAGGGGTGGTAAATGAACTCACAGAAAGTCTGAGAGATGCAGAAGGTTTGAGCACAGGGAAGTTGAATCAAAGGATCTCACAGGGTAGGATATTCCCATAAAATAAGGCTTGAGGTTGAGCTTGAGGTTGAAGACCAAGGAGCCTGCACAGAATAAAGGAGAGCCAACACCACATGAATTCAGTGTCTGCACCAAACATTCAACTGTAGTGAATGCTGGGGAGGTAGGAGTTTGACCAGGGCTGTGAAAAACGGTGACAGCACTTTGGAAGCCTTCCACAGGAAATGCAAGTACAGGATTAATATATACTTATTTAAGATGTACTCCCAGCTCAGGTTTTGGGCAAACCTCTTCTTGCTGCAGGTGCATGGCTAGTGATCAGAAAGTTAATGCAGCAAAGCACCTCTTATTATCTTTGGCTCTCTTATTCTAACTGGCTGTCATTCAGAGAATAGGAAGCTCAACACTGCGTGGAGAATTGTCCTCTCCACCTGTCAGTGATTAATTTCACACATTCAGCCATCAGGGACTCTGTAGGAGATTCTGGTTATTTTTCTTTCCTGTCTCAAAGCAGAATTTACTGTCTGTACTTTGTATTCAGTTCTAAATGAATTTTCATAGTTTGGGGAAAAGAGCCTCATTATTTTTCAACAGCTTTGGAATTTCAAGCATTTGCATTTACTGCATTTGAACCAAACAATTTGTGGACTTAATTTTTCAAATGTATTATTAATCATATTAACACAAATAATCCTCAAGCAAGGTAAGTAGTCTTTTTTTTTCCTAATTGAAACATAATTAATAGATTTCTTCTCTTGTTGGTGCTCCAAATGTGGATTCCTTGTTATTTTGACTGGTCAAACAAAGCCAGGTCTAAGGCTCAAATTGATGATGTTTCTCCTTTTGCTCACAGCACAAGGTGCCTGGAACGCTTCCTCTGAAAAATCTCAGACGTCCCAGACACCGAGGGGAACAACTGTTGACCTTGGTACAACTCAATCCTCAGGAAACCCCAGTTCTAAGAAATCACGAGGGCTCCAAACACTCTGTGCTGCAGGTAAATAAATCTTTCTGCTACTGCCAGCCCTTCCTGAAGTTGCCCTTGTTGAGCAGAGGCTTTAGCTTAATTTGTTTTCTGAGAGATTGTGTCTCTAACATGATTTGTGAAAGAGCAAGGTAATAGGGAATAAGGGAATGTGGTAACGAGACAAAGGTGGCTGACACCCACACGCAAAGGACAATATTACTGGTGAGAAAGTAGCTGAAGAGGCAGAGCAAGAGGTAACTAATTTGCTAATTGAGAGCTGAGCAGGAGGAGGGGTGAATAGGAGTTCAGATGGGGAAACTGGTGGGAAAACTAGCATCTAAACAGTGTTTAAGGAAGAAGAAATGGAGGTGATAAGGTATGAGGGACCCAGTATATTGGAAGTGGATTTATTGGTAGAGTGGCAGGGACTTGAATGAATGGGGGTGGGACAACAAGGGGGGGGAAAGGGCAGAAAGGGGCAGAGAAGAGTATGAGAAGGAGGAAAAGTCTGTCTTTGAAGGAATAAGGAAGAGAAGCAAGGAAACATAAACATTCAGGAATGGGTGGCAGAAGATGTGGAAATTCAGAGATGTTGGCAGATGCAGATCCTGCGTTTGATTGAAACGGGGATGAAACTCAAAGTTTTGGCAACATAAAAGCCAAATGCCCATGAGTATTTAGGGATTAGTGCCCTAACAGAAAAAGCTCAAGACAATGTCTGCCACAGATGTTGCTCTAGAGATTAGGGTAATTGATATCTTAAACATCTATTTATAATGTGTGGAAAAAGCAGTGTGTTATCATGGAGGGCTGCCATTTGAGTGTCTTGCTTTCCTAGTCTCATGCTGCCTGTAATAAAATGTCCTTAGGATTTTTAAATGTTATAGATGACAGTTTCTTAAATCAAAAAGTGCTGCGTCCAGCTCAGGGGACTTCTGTATTACTGTCTGTCTTGAAATATAAAAAGGAATTGATTGGCAGACCAAGTTTGGTGGTAACTTCAGAGCAAAGTGATCTCTAACTTGTTAACGTTTGTTATAGGCAAACAGAATAAAGCTCATGCTGGTAATGAACAAATTTTAACTTTCAGCTTTAAAAAAAAGATGAGAGTTGAATCAAAACTCACAAAATATTCCAAAAAACCCCATGATCATTAACTGGGAAACATTCACATACATTCTACCACTTATAGAAAAAACACAGTCCTAAGGAAGGAGAGTGTGACGCTTAAAGGGAAGAAAATAAAATAAAAACAATACAACACTGTCCGATTTCTCTTTTCTATTTATGTAGTATTGTGGACACAACAGAAGTTGGATAATATAGAAAATTGGTAAGGAAAGTCAAATGACAAAATTGTAGCAACAGAATGAAGAAGAAATTCCTGTACACAGTTCTTCATGATCTTTGTGACAATGCCATGATCTCATTACTAGAAAAATCTGCTAAAATTTGAACACTGTAAAAAAGACTAAAAATAATTACATTTGTCAGCATTTGGGGAAATATCCGGGTGATTCAGTCATATATCAGCAGGAAATACTTTCCATTTTAACCGTAACGATGGTTCAACAGCACATAGAAATAACTAATTGGCAGGACCAAGTATCTTGTTTCCAAGAGTGTGAAAAGAGATGGCCAAGAAATTCTCTGAGCCTCTTGAGCTGAATTGTCAATATTTTTCCATGTGGAAGGCTCTGGAAATTTTGGTGTAAGTTTTAGGAAATACTATATAAAACAATTATCTGTTTAATGTTGTACTTGGCAACTTCTCTTCAAACACTTAACTGTATGACACAGTATTGTTCAGGCTTTCATCTTTTTCCTACTTCCAGTAAGAATCTCTGAAAAGAAATCAAGAGAAAAAACTATCAGAAACCAACTGAAGATACCTGTGAATGTGATAGGACTGTCTATGGTAATTAAATGCCTGAGCAAGAAACTTGATTTTGCCCAAGAGATTGGTAAATAAATAATTGTCTGCCTGGAGAGCAGTTTTGATGACCTGATTGTTTGTCGAGGCCACCCAGGAAAGCAGGCCTCCTGATGGGAGTTTTTCATTGGTTGCAGTGGCCATTTCCATTGACCACAGAGTTTGGAAATTCTGTATGAGCCAGAAAACAAATCACACACAGGTCAAGGGAGAGCCTAGATTTTCACAAATGTTTTCAAAAGTACTCAGGTGAAAAGGAAATCAAGTGAGGGAATGATGGCAAGGTCTTTGTGGATTTCTGCAATCCAAAGGAAAAATTATTTGTATAAGTATTAGAAACCCCAGTCAGAAACGTAAGTTTCTTTGCTTTTGTCCACAGGAACAGGGCTCTCAGCATGTTTAACTTTCTAATGCTGGAAGGTCTGGGGAACCTGGTACTTAAATTGCAGTACAAATGACATGGATAGAGTGAGTGGGGAAAGTTTAGTTATTTGGTGCTATGGAACCCATGCTAGAAAACTGTGTCTGTGTCCTGTCAGTTGTGGTTTCCACAGTTAAAGAAGGATTTTGAAAAAAAAGGGGAGAAGGTTCTGAGTATTATTAAAGCCCTGGAAAGCATTACTCATAGTTCAGGATTCTCAGTTGACTTATTTTAAAGGAAAGACCAATGAAAGAATGGTTCTACTTGGAGGACAGAAGGCTCTTTCCTCTCCAACAAAAAGCACAGCAAGGTCCAGTGGATGAAAGCTGGAAGTAAAATCGTTCTCTAAGTTACAGTGAATTAATTTACCTATGTTTAATTGTGGGTTTTATATCAATAGAAAGATTAAAAACTAAACCTGCATCTTCTTCTGAGGGCTGTGCTTTGAAATACAAGCATATTTCATGGTCGTTTGATGTTCCAGAGCTCACATTATGTACACGTGGTAGTCCCTTTTGTCTTGCAATTGGTGCAAAGCAGGTTCTTAGAAATGGGAGCACTGTGACTGAAGAAGCAACAGAGGAAGATAACACCCCTCCTTTCCAGTGAATGGATTTTATTTAGCAAAAGAGGTTGGTCAGAAGAATGGAAAAGGATGGGGTTTGCAGGTTAAGGAAGAAGAAACATAGAATCATTACGCTTGGAAGAGACCTTTAAGATCATCAAGTCCAACAGTTAACCCAGCACTAGAAGGCAGAAAATGGAAGGAGGTAAGCATAAAGAAAAGTAACGCTAGCTTTTTGGGCTCATACGGTTGATAGAAGTATGAAGTGCTTGACTGGATCTAGAAAGGAAATCTTGATGAATCCAGTGTTTGTTATTGAACCCTAAAAAGCAAATAGGAGAGGTGACATTCTGACAGCTCTAGACAGGATGCCAAGCAGAAGGCTGCAGGCTGAAAGCTAAAGGAAAGAGGTTTGACAGTTTCCACATTAGTAGGCCAGGGGCGGTATTTAGAAAGGTGCAAATAGCGCTGACTGACCACCTGCAAGTAACAGGAGGAGGAGTCAGTGTCCTGTGAGTTCAAGCAAAGCCAGCAGAGCTGAACGTTTGTGTGGAGACTGGAAACAAGACTAGAGGGGGTCCCCAGAGAAGAGGGACTTTGGACACAAAGGTGACGTGATGTTCTCTGCACCAGATTAGAGGTTCTAAGAAAGATGTTGGAGATAATGGCAAGAAGAAATGTGGATATACAGTTTGAAAAGGTTGCTATTTTTAGGGCAAGTAATGCAAAACCTTGTCTGAGGCTGATGGGAAACTGCTAGATTGCAGAGAGGAGTTGAGAACAAATGAAAGTGAGGAAATATGACAAGGAGCAGGGGCAATCAGCTCTCTGAGGGAAAGAGGGTTGTGGATATATTTCTCCTAGGTGGAGATTAATGAGGACTTTGGGTTAGAGTTTGAACCTATTACAACAAGTGACTAAGAAACAGCAGAGGTAAGAGTTTGAGAGGGAGGGAGGAAGATTTGTGTCTCAGGCAGGTAAGCTCATAGCACATTTTTACAAATGACACCTGTTTTGAGCAAGAATGTTCCAGGGGGGTTACATTTCAGCCCAATACATTTTTTTTAATACATAATTTATTCCTATAAAAAGGACATACTGATCTGATTTAATTAGGCTAATTAGAGGTCTATGTCAAATACAGGAGTGAAGCATGTGGAGGTGGTTAGAAGGCGTAGGCGTGGAAAGATAGAGGAAAAAGTCTTTGTAGGGAGCATCAGTTCTCACTCAGAATATAGTGACAGGAATCTGGGCAGTACAAAACCTGAAAATTTGGATGCTACAGAAATCTTGCATGGCTGGGTGCTAAGGTGTTCAGTATTGAAGCCTGAGGTAGACCGAACTATGGAAAAAATAATGTTTTTGCTTGAATATAAGACTGCAGATGTACATGGGAGAGGATGGATTTTCAGACAGGTGAATTTCTTTGTATTATTCCAGTCTTTGGAATACTTTTTTCCAATATCTTTTGGAGCTGAGGACAGTGAAGCAATGGAAGAGGAAGGATGATGTTACAGAATCAGGAAGTGGGACCCAAAAATAAAAGGGATTCAGGGGCACTGGTCACGTGAGAGAGAGGACGGAGTTGAAAAACAAGGTGAAATTAAATGAAGGAAGTGTAAGAATGCAGACAGAGAGACTGAAAGCCATGAGGAGATGATGAAGCAGAAATTACTGGATTATCAGTGGAGTCTGAAGGATCAGCCCAGTGCTAGGGGAACAAGAAGATTGAAGGAGAGCTGGCAGGAAGGCAACAAAGCAGGGTTTCTTATTCTCAGGGGCTCCAAGCAGGGAATCTGTCCTTCGTTTCAGAAGGAAGAGGGAGACAGTAGAACAAGATGAGTGTCTCAAGTACTTGACAGGAGTGATTTAAGTCACTAAGTTTCCATCACCACTGAAAATAACAATTGAACTAAGTCCAAGATACTGACCTCTGCAAAGGTATTTACTGCATCCTGATGAAGACTGATAATGTAGCCATAAATATAGCAAGTAGCTGGAAATTCACAGTTGAGAAATACCAAAAGCCCTTGAGGCTTTTCCTCCCCTCGCAGCGGGTAACGTATTTCAGTGAAATGTGAGAACAAAAAGATGATAGCGCAGAAAGATTTATCTTCTTACTAGGGCTCTGTGTTGCATATTGAGCTTGGATTCACTTCAGCCAACGTTTTTGTGATCTAGCGTTGCTTTACCAGGGAGCTTCAAATAGAAAGGAGCTTTACCAAGGAGATTCAAATAGAAAATTATGCAATTGATACATCTGACTTGAAACGGCAATGAAATAGTTAACTTGCTTATAGCAAATATTAATTTGTGGCTGTCCTGGAGAATGAAGGGACAGGAAAACCTTTATCATTTGCATTACATAATTTCCAGACTAAAACAGTAGAGGCTGACAGCCAATGTGAACAGGTTACTGTTGTGAGAAAAGCAGCATTTTGGCACATCCAATAAAAAGGGAAGCTCAGTTACCATGAAGTCCTGAGAGGGACTGAAAAAGGGAAGTGGGTTTGGAGCACAAGATGTTTTATGCAAGGAAAATACTGTTTGTGCCCAAGACATTGGAGCTGGAATACAAGATGACTGTGAAATGCTGCCAGTCTCTCCCTTTTGTTTCTTGGAAGACTTGAATAAATAGCCACAGAAATGTGCCCCAGATCCTATTGCACCTCAACCGTTTTTTTACTTGCTCCCCGAAAGCACTTGGACTTTCCTCAAGAAAATGGTCACCTGAAACAGATTCTTAGCATTACAAAAAAAAATAATTAAATCTTAGCAAAAGTATATTTTGAATTATATTCTTGTGCTGAAAGGCAGTAATGGCCATAGTCAAGTGGGACTTTGATCTGCAGATAATCAACAGATTTGAAGCAGATAGAGGTGCTAACCACACAGGCTGGCACACCACACAGATGGGTCTTCTAATAACCCAGGCTGTAAGGAACATCAAATAAGTTTTGTAGTTTGATAACTGGAAATAATAGAAGGCTGTGTCTAATAGTTTGCATGGCAAAGAAGCTAAATCATGTAAGCTGTTTATAAATGTGAAGGCTAAAAGAAGAAGGCTGTGCAGAAGGTGATGGGAAAGACAAAAGAAGCTGCAACACCTTCCAAAGAACCAACATAGCCCTAAGGTGTGGAAAGAAATATGGAATAGAAGAATGACTGGACATGCTTGGAAGTTAAACTCCCACACTCTTCCTCTGAACAGCAGAGCTTGGACTGAGGAGGAGCAGAAGGCACTGCAGGAGACGGGGCACACAGGGCCTGGAGGGTGGGAGCACAGCGGGGAGGAGAAGGTGTTACCCCCCTCCTTTTGCATCCCCAGCAGTGCTGCAGCACTCTGGAGGTGGCGCTGAGTGATTGTCACAAACACATTACTGATTGCTCTGTGGATTTCTCAGCCCATCCTGAATTGCTAGTATTGCTATCGAACACAGAGTTGAAGCTGTCCTATGCCAAAATAGCAAATATTTATTTACCCGTTAGGCATGTAGATTAGTTACTTTGTGAATCACACATTTTGGGTAGGTTTTTCTCCTGAAGAAATCAATGAAAAAATCTGATTAAGAAATTTTATTAAAAGAGTAACATCATCCTTGGCCTGCAGAGAGACAGAGAGAGAGAGAGAGGTAAAATGCTGGTTTTGTTAAAATTAACTGTAGATTTCCTAGTGATTTCAGTGGAATCAGGATTTCATGGATAATGTTGAAGTACATCAAACAAAATAATGGCTAATTGCTTTTTTTAATGTCTTGTTAATCTTCTGAGGAGGTAGATAAAGTTTACATGCAACATAAACTTTGTGCAATAAGCACCACTGGTAAATCAGCACTTCAGTTGAGACTTAAAAGTTGAAATATTTGGGACAAAAATAAGTATGTGCTTACTGGAGTTAATATAAATACACTGCTAATAATACTCTTCTGAATTTGCTACTACTGAAACTGAACATTTGAAAGTTGTTGAAATAAATTTAAGGCAATGTGGGAAGGTGGAATTAGGAAAGATATTCACACTTTGAAACTTCTTTGCCATTGGGGTTTTAATGGAAATTTTCTCTCTGTCAATTTAGGCTAATATCTCTTTCTTGCGTTAGACAGAAAGACATCAATGTTACTGAGTGTGTGTGGCACAGTGCCGTGAGGACCAGATAAGCTCTTCAAGACAAGTAAACAAATGGTTTTCTGAAGTAGGCGCACATGAGTATTATCATCCTTGGAAGTTGCATTAGATTTTCAAATGTGTGACTTTGTTAGCTATATCAGCACTTGGCAGTCTGAAAAAGTTGTTAGTGAGAACTTCTACATTAGGAAGGGGGAACAAAGAGATTGGCAAAATTTTGAATATCAGTGTATTCCCTTTGATCAGAAAGACGAGTTAATTCTGGGGAAAAAACAAAGCTTAGTTTTCTTTCTATATGGAACACATTTGAATATATAAAATTGATTTAATTTGTTAAAAAAAATCTATACTAATCCACTACATAAATTTGTAACATATTTTAAATATGCAATTTTACTTGGCTGATTTCTGCATAAATCAGCTCTGCTTTTTATATGGAATCTTTATTCACAATGAAAGGATAAAGGAAGAGTGAACAATTCAGAAATAAAGGCTTTATTACAGATTTCATCCTTCAATGGCTTTATCTTGAATGGCATCATTTGTTTTCTACTCATTTTCATTTCATGCCTAGCCAGAATAAGACAGTTTGGGCTCAGCCTTTATGCTTTTATTGACAGCCCCAAGCCTGCAACATAGAGACACTGCTAGTACCTGGGTCTTTAGAGCACAGTATGAACCCAGTTCCTTAATCAGCATTTGAAGTGTGGGGAAGGAGGTAGAGATGGAGGAAACAGGGGATTTGGGTGTATTTTTATTTTTGGAAGGAAGTAATTCCTCAGTTTTTAATAGTTGCCATTCAGCTGAATGTAGCCAATGAGATTCTTCTATATGTGCCCCTCAGATAAGTGAGTGGATGATGTTTTAAAAGATGAGATATAAAATTATTTCTTTCCTGTCCTGGATCAGATGCACAAAATTATCCTGAATGATCAGGAAACCCCCACTGGATGACTTGTGTGAGGACGGAGAGGAGCCTCGGGTTTCCTGTCTGAGTAGATGTAACATGCGGAGATGGACACGAGATGCATCTTGAATCAAAGCCAGGTGTGATCAGCTCTGTATAGGCATAAAGGGCACCTTAGTGCTAACCTTAGCTTTTATAATTGCTTTTCAGACTTTCTGAGGCCATTAAATGAGTTCATCCTTAGCACAGTGTATGATACCTAACTCACATATGGTTGGTCAAACCTCTGAGCTCAGACATTTGCATACCCTTTTGTATACTTTGAAAAACTGGAGGCAACTCTCCATCTGCCCAGTCACAAAAAAAAAAAAAAAAAAACCAAAACAGGCGGGGAAAGTCTTTTGCCATTTCTTAGATAGATTGCCATCCATGCCAGGCCACTTTCAGATCTCCTTGACTTTTAGACTGAGGGACAGCTGCTGTGCTCCCCATTGTCTGCACTTCATCCTGCACATTTTCCAGTGTCTGGCAGCAGGTCCTGAGAGGAGGATGCCTCAGTTCTTTTCAAAGGCTATCATAAAAGCTGAAAGGTACCTTCTAGTGCACCATCGGGCACTATTTGTGTTTACCTCGACCATGCCAGGACTCCTCGCTGCTATTACCAGCCACAGACTTGCTGAAGAGACGGAAAAAGCCGTCGCAGAAGTTGAACTTGCATCATGACACGGGAGCGTGTTGTATAAACCTTGGTACAAAGAACTCATTAAAATATACCCAAAGGATAGAAAAATAACCAAGTTCATTTATTCAGACCATATTCCATGATCAAGGTCATTTATTTTGTAAATCTCTGGCAATATTTGAATCTGATTACACTAGAGCTAAAAATGTCATGCTTGTGCATGGCTCTTCGAAAGCAAAACTCTGCTTTGTGCTCTCCACAGCATGGATAAGCTGGTATGACCTGTTCACTGTGCTGGAGAGCCCTTCTCCTTCAGAGAAGGGACAGGACCACGTGGATTACGTCTTTTCCCTAATGCTGTGATAACAGGGTAATTAATTCCTTTTCCCTGGATAAGTAATACTTTTTTTCTCTGTAATCATGGGGTTGTCTGAGACCCATGAGAATAGATGGAACCAGTGAAAATTGTGTTTGCGAAAATACTTGCTGCTTCCCAGGCAAATACTTATTTTGGGCAGCCACCCTGGGCTGTGGGTGCTTTGCAAACACCGTCGTACCTAAACCGAGTAGGATTTGCGGGGCCTCTGCCAGCGAGGTGCAGGCACTGACGGAAGCCTTCTGCATTTGGGTAGCGGGCTGAACGAGCACCGTGCAGCCAATTTCAACAGGCTATGTTAAGAGTATGCTAGTGACACCTAGTGTTTAATATAAAAATGCTATGAAACTCGGTGGAGTTGCTTTGTAAAGCTGTTTGCAGCAGCTAGCGAGGCGGGTGCTGCTGGGGTGCCCGCTGCAAGGCAGCAAGGCCATGGCACCCTTGGCAAGGCACAAGGGCACCCGGGGCTGCGGTCCTGCAGCCAAGCGGTCTCCCAGCCATCTTCTCAAATAGTGTGTTTGAGAGTTAATCACCCTGGACAGCAAGCAAGCAACCTCGCAGGGGTGCTCGCAAGGTGATGGTAACGGCGTGGTCTGCCCTTTACATCCTCTGCACCTTTCTATGCAATGTACACCTTTCTATCTAATAAACTGGCAGAATATTTTGAATTTGTACCGTTTCACATACACTCGAATGAGGTCTGGTCACCTATATGCTTTTCATGTACGTATACCTACAAAATTTGCAGCGGGAGCAATAAGGGTGGTAGGGTACTATAGTCTAATGTTAACAAGGAAGAAAAGACAGTGTCTCAAAGCAGGATTGCAACAAATTCTGAAATAAAATTCCAGCACAGTAGGGAGCTCAAGGCTGGTGACACACCGCCCAGATTCAAGGCAAAGGAGAAGAATATTCCAAGGACATTTGATTTCACATAGCAACAATGTTTTTAAGTTGATGAATTCAATGTCCCTACAAGTAACACTGACAATCAAGCAGCTCTTGTAGCTTTTTTTAATGTTTGGTTTGTTAAAATTCCTGTTTCTAAAAATAAGGATAAAATGGGTTGTGAGATCATAAACCGTATAAAAACAGATGTATGCTTAATGTTGTACAACACAGTTAAATAAGTTAGCATATGAATAACTAATCATCATTGCAAGTATCTCAAGGCGTGATTAATACAAAAACACTACAATGTTGCTATTAGAAATAAAGTATCAGCTTGAACTATATACAGATGTATGGCATTTTTATCCCTCTTGATATTTACCATGTCCAAGAAAAAAAAAAGTAATAAAATTAGATCAAGTGGAAAAGTTACTGTAAAAGTTAAGAAATGGACAAGCTCACAGGCTCATTCATTAGGAAGAATACAGACCAAAGTTTAAGATCGTTGTGGCTCCTGCGGAGTTGCACATATCCATACATGATTAGATTACTTCAAGGCTTCAAAGATGCAAAACATTTCTGAATCAGAGGCAAGCTGTAGGTGTCTGGTGTTTTACATCAGATGAGCCTAATATGTTTAGTGCTTCGAAAGTCACATAAAGTCACTAGAGACTTCTTGAATTACCTTTTGGAATAAATTCAGCATCTGTGTTGCTTGATAAAAGAGTGACACAGATGTGTGAAGTTTCTGAAGGTGGGAAGCATCAATGGAGGTCATTTGAAGATCACGGGACACAACAGGGAAGGGCTAAGGTGAACCCGAGATGTATGCTGGGACTGGAGGAGAACTTTGTTGCAGGGGCATAATTTGCACTATTCTATTCCTGA
This sequence comes from Himantopus leucocephalus, assembly GCA_003993805.1. NCBI lineage: Eukaryota > Metazoa > Chordata > Aves > Charadriiformes > Recurvirostridae > Himantopus > Himantopus leucocephalus. The sequence goes on along the minus strand of RSEF01000002.1, from coordinate 115,587,962 downwards.
AATAAAGTGATGATGCTGTTTCAGTGTAATATTTCCGTTTAGACTGCTGCTGAAAAAACATTCATCATGAGTTAAGGCAAGTTTAATGCAAGAGGGTACGTGAAATTGGAAGAGGGTATAAGTAAAACATATTCCAGCAATACTATTCAGTCAGATGGAGAGGAAAACAACCACTGCAGGAATTCACATACAGTATGGAGACACAATTAAGCCAATGTCGTCACCTGAATGGGTGAGGGCACTTGGTGTAGCTGTTAGGCATTGAACTTGGGCAGTAGCATAAGCAAACCCAAAAATACATAAATACAAAAATCCATAAATACAGGCCATAAAACCAAGTGATAATTTTAAAAAATCCTATTTTTTGAATGCCTCTGTATTCTGTGGATAAGGTTAGCTACTCCCAAGTGAGTGAAGGAATGGGAATAAGTAGAAAGTCTCACACAGACTGTACCATGCTTGATAGTTGTAGTGGATTCTTATTCAGTACTGCCTTCTTTGGGCTCAAACATAGCAAGAGGAAAAAAAAATGCTGACAGCTCTATAGTCACTATATTTCTGTAAGGTTCATTCATTTTCATTACTGCTGTTACTCTGATGATTTTCTTGATATCTGAAACAAAACTGCAGTTCTCTACAGTTCAGCTCACTTTAAGACACCATCAAATTGGTATAACTCTCACAAGCTTTTGTTAAAGTGATGGTGACAGCTATTGAGTTCTAACTAGCTCTGTTTTTATGCTTGCTATAAATAATTACTTTCATCAGCCATTTTCTCAACCATATATCACTGGAGAAAGATGCAGCACATTCCAGGTCTCCACAGGTATTAGCACTGATTTATTGTTTCTCCTTCTTCATCTGAATATAAGAACAGTACAAGAAGACTTATCCGTCCAGGCTTCGATTTCCTCTTATTTTCTGTGTTGTTTTAGAGTTTGACTCTAGTGACTTTGGGGATGGCTTTTGCGTTGTCTTCATGTGAGCGACATTTTAGTAAGGGTCTGTCGGGTAGATTCCCTTGTGCAGCATAGCTTTTCGCACTGCTAAGGCAGCAACAAGAAGCTCTAATAGGGCCACAAAGTGCTAGCAGAGAATCCCCTAGGATGGAAAACTGCACAGCTTGACTCCACCACCGCATTCTGCCTGCCTCCACGTGAACATGGAAGACAATATACTTCAGTGGCAAGAGAGGACACACTGGAGATGTGGCGGAGAAGTCTGCTTCTCTGAAGGAACTCCACTGAGGGTGATGGAATAGAACAATTTTCCAGTAAAGGGAATAATACAATTTTTAACAGTTAGATAGCTGAGAGAGCTTAAACTGCATCAGATTTCATCTTGGAGGCCTTCTTGTCCTTGCACTTATGTTGTGGAGCCACATCCTAAGTTGAGGATGCAGTTCCAGATAACATATTCTCCCCATTTGCTATGCAGTGAGACTGGTGCTCATCTAATCAGGTGCTGGAAGAAAATGAACCCAGCTGGTGTTGCTCCTTCACATCACAGGGAGATCAAATGTGTACTTATGCCAGTGCAAGAGAGTAAGCTAGGATGCAGCTGGAGAGGGGATGGGAAGAGAGAGAAAGGCAAGGCCATAGCACTTCCAATGCCGCTATGAAACTGCACCCTTGGAGAAGTTACTGACAAGTCTCATGACTATTTGTGGCATACTGTAGAGCCAGTAGGGCATAATGGCACTACTGTGCTTTTTTTCCACATAAAATAAAGTTGGCATCCAGACCTAGGTGGAGTCTACTGCTCCTGTGTGAGGACTGGAAGACAATCAAAGGAAAGTATAATGAAGTAATTCTATTAAATGCAGCTGTAACGTCACTCATGATCTGTTGTATACAGGTTGTCTGAAGGCACAGACTCCGCAGTTCTTGGATTTATGGAATAGCTTCTGTCTATATTTTTTTCCAAAAAGAAATGCAAATAGGATTCATAAAAATGAATATTTTTTTTTGTGAAACAGGTAAGAAATTGATTTCTAACATATGCTTATCTTGACAGCATCATTTTAATTTGTTCTTAATTGGTTGGCTGAATGGCTGTTTCCATGACAGCACAGCAAATATACAGTAGAGGCACTTATAAACAGTGATGAATAACAGATCATTAGACTTGAGGGAGAATTCTTCACTAGTCTGTTGCTGCTTTTTACATTTGTCAGGTGGCAACAACACATTTCACCACCATCCATGACACCAAGACAAAAACCATCTGACTTCCAAGGGCCCTGTGTGCTAAAAGACAACAGTTACTACCTTTGAAGGCAGGTCAGATACTGGCTTTAAACTATATTAAAGTACCTCTTCTAACAGTTAACTCGCTAACTGCAACGGTGTACAATACTGAACTTCTTACCTCTCCTTGTCAAACTAGTCATAAGCCCCAACCAAGCAACAGTGCTTTCAGCATGGAAGTGGCTTCTCCTGACCTACTGTCTCAGATTTTTCCAGCCATGCTCTCCGACAGAAGGAAACTCATACAGAAAGCAAATTTGCCCTCTGGTTCCCTGCTCTGGGTTCACTGTGCAATCTGTGTGGAAAGGTGTTGGGATAACTCATTCTACTGAAAGTCATCAGAGGACGCTCTCAGGGGGAGATGAAAGTGGAGGTGATAGCTGTCGCATGCGAGGTAACGCTATTGCCACAAATGGTGTTTAACCAAGATCCACTTTAGTTGAGCCTTAAAACATATACAGATGTCAGAAGCAAACCTGTAATTGCCTTTGCTCAGAGTAATAGCAGCCGAAACATTGCTATTTCGAAGGAGGCTTGATAGTCCCAGATATGTCCTAGGGCAAAAATTTAAAAACTTCTGTTTTGCAAGGATTTAGATAAGCACTGCAGAAAAAGATCAAATCTCTTTCCTCTTGAAATCAATGACAGTTTTGTATAGAACTTAAGGGGAATCAGAGTTTTTTCCTTGTTCTCTTGCTTTTTATGATAATTCCCTGTTTTAATGAAACCAGAAGAGGCAGCATTGAATAAAATATTAAAATAAGAATAATTATCTGCTTGTTTAGACAATCTGCAATGCAGGTGGAAATAGGAAGGTCATCTGCATGCTCTAAAGTTTTGTGGGAAGTTTTTCTAACTGCCCCATATTCTAACCATAAATGATACATTTTAATCTGCTAAAAAGCAAGTTTTCACTGCCAAGACAAATTAGTACCCAATCTGAGGCAGTCGAACCTTTGCTACCACTCTTCTTGTAACAAAATAATTGATCTTAAATGAGTCCTATGGTTTACCTAGGTTGTTATCCATCAGATTTTAAGGGTATAATTTAACAAACATTTTATTTTGGTGACAGTCCTGGCTCAAGCAGCCTTCACAGCTTTGCACGTGTGATCAATCCTCATTCCTCTTTCTCCTGCCTATTGTATTCCCCAAAGCACAAGTTCTGCTGGTTTGTAAGGCTGCATGGTTAACCAAATAAGAGATTTAAACATAGCATTTTTGGGGCTTTCTTTTTAAATACACATCAGTTCTCATCTCATCAATTGCTAGCAACTGCAAATCTCAGAAATTTCAGAAAATGTCTAGTCATCATTTGATAAACCTGTTTCCTTCAAATATACCTTAAGCCAGACTAAAGGTAGCAGTGCACCCAAACACTATTCACTTTTTAGGGTTAGACTGCTGTACGACCCAGTAGCTTCAGAGTTCATTGTTAATTTTTCCCTCTCAGAAAGAATATTTTTTTAGCATTAATGTGCAGTAAGAACCTCTGCTTTGCTTCACATGATTTTAGGGCAACGTATAACGCCCAGAGAAGATCAAAGGTTGCTTCTGTCCTGTTCTAAAACACTCAGCAGTTGTTACAAATCAACAAGGCTTTTCCTCTGCAGTTGAAATGTGAGTGATAACTTTCATGCTCTGGCACTAGAACTTCTTTAGTGGTACATTGTGCTGGCACCCAGGATAATACTGTGTAATAGAGACGTGTGGCATTTCTCAACCATTCCCATTATACAAGGCAGAGTGAAGCACCAACATGGTGAGCCATCTGTGCTAATGCCGATGATGTTATTAAATCATTCATACATTTCACAATTTCATATTAGAACATTTAAATTCTTATTTTGGCATAGTGCATAGATTTCTTCCTCTAGAAATGTGAACTCAGTATGCAAATGTATTTGCCCTGTTTTCTAATAAATTCATGTCTGGGTTGAACATCCTTACAAGAGCTGTGGCTCATGTAATTATGCCCTCAGATCTTGACAGTAGAAATAGAGCCCTACTTCATGCCAGATTAATTGATCAGGTTTTAGCACAAGTAAATTTGATGCATCCATTTCTGCCAACTTGTTCTGTCTACAAAAAAAGGTGCCACCCAGAGCTCTATCCTGCCCCCTTGCTGCTTTTCTTTCCCAGCAAGGAAAAGTATGCTTCTCTCACATTTGATATCATTTAATAGTAGGAATATTGCCCTAAAATCATATTATAGCAGTAAACTAACACTGCAGTTTCACTGGTCACCATCCTGGTATGTACGTAACGTGCTAGCTGACCTATTTATTCTAAGTGAGAGCTAAGGCTACTGATAAGCAGACATTTCACTAGGTACTGTGCACACACACAGTCTGCCCTAGAGACCTCACAGCTTGGGGGAGAGTGCAGCCCGACAGAGTAGACTGGACAAATGAATGGATAAATAGGGAAGGAAAACTATAAACTCACAGCAAAATTATTTCACCAGAAATTTTCATTGGCTACCTGCTTACACATCTGAGAATTGCCATGGAGCCACTGGTGACCTCTATGTAACTAAGACTATGTTAGGATTTTCATTTAAAACAGAACAAAAAATCCTTTTTCATGCAATTTAGTGATGATGTCCCAACATAGTACAGTAAATCACCACAAGATAATTAGAATTTTCTTTTTTATTTTTAAAGATTGAATAACCTTGCAGATGAGACAGAAAAGCATATATGTGTCTGTAACTCCCTTATGGAAGTATAAAATATTCAACATGAGGTCACGATGTTTAGCTAGCTAATGAAGAAAAATACCTCACTTCGCTGTCACAGACAATTTGCTAGAAGAAATACTAACTGTAGTTTTTTTACATGATTGCACCTTTCATGAAAGAACTGTATATGACCTGCAAGTGCACAAGCCGTTATTATGTTTTGCTTTTGTGCAGTCCTCTTCAGTCTTTCAAAGTGTCCTTAAATAAAAAATATAACCATAAAGTGGGAGGGAATGGTGAATCTTCACCATGTGGATTTTATACCTGCTTTCCAAAGCATGTGTGCCAAAAGACAAGGGACTGTAAGATGCCCTAAGTCCTTGGCATATTTGACAAATGTTTGACCATACTCAAGGCCCGGGGAAGCAATCACCTTCCCCAGCAGAGTACCTTTAAGTCACTTTTTGTGTATCTGTAGCTGCATGAAGGGGCTTCTGTAAGGTTCAAGATCTGTCTGTGGCTACAGCCTAAGTTTGTGAAGTATATATAGTACTACAAGTATGGTTCACAAGCATTGGATGTTTGTACTTAAAAGGGCTGCAGCACTCAATGAACTTTTAAGAGAATAATGACGTCTTCCTCAAGTAGGTTACACTTCAAAGCTCAGGTGTAGATCGTCTTCTCCCTCTGCAGAGGCTCCTCAGCATTGCAGGGACTCATTGTGTGAACAAAGCCTTTCAGGACTGGCTGAGAACGTAGCACAACACAAAAGGCACAAGAGGTCACGGTTAAGAATTGCTGCAGTTATTCCAGAAACCCAAGGAAACCATAAAAAAAAAAAAAAAAACAGAGGAAAAACCATATTCTTCTTTAAGNTAAGCTGAGGTTTTTTTAGCTTTCTGATGGATAGTAGGCCGCAGATCCCATAGGAGTAAATATTCAGACATTGTTGTCTCCACCCAGAGGAGATATTTCCAACCAGTACATCTTTGCACTTTCTACTCTTATTTTCTAGGTTACCTTCCCACCTGTCAGATCTGTAGACCTCTCACTGTGAGTCCAGTTTCAGGCTGAGCTCTGTTTTCCAGGGAAAAGGCAGGGAAGGGACATCAGAAAGGCAGGAGGACAAGGGGACCTTCAGTGAGATCTGACGCAGTGAATTTGTGTGTGATCGTTCTCTGGGTCATGAGCTGAACAACACTGCTGAACAATGCCGGCTCATGGGTTTGCCCTGACATCACCCCCTCAGTGAGAAGAGCAGTGTAGCTCTGGATGTCTCTGCTCGCCAAGGCAAATTCAGCTCTTACATGGAAGCACTTTCTTGTCTTCCAGCTAGGAAAGCCAAATGAAGCTTCTGGGGTCCTTCTTGCTGTTAAACACCTCTGTTCTGAGAGGCTCCTGTTGTGCATCTTGGAGATACAGAAAACCTGGAGAGGGTATTTTTTCACCTTGCATAAACTAAAACATCTGGGAGTATACAAGACAGCTGATAAGACAAAGCTGTTTGAAAAGCGTTGTTCTTTTGACCCATATTCGTCCTCATTTTACCAAGTGCAGAAAATTCTTCATTTTCACTTTGTCCACTATCATTACCAATGCCTCATGATGTTAATTAATACTGCAAGAGGCTAAACCTCAGGCTGACTGTCTCACATGTGGGAATTAGTTGTGTGGGTTTGCGGAGCAACATCTGCCTGTGAATAGATTTAAAAAAATAATAATTAAATTAAACAGAAGAGAAGCTCTAAGCTGAATCTGTGGCTAAATGATTAATATCACTTCATGTTTAAGACTTTTTTCCCAGCCTATTTTGTTTAATGATTTTCAGCTATGAATATTACATGTCCTTCTGTAGTTAATTATTTAAGCTGATGAAACATGGCACTCTCTGTATCGTTTTTGGATTCTAAGTGGAAAGGAACACTTTTTCTAGACAGTTCCTTCTGAACAGTGATGGTTTACAGAGGCTTCTTTCATTGGAGGTAGGATCATCCTCAAGCCAGTTTCAGGAGGCTTGGAGTTCACTGAGAGAAATTGTTGTAAGAGTAGTCTTCACCACTGGCCACCAGCTGTGCGTGCCAGGCTGCCAGCTCCGGGCTTCAAAGAGCCTGGCCTCAGAAATCCACTCCTTCCTGATGGGAAAACCTTTCATATGAAAGATTAATTAATCAGCAGGGTTTATATTTCAGAATTTTTGGTGCTTCAGGAACAGTTTGCATCTGCCCAGGATTTTAAACTGAGCTTGGAGTCTGGCTAAGCAGAACTGTGACATTTTGAGCTTTCATTTTAAATCAGCATGAAAGCAGTCATCAAATATTGAAATCCTCCTGAAGCTGGAATTATCTTTTTCCACCCAGCTCTGATAATTACTGTTTATGGATCTCTTTGCAGCCAGATATCCCTCATTCTGTGAGCTGATCTAGGCAAGAGCTTTGGCTGAAAAGAATCTGCAGATATTATCTCTGCTATTGTGTCAGAAATGTATGGGTCTCCTGTGCCATAAGTCCCTGTGAATTACCAAATCCTTAACAGCACTTTTGGATGAGTCAGGTCTTCAGAATAATTTGACCTTCATAATAAATTGATGGCACTCGAATAGCCTGAATGGTGAGAAATCCAATGAAATATAAGCCCCAGAGAAATTAAGCTTGTTTTAACCAGCATGACTACAAGATATTGTGGTAAACCAATCCCACTTAGAAACTCAGCGTACCTTGGCATTTGGGTAAGCAGAGCAAGGTGTTACAAGTTTTACAAGCTCCAACTATTATCTACATATGTACTGCTATTAAGTTGAGAAGGATTCTTCTCTGGGGACAACAAAGCACTATTACAAGGAACAAGAGAAACGTGAGTTTTACTGAGCTCAGCAGTGGGATATAAGAATAACATTTGGTGGGACTTCTCTACATTAGTATGGCTGGTGCCTCGACTGTGATTTACACCTCTTTAATCCTTTCTAGTAGTGAATTTGGAGATACTCTGGAGCAGCCGCAGAACCCAGGTGCTGCAAAACTCACCCTGCTGCTGCTGTTAGGCACAGGCAGCTGGAAGCAGACCCAGAACAGCACCAGGTTCTCAAACACCCCTTGCCCTCTGGACACAGAGATGCTGGAAATGGTTCAGCCATGGCGAGGCTCCTCCAGCTCTGCCCTGGCAGGGACCGCACTGTCGTGTTTGCCTCTCTCTCCTCGTTCTCTTCATCCCACCCATCACTTGTCAAGAGGAAAAATGAGATTGGGCAGACATCTGTTTCTGGGAAGTACTGGGTTTCAGTGCTGTGCCCATCTTAAGGAGCTTCCGCTGTAATACAGGGAAAAGTCTCGGCTGCCTGGGGAGGGTGAAGGTGATCACAGTTGTACTTATGTGGCAACCCAATTTTCAGGTGCTTGTTCCCTAAACAACTCATTCAGTGCTGTCTGATGTAAGCATAGGCTATTGGCAAGAGCATCTTGGATGTCCATTTAGGATATGGGCCGGGCAGAGAGAATTGAGAGAGAAAGAGAGAGAGAGATATTTCTCAGGTTGAGGTCCTGGCACTCTACATGTAGCCCCTTGCATGCATTCGGGCTTGGACTCCCAAGAAGTCAGCCAAAATTGTGCCTGTAAAAAAACCTCCAAAACCTAGGCTATTCTGCAATTATCAGCTGTTCATAAGGACATTTGCTGATGTTCTTGACAATGTTGTGTGATTTTTTATTCCATACAAAAATTGTCATTATTAAATAATTAAAAAGTAAGTAACTACAACAACTTGTGATGGTTGATCCTATTCAGATGAAATTTTCAAAAGCATCTAAGAGTATTTTCAAATAGCACTTTATAACCCCCTACATTTTAACAGAACTGCTCAGGCTGTGTGAAATTCTGTGCTAATGCAAGCTCTACCATTGCCAGTACATCAAGCCAGGCCATCCTCAGCTAACTCCAGTGGCAGCTAGTGCCATGCAAACATATTGTCAGTTGCTTTTGTACATTTCCCAAAAGTCATTTTTGCCTTGAAATCTTTCTCTTCTCAGGATCAGCTAGGTTTAAAAAAAAAAATACATTTTCTGACTCCTAACAATGACATCTTAAATAAAGTAACTTCCTGTAATTCTGATAGCAGCTACCATCCTTATTTCCATAGCTTTCATCATTCATCTCTAATCCTCTTTCTTTCTTGCTTATCATTATTTGTCTTTGCCTTTATTCTTTATGATCACTATTGTTATCCAATTTCCTTCCTTCTTTCATCTTTCCCTAACTCCCACTGCATTTGTGTCCCATCGTTTTATGATTTTGTTTTTACTCCCCATGTAGCTTTCTATCAAATATACAACTTTGTAACTGACTTTACCTTCATCTTCCTACCTTTTTTCCCCTTTTCTTAGTCACGCTCTGGGGATCAGAGAAAGGCCAGAGACGCAAGCAGTTGCAGACTCTTCTCACACAAAATCCACAGAGCACAACCACTCGGTCTGCTTCCCTGATGAATGGCAGAACAGCCTTTGGCTTTGTTTGTTATTCATACTAGGCTGAAGGCTCTGGGGGATAGCAGATATCTCTTACCACGTAGTGTGCAGTGCCTGAAACATGGGGGTTCTGATCCTAATTGGGGTGGATGCCATAGGAGTAATAATAATAATATCAGGGATTAGGGTCTGGCCTCACCATCAGGCTTTGGCTCACTTGAGTGATGTAGTAAGAGCTCGGAGGAGCACCTTTGCTACATGGGCTAATCGAGCATTTATTTATTCATTTACTTGGACTGTTAAAAAAAAAGATAAATTAAAAAAAGAAAAGGTGAGAAACCATCTATGACTCTAGGAGTCTTTGCCATACGTTTAATCAATAGCAAAGTAATGATCAGGAGTCAATTTCCACCACCACCCCAGAAAAAACAGAACAAGGAAAACCAAAATCTATTCAGAGATTACTCCATCCCAATAACCAGTTAGTCTAACATGAAGTTCATTGCACAGCCTCACGCTACATAACAAAGAAGCGGACAGAGAGAGATGAACAAGCACGTTTCATCTGTTTCTCCCACAAAACTTCCATACCTGGGCTGCATCTGTCTTGCTTAATTGAATTTAGTATTTTAGACCACTTGGCTACATATGACATGCAGCCATTTCTGAGAGGAAGGATTGCTCCCATGCCAGCAATCATACAAAACAAAATAAATCTTCTGAACATATGAAGGAATTCCCCTTTCTCCTTTTTCTCCTCCCCAAGAGGAATGGTCTTCCAAGTTCAGAGATACACTCTCAAACAGATAGAAAATGAATATTTAATATGCCTTATTTGGGATTTAAGAGAATGGAAAACGGGTCATCAGCTTTAACTGCATGCCTAAAAATTTCTGCAATACTGAGTTACTGAACTGAAGTTCTCGAATACAGCTGTATTTGTTTTCGTTGTCAAACATGGCCATACTAAATGATTTCTTATGCGGTTCCAAGAGAAAGAGATCATGTCCTTCTCTTGAGAAAAACTTGTCCTGACAGAGGTGTCAGGGACAATCTACTTCACTCAATTCAGAATTCAGCTCTCTGTCCCTGAAGCCGTTTGCTCAGTGGAGACAGACAACTCCAAGATGTTTCTCAAGAAAATTGAGCTCATAGACTCAGATTGGCAACAGACTTGTCCTAGAGTACTCACATTTTGGATGAAACCCCGCTCGCCTTTACATGAATCGTTCTTTGGACTTAAACAGGTAATTTGACCAAGGCTTAGACCTAGAAGGTATCACCCAAATGGATGGCCCATGCTGGATCGCTCTCACAGACCAAGTTTGCTACCCAAACACATAGGAGCAGAGGCTCATGCATACTTGTAATCACCACTTGTGCTTCTCTGTCATTTTCATTCTTGCTCGTGCTGCAACTTTACCTCTTTCCTCTGTGCCACAAGAGAGGAGTGTTTGCTTTCAGACAGGTCAGGTTTCAGAGGTTCAGGTTGCTGAACTGTTCTGCATATTACACAGTCTGCAGAAACTCTCCTCCTGCCAGCAAACACTCTACCTTGTAACCCTCACTGATGTATTTTCATGAGATATGGAAGAACGAAAAGAGTGTATAGATAACTATATGTGCACGTGGTTGTATGAGTGTATAAATCCACCACCCAAATGCAGGTACTCATGTAATGCCAAGGCTGAGCAGGCAATCCCTCAAAACTCATGGTTTGATTCTGACCCAATAGTCATCTTTTGAAATATTTATAAGCGCTTCAGGGTGCCAACTTCAAGCACCTGAATGAACTGGCTGAGTTAGCCAGGCAGTCTCCCTCTGCAGTCGATGACAATGAGAGGCCATCCCCATGAGAAGCCCCCTGTCCCCATCCCTACCACCGCTGTTTGCAATAGCCCTGCAGACAAGAGCTATCCTTATGTTACCTTCTCTATATTAAAAAGGACTTATGGAGATCAGCTGTATGGGCCTGTGTTAGAGTAACACAAGAGTGATTACCCCCAACAGTGAGGAGGAGCAGCCAACGCAACACACCTGAGGGCTAAGCACAAGCACGCTGTGGCCCCCGGTGTCTCTGGGTCAGAGCTGGTGAGGTCTTGTCTTGGAAGGGTGCAGTGAGGATGGGGAGGCTGTGAAGTGAAGCAGATGCTGGTCTGTCATTTGACCAAGAGAACGTGCTTCGCTTTACAGTGCTCATTAGGGGGATCTACGATTTCCTCTGCCAGCTTGGTAAATCTGCTTTCGCTCAGATTGCACGCTTGATAAAGTTATTTGTCCTGTAATGAATACCAGTTCAAACTTCTCATGCAAAATTTTGTACTGTAAACACGTCCTACTGCATGGGTTTTTTTATGTCTGCGCAGAAAACATCTCTTTGCATTTGTGTTTGTGCAGCACCAAGCGCCAAAGTGTTCTCAGGCTGAAAGTAGGGTTCTTGGCCTGCAATAATGAAAAAAAAATCAACATTATTTGTTTTGTGGTAGTGCCTCTAGGCCTCAATCAAAACTGACACAAGACAACAGATGGATGCAAGTACATGGGGGAAACACAAGACAAAACATTTATTCATTTAGTAAGCATCAGCCACAGTGCACCAGCTGCTTAGGTATTAAATATTTTGTAGGCAGCATTGTATAGATATAAAAATCATAATAATTGTTGTTATAACCTAGCATATAGGAGAGACAGGAAGATTTTTTTAGGCTGTTGTATCGTGGGACTGGAAAATGTGGCCATTAAAAGCAAACACCTCTGTAAGTATAGGCATTCAGTCATTCTTCAGCTGTAAACATTACATTATCCTAGATTGAGTCGAAGCTGATAGTTGTGTTCTCATTTAAAAGCTGATAAATATCATATTAGAATTTTCTGACAAGTGTGTCTGCAGTATACAACTCGTTATACTGTGCAGTGTTGGCTAATTTTACATCTGTTCAGATATTTAAACTGTTCTGAAAAGAAAACTCACCCCTTCCAAAAAACGCCCCAAAGCATATTAAAGTGGCACTGGTATATGAAACACATAAAAAGGAAAAGTGGATGACAAATTTCATTGTAGACATTAAAATAATATTTTAAAGATAAACTTATGAAAATGCAGGGATCATGACTGTAGATTTTATGATTTTAACAAATATATTTATTAACTGGTTTTGAAGCCTGGCTCAAATGGGAAAATATTAGATCCCAAGCTTATCGCTCATCTACCTTTTGAATGTCTTGGTTGTTTTTTGGAAAAATCAAAACTGCAATTTTTCAGGGTAACGTCCCAAGATTGATTAAACTTTGCTCAGGATTATTTTCTCAGACTTTTAATCTTATTTCTGTTACAACTGAGGGGGAAGAATTAGACTTGCCTAATTTCCATGTTTCTTTTGGTGTCAAAGTTCCATGCTGCATGCTGTGGGTGGCCCATCAGGCATATGACTATCCTGTATTATTCCCATGTTCAAAAGTTGAGCTGAAAGATGCTTCTCAAGAGCACATTCCTTAATATGGAAAGAGAGAGAGATCTAGTTTGGGCCAGATTCATTGAGGTAGGTCTAAAGTAAATTTGTTTTCCCAGGTGCTTTTTCTGCCCAATTATTTTGAAGCTTAAAAGCTCCATTTACCTGCTCTGAAGTTTTATAACTAACTTTTTTCATCTAAGTTAGTTTTTGTTGTCTTTTTTGTTTGGTCTTAAGGGACACAAAATATTAATGCCAATCCTTCCCCTTTTCAAGGACAGTCTAAAGCAATTTTACAGGAAGCACGCAAAACAAGTAAAAACACCTGCAGAAAGGAGCTTCTGTATATAGTAACTTGTATACTTAGCCAACATACATAACATTTATTCCTAGATCCAACTATTTTTTTTTATTTTTTTTTCTTAAGGAGGAGAAGAATGACAATACTGACTGAGTGCATTGAATTTGTTCCATGTGCGTTAAATAGCCTGGGAGAGATTCCCAACTAATAACTAACCACCAACTCTAGTGAAGGCGTGTCAGATAATGTAGTACCCCTCTAATTTTTGCAAAGACTGGAGAAACATGACACAAGATTTGGAACTGCCTATGTTGGGTTTTTTCTCTCATCAGTAAACAATAACTATCTTTCAGCTATTCATTATGTGTTTTGACAGCTGTCAAAATCCGTAAAGTACAATTCCTAGGTATAGGGATTGTGCAAGACTCAGATGTACCTTCTCTATGTAAAAATCAAATTGCATACTTTACTACACACTCTTTAATATTCCCATTAGCTCTTTTTCTTCTGCAAGTGGATCTATTGCTGGGACAAATGGAAGCAGTGAGAACCTTGGCTTGTTCCCAATTGAAGGAATGTTTGTGTACTGAGTATGCAATCTATAAAGCATTAATAAGTACTTGAGAGTGAGCACATTTTATAATAAATCTTTTTTTCCAGTAGATCTTTTTTCAACTTCGTGTCTCACAGCTGAATTTAATATGTATTTTAGAAAAGCTAAAAGTTGGAATATCTGAAACCATCCCTCTTATAGCTTATCTTTTCTCCCTTGTGGCTGAAATCTAAACTAAACTTCCCAACACAACAGCAATGCCTTTCTTTGAATAATTGTCCACCTTAGCGCTGAACTTAGGTTGGAAAAACATTTATATAGACAATTGTATTCCCCACTAGTATAAACTAAAAGTTACATAAATCACCCTCTAATTTCATCCTGTGTTTTTGGTGAATGGATTTAATTACTGGAATTTCAGTCTCGTGGTTTAGGATGTCACTACAACATGTCTTAAAGAATTAGAGACTTGTATACCAAGAAGGGCGTACTGTTGCTCATAGGCTGATATCTTCCCCTCATGGACTAAGAGCAACTTCTGAATTTTGACCATCTTCTGGGCTCTTGACAGCTTCAGATGTCATGCTCTTAGGAGGTCACTGAGATGGTCAGTCGGCTCTTAAGCCTTTTCCTGCCCATGGTGGACACTTCAATGAAGCCCGTCTTCTTCAGCAATGCTATCCAGTTTAGCTTACCACAAGGGGTCAGTAGAAATCAGGGAGAAATACTGCCGTCTTCTCTACCCCAGAAACTATGAAATGCTTACAGCCACTATGCCGTTCCCTATTAATTTCAGGAATTCAGTGAGGGAAAAACATATGTGATTGTTTTTCTTTATAACCAGACAGCTTTTACCACTAAAATATATAACCGGTTTCCTAATATTACAGAGAACTTTGCTCATGATCAAAGCTCATTGGGGTTCAAAGGCTTGCGTTCATTTATTTTTCCAGGATAACTTTGTCCCTATATATTTCTTCATTACATTTGCTAAACTGAGTGCTTCGAATCTGGCATAGATTTATGGTCAGGGAGAAGAATTTTTGTTTCTTCCAAACTAGATTTCACAGAATTATTTTTCTTTTACAATTACTAGAATTAAATTTAAAAGGATTTTAAAATGAAATTAAATCATGTGTCCTACTAAACTCTGTCAAACTAAGAAAGCAGTTGAGAGCAGTTGCATATATTTTCTCTCCAAATGCTTATGTAACTCATTTCTATTTTATTCATGATTGCCCCATGAAGACTATTCATCACACTTGCACTGTTCTCTCTGTATCACATTCCTTTCATTCCAAAGGATACTGGGGAAAAGTGAAAAAAAGATTACTGGCTTGAAGTTTGATTCTCTGTCACTTTTGTGACAAAGCAGTATGCCTAGGGAGCCTCCCAGACATAAATTACAGCAAATTAAAGACCTGTGTACACCACAGTGGGACTTGGCATCTCATAAACTTTACCAAATACTATCTGACCATTTTCCTTTAGGCAGGTGGTGGGTCACGCTGATGTCAGTTAATCTTAAACTGCAGCAGTACATTAGGTAGTGTTCATGGAGCCCTTGAAATTCCTCTTACTTTTTCTTGCTGTAGCCATTCATCCTGAACAGTTCAGATGTAATGCGAAGGAAATAATCCTGGGAAATAGATTGGGAAATATTCAGATTTTAATTTATTGCAACTGTTGCAGCAAAAGAGTCAAAATACTGTTAAAAAAGAAGTCCCGTGGTTGAAATTGTCAGGGAATTATGGATTTGTAGATTGAGTCTTTTGCTAAAATTATTGTATTTTGGTTCATTTTTATGATACAGACAGCAAAAGTGGTAGAAAATGAAACTACAGGTTGGTTTTTTTTGCCTCCAACAAATCAGAGTTTGGCCAATGCTGTTGATGCTTGAGCAAAAAGTTCCATTGGTATCACTGTACCATGACTTCACTGTGCTTTGTTCAGAGCTGGTGTATAACAAATGTATGTTCAGCGTGGTATGCAGAAAGAGTATGCACAGTGAAAAAGGTTGATTTTTCATGTATATTGCAAAACCAAAGCAACATTACTCTTTTAACCCAGGCAGTGACATTCTCTAAGCCTCTCACTGCTAATTTGTACAGCAAGCAGAGGCTCTGAAATACCGTTTTTCTTTTGCAACACTCACAATTCATTATGACTATAAAACGTGTACTCATAAAAAATTGTTAAAAGAATCTAATTTCAGTTGTAGAGTCAAAACCCAGTAGATTTAGAGTTGCTCAGATAACCTTACCTCTGCTTCCTTGCAAGTCTGTCCTGTGCATCGAAATCCTGCTGAAAAGGTAGCAGAAACTGGTCCCACTCTATGTCGGAGAGGGCACCCAGGGCATAGAGTGCAAGCTCCTCCCACATGCACTGCAAGATGCATATCAGCCGATGGCAGAGGAAAGTGGGATTTTGGCTTTGGGATGTTGGTAACACATGCTGCATTCAGCCGAAAGCTGTAAGAAATCTCATCCTCTCCTGTTCCCTAGGGAACCTGGGGAGTCACTGCTATGGATGGTGGGAAAGGAAAAGCAAAAATGAAGCCAAGAGTCTCAGAGTTATTTGTGATGAGGGAGACCAGTGCTTCTCCTGCTCTTTGTCGCCCAGAGAGGGCTACAGGCAACAGAAGCCAAGTCTTGGATTCAGCAGACAAGCAACTTGAGGTACAACTTCTCTAGTTTCCTGCCATTCAGCGCATAGCGGCAACTGCCACGTCAGCACTAGTGTAAACCTGGAATGTTTCTGTGTTTCTTTATTACTCTGACATGCAGCCAAAATATGAAGAATAAAAGCAAAATGTTTAAAACCGTAATTTCTGGTTTTTAAGATGATACCCTGGCACACTCAAACCCAGAATTTTTCAGGCACCAGAACTCATTTCTCCCACCGTGCGGAGTGTCACTCTTACTTTGTTGTGAAGGTCTGATCAAAGTCATAGGGTTCAGAGAGCTTTTTGAGGAACGGTTGTGTCTGGAGGCCTAAAGTGAGATTGGACTCCAGATGTGCTACATGCTGTAAATAAACATTGCAAGTGATAGTTCATCCACTATGGACTGAATAAGCAAGGTGGAGATAAACTATTGCTATCCCCATACAGAGTTGGAGAGCTGACATACAGGTAAAGACTAAGTGACTTTCCTGAAGTCACTCCAGAGCTAGAAACTGAACTTCAACGTCCTGAATCTCCTTTCCACCTCTTTAACATCCTGTCTTTATCTTCTTACTCCTGCAGTCATGATCCAAACTGACACATGGGGCCTGATAGATGTACCTTACTAAGGAAGGACATTGTGTCAATGTCCTCAGGAGGAGAAGTGGAAGGGTGCCTCTGGAATGGGGCTCCGGCATGCCGGGTGCTCAGGAAAGAGCTCAGGCTGAAAGCTTCACAGGAGCTGGGAGGTGAAAAAGGGAAAAAAAAGGGAAAGTTTGTACTCAGTAGGGGGGGGAAAGGAAACCTAGTTGATAAATACAAACTTAAGACATATTTAGAAGCTGGGTATGCAAGCTGAACTTTCCCTGGGGCTAATTGCTGTAATGGCATGTTAAATAAATCCTTTCTGAACTTGGCTGTACCACAGGAACGCTGTTTAAATAATGAAGTGCTCATGGACAAATTCTCAAAAGTATTCGGCAGAAACAGGCTTTTATTTAACTTGAATTGTAATATATGGGGTTTTTTCCAATCTAGTTATTTTGACCATCACAAATCAGATCATTTTTTTCTGTTAATCTCAGGGCTGCCTCCTCCTTTTGCTATCCTGGGTAACCACGAACATAGCACATGCTTCTCTTCTTTGCTTTTCTGCCTTGTTCCAAGAGAGACACAGGAATGTTCTTTGTCATTTATTGAGCAGTTGGTAACTTCTGGGCCTTTCCTTTTCCATTATGCATGTGCTCGAGACAAGGCGAAGCTGCTGGGAAATGGAAGATATTTATGAAACAGTAGATTACATGGCCAAGCCTCTTGAAGAAGGGTACTTCAGCTGATGAGTTAGAACAGCCCGTGCCACAATTAAATCTGAATTATGGGAGTCCATACTGAGGAAAAGACCAAAGAAAAAACAGAGGAGTAAAGGTTATTTCTAAAATCTAAAGCATTTAAATTGGAAAAGTTTCTTGCAGCCTGTATATATAGAAATAGATAGATACAGTCATAGATTTCCTGGTATGCTTATGATAACGGACAAATTGCTCTGAAAAGGAGTCCAAGGGCTCAAATGGCTGATTGCACTCGGAAAAATATTTCAGAATGTTATCTAGGGTTTTGACAGTTTCTCCACTCTGAGAGGCTGGAAAAATGCCAGTATCGTCCTCCTTCTGTGGTATTTGGGGCATTTCCGCTTCTTGTCCCATTAACTGGGATGAACAACCTGATAGATGACTAAGAGCTGAAAGTTCTGAAATCTTTGTAAAGGTTTCCCTTTTCGAGAAAACGAAAGGGATGGTTAACCTAATGAGAGATCCCTAAGTGTCAGTTGCAAAAACACTGCAAAAACACTGATTCATCCCTTTTCCTTATCTCTTCTGTGGTCATTTGTGCTGACGTAAAGCAATAGAATCACCATTTCAAACAGGTAACACGAGTGGTCTTTGCAAGAGGTAAGAAGGAGATCCTCTTCTGAAATCCAACCTCATGGCATGATGTAATCACACTGAAGTAACCTTACAGACACAAGCCTTTCAGTGTTCAGAGATGCCTTTTATTCAAGTAAATATAAGGTAAAGTGAGGAACGTAGATGTCCACTATGTGAAAACGTGCTTTATGTATTTGGTGGCTTTTTTCAGGAAACATATACAACATTTCATTTTATTCTTCTGATAAAAAATTTCCTTCAAGTGTTTTCAGAAGAGAGCAGAAATAAAAGTATATGATTCTTCTAAGCCTTAGAATAATGTGTTTACATATTAGGGAATCTATTTTGTAGAAATCAATATCTTTTCATTCATCTGGGGAAGAATAATATTAGACACTTGTTGGTTCTTGGCATTCTTAACACTCTGTTTGCAAAGGGAAACAAAGAACTTTACAGCTGCTTCCAAGAGAGCATATTATTAGATCTTAATACTTAACTGCATTTCCTCACAAACATTGATTTGCTGTTGTTATTGTTGTGACTGCATCCAGGTGGTCATATAGTTTGAAAGAAATATGCAATTAAATTGATATCACAAAATTATACTTGGTATATTTGTGTCTGCCTAGGTCTTGGACTCAAAAGCAAGTCATTTGATTTTTCTTCAGAAATGGAAAACTCAATTTCCTCTTATGAACTCCTTGACTGTTAACAACCACCAAGAGCGATAAAGAGGCTGCTTCTAACCAAGAGGCTTGCTGGCCCGGAGGGGGCCTTCTAGTTCTTCAGCAGCATAGGAGACACCCCATTTTAGATTCCTATGCACATCCAAGGAAATTGTGCATTCCTATGCACAGTCACCAGGCATTGTTTGGGCTGAGCTGGGGGTGAGAAGGGAGCGCAAGGCAGGGGAGCTGGAGAAAGGTACAGTCCCACTCTAAATGTCCCCCTCAAAGTGCTTCCCACTGTAGCCCAGGAGTCTGGGCACTCCTCTCTGAGTTGGAGGTTCAGGTCCCTCAACAAAATGAGCTATAGCAAGGACTTGAGCCTTTCTGTTCCTCCTCCCCAGTGGGGACTGTAGCCAGTGGATAATTAATTATACATGTACTCTGACCAGAAATTGTTTCCACATTGAAACTGTATATAAAGTATTGTTCAGAGCTTTCTTTCACAAACTGATTTTTCTGTCTGAAAAATGGCTTCCTCTAAACGTGTCCAGTGAGATCCATTGTGTATTTGCTAAAGACATGAATACATATGCATTTTTGCTTCATTATTATTGGGTTTTTCTTTCAGTTGACCTTTATTCCATGTCTGTTCTAATATCAGAATTACAAAGACCATGTGACATGAATATTAAAGTATCCCATCTAGTACACATTAGAAATGCCTGATTTTCAGAATGTTGGGTCCGTGGTTTCCCAACATCAGCCGTATTTAAAAGTTTTGCTGCCTGTTTGAGCTTTTAGGCAACAAGTCACTCCATGCGTTTTTACACCTGTTCGTAGAATCACAGAATCATAGAATGGTTTGGGTTGGAAGGGACCTTAAAGATCATCTAGTTCCAACCCCCTTGCCACGGGCAGGACATCTTCCACTAGACCAAGGTTTTGCTCAAAGCCCCATTCAACCTGTTGCAGCAAGGACATGGATTTTAATTTTCTGTAAATATCCTTGTGGATTTTAATTGCACAGCAGTAGCAACGTGATATTCTTTCTTCTGAAAAAATTGTTCTTACACTTTAGAATTGATTGCAGTCAGCAGAAGCCTACAAGGAACGATCATTTAAACCAGGCCTTAGCTCTGTGGTCTGTGGATGACGACAGCCTGCTCAGGTGTATGGTTATTGCATCTTGCCTTTCCTCTGCTAGTGCAGAGGATCTCCACTGACACTGAAGGGTGGTGGGAGCAGATTAGCTTTTGCAGAATGGAACTCCGTGCAAAATCATTTATTTTGTTCTTACTGTGGGATTGTGCCCCTGCTTATAGACCATGCTCTGTAGTGCCACAGCTGGACACTGTACATGAGCAGGGATGGGTTGGTACTACCCTCAACCGTCCATCCTCGCCGCCGTAAAGAGAGAGTTCAGCTGCTCACAAGACAGCTCCTGCATGGCTGCAGTTTGCCACCTGGCCTGCTAAGGAAAAGGCAGGTCGCATGAGCTGAGGTAGTGATGGTCGGGCAGGTAGATGGGCGGGAAGGTCGATCACTCCGGCTCGTGGGTCTGGGCACGCCGCGACCACGTTTGCAGCTAGCTGGAGCACGTCATGCTTCCTGGCAGGGCTTCAACTTGCAGAGTTAACTTTACTCAAGAGAAAACTATGCCAGATTCTGGCCTTTGAAGATTTCGGTAAACTTCTTTTTCAGGGAAAAAGGGTTGCCAACTGGGATTTTTCGTGAGTTGACTGCTTTTCAAAGATCTCTGTGAAAGGGGCTTGGTTAAGGGCATTGCTGGGGGAAACCAATTATAATTTTCAAATATGTTTGACTTAAATAAACATTTAATTAAAATAAGACCAGCTCTTTCAGCCATTGCCTGTCTTCTCCTGTTTGTAGAGTTGGGGAGTTCTGGGGAATTCCTGATACTACACATTTTTTGACAGCGTCAGCAAACTTTTCAAACTAACCTTCAGTACTTCCTTTCCTTTCTCTTCCCTCCCTCCCAACTCCTTTTCTCAGACACTTTAACCTACTTTTTAGTCTCCCAGTTTTCTCTTTTCCCCCATTTCTTGCCTTCTCCAGTTTTCTTCTAACCTTTCCCTCCTTGCCTATTACTCCCCGGCCCCTTTTCCATGTTTTTTTCCCCCCACTCCCTCTTTCCCCAGCCCAACGGAACCTCCACACAAACTGGCTTATCTCCACAATAGCCTCTGCCTAACGATGGAGAGGAATACCCTGAAACATCAGCTTTCAGCAGTGGGGAGTCAGGAGGGTATATGTGACATAGGTTTTCATCCCCTCCCTGATTTGCATCATTCTTCTTCAAACGTTTGTCTGCCTTTGGTGGCACCAAGAGATGTAGCTGGACTAGCATGAGGCAGAATGAAAAAAGATGATTTTGTCACTTGTTGAGCAGCTCCAAACCGCTGCCAGGAAGATGCGTGGGGAGAGGGGGGTGTTAGAGGACCAGAGGCTGTGGGACACTGTGTCACACACCTGAGTGACATGCAGAATCCAAAAATCTGTTTCCACTAAGATATCATAATGCTGTATTTATGGCATTATCAGCATTATAACCACAACAGAGCATGTAACATTAGATAGAGCGTGAGTCTTTGCAGTTATTAAAACCTATAAATATCTTCAATAAAAGCGAAGGGAGAATATTGGCCACATGATGTCTTCCTTTCAAAAACATCCAACTGATACTAGTTTGCCTCAGGTTTAAAGTTTCCCCACCCTCCAATATAATTTGATTTCAAATTGTCCTGATTTTTTTTTTCCTTTTTTTTTTCCCCCCTCTTCCTCAAGGACTTCCAATGCTTAAGTGTACTTGCTTGGTAGGACATGATTAAGGAGCATGATACTGCATTGAGATAAAGTAAATGTAAACAGTATTATCATCCCTATTTTACAGAGGGACAAAGAAGGTATTGTGCAGTAGCTGGTGACACTGGCTGATATTAGACATGCATTAATGCAAGAAATTGTG
This sequence comes from Himantopus leucocephalus, assembly GCA_003993805.1. Classification (NCBI taxonomy): domain Eukaryota; kingdom Metazoa; phylum Chordata; class Aves; order Charadriiformes; family Recurvirostridae; genus Himantopus; species Himantopus leucocephalus. Next base: position 115,566,029 of record RSEF01000002.1, on the reverse strand, counting down.
GCTATTTTTAATATATCTTCAACAATACAAAAAATATAGCTTAGCAAACATGGGCAACAAATACACATGCTTACCAACTGCAAACAAATAAACAAAACATAGCTTTCACCATTCCTATAGCTTTTTTAGTTATGGCATTATTTGCAAAATAAAAAATAATAATTAAAATAACCCAGTAAAAAGTCCAATTCTATTTAAATGGACATCACTGAATTCTTATATATGACTCCCATACAGGTTTCTGCTCAGATTTGTCTTTCTCCTGCTCCATGCTAAATATAAAATGTGATTTTTCTTTACTATCTTAACGTATGCAAAATGTACAACAAAATGCTGTAAACTTTGCCTGTCAACCTTAACTTCTAGGCTTTTCTAACTTTTAAATTTTTGATCTCATAAATCTAGTTTACCATTAATCTCAGCATTCTCTGTCCTTTTACTGTAATAATAGTTTTGGAGATGTTTTGCTTTACATCTGCAGGTATGCTGTGAAAAGCTAGCACTTTTTCACTTGTCAGTTCATTCTCAAAAGCAGAAGAGCTTTTTAAATTTTTATAGTGTAGAAAAGTTACTCCAGGAAGGTTCAGCAGACTGAGGAGTCAGTGACAGTCTAAATTAATCTGGATCAGGTGAGGAGGTATTTTCAGAGTCACACCATGATAGCTAGCCTGCTCACAAATTCTGTTTCAGCTGTGAGCAGACTTTTCAGACTAGAGGCATTTCAAAAGCGAAGAAAATATTGAGAACCTACTGAAGATAAACAATTTCTAGACTTAAAAAAAAAAAAAATTAAAACCACATTCAAAGTAACAGGTTCCTCTGCTGGCTAAAGTTCTTGAAGAGAACTGAAAAGATAAGCCCAGGTGGAGATCACATTCAGTGTCTTTTGTCTCATGGATTAGATAACGGTGCTCTGAATTTTGGAAAATAAATAGTTGCTTGATTGAAGGTTTGGCTGTAAGCACGTTCCTCTTCATTTTCATGCAGACACAAAGATTCTGTAAAAACCCCAATTCACTGATAATCTTTTAGTAGATATATGTTTAGCTATAATAAAGAAAAACAAAACGCAATACTTTTCATTAATATTCTCCACACCATGAGACAACTAACAGTTCCTACATAACTCCTGTCCCTCTGATAAGGATTAAATTCTGCCATCTGTTAAAATACAAAATGTAATGTAGTTTAAAACCTCATAAAGAACAAGCATGGAGCGGAACTGCTGTTTTTCAGTTTCAAAGGTAAATTGATCTATAATCAATGTGGGGATTTTAGTCACATTCACAGCTTTTCAATTGAATGAAAGCCATCACTTTGATTTTCTCTGCTTTCTAGACACTATTAAAATACAGATTCAGTGTTCTGTAAACGGAATCAAATTATTTATTATACCAATTCATATACATATGCATTATCTCGAATTCCACATATCGGTTATTACATAGTACAGATGAATCACTAAATACTTCGATGAATCACGAAACACTTAATATATTGTATTACTTTTTCACCTATGGAAAATAATCCAATGCATGACATTTACCAAACTACAGAAATTTGACACACTAAGCATGTCTGAAAGCGTCTGTCCTGTCTGATCAAATCACTAGATTAATGATGCAATCATGTAAAACTTCTCCTTCTAGTTAAAATTTTCATCGTATCTTAATAGACATTTTATATGTCATGTCCATCATTTAGAGGGGATAATTTCCATATAGGCCATGAAAAAAAAATTTCTTCTGTATTTAGTAATACAGGTCTTCATCTCATATCGACTGCTTCTTGCTATTAGGAATTCATGCATGTGAGTAAAGAATAGCAACCTTACACTATTTTTAAAACTCTAAATGTCTTCCCCAATGGAAGGAATTAATAGCCAGTGGGGTTTGCTATATTTTAAAATATGAATAAAGACATGGAGCTCTATCTGAGGAATTAGACCTTGTAAGCCATGTATTTCTCTGATTTTGATATCTTTCGGTCTTGTCATAAAAGTTCAGAGAATACGATACCCATCTCTGAGGATGTGTTTTGTTTAGCTCTTAAGTGTCTGCATTCATATTTCACTTACAGCACTTTTGAAAAATACTGCCTTCGGCCATCTGAGAGCTGAAGCCGCCTTGCATCCACAGCAGAGGGGCGGCTCCAACAGCAGCGATGGGAGTTTATTTTGCCTACCCCACAACTGCGTTTCAGTCCTCATCAGCCAGCAGATACCCTCCCACAATGTTTTTGATGCGTCTTGCAAAGTTGTAAAAGATGCTACTATTTGTGAGATGGGGCTTTTAGATGGTGGACACTGTCTTAAGAACTACAAAACTGTCTTTATCTATTAATGGCTCCACTGGCTGCCAGACTGCACTAAATTTGCACTGCATCTCAGCCGATGCTCATGTGACTCTAGGATTTTGTCCTTAAAAGAAAAGGTGATGTCGGCTAAGTTTTGTCTTAGGCATGTGCGGTAGTGGCAGATGTTCTTGGCAATTGTTAAATGAGCTCCAGATGGCAGCTTAGAAGTTTGACCTTAAACATTTTCCAACCTTCAGCTATAATTTTTAAATGAAGAGATGTGTAGATGCATGGCTTGTTCAGTTTCTCTCCTGGATTTAGACTGAAGATAAAATGATGAGGTTCATCAGGAAGATGGATGATGATATTATCTTGTCTTGAATTCATCGCAAGTGAAGTTTGAAGGAATCATCTGTTCACCATTATCTATAAAAAGATTTTAAGGGAAAAGAAATAGCCAGGTAATTTTGTTCTTTTTAGTCCTCATAGAAACTAAAGAAAACCAATTTTCTGTTTGAATCTTTTATTCATTGTCTGATAAAATTTCATCTATTTATGCAGATTGTTCTCTGTTAGTCTGTTCAGAGTAAACCCTAACTTGATGTGTTTATCCTAACAGAGAACAAACCATTCAGCTCTCAGTTTAAAGAACTCTTTTAATTTGCTTTCTCCTTCACAAGATGATGTACATATTTTTAGATCAGTTACTACCCTTAGCAGCGTAATCACTAGATAGTTTGCCAGAGACTAAGAAAGTTCATCTCCACGGGAAGCTTTATAATTTAGAAAATAACATCTAAAATCATCAAACTCTCCTGCCTACTGGAATTATTCTTTACATGCAGTGTTAAAGGAGGATAACTCATTGTTCATTTCCTCATTAGAAAAGAAAACAACCTGTCATTGCAGTAAAACTTCTCTATGCCACTTCCAGAATGGGTATGTGTAGTAAGTGGGTGATTTTGAATGCACAATAGGCAAGTGCTATAAAATCATTGTCTGATTTTAAATTAATTGGTTTTCTCCATTAGTTTCTTTTTGCTCTAACACACCCACAGTTCTACCATTTACACTAAAAATTACACTCTGAAGTCACACACCTTCCAGCAGAGAGCAGGTAAAAGACTGCTTCAGACAGGCAGCAGGCGCAGGGCAGGAGCCAGGTCCCTTTGGGGCACAGGGCAAGGGCAGAGCAGTGGGGACCCACCGCAGCTGGGCTTCACACACACCGCTTCCCTCCCATGGAAAGGATGGTGGTGGGAGCGGATGGGGCCATGCCCACGTCTCACCTCAACATAGACTCAAAACACAGGGGAGGTGCATCCATGAACAGACTCCAGGATACTGCTGCGTCTGGTAGTTTAGATATAGTCGTAGTAATAAAAATATCAGATATGATCTGGACCTGTAGATATCCTACTGCTTCAACCACATATAGCACCAGAACTGCTGCACCCAAAAAAACGAATTTTAGAAGGAAGAAAACGAAGCCTAAAGAAGGTCTGCAAGTAGAGTTTGTGCCTTCAGTTGTAAAACTCTTCTAGGTCCTTTTGAATGAACACGTCTCTGGAAATATTGACTTGGAAATATTTAAAGGCTGCAATCGATCATATCTTTGATCTATAGATAATTCAAGAAAATAAGATCTAATAACATATCTTATTAAAGCTGATGAATGTAATCAGCAGCTTTCAGCCTGACTGAATATTGAATACTCCTTTATAGAGCAATAATTCAAAAGAGTGGGGAGCCATTGCCCAAGGTAAATGGAAATAAAACCGTGAGGCCAAAAAGGATTCCCTGAAGTTAATTGTAAAACGGTTGGGCCGCGGTATTGATTTATGCAAATGTCTATGTCTGTATGTGCGGTGGGCAGGCAGGAGGACCGGTCATCGAGGGAGAGACCCTGGGAGCAGGCAGAGAGGTTTGGGGACAGCCTCAGGTGGCTGAACCAGACACCTTGCTGCCTGTCACCCGTGCCCCGAGGCTCCAGGGGGTAAAGGTGGTCCCAGAGTGCCCAAGCAGCACCAGGATGCATAATCTGTGTCTCTCCTCCACAGATGCACACTCACACATGGGCTGCGGCCAAATATTTCCGAAGCACAAGGATCAAAAAGCTATAATTAAACTTTATTATGCTTCATACATTGCCTGCTTGTTGGTGGGGGACTTTGCACCATACACAAACGAAGGGGTCCCTTACACAAGTATATAACATGACATACCTATCCTTAGCGTGCATTACTTGCGTTTTGGAGAGTGCAGGTGGAAGTTTTTCTTTACTTTGATGAAATATATGGAAAGAGATTGAATTTTTGTTTGAGAATACTAACTTGTGCAATGAATCTAATCACAGTTTGCTGCCGACATACTCATCATTGTGTTCAAATAAACAAAACCAACTGTTCTTTTCTGCCTTTTCTCCCCAGAGACATCATGAAGTGCAGCCTAAGGCCATCTGGCCACTCCAGGTGAGCGCAGTACAAACTGAGGGCAAGTTTGGCCTGTGCAGTAGGGAGGAAAAGCACTTTCTTCCTTTTTCAAGTTGCCGTAGAATGGAAGTTTTTGTATTGATAGTCCTGACGAATTCATTAAGTGTAATTTGAAACCAGCCTGGTACAAAATTGTCCAGAAGTCTGTTAAAATCAATGTAACTATGGAGTGAATAATTAGAATTCAATCAGCAGGGAAAGCTGCTGATTCTTAAGACAGAGAAATCAATATATAGTTTGGCAGAAATTATAAATTGTAATGGCTACGTTCAGAAGGCAACCTGTTTTATACTTTTAAGATTACCAATTAGTTACATCTTTGACTTGCGTTCCCTCTGTGGGTCTACGTCCAGTGAACGTGGAGCTCTCTCTAGTCATACTTACATTTTTAATCATGGAAATTTGACTCATGATAAGCAATTTTAATGTTCTGATCAACTTAGGAAAAATGTCAATTTAAAACAAAAAAGCAGATAGAGGCAGAGACAGCTTTCTTCATGCAAAAAAAAAATTCACTCAGGCAGATCACTTTAATATTTATGCTAACCATTAATGTAAATAAAAAGATTTAGTCTGAAGATGTCGTCTCACAAAAAATGTGCTGTTGGTATCTAATGGATTTGGAGCCTGGTCTATAAGAAAGCCACCTATAGTTCTACAATGGGCCTAGAGATGTGGAGATGGTAGCTAAAATGGTTACTACCTCATGGCAGAAACTTCAGTGTTTTAAGAAAGATGTTAGAGCTTAAGTACAAAGAGTGCAACTTCTGAAGCTGTTAAAATTACTTTCTGAGATTTTAAAGAGAATGTGTTGAGAAGTAGATGTTTCTGTTAAAGATTCACAGGGAAGCTTTGACACAAACTTTGACACAAGTTCCGTGTTTTATTTTTGCTTTTTAGTACAAATCCCACTTACAATAAAATCACAGAAAAACAATGTGAAATTATATGTAAATATATTTTACTACCTGGCTTGAGCCACCTCATCAAAGATAAGCATTAATGATTATAATAAGAGCATAGGAAAAAAAGAGGAATTGTGTGCAAATACATTGTGCTAGCTGTCCTAAGCCATTGCGTCAAAGATGAGCATTAATAATTTTAGGAGGCTTTCTGAGCAAGGGCCACCAATTTCAGTTGCTGAAGTTCAGCTCTGGAGCACGAGAGAAAAGCAAGCAAACAACTTTCTGGAATAAAATAAGCCGGAAAGAGATGAGAGAAAAAAGTATACAGTATGTTGACCTAAAAAAATGCTAAGTAATAGATTTTATTTCTGTGATCTGTAGACGATCCTCAGTTCATCTGCACACAGCCTTGCTTTTAAAACAAAAAATCCACTTCTGAATCCTGCAAGCTAAGCTTAGCAGCTACTCCATCTGTTGAGCTATACTATAGCAGGCAGAGGCTGTACTCTGTCTCTGGGTGTTATTTGTATCCAGGGTACAGTGTAAGGTTGTCGTTGCAAGCGTTGACCTCCTTTTTGGCTGCCTGCACGGGGATTTGTACTGGGGACCTGCAGACCGAGACAACATTTTGCAGCTGGGCACTGCCGTCATTCATTTGTTCCCTGGGGACAGGGGAAAAAAAAAGATCCGTGTTTTGCAAGTGGGTCCTGCATTTCTGTCCGGGGCTGGTCAAGCCTTGCTTTCCTTTAGGCCAGAGTATAAAGCCTCACTTCTTTGCAACTCATCAGTCTCCTATTCAGGTCAACTGCGTGACTAGATGCTGGTCTGTGCAATCACGGGAAGTTATTGCTGATCCCGGGATGCTCTGGTTTGGCATTAAGAGCAAACCATTTTAATAATCTAGTGTAAATCTCAGTTTTGTGCATGTCTTCAGCTCCATCCTGCAGAGAAGCTCTTAAACTCTTTATGAGTCTCTGCCGTTTATTATGCTAGATAGGCTCAGCCTGCAAAAAGGAAAGTACATTGGCACCAGGCTTTCTTTTTTTATCACTGCTAAATATCAGGCTGACAAGACTGATGATCTTCCCTGATTACTTCCTTCACGTTTTATTAGAACATGTTCCTGCATTCATTCAGATATTTAATTTCACTATTGATGGCTGCTTCCTAAAACATAAACAATTCTGTCTTGGTTTGAAAAAAGGTTTATATGATATCCAATAATTGCCTTAAGTGACAGCAACCACCATTAGTAGCTCAATGCATTCTCCAAGGTTACTGGACTCAAGAGCATTTTCAACTACTAATTGTTTTTCTTCATGCTTCTTTGTTTTTCCCTTGGTCTGATAATTAATTTCCTCATTCCTTCCTCAGGTTTTCATGTTCACGCACTAATTTTCTTCCTCAAGCTCCTGAAATGTTTTTGTGTACCTTAACCTTTGGATAGAGCCACTGTCCTCCTGAGCATGCACCTGCTTCTTACATGGGGCTCTGCTAAAGGCGGTAACGCTAGAGCTGCCCCATCAGCCTCAGAAGAGTCCCTGCCGATTTACACAGGTATGGGTAAATGTGGGGTTAGTTATTCACAGATAAAATACCTTCTCCCTTGCAGTTCCTCCAAGCACGTAGCATTTGATTGCTACATGTAGTGGGAAGCTCTAGACTTTTTGCACCGCCTTCCTGGCGGGCCACTGTTTCCTCGGAGAGAGCCTGAGGAGCTGCTCTTTTGCCGCTTGAGCAAGGGACTGACAACAGCTAAAGGGAATTTCTAAATAATCATAGCATTACCGGGACTCACACTCCCTCTGAGAAACTGTCCTGGAAGAAACAGATAAAGATCTAGATGTGCTCGAAGGGGAAGAAGCAAGGAATTGCAGTGGCTGTCAGACTGTGGAAATAATGACTCAGCCTCTATGAATATGGAAGACACTGGCTTGGGTGATGAGAGTGAGCCACAGCCACCGTTACCTTCAGGACTCTCAACCCAAAGTTTTTGGCAGCATTAACATGACAGTTACTCATGCTCACGTAGGAGAGCACGGACATGCNCATTAACATGACAGTTACTCATGCTCACGTAGGAGAGCACAGACATGCAAGAACAAAAGGCGTTGCCTGTGCCCATTAAAAGCTCTTAGTTGGCAACAGGATCTCAATCTCTCAGCACCATAAACTGCTACTTCTGCCATGACGTATGTTTCCCATAGGTTTTGCAATAGCTGTGTGTAAATACTTGCAAATTTTTACACTGATTTACAAGATCACTGTATGCAGTGGAAATCAGAAATGTGAAATTTGTTTACTTGCTCTGATCAGTGATTAATATCATCTCAAATGAAAAACTGTGCATTCCTGGAATACAGGATATTTCATTATCTCACTTAGAGGAAAATTTCATGTTATGAAGCATCAGTCTTTGTGGACCTGTTGACTAGAAGAAAGCTATTCTGTCCGTGTATTCAACCTACCCATACACACAAAGCTACTATACATTAAAAGGATGGAGAACTCATTTTATCTGTACACTTCAAGATATTAAATTGCATGTAGTTGATATTGCAGCTTTTCCTGTCAAATTATCCCATCTTTTGGTGGCGGTGGTGATAGAGGTAATGGTGGCAGTTCGGGCTTTCTAACACTAGGATAGAGGAAAAAAAGACCTTACTGAAGCAGAAAGTGTGATTGTAACAATGCAGAAATGAAAAAGGATGCTCAGGGGCAAGAGTAATACGTGAAAGGTGTTGTAACTCATCTATTGAAAATGACCAGGTTTCATGCTACCATCATCTTCTTAAAGGATTGCATTCAGTCCTCTTTGATGGCTTAGAAGTCTCTTTTTCTGTATAATGTAATCTTTACAGGCAGCTGCCAGAGAATGCAGCATAATGAAGGCAGGTGCTGAATACAAGATGCATTTATGTCATAAGGTGAATTTCATACATTTTATTCGAAGTTGATCCATCAATTGCAAACCTTGATCTGATTTAGCTAAATGAGAAGCCCCCTTTTGCTGGTAAGGTGGCAGAACGGAAATCATATCTATAGCCTGCAGCCCCAGAATAGTATTACAGCACTATGCATATACTCGTTGGGGACAAGGAGACCTGAGCAAACTCTGCTAACGCATTCACTCTGACCTTCTACAGAGGATACCTTATCCTTATATTAAAAAACATACTGAAAAAGCATGTTTGCAAACACTTGGAAAGAAAAGCTGAAGACAAACTGCCCCCTATCTCATTTGCTAAATATCATTTAGTTCCTTTACTAAAACAACTCTCCTCTCCCCCTCCCTCCCCGCCAGGTAAATTGGAAGTTGGTGATAGTAGGACTGGTGATTCAGTGGGAGCCTGAACTGTTCCATCTTGTTAGTCCCTGCCGATTGTTTTGGGGCAGTCCTCTGTAAAATCTGTTGCTTCACAGCTGGCAGGTAGCAGCTGGCTAGTAACTCCACCTGGCAGAAAGGCTGTGGAAGTAATTTTCTGCAGGTCCTGGGGTGTGAGAAGAGCAATCACAGGTGAAAACTCTGGAGTGGCCCAGCCTGCAGACACAACAGGAGTCGAGTTTCATGTTGTGGAGCCCTGGACTTCTCGGTTAATAAATCCAAACTGCAATGAGAGAATGTATTTTGTTCTGTGTGGTGTATGGACCTGTGACAGCAGGGTGTCTATGGGATTTGCTAATAATGGTTTCCCTGTGAGCTACCTAACATATAGGATTTTTTTACAGCAGACGGTCCTGAAAATCCTGACTATTTCAATTTATTTGCTTTTGAAAACATAGCTTGGAAGTCGATGTTATTACACTGACACAAGCAGCAACTGTGTACCTAACACCAATTCGATGTCTGTGAAAGAGATTAAGGAAAACAAACAAAAAACCCTCCTACTTTAATTCACTGTTGGAAGTTTCGATTGGTTTCGTAAGTTTAGCTCTTTTTAGATGGCCTGCAAATTTGAAACAAAGGAACATATGGATATATTTATAAATCAAAAGAGTATACAACATCACTTATGCGTGTAGACTTAAACATGTGTTGACCTTAACATATATGATCAAAAAATAGTTTAAGACAGCTGTAGTTGGAAAATGTGGTTGATGACAACCCACAAATGTTAGGCTAAGGATGCAAAGTGTGTACAGAGCCCACATTTCTTGCAGTTTCTTCTCCTGCCTAACATTCAAATAAAAACACTTTAATCCCTACTGACCAAGAACTTTGCAGTTTATAAACAACACAATAAATAGTTTTATCTGTGCTTTAGTTCTACAAGCACTGTCAAATATTTGCCATGATGACTGTAAAGCTTTCCTAAACAATATATTTTGTACTAAGCATTTAGCTTTAAAAGGGTAATTATGAAGTAGAGCATTTATTTATAAAGCAAACAAAAGTGTAACAGGCGGCTTTGTTTATTCTTTAGCTGTTTTCCCATCGTAATTAAAATAATCCCAAAAATTACAAAACAACAAAAACATTTAAGCTTTTCTATTTCCAAAATGTGATTAAATTCCCAAGCACGCATGTTTTAAAAAACACTTAAAAATAAGTATAAGCAACCGTTCTATTTGTGAAGCCCAGATCAGGTGTGTACTAGGAAAGGTACTCGAGAATATGCTACAGTTCCACTGGTTGTTAGCAAATGCTTAATTGCACACATAGATGTTTTCCTACATAAAGATGAACCCTAAAATTGTTTTAGATTCTCTCATGGATGGGGTGATAGACCACATTCCCCTCTCCAGATGCAGAATTAACAGTCTCTAGCAATGAAAGCACTGCTCAAGCGCATTTGCAAAAGTTCATAATCTGTCCCAAGTTACTCATCAAGTATTCTTAAATTTCATTCCAAAGATGGAGAGACGGAAAATTATGATAGCACCTGGAAAAGGTGAGTTCTGTAGTCACAAATCTAAAGAAAGTCCTGCCCAGGAGAAGGGGTCATTTAGAGCTTCCTTAAGAAAACCACTTTTGTTCAGCAGGTTACAGTGAGAAAGAGGGTGGCTTACATTGAATTCATGAGTGGGATAAATTCNCAGGAGAAGGGGTCATTTAGAGCTTCCTTAAGAAAACCACCTTTGTTCAGCAGGTTACAGTGAGATAGAGGCAGAAAGAGGGTGGCTTACATTGAATTCATGAGTGGGATAAATTCATTGCAGAATTCAAACACAGGTAAAGGTCCTATTAAGGAAACAATCTGCTCTGGGTTGTGGTTTCCTTACTACGAAGCAATGATTTAACGCGTAACAGGTTACCACAAAGAAGGTAGTGAGCTATTCTGTGTCCTTTGGGAAAAGAGCAAGGAGAAAAGGGCATGAAATGAACAAGGGAAAACTAGATTTCTTATGAGGAAAAGTTTCCTAAAAATAAAGAAAAACCTTCCTGGGAAACCTAATTACTAGAGAGAAAGTAAGCCAAATCCTGGAGAGCACGGTTTATATACGGTTGAGCTGAGCTGAGCCAAGGGAAATTAGCAGGAAACCTGTGAGATTTTTTAGGATTTTATGATCCTGGGGCTTCATCATGGCATTCACTTGCACTTTCTTCTACAGCATTTTGCAGCAGCGGACCCTGAAGGCAGGAAAAATGGCTGTGGGTATGTGACAGGAGGGAAATCCGCTCGGCTAGAGAACTTTCCACCATCATCCCCGTTTTCCAAACAGCTCCAAGCCTAGTTCCCAGCCGGAGCTGAAGCAGTTCTTCCAGATCTCCTCCTCTTTGAACAGTCCAACGTTAGAGGCATATTTAGTTTTCCCAAGCTACTCTTCCTTTTAGAGTATAAAGTTAGGCACTTTAGTGTTTGTAAAGCTTGATTACGCTGTTATGAAGATACAGAGTTTAATTGCCCATGCATGCTGCTCACTCCCAAATCTATCTTGTCTCCCAATCTTAACTAAGAGCTTTTAATATGTGAGCGTGTTCCCAGAACCAGGAGCACACGTAATTGCGAACAATGATCCAACTAGGAGGAGTAAGAGAATGAGATGTGCAGCTTTAACCACGCTGCTAGATATCATGTAAAACAGCACCACATGATGGTCAAGTCCATCAAATACTGCCAACATACTATGCTACATTAGCATAGTAATTAGACTAAAAGTTTATAGCTAAAAGAAGATGGCCCACAAGAGCAATCACCATTGTCTCAGTGTAATATCTTCATCTAAAAACCCAGCTGTGAGAGTATTTTTGGCAGAAAACAGGCAATAATAGGCCCCTCTTGGTTATTCCCCTCAAAAGCTATCTTTTGTTTCATGTGTCTCAACTTCTAGCTAAAGGGAGGTATGTGATGAGCAATGAAATTTCTTCCAAATCTTAGGCTAGCCAGCACGCATCCTACATCCAGTACAGAATATTTGACCTTGTTTTCCTTAGACTGCTCCTGTAATAATACTTTGCAGAAGTGCAAAGGCATAGGACAGTCCTGACACTTGTTCACATGTGAATTATGACATGATGACCAAGTATTTGGGACTAACGTCCACACTAGATTTTTTTTTTTAAAAATCTGTAGTTCTCTTTCTGTCTCTCTCCTACTATACAGTGTTTAGTTGTCAGTCTGCCTAGTCTTTATTCCACATTCCACCTNTGTCCACACTAGATTTTTTTTAAAAAATCTGTAGTTCTCTTTCTGTCTCTCTCCTACTATACACTGTTTAGTTGTCAGTCTGCCTAGTCTTTATTCCACATTCCACCTTCATTTGCCCTAGAATTTCTCAGTAACTTTTCTGGCAGATATGAATACCATAATGTCATAATTTGCTCAGTGTTTGAATCCACNTTCATTTGCCCTAGAATTTCTCGGTAACTTTTCTGGCAGATATGAATACCATAATGTCATAATTTGCTCAGTGTTTGAATCCACACTGTCAGAATGGGTTCAAAATATGTCCATTGGTCCTAATAAGCAATGCAAACATTCAACATGTAGTACAATGCTGAGAGAACCAGATACTGTTTTATTTCATTCACTACTCCTTTATCTGTGCTTCAAGGCAGCTGCCAAACTGTCATGTCAGTGTATTTCTGCATTTTATTCCAGGTATTTTAGGATGGAAGAGCAACCATAACACTGGAATGACATATTTAATGGTATGGTGTCTTGTTTCAACAGATTGTGAATCACTTTGGAGACACACTCAGTTTCATGTATCAGTTTGTTTCTCTTTCGATGTACATAGACAGCTTGTCAACAGATGTTGAATCAGTGCAGAACTTTCTACTATCGAGAGTGCTGTTGGGAGTAAGAGAATTTTCTTTGTCTCACATTCAGGGGCTGTATAGAGACCAAAGCACAGTATTTTACTTCTCTGACATTTAGTAGTCATGTAAAAGATAGTAAAATTGCTCTATGAGAGGTTTTGGTGGGGTTTTTTTTTCAGTCTCTGTAACACCTAAGAGCAGTCAGCCATAACTGAGAAATACAGACTCCACGCAGTAAGGATGGAGACGATCTGCTAATGTCCCTTCAGTCAAAATTGAAAGACAAGCATGAAGAACATATTCTTCAAGATCTTTATGAATGTCTTTAAAGCATTTAAATCAAACAGTTAAGAAAATCACAATTAATTTTGTGTGAACACCATGATACCAATAACTGAAACAGCAAAGAAACTGTCTCCCAGTTAGGCACTTTAATACAATAGGCTACTCTTTTCTAGGAGGTACCATAATCAAGCATTATTTGGCAGAACAAAGATAAATGTTTCACCTTCTCTAGAACCAGGTGAACTAGAAATTACAATGTTATATATCTTTCACAAACACAGTTCAAAAGGCCTGGAAAAACGGACCTCTCTTGGAATTTTCTCACCGTAGTGATGAAGGCTTTAATAAAATCATAGAACCGTCTAGGTTGGAAGGGACCTTTAAGATCATCAAGACCAACCA
>RSEF01000002.1:115529346-115547800 GCA_003993805.1 Himantopus leucocephalus | reverse complement strand
GGGGGGGGGGGAAGGTGGCTCGGGGCGAGCTCCCGCTTCGTCCGCCCCGGCGCGTCCCGTTCGCAGCCCCGTGATCCGCCGGCGAGGGTCGCCTCCCCTCGGAGAGGGGGGCTGCGGCTTGTCCCGGGAGCCCCGGAGCGTCCCCAGAAGTTGAGGGGACCGCTGTGCCCCCCCCCCCCCNGAATTCGGGGCACGTCTCCAAAATAATAATAAAAAAAAAAAGGCTAGTATTGCCTGTGCGTTTTCAGGCAGTAGAGTGAATGATTGGGGCAGACCGCAAGTCTACTTGGCATGCTGGTAACGCTTCGGTTGACTGCAGTCAATAAACAAGATCGTGTAATTTCACCAATTTAAAAAAGGCAAGATCTTGCTTTGATACGGTCCTTTCTCTAATGTCCCCCATCCTAAGGGGTGGGGGGTGGGGGGGGGAGAGTCCACCTCCAACTCTGCTAGAAGACTGAGAACCGTCAAGTTGCTGTCTCGTGAGCCCTCTTTCTGTTTAACTTCCCCAAATCCAGGTGACTTTCCATGGGACTGCTCGCTGACTTCAAGCAGTGCTACGGGCAGGTAAGAGCTAAGCATGCCAAACCTGTCTTCGTCTGCTGAGGTGCAGTGGGGTCTCCCGGTCCAGACTGGGAGCTGCTAAGAAGAATAATAATGCTTTTTCCTTTTTGAAGAGAGATGTCCTGCAGCTGTAGAATGAAACCCTTGGTATTGAATCGTCTGGTAAACTGGTGAAGTTCCAAACTTGTCACCTTCAGTGCTGGAGCATCTCCACTGTTCTCTTTAAGTAAGCAAAGCTTTTCATGATGCTGATGTGTTAACCTACATACTCATGGGTAGGACAGCTCTGCATTTATCTATTGTTAACACAAGCATAGCTTTTGTTTGTTTGTTTGTTTACATAAAGAATAATCGTTAGAACTGCAGCTTTAAACTAACCTACAGTGGCTGAGGGTTGCTGTGTGGATCAAACCAATACGGTTTGAAGTTCAATGGGATTTATGGTTGAGGAGCAGGACCAGGTAAGTGGTTGTGTTTGTGCAGGTTCTCAGAAGCAATGCAGGCGCTATGGACAGTTTTCAGTCACCTGGTACAATTCCTATGGAAAAAATTTAATGGTATCAGAAATCAATATATGCTGCTTTATTAAAATGTGTCTTGTTTACATCCATTGCCTCATTAAGATGAATTTTTTCTTTGGAAATATATTGAAAGGATAATGAGGAACTAGTGACTTTAATAGATTAAAATGGCCTAATCAAATGCAAACCATATTTTCTTTGCCGCGTTATTAATTTTGTATAGCATGTTGTGTGCTACAAAGTGCATTAATAACAAAACATAATTGCTATAAGAAAACATTGTGGTCTGCTATGTAACAAGGGAGAGTGAAGTAGAAAAATGTTAAATATGTGCAACTTGGCTGGATGGGAAGTTACTTTGGTGATGTTGATGTTTGGAATTTCCTGATTGCTCTTGAAATTTTAAATTTTTGAGCTCTTTAAAGGGGCTTTATTGTTTCAGGATTTTCAGTAGGTGAGCGAAGGATGCTCACTTTGTTTAAACAGCTTTCTCCTTTGAAAGGAAATCCCTACGTATTTCATACAAAATATTTCATTATTTTTGTCTTACAGAACTCTGTTACAAAATTCTCTTAACTTGATTCGCAAGGTTGGTAGGCAGTAATCTTCTGTTATTGCCAGTGATAAAAGTTGCGCAGGCCAGATGGTGTCTTCTCTTTGACACAACCTTATAAGCAGCTCTTCAGGTGAGGATGTTGCTGAGGTGTCAGCAGGACCGGTGTACGAGTGGGCCTGGATGCTGGGTATCTCCCTCTTTGGCACCAGGTGTTGAAATACCGTCTGTTGTGGGGTGAGAGGGAAACTCATCACTGCACTGCCCTGTACTCAGCCCCTGTAGTGACGTCTGCCAGATTGTTAACCATTCCCCCATGCCGCGATATCCCCAGTAGATACCTATGGACAGGAAGGGCTACATTATGGGAATTTTGATTTTGTTTTTATGTTTGTTCCCTTTTTTTTTTTTTAATGTTTACAAACTTTCTCAGCAGTACTGAGTTGCATTATCTTCATCTGGTTATGCACTTAATTCAGATTTCTGTAAGGACATTGACTTTACCCACCCATAATACTCAGTGTAACTTGCCGGAGAGAGAAAATGGCAAATACTGTATATTTATTCCTAGCAATAAAACAGAATGAAGACTAGCACTGCCTGATATGAGGAACTGTGCAGGCATTGTACAGAGCTGGAGCTGTGCCTTGCGGCTAGTTGTTGTGAAGCCAGAAAGTTGAGATGTGGACAGTGGAAAGGTGATCCTGGAGGATCACCTGTGCATGAAGTAGGACACAAGCTAACAGATGAGAAGTGAGGGAGGAGGGGGAGCATTGAAGTGAGAAGATATCCTTGCCTTCTTCTGCTGACTGAGCTGAAAGTAGCCTGGGCCAGTGTCCAGCAGCACATTCCTCGGTGCAAAACTTTCTTGCCATGATACTCCAGTGGAGGCATCAGAAAATGTATTGCTTATAGGGGTAAGGGAGGAAGAAAAAAAACAAACGTGTGTGTGGTTGCAGTAGCTTTCTGTGTCCTTTTTCTCATTCTGCTTTCATTAATTCAGTTGTGTCTAAGGAGATGCTGAGTGGGTGGGAATTTGTGGTAACCCACAGTAATATGAAAGCTTTGACCATTATAAAAAGCATCTGTTTTTTTCATTGGTATTCTGCTGGCTAGCCACTTGTCTTGATCATCATTTTTTCAGGTAAAGGAAAAAAGTGGAGGGGAATTAAAAAGAAGAGTTTCTGAGTAGTTTGAGGCAATCTAATGTTTTGCTTTTATATTTTTTCGATTTCGGAACTAGGTGATGGTGAGGGTAGTAGTGGCAAGGAAATCTTAAGTTAGCCAAATGTACTGCGACCAAATGCCATTGGTTTTGTGTGGTCTGGAATAGCAAAAAGTCAGGAATGGTACATGGATGCTGCAGGTGCCTCTCTTCAGCTGTGGGTATATTTGCTTGCCTGGAAGAGAAAAGTGGACAGTGTACTGAAATGAGGAATCACGGCAAAAGCAGGAGATGCGCTCTTCCCCATTTTTGGGTGGCTATGCTATTTCAATTGCTTGTGTTGGCCCTGTACAGGAATGTGCCTCTTTGAACTGGACCCAAAACACAAACAGGGAAAAATGGAAGGATTTTACATTAGTGGAATGTGAATTCCTGAAACTCTTAAATTTGACAATGGAATTAAACAATTTGGCCTCAGAACTGAATGATTGTAAACTTGTCAAGTTTCTAAATTTTTGCGGCAGAGAGGTCTGTGTTGTCCTCTAAGGCATGTAGTGGTTTTGTCTGCTGGTTTAACTGTTTCTCCATAACGGATAAGAACAATATGTAGTAATCTCTCTCCGATACTCAAAAGGACTTGAAATTTTGGGATGTGTTGGTCACTATGACATTTTCTGTGCAGTCTTGGGTTTAAATGGATGGGACATTGGGGTCCATACTTCCAAAAGAGATGGGGGGCAGGTTGGGCTAAAGAAAGAATTGAGTTCAGCATAGACTGGCGCAAGATTTACAGCTTAACTGGGGATGCTGAACCTCTGGATACAGCTGCTCTCTTTTGAAAATACTTAGGTTGAAAGTAATTGCTTGTTGGCTCTTTCTTCACAGCCACAAGAGAGCATTCATCTTGATTAAAGAATATTTGCAGGTATTTCCTCTTTGCCAAGACACTAGAGAAGTGTTATCCGTGACTGTTGCTTTTTAATACTAAAGGAGCAAATTTGTCAGTGTTCTGTGGCCATTTTTCAAGTTCTATTAGAAGACTCATAGATGCAGACTTTTTTTAATGCCGCTATCATTTTTTCATATGTGGGTTACAAATCACTGTGTTAAATAAATTAAACTACTTATTCAAGCTGAAAAGCCTTTAAAATCTTATAAGGTAGCAGAATAGCTTCAGATTTTGGATGGGTTTAATGTATTTAGAGTCTAACCTGTGCTAAAATAGGTAGTCTTAATTTAAACTGTTTCTCTTGTTTAAAACAATTCTTAAAACTTGGCCAACACATGAATAAAGAATACAGTTAACCTAATTGAAAGCAGCATGAAAACTCCTGATACAAAGATAATTGTAGTGACTGTGATGGTGGAGTAAATTGGCTTTAGGCTGTATTTGGTAGTTTAAAAAAACAATGCACCTTGAACTGCAGTTTCCTTTTAGGAACTTCTGTCCACTCAAAACTGAAACTAGCCTAGTAGAAAAACATATCTTTTCTTACTCACAGATTAAATTGCTTGGAGGTGCTCCTTGATTTTTACTATGCATCCGAAAGTTGATGATGCAGGGCTTGTAGATGGTGCTGCATGCAACCATGATGGTGTTTGGGCAAGGTCAGCTGTATATCCTATGCCATCGTGCATCATGGATGCACGCAATGGCTGGTATTGCTAAAGGAAAAGTCATCGGCACTATTCCTTGTTAAATCCTTTGTGGGCTGTAGTTTGATTAAACCAGTGTTTCCTAACTTCCTTTGGCAGTGAGGTCCCCATTCCTTCTTTCTGGAGAAGTTTTTAGCTGGATGAGTTTTCCGAATGTTACTGTGCAGGTGTGTAAGCCCTCATGGTGGTGGCAAGAGCTGGGCAGTCAGGGACGATGAGAGTAAGTGCCTAGAGAGAGCAGCAGTGCCAGCCTACACGTGTCAGAAACATTCATGGAGGTGCGGTGTGAGATACTTTGCTTTCAGCATCATCCACGTGGCCTGAGAAGGCTTTGCTTGCCCACTCAAGGACATTGGTTTTCAGAAAGGAGGGCTGAAAATGTGAGAGTTTTGTGTAGTCAGAGATGGAAACAAGTGACAAAACCACAAGAGTGGGCTTGTTTGGAAGCACGCCACTATTCATTGTGTGTGTCTGGACTGCTCGGTTTTTTATTATAAGAAAGTTACAAATCCCAAACAACTTTTTCAAAAGAAACTGATTCCTGCTTTCTAGTACCTGCAATTTAATTAGTTTCATTCAAAGATACTCATTCAAACCTTCATGTCTTATTTACTTGGCTTTTTTTTTTTTTTTTCTCTAATCCAGATGCTGTCAATGTCCTGTTACATGAACAACACAGCTTTTGTCTGGGGAAAACAGAAGAGGTTTGTACTCGTTGGTCCTTTGACTAATGGTTCTTGAAGCATTGCTTATGCTGGGAAGCTTCAGTTTCATCAGCAGAGTGATTTCTGAAGGCGTGCAAACAGTGTATTTGCTGCAGGACTGAAGTTAGGTGCAAAGACCTAAGTAAACCTTTCAGGGTAGATAAGGAGGACCGCAAGTCTGAGAATGCTGAGGGCACTGTAGGAGAAGGTGCAAGTGATAAGAGCTAATGAAGAGCTGGCTGAAAGGAGGCTCCGCTGCCCACGCCCTCGCACAAGGCATTTCACAGAGAATTCCCCAAGCATTTTCTCTGGTTTTGCCCAGTCTTCACTGCTTCCTTTCAATCCTGTTCCTCCTCACAATAGCTGCAAACAGTTGCGTGTGTATAACGTGTAGGAAATTCCACCTCTGCAGAATCAAGGTAGAAAGAGCTAGATGGAATAAAGCACTGACTCACCTTCCTTCCATGTTTCAGGTTCAAACCAGATACTTCATGAGCCATACAAAAAAGACTTCAGACAGAACATTTACATTGTGTTAATGTCTAGCTGTCTGTCTTCTACAGTACAATTACATATAAAATGGTTAATATTTAAACTCTGGTTTACATTTTTGGCAGGCAAGTTTGTGTTTCAGAGAAGTGTATAGTTTTAATGGCACAGAATTGCAAAAAGTTCTTTAAAGTTCTGAACATGGTTTTGTTGTTCTTGAAATCTTTTGTCTCTTTCTGACGTTCTTTGTTCATTCAACAGCTACTTTTAATGGGAGTTCCTGCAAAGCCTTATGTGTATGTGTATTTTTAGAAACTCAGCAATTATAGATGTAAAAGTGCTGAGTTATTTAAAAATACAAACTTGTAGAACATGCAGTACTTGTACATTTCAGAATAACTGTTAAATGCTTGCATTTTCTCTTTCTGTTTAGTTGGATGCACACGTACTTTAGCTCTGGGTTTTTTTAACAGATTTTTCTTTCAAATATTTTTTCAGTTGGCTGTCTTCCTTTAAAACCTCGAGTTTTTCTTTGCATTCTTTGCAGTAGTTTACCAGACATCTCTATCAGATACTCAGTTACAAGGGTTTCCATTGTGTTGAATTTTAACACTTTTTCTTTGGCTGTGCGGGCCAGTTTCAACCGCTGTTTTTCAGGTTCTAGTAACGCACTTTCAGAGTGAACGTGTTCTGAATCATCTTAAGGAGTTGGCTTTTTTATGATCCAGTGTCTTCTATGTTCTGTTGTTATAAACTGAATTTTATGGCTCCTTTGTAGCAGGTGCAGCGTATCAGCTAAATTACTTCTTTGTTCTGGGCCCTCTGTTGTGCAAGAAAGTAACCTCATTGGTAGGGTTTTGTTCTCCTTTCCATTGATCTTAGTGGCAAGAATTGGGTTCTTCACAAGTCCTTTCCGTGTTGCAAAATAGCTGTGTAAAAAGATGATCCATTAATTCCCTTTCTGCTGTGTTACTGATACCATCTCATGTTGACGTTCCCTAACCCTGCAAAACTCAACTTGGATTCATGTTTGAGGGTAAACATCAGAGTACGACTCCCTGAAGCGTAGGCTGAACCGATGCCGAGGCACTGTGAGCAGAGTAAGCAACTGTTGTGTTGTGGGGGTGACTGCAGGCATCCTTCCTCGGGCACACGGGCTCGTGCAGTCTAGAAGCAAAGACACTGCGTTGCCCATGGCAGGGGGCTGGTAGCACTGAGGCACAACCTGGCCACCTGGGATGAGGGGTGCCTCCATCTGCTGCTGTAGCTTCTCAGTGGTGATGGTTGGTGGCCAGTGGTGTACTGGTGTGACACCTGGGCATCTTGTTTGGGGTGTCACCTCCCTCCGTTATGGCAGCAGGCGGTGTTTGGCAGTGTGGAGGTGGAATGGTCTCTGCAGCCACTTTGAGAAGCACTTCTGCTTAGAACTCATCCAGGGGTAGAAAGATTGTCAAGACTGTGAACAGAAATCTAAGCATTGAAAGTAATAGCTTGTAAGAGCTCCAGCTTGTATATAGTACGCTGTTTACACAGTCTCTGGTGAAGAATAAAAATGTAACACAAGAACAAGCTCCCTCTCTTGTTATTCCAGGTCGGTGTCTCAGGGGAAGATACTGAAGGAGATGCAGGCATGCTGAAAACTTCAGAGAAGTGAGCCATGCATCCTTCTGAAAGCTGAAAAGTAGCCCTCTGACAGGGTCATGAACCTAAGACAAGTCTTTGTGTCTGTACTGATGTTTGGAGTAGCTGGTCTACTCCTCTTCATGTATCTGCAAGCTTGGATTGAAGATCAACATACAGGTACAGTAGGTTTTCTTTCTTCTTTTTTTTTTTTTTTTAATGTAATTNTTTTTTTTTTTTAATGTAATTGCATCCATTACTTAAGATGATTGTGAAGTCCAAATACACGTGGACAGCTGGGGGGAATCCCCCCATTTTGCAGCAGAATGGCATTGAAAACAGACTTGGTTTAATTGCTACACTTCATATAAGCATTAAGAAATTTCTTGAATCACATGAAAAGATGCCCCCAGCTACCTAATCGTATCATGTCAGCTTCATTTGCAAAAGCAAGTGTTGCAAAAGCATGTTGTACATGCGTGAAGCCAAGCAAGTCCAGTTTAGAAATAATTCTGTATGCTGATTTTCTGTGGGGTTTATACATTTTATTTTGTGTGGCAAAGCAATTTTTTGAGAATTACTGCTATGTCTTGTAGACAAAAGCGGGCTTCTCAGCAACAATGCTCATGTGGAATCATCCTATCCTGTTGGGGTTTTTTTGTTTGAGACAGAGTTAGATGCTGGCCTTACAAGCCTTTTTTAGATGCAGCATCAGAGTCATATTACAACTTCAGGTAAACCTGTATTAGCATTGGCTCAGGATTACCCTCCTGAGTTGAATTTCAGTTGTTCCCCACTCACCTTATTTCAGTTGGCACCACAGGTTGATCTAGATTCCATTTTGGATGCAACTAAACCATCCTATTCACCTCGACCTCTAGTGGATGCTCAGTTCACAGGACCAGTCTAGAGTTAGTCTGAAGTAACCTCCCCCTGAAATGCGTATAGGGTGGACATCAGTAAGGTCCTTAACACGCTCACTGTTTTGCTCTGGAGACCCACTTCTGTTGTATCATGTTACTTGATGGCATATCCTTGATTTTAGTTGTATACTTGTTTGTTCTGGGTTTTTTTGTTTGGTTTTTAGTTTTGTTTTTTTTCCCCATTACCAATATGGAATGTTCCCAACTTGTTAAGAAGCCCTGATTTGTATGTCCTCTTGTCTTATTGCTCAGCTTCCATTTCCTCTGTAAAACTTTTACTTTTTAGTATGCTGATACCATTGTGAAGAAATACATCTGTAAAACCACATTAGTCTTCTGGCTTTATTGATCTGTGCTTTTATTCCGTATGAGCTGCTAGGCTCCGGTATGTTTCAGAGACCAGTGGTGAGGGGGGGAATCTAGTGCATCGTTCTTGCAATTGTTTGACAATGACCTTGAGGGGTTTTTTTTTCAACTAAGTTCAATGATCACGACATTAATTTCAGCTTGTTAATGTTTCTGGGCCGGTCCAAGGTATTTACAAGCTTGTATTAACAAAACTGTTAAAAGAGGTAATACAGACTCCCTTCGGAAAGGTTCCCTTGTAATCAGCTGTTGGCACAAGGGTGCTGCCAGAAACAGCGAGTGCTTCAGGGGAAGTCTTCCTTGAAAATCCCTACTGCTGTCAGGAATGTTAAGGGCAGATATCCTTGGTTTCAAGGTAGTTCAGGAATGTAGATGATGACTGTAGATTATTGATTTATTTACTTGCTGACATTCTTCACATTCCTTGCATCTTTTCTTGTGCTGTAATTAACCTTTCTTTCCTTGCAGTGCTCTTTGTTGCTATTTCTCACTGTGTTTTTTCCACTCCTTTCTTTTGTCTGTATCTACCTACCATTAAAAACAAACAGGAAAAATACAATAAAGGGGGAATTAGAACATACTGTGTTCTTTTGGGCAACCAGATGCTTTCTTTGGGGTTTGCTTTGATGTATTGCTGTAGTCTGCTTCATGATAGAGGCTTCTGCTTGTACACATAAGTCATTTCCATGTTAAAACATTTCTGTAATAAAATGGAAACTATCAGAGAATAACAGAATGGTTAGTGAGCTTAAAGTGTGACTGCAGTCTTGAGTTCCCTTTTATCTCACTGGACTGCTGTTGTGACAGCACTTCAGCACGATCCAAAAAAAATGAATTTTGGCATTCTCTACAGTTGCTAGGTCATGCACGTCAGAGCACGGCAAAAAGTCATTCTTTGGTGTCTGCTCTTGCTTCTTCTTCCAATTTAACATGTAGAGAGCCATTCTTTTTTATTTCAAACACCTGTATCTCCTCTAAACCTTCTGCAGCTCAATTCTCTAATGTTCCTCCTGTATGCTTGCTTAAGAGTCGATACAAAATAAAACATATTTGCATATTCACAATATACATTAGTTTAGTTATAGACATTTTATATTATTTTTTTTTCTCTCTTCTGCTGTGTTTTTCATATTGCCATGTGTTGTGCACTGTGGGGTTTTTTTGGGAGGATCTGTGTCTGGAGCATCCCAAATTGACAAGTATCTTTACAAGGATTTTATGTGCTCCTTTAGTCGTATCACTAGTCACACAGCTGTAAGACAGCTAGTTTTAATCTGCAAGTGGCTGAGCGTGTGATTTGATGTTCCATTAAGAAATGGAAAGTGCGCCTCGTGCTTCTCAACTGCCGTGCTATGAGCCTGTAGAGACAAGTGTTTGTTGTAGGCAGAACTATTTTTATCTTCCATGGTGCCCTGCTCAAGAACTTCAGCATTCGCATTTGTATTTGATTGCTGAAGGGTGGAAAGTTGGACGTGTTTGAGTTTAGGAAAGTGTATGTTCTGGACCAGTGAGGTGCTGCTGCTTACCACCCCATTCCTCCGAGTATCTGACTTGGAGCCTTTATAAATCACAATCACTGGAGGAGATAATACATTTTAATTGATTGTTTTGTGTAATGTTCATACTTATTCCTCGGGCTCTCCTAGCTGTGGTGTGACTGATTCCCAATCAGATGTAGATTTTGTGGGGAATCAGAAAATTGTATGGTAATTTACAATTTCTGTATTAGTGTTTGTCCTACTATATTAAAGGCAGACTATTTGCCTTCATATTCACCATTTTCATTGCCACCTTTTCTCTTTCTAGCTGTTCATAATTTTTCACACCAGACCTAATGCCACTTTCATAGTTTGACTCCTTTCTCTCTTTTTGTCCCTCTTCTTTCTATGTGCTCTTCACATCTCTGAGATCTCAACTGTGATTTGATTCCCCTGTTTGTCTTATTTTGCTCTAGACCTGATCTGATCTAAGCATGTTTTTTTCAGATTCACCTTTGCAAAATTCCTTCATCACTCAAATTTATCCAGCCCAGGAACACCTTCCCTAATTTTTCATCCTGTCTGTCTACTTCAGATGCACCTGCAGGCTCAGCAGCTGGATGTGCCTCTCAGCGCAGCCATGTCTTCTGCTCCCTCCCACTGTGCTTGGACTCTTCAGATTATTTCTACTTAGGTTCATCATCCCTGTACCTTAAAAAAAGAGAAAATCTTTCATTTAGAGATGTCTAAGAAACAGCTGCTGGATACATGGTGGTCCTCTCTGATGGCTTTTCAGACATTAGCAGACAGAGAACAGGCGAGTTTTTTGTTTTGACTCTGCATGGAGCATATAAAGACAGGATGATATATCTTAGATGTAGCAGGGCCCTTCTGTTGGGTGTCTTCAGTTCATTTCAGTGGAGTAGTGGGGAACAAACTTGTCAAGAATAGTCCAACATGAGTGTCAACACAAACAGACTTCATCTGGCTGAAAAATTCATTGAAATCAACATTGGTAATGTAATATATATGGAGCACTTGAAGTTCTCCATATATAAATATATTCACCAATACATAAACTCATATACATAAATTAGCTTGATGTGAATTCAACTAAGTCCTACAGCTTTATTGGACAGTTCTGCATACGGTCTGCATTCTTCAGTGAAAGCATCAAATATTCTGGCAGTAATTAAAAAGGAATTATTATTTATTTCATGCTTAGTAATTTCCAGCACTGTTAATCTTATACAGGGGAAGCAAACTGCTGGGTATTCCAGAGTTGGTGTGGAGTTTTATACCATGAGTCACCTGAATTAGCGGGGTGTGGGGTTCAAAGGACACTTGCATTTTAATCCTGCTATGTTATAGATGTGAATTGGAGTTTTAAGTTAGGGATTCTGATTTTGTACTTTAAAACTCTTCTTTTTTGGGGGAGCTGATAAGATTTAGTGTGACTAAAAAGTAATCTGAGAATATCTTTGTGAATAGATCTGTATGCTGGGCTTGTTGTCTGGGGTTTTGTGGTTTGGGTTTTTTTTGCTTCTCTTAAACTTTATCTAATTCTTTTTTTGTGAAGTATGCCTAGTAAACTGATGATTATGAAGGACTATTTTGGTGTTTCATGGGGTGCAGCGTGACCACTAATTCATGTGAAGAAGGCTGCGCTGCGTCTATCCTCCCATAGAGTTCTGGTACCTGAGAGTGAGAAAGTCTGCCTCATCTCTTTTCCAGCAGCTTTGTATCTCACCTTAAGGATACTGGGTTCTTTCTGCATGCTTTCTCCTCGCTCTGCAGGGTGCCAGTTTTGTAGCAGCCTGTAGGTGCCCAGGCATCCTTCTGCAGTCAGTGTACTTTCCTGCAGTTTTGTGCATCCAGCTCCTGAGTAGCTTAATTGCACAGCCTCATCCCCATTCCTCAGACCACAGCTCTTGTTTTTGTGAAGAATCAGAATAAAAATTCAGATAAAAATCCCATTTTAAGAAAAGTTTGAAATTCCATGAACTGGCATGAGCTTTCTCCATTTACTCTGCTATTGCTGTAGCCATCCAGGCTGTATCCATACTACTCGGCATAAGCAGGTGGGCTTTTTTCCCTGCTTTGCCAGACTTGGTAATCCAAGGGGATCTTTTGGGTCCTTTGGTAATCTGGTGAGATATTTTGAATCCATGGAGCGAGCTTCTTCCTTATCTTGACACTCTAAGTAGAAAATGAATGTATGCATACACATGGTAACATTTAGTCTTTGCTGTTTGTGTGGGTTGATTCTTACTTAAACCTTGCCTAAGTGGATCATCATCAATGTGGCTTAAACGACGGTTCGTATGTAATAGATTGCAAAGGCAACTGTTTACGTGGAAGACATAGTTTTCCCAGTCTTCAGTAAATACATTAAACTAATATATTTGTAGAAACCATGGTTCTAAATAAAGGAGGAAAGGACACTGCTCAATAATGGCTATTAATAATGAATAATTTCGTTCTTTTAGTAACCTTGAAATATTTCTGTGGACGACGCCTTGGGTGGTTTATTGGAGCCTTGTTAACTCTGCTGGAGAGCACCATTGGTACGGCAAGCAAATCTTCCTGTTTTACAATGCCCAGCTACTAATGAGGCTGTTCTAATGAGGTTGGGTGTGTTTAGGTTTTACCCTTCTGGTCAGAATATGCTGTCTTCTCTGGGTAAAGTGATTTTGTTTCTTTGTGTTCTTTTAAAATCTACCTCATTATTGGATTGAAGCACAAAAGAAAGAGGATTCAATAGGATCTGTAAATGCTGCTTGGTGAGCAGTTACAGAGTTGTTGAAGTCCCAGGAATACTACAAGATATTATTAGGTGAATTTCAGTATATAGCAAAAAATAGGTTTCTTTTTTCCCCCCTTTTAAGTGCATGAGAGCTGTAGGGAGAGAACATTTGTCTTTGCACAAAAAATTCTATTAAGAAACAGGTAAAGATCGATACTTTGTCAAACCATAATGATCTAAAAACACAAGTAAAAGCTAAATATAAGAAATTATGGTTTTCAGAGCTAGTGATTATAGAGTCTCACCCTATCTTTGGCAGCTGCAAACCCCAGAAGCTTTAAGAAAAAGCAGTTAAAATTTCATATTCCAGCATATAACACTTAAGGCTGTATTTATCTGTTTGTGAGAGTGTTCTTTCTAGGTCTGGCAGTTTAGCAGCCCTCAATCTTGCATCTCATTCATTTTACTTTTATCATTCCTATAGCTAAATTGCATCTAATTTTAGAAATCTTTCTTAAAAGAAATTTCTGCCATTCTGTTTTCTTGAGGGTATTGTAGAAGAGCATTTCCGAGTTGGTGGTATGTTTTGATCCATTGGTATTCAGGTTCCATGTTCCGGTGGTATAAAAGAAACTAAATGGGATGAGGTTTTGGGGGCTTCTCTCAGCTATATAGTCAATAACACGTTTGAGCAGAAGCTGATGACATTTTATTATTGTATATAAGCTTTTGACAACCCACCCAACCTTGTTCATACCTAGACCACAGAGGGCTACTTCTAGAAAGGTGTATCACTTAAGATTAACTGGACTGAGGACACCTGAACATACATTTTCTTGCCTGTTTTCAAGCAGGACTTTCAAAAGAGGCTACTGGAACTTTCTTGTATCTATAGGTATGTAATTGAACTCACTTCAGAATTTGTATTGTAACTACTGCTTGAGGGTTTTTTGGCTTGATATTGGAACACTTACGAAGTGGGGTGTCCTTTTTCCTGGGAAGGCTGAGTGTCAGCTGCGCTGTCTTCAAAATGCTCTTTTGAATTGGATACAAAACATCTAAGGGTAGTCTTCACGCTATTTTCCAGTTATTCAGATCCTTGGAGCAGAACATCTAGATGGCATTTGCGAATGTGATTTTACATGGAGCCCTTAGCAATCGTTATTTCTATTAAGTAGCTATGCTTTATTTTGCACGATACATGAGTTACTCAACTTTTGTTTATTCTCTAACACATGTGCTGTCATTGAGTGAAGTGGTCATTTTTCAGTTATTGTCCACCATTGCTGCTGCTTGTTTAATAGCTTTCAGTTCATAGCACCTCCTCAGTTCCAGAAACTCCTTTCCTTAAAAGTTGATCATTCAGGCCATGAAGCCCTGCAGTCTTGTCTCTTCAGTGCACTAGATTTCCTTTAACTTTTTTTTAAACATGGAAAAATTAGTTTTGTTTTTGATTCCTTTTTATTTTTTAAAGGTAATTATTATTGTATGGTAGCAGGGAGATTGGCTGGGCTTTCAAGATTGGGTCCCTGCCACCTCAGGCAACTCTCACTTCTTGTACTTTTTTTGCTGTGTTTATGTTAATGGCATATTCAAAGAAAAAGAATGTTTCTACATTTTTACAGTATTTCTGTGGGAGGAATGTCATAACTGTCAGCTTGAAACTGGGAAGATTCATATCACATCAGCATATAGTGTTTTCCTTCCCAGCTCCTCCAACCTTGAGCCTTGTGGCTATATCTGTGGGAGTGAATGTTACTGTCTTCAGCCACAAAGGAGAGTTAGTTGGGTACTATCAAATGCAACATTTAAGAAAAAAAAAAAAAACCTACCCAAAAAAAACCAAACCAAAAAACCCTCCAAACTTTATTCATTTCTATCCAAAGTCAGGGTCAATGACCAAAGTGGCTTAAAGGCTCTTCTTTCGTAAATATTCATTACTCAAGAAAACTGCAAAATATGCTGTATTTTAAGCATTGCCGTGTATATAGATGAAACTTCCCAGGCATGTATGAGCCTCACTTGATGTAAAGTGATGGGGAATAAAATATCACACAAGTTCATTTGCGTTGGATTTTGATTGGTTAGATTTTGATTTAGCAAAGATGTGTCCTGTATTGCCTGGAAAGCCGTAGCTGGCAGCAAGCGGCAACAGTATTTTGCAACCTAGAAAATGTTATCCCCTACAGTAGTCCTGTAGGAACTCCTACTCCTTCCAGCCCCACTCATATGCGCCAAACAGGATTGTTTCCTTACATCCCACAGTAACAACATCCAAGACTATCATTGACCTTTATTAAACCTGTGTGATACCTGATAGCAAATACAATTTGTCCCTTGCAGCTTTGTTGTTTCAAATGATTTTGTTTATATTGACTATGCAGCTTTCTGTCACACAGTCCTGGCAGAAATTCACAGTGCGTAGCTCTAGCAAAATCAGGCTGAGTAGGTACGGTTTCTGTCTCTTAATCCTCCAGCTTCCTAGGAGCTACACTTAGCACCATCTACAAGGGACAATGATTTGAATTATCAAAACACCTGAGGAATGATAGAAATCTTCCTTTTTTTTTTTTTTTTGAGGTGACTAAGGATGCTAANAGATTTCACATCATCTATTTAATAATAATTTTCCTGTTTACAGTTCTGTAATATTCTAAGAAAAAAAGCAGGACATGATCAAAGCTAGCACTTTCCAAACTAATAATACTTTTTTTTTTTCCTTTCTTTTTTTTTTTGGCTCAGGGATACTGCAGCGTAGAAGCTCCTGGAATGGCTGGGGTGGGATATGGGGTAACTGGTGTTGAGGCGGTGGTAGTAAGGAGTTTGGTTCACATGCACAAAACCTGCTGTGAGCCAAGCAGACAGCAGGGGAGGGAATCCGAAGAAAGTCGTTGGCTTTGGAAAACTGAATTTCTTGAGAAACAGAGATACCAAGGCAATACTTGTCTTCTGGCAAAGAATTTCATTGCCCTAGAACGTAATGGATGATGGCCTAATAGCCACAAAACTTGACGTGTGCCTTGGGGGACAGCTTCTGCATGTCACAGACACTGGGTAACATCCAGAAAAGTAACTAAAGATCAGCAGCCTAAGGTTAAGAATAATCAGAATCAATATTAAATTTCACTGTGAGCAAATGCCAGGTGAAAGAAGAGGAGGTGTTAATTGATTTTATATTTAATGTGATTGGAATGGAGCAGGTCATTTCAGTACCAATTATAATCTAGCAATAGAATAACTTGCCCAGCTGTACGTACGTGTGTAAGGGCACAGATGGAGGAAGAAGCTGTTAAGGTTTGTGATACTTTCTGCTACAGATATATTATAATCTGGGCTTCATACAAGCATGCACTTAGAAACAGCTCAAGTGAACTTGGGGATATTTAGAGTCATACAGTTGTGCCCTAGGTATATGCATATTACCTCTTGGTAAATTATTTGTGAGAGAAAAGAGGGTTTGGGGGTTTTTGGTTCTGATTATGATCAGCTAGGGAGATGTGGTGCATGAGTTCTGTTAGCTGCAGCTGGAAACAGTTGTATTAAATAGAAACAGGAAAATATCAGTGCCTGATGCTTCATCATTCGTCCACAAAATATGTCTATTAAGGAAAGAAAATATGTCTAATAGGAAATAATAAATGTAGTAAACATTGTGTGCAAAGGCAGTTTTCTCTCTGACTTTTGATCATACTTGATATTCTTGCTTAAACTTTTGAAAAGAGCAGACAGACCCCAGAAAAAGAAACACAGTTGTTCCTGAATTATTCTTTTTGTTGCTAAAGCCTCATAGTTTTTTCTGTTGTTCAGAGGTGTATGCCTTGAGAGGTTACTTTGACTTTGCGTAACTGTACTGTGTTTTTAGAAAATGGTATAGATAGGAGATAATGTTATATTTAAAAAGAAAAGTACGTTCCTGCTCTTATGCAACAGTTGATGGTTCCCAAACATGTGTCTGTACAAGTCTTAATGTGAACAAAGATCATGCTTTCTTGGGTTAGGATGGGGGTCATGGATCTCCAGTGAAGAGACTCATTTGCTGTGATATGCCAATAGTGTTTCTCTGCATAGCTGTGAATTGCGGCACAATTCCCACCGTTCTTGTTTGCTTGGGAAGCTGTCTGCTTGTGGCTGCTCTTGGCAGTGTTTCAGTGGGAATGAAAATAGAGCGGTGTGTGCACTATGCTAACTTTGTGGGAGGGTCAGCTGCTCCACTGGAGGGGGCACAATGTCAGGTCCATGCTCTTGAGGGACACAAACAGTCGGTAGAGTGCCAAAAAGCTGTTATTGATGGGGATTGGCAGGTGAAAGGCCACCAGCTTTGTCCTTTCTAGAGGGCTTTGGAAACAACAATGGAGTAAGAAAAGCTGTAACTCTTTTGTTAAAGGTGGCTACTAGACGTAGAAGCTTTTGGGTTCTTCCACCAAATACCCTTGAGCCCTGTTACTTTTCAAATTTATTCCTCCTGACTTTGGCCTCACCACAGTAGCAGTTGAAGGAAAGGCTATAGTTAGAAAAAGCTTAATAAAGATAGGTCAATAGAATTTCACTTTTCGCTCTGCTAATCTATGCAAAATTATTTCTTTATTCCTGGAAAAACATTTAGTGGCCAAATAATGCAGTGGAACCTGTGTTGCAATAGTGATCAAAAAACATACTACAGTATATTAAATTATTATAGTACGCTTTTCCAAGTGAAGCATGGCAAGATAAATGAAGGAAACACATGTAGATGCCTTAATTTTATTTTTGTTTTTCTTTGTTTCTGGCTCTTTCTCAGTGTCATTAAAGATTCTTTAATCCACAGAATGTCTTGTCCACTATTGAAGAGTAATGGGTTACAGTCTGTTGACACAGGTCATGACACTAGACGGGTGTGTAAAATGCAGCCTGTTGCTTTAAACATGTTATGTACATAATTCATTAAGTGTCATTCCTTTAAGATGATTCTGTAATTATGGTCAAGAATTATGGTATGCTTTCCAGAAAGATCTCAGCCAAAGAATCAAGACTTTTCATGAACTTTGGCTTGATTTATAAGCTATTTAGAAACATTCAAGCTGAGTAGCTCCACAGAGGCATTATTAATATAGGTGACAGAAATTTGTTTTACTTAGAAACTGAAATTTCCATAGGAATGTAGATCCTCGAGATGTCTAACCTTTTCTGCCTACTAGCAGTCCTCTAAGAGGTCATTGAATAAGTAAAATACTGACACCGGGGAAGAAACAAATCTGTCGTGTTCTGTGATGGGAGGGAAAGATACAGGGCAGGAAGGTTGGTAGAGGGACTGGAATTTACTTGGATGTGTTTTTCTCTTTTTTTACTTTTGCTGTGGGAGTTGCTGAATTATTAATGCAATAATAAAGTCCATTTGATATGAATAGACTGCTAATCACTAAAGAAATTACTTGTAGGAGCAAAATCATTAGAGTGAGAGTTGGCTGACTGGCCCCTGATTAAATGATATCCAATGAAGCAACAAAATGTGGAACAAATGTATTTTTACAAGAAGTATTTGATGATTTTTCTTCTTCTTCTGTTTGACCTTATGACAAAGTTTTGCTATTGCAGTCTTGGGGCTGGTGGCAGAGAGAAGGAGATGATAAATGTCTCAAAAAACCCCAACCAAACAAAAAAACCACCCCCCCCCCCCCCCCCCCCCCCCCCCC
>RSEF01000002.1:115517762-115529340 GCA_003993805.1 Himantopus leucocephalus | reverse complement strand
CCCCCAAAAAAAAAAACCCACCACCAAAACCAAAAGAACAACCAACCCAAAACCCTAGGTTTGCCCCTGACTTTCTAATTAGTTTCATTGGATTGGGGGAGCAACACAAAGTATATGTGAAATACATGGACGTGATTATTGTACTTCTGGGATGTTTGGGGTTTTTTTAATTTTAAATTTGCTTTATCCTTTTACAGATGGCAAAATTAATTTCACCCCACTTCTTTTCTGTTACAGTTTTTCACTTCAGTGTGTCTATTTTTAAGATGAACAGGCAGATGAGACTGGGCTTATGTAGGCTGAGGTAGTTGCAGTGAGGTATAAATACTTGATGATTTATTTAACCTTTGAGCAGAAATTCCTTTCTGGTAGAATTAATCGGCAAATAGCTGAGGTGTGCTACCTCTTAAGTTATGATTGATCATGCAATATAACAAAACTCTATTGGCATCAGGTTTAGGACTGATGTACATATAAATATAACCCTTATAAAACTGCCAGATGCTGTGACTGACGGGTGGGTTCAAGGTATTCTAGGCAAGTAGTCAGCCTTGCATCTCTAGCTACCAAAATATGCATGTTGTGCAGCTGGCATTAATATGTTGTAAATAAAACATAGTTGAATGACAGTTGAGAGTCAATTTAAGCAAAGACTAGTCAGTGATGAGCAATGCCACAGTACGAATAAATAATCAACTTTCTTGAAAGCTAGAGGTTAATCTTGGTATTTTAAAAGGGCTCATCCTTGTGGACTCTAGTATCTACTTAAGCCATTCATATTAATTTCTTGGGAGGCCATCTGTTGTTTTGGAAGTTTTTGCTATCCTTTCAGCATTCATTTGTGCCTGAAAGCCAGGTATTTCCTCCGGGTTAGAGGATTGCCAGAATATCTAACCTCAGAGCAAGAGCATCACCTTCCTGGTTTCATCCCCCCTGCAAGGGCCAAAGATCCAAGAAAGGATCTAAAGGGCTAGTTCAGCGTGTTCAATAATGTGCTTCGTAGAGCTGACACATTCACTAACAAATACGGTTTTTTACTGTTTACCACCTGAGGTAATTCATAGAACAATGAGAGCGATTCCAAAAATGACAGAGAAAAGTGAATGGTTTCTTGCTCCTTCATGATAGGAAAGGAGGGTAAGCCAGATATTACAGTTATTTAATTCTTATTCTGTTAATGTGCTAAACTTACTTTATACTACTACATATTTATCGTGCATGTTAATGTTTTTCATGGATACATATTACTTTGGTCCAACTATTTCTTGGCAGTTCCTATCACTAAAGTATTTTGGCCTTTGACTATGCTGTTTCTCACACATCAATCATTAAAGTTCTCTATCATTAAATCATATTCCGGTGACGCCGTTAAAAGAAGGCTGTCATCACACAGTTAGCCATTCTGAAGGGTGGGAAATACAAAATTAATATTGCAGGTGCATCATGACTAACCTGGCCAAGACTATGTTTTTGCTGTGAGAAAACTTCTGATATTTCAGGTTTTTCCAGAACTCATTCCCACTGCTATTTCTTTTCCTGCCCTCCAAATATCTGGAAGAAGCTAATGTGGCTGCAGTTGGTAAAGCCTCCCAATGGGTGAACGTATAGGAGTATCATCTTTTTTTACAGTGAGAATAAAAGTATTTTCCTCGTGTTAAGATCACCCTGTGTCAAAAAGGTCTGTGCTTTAGGGAATGATGACACTTCTACTGATCATAGAAGTGATCAGCAGAATCAGCGAAGAAGTTTTTTTTTTGTGCAGGGAACACTGAGGTTTGGCCAATTGAAAGTACTTAAGTGGCTGTTCCTGCGAAGTCCCTAGCCTTCTTCCTAAATGTTCTTTCTCTTTGGCTTTTGTTGTTTTCCTCTGATGTGATAATACACTTGTGCAATAAGTATGTGTGGTGTAGAGGTAATTTTTCAGGTAGTTACATTGCTACGGACAGTCACATTTTGTTCTAAAATAAATAGCAATAAAACTGAGCAAATAAATATGTTTGCATTTCATGTATGGCCAAATACTCTTATCATCAAAAATGTTCACTTGAAACTACACCTATCTAGGAATGTTTTCCAGCTACTAATAAAACAAAATATTTGTTGCGGGGGAAGGAGGCCTAATCTGATGTCTAAACATCTGCTGGAAAGTAGCAGTAAGTAGGCAAGCTAAGTACGTGGAGGCACTGCCTTGTAATGGTGCTGTGAGCTGCGGAAAGAGGAATGGTGGAAGAGGGGGAAGGGAGAGCCTGAGAGGGAGGTAAAATAGGTTTGGTGGCGTGACATAGAGCCTGTGGGGGGGGGAAAATGTCTGGGACTGGCAAACTCAGTGGGTCCAAGAAAAGCAAAAAGCCCAAATGAGACTCCTATGAGTTTTCTTTTCTGAACAGGACAGTCAGTTTAATCAAGTAGATCGTAAATAGTCTTTTAAATGAGGAATGTTTATAATTTAGTGACTTAGTCTTAAAATATTGGACTGCCATGAATACCAGTGAGGGGAGGCATTCAGACTGCTACAAACCTGAAAGCTCTGAGTTTCAAAGAGAAATGCTACTTGAGCTAAGCAGAGAGTAGAATGGTAGCGAGGCGGTCACCTTCTGCCATGTAAGACATAGCAGGTCACCTCTAGCTTCAGGTATCTCGAGCAGAGGCTTATGAAGCCAATTTTCTTTCGCAGAGAAGAGGAAAAACCAAACCAGGTGAGGTCCAAAGGTCTCTCAAGATTAGCATATTGTCTCTGCAGCAGTGCCTAGGGTAGACTATGTAAAAATAAGGCAAGTTTATAATAATAATTCAGAGAATTTTCTTTGTGATTTATAATTTAGAGGCTTCCTGGACTGGAGATGTGGTCAGCAGGCCTGGGTTATTTCTTCTTCCATCAGTTTATACAATGTCATCTTGACTGATGCCTTTCCTCTGGGATTCCTCTGAGGAGTGCCCAGCCTGAGTGTACTGGAGACTCCTAGTAGCATTTTTCCTATGATGCTGTTTAATTCTATGGAGATATTCACCAGAGCGTGATATCATTGGATCACTAAAACAGATTTTCCACCTTCTGTCCCAGTAAGAATGTCATTTACTGATCATAAAATAAAAAAAGTGACTAATGTGTGATTGGCTCAGCAGAACCTCCTGGCTACTCTTTTACATTCTTGGTACGTTTCTGTGCTTTTCTCTAGCAAAAACTGTAAGTCAGGAATGACTGATTGTATCACTTAAGCTTTGTAACTATCAAAGAATTGATAGTAACTCGGAGAATGTTGTTTTCCAATTATTTTTTTAAAAGGGGAGAGGTATCTATTTAACTGTACTCGAGACTGTTCTGGGATTGACTTCCCACATGTGTAAATAAACTGTCTTTCAAGGAGAAAGATTTTTATAAGACCAGGTCAGAGATCTGACAGACGTTTGAGGGGAGAGGAGGTTGGGTATCAAGCACTTTCTCAATAGGAGGAAGATTAAATTTTTTTAGAAATGAATGGCAGGTAGAACTGCACTTCTCTGCCAGTGAGGTCAGTAACATGACTGACATAGCGATTAGTTTTTGATTAGATGGATATTTTTCCCATGCGTTTGAAAAACATGTATCTCTCAGTGCCTAAGATTGAGAGGGCGAGAAACAAGTGAGGATTTCTGTGGTTTTTATATACAACATCAAGTGTTCTGAATGCCACATTTGCTTAATGTTGCTTGTACAGTGATTAGAAACGGAGCTGACAGTCTGAGCTGGGCAAAACACTTGCTGGGTATGGACAGCAAATAGAATAGTAGCAGAGCTTTGGGTTTTTTATCACCATCTAGAATGAAATTTTAGTGTATCAATCAGCTGCAACACCTTTGGGAATAGAATAATGATTAAACAGTGTTTGTGAAGCTATTGCCATCTCCCTTTCGACTGCTTAGAGGAACTGACCTGCTGCCATTTCGTCTTGGAAGAGCTGTCTGTCATTAGTGGGTATAGGTATGCCAATTCACTTCTTCAGCTGAGAGAAACCAAGTATCTGACAGCAAACGAGGGTGTTCTAGCTATGAAACTGCTGCCTAAACTTTAGCAGACAAAAATTCAATTTTCTTGTCTTAAGCGACAATTGATGAAGAAGGCGACAGTAGTGTCAAATGGTCACTGTTGAATGAAATTTTCAGATGTGAGGGATGCATGAATGGAAAAAAGTAACTTCTCGAATTTGAAGGAATTTAGCTAACCACCAATAACCACAAATTTTTTGAGGGGGAAAAACCCACAACCCTAGGTGGGTAACAGAAAGTCTCTAAGAGAAATTATGCTTAACACTAAATAGATGCAAGTAATTACACTTTCATAAAAACTTTCACTTATTTCTCTGACAAAAGTTTACATTTCGGGGGGGAGGGGATTGGGAAATCAAATTGTAAAGACTTTTTTAGAATTTTGTAAGGATATGTTTTTCTTTGCATCCCTGAAAATTTACTCGATTTAGTAAATTAAGGTGAAGGTTATCTGAAAGTCTTTCAGGATGATTTTTACTGGAAAATATCATTTTATCAAAGTAGAAACTGAATACAAATAAAAAAATAGAGGCTCTTTCTTGTTTATTTCAAAGAAAAATGTAAAAAAAAAAAGATTTAATCTCTGGGTTTGCTTTTTAAGGAACTGTTTTATTCAAAGCAATGTATGATGTGTAGCTTAAATTGTGTCCCGTTAAAAATGGAAAAAAAAATTAGAATGTCAGACTTTCCTTCAGAAGAGTAATTGAGGTTTTTACTAGCTATAACAAAGGCCCCTTAAACTCATGCTGATATATTGGAGATGCATTATAGATTACTGTATTTGAATTTAAGAGTGAGAAGGCAAATGATAATGTATCACTTAATTTATTTGACAAATGTACTTTGTTTAATTAGCTACAGTACTTCAGACTATTAGCAAATGTTTTGCGGTCTGTCCTCTAAGGAATGATTTCTCATAAAGAGACCTTGCAACAGCAATCGATTAAGTTTTGATTTGAGATGAAGAGACCTCAGAATTTTGTGAGCAAAGTCTGCCTGTGCAGTTCATTGAAGCGTGAGTTGGAGAGTGTGATAGAGAAATCAGTTTTGTCCATCCTTCATTGAACTTGTGGAGGTTTTATTTTAATTTGACTAAGTTACATTTTCTGATATAAACTGTACTGTCTTTTGTTGGAAGTGTTAGATAAGGATTGTGTTCCCTTTAAATTCAATTCCTGAAAGTAGGAAAAAGGCAACATTCAGTCACAGATTAAATAATCTCCAAAGAAGAGCTGATCAAAGATTTTAAAGCCTTCAGAAAGTAATATAAGACCTCTCACTGTATTTTTCCTTTCTTTTATGCATTTGTTGTTTGGAGAAACCTTGTGTTTGTGATAGAATACATCTTTCTTCAAGAGTAAATTTTCTTGGGGAAGAAGTCCTTGAAGTCTATTTTTAGTAACTATCCAGTTAAGAGGTAAAGGAGTATGTATTTCAGATTGCTGAATCTCTGCTGAAGAAGTTCAAACACTTTCTTCATTAAAAAAAAAAAAAAAGGTCTAGATGCTGCCTGTGCACACGGCAACTGTTTTGAGGACAACTTCTAACCTGATAGTTTCTGTTAAACAGCCTGTCCTACTGGGTACTATACTGAAACAGTAAAGGCTTATGGTTGAATATAAAACAGCATTTGAGAAGATACAGAGCATCGTGCCTTCTATATGTGTAATGCGAATGGATAGGAGAAAGTGACGTGTGCACTTGCTTTTCATTGATACGGTGACAAGCGGTAGATGGGAGTGCAGGTTTGTGCATGCTTCATACTTTTTTTTTGCCTGACAGTAGAAATGCCAGGATGAATTTGACTCCTCGCTTGCTTAAATTGCAAAATGTCAGTCAGTAGTTGCAGTGGTTTATGGAAATGAGGGTAATGTCAGCTTACTTCAGTGTTACTCTTTTCATGCTTTAAGCAAATAAGACGACTTTCATAGCTCACTTTTGGTCTGAAAAGTTTGAAGTATTTTGGATTTGAGCAATAAAGCATTGTAACATGTTTCCCACATGATATTGAACATGACATGGCTTTTGCCACCAAGACACCTGAATGCTTTCAGCCCTTGATTGTAGAATCCCAGAATGAGCATCCCTGTGNCTCTCCTGCTCCTGCTTGGGTATGTGCTGTTCCTCTTACAGGTCCTAAGTTAAAAAAGATAAAAATGGAGATTTTCTGTCGTGTTTTAGCCTGGGAAATTAGTAGGTTATGGTTTGGAGTCATTTAACCCCCAATTTAGTTGCAGAAGATCAAGATAAGACTTTCCATGCTGTGTTAAACCATGGTGGTGACACATGAATAAGGGGGAAGTTTTGTATTGGTCTAAGGGGACTTCTGGAAGGCTTTGTAAATTGTGTATGGAGATTCATCAAGGAAGATGTAAAGAGATCTCAAATAATAATTTACATCTTAAGAGTAGGCACATGTGTCATGAAATATAGGAGAAAGGAGACAAGGTGTACAGCAGGGAGTTTGCAAAAGAAATGCTGGGGTCAGTAGGCCAATCTTCCTGACCACTGCGGTTAGTGGAGAGGGGGATGCTTGCTTTTGCCCTCCAAGATAACTTCAGGTCTCAGTCTCTCCTGCAGTGTAGTGTCAGTGAGGTTGGCGTCACACACTGATTTGAACTAAGGTTGGGCCAGAGAGTTGGTAATATTTGTTGGTTGGAGCATGGGCAGACTGGGAAGAGCAGGAACATTTGTCTGGGTAAAGCTGAAAATGAGCTGAGAACAGGCAGGTGCAGATGCAGGTGAGTTACTGGTTTAAAGTTTCAAAATAACAGTGGGGTTTTTTCTTGTTTTTTGCTGGTTGCAATTACAAATCCAGTTTAATTATTCTCTTCTGAATATCTCCAATGGAGCTGCTGTTTTTCCAGGGGCTTAAGAGAGAGTCCAGAAAGAGACTGGTTTTCTCTGCCTAAAATTAGCCTTGTGAATACCTCCTAGAGGTACTACAGTTTGTGTTCTCTCTATATAAACATTTTAAAGAGGGTGTGCAAAGGAAATCTAGCCAAGAATAGAAATGGGTTTCATGTTGCTAGGTTATTTAAAACTGCAAAGGTTTGCCAGGTTCTTCCATAGTTATTCAGCTGTGTTAACCCTTTGCGTGTTGTATAGTTCAAGTCAACATTTTTAAGATCCTTTTGAAAGACCAATTCAGGTGCTAATTGATGAAGTGCAGATGCTCCTCTGTGAATATAGGAGCAGAAAAATAATGCCAAATAGGTCTGCAACATGAAATGCTGTGAGGAGAGGGATTATGTAGTGTGCTGCATCCTCTTTCAGCTATTGTACGTTCAGGAAGCTTCTTTCTGTTTTATGAAGGTAGGTGGCTTTGACTTGACATGTGATCGTGCTTACCTGGTAAGCAGCAAATTCAGAGATTTATGGCATCCAACGCTTTTGCTTCCGTTTCCTGTGGGAGGAAGAGTCATCTCTTAATGGAGGTCCTAGATAATGTGGAAGATAACACGTTCTGTCTGAACTTGCCATAGATTTCTTAAGAAACCTCCAACAATGCAGAAAAGTCTCATGCCCCAGTTACCTGTCTATGAAGCAGGGTTAATATCAGGTCCTAGTTTGCAAGTTTGCTCTGGTATTTGTATCCCATACTAACAGGGACATGTCATCTTAGGTTCAATGGAGGTTTTTTTTTTCACGTGCGGTGTGCTTTGAGACCCTTCCTTACAAAGGCAAGAGAACATTCCTCACAGAAAGATGAAATTCTGTTTATTCCACTTCTTAGTAACTCTGAAAACCTGGTCATTATGAATTAAATCCTGAGATAGGATTTTGCCATTCTTTAAGACTTATGCTCTGCTTTCATTGCTTACAAAGTTCTTATAACCAATTCATTTATCTTATCAAAATGTATTATCTAGTCAGATAAACTGATTTCTTGTAAGTGATAATGACCAGTGCATACAGGCTCAGCTGGGATTGCAAAGTGGTCAGATGGTGCATAAAATATGAATCGTGTAAATACTTCCTTATTTATCCTAGTTTAACAGCTTTCAGTAACTGCTATGTAAGTATGAATATTTAATTTTCTGCGTTTAGAAGCCAATTCTGTTCACCATCTCAAATTATCTAGTTCTCTATGGCCTTGTATATTTGGCCCAATAAAGCAAAATTAAAAAAAAAACAAAACCACCAAACCTCAACAAACATTGTGCATTGCTTGGTTTAAAATATTAAATAATGTTAAATATTTAATTAAAACATTAAATAATAAATAAAACATTAAATTAAAACACAATCTAATAACTTCACAATTAGACTTTCAATAAATATCATGTCAGTACCTGTAAGGCAGTGGTGTATAACTTGGGTATTCACACATTTAAGGACCAAAAGAAGGGGAAAAATACAACTGATATTTCACTAACCATTTAAACTAGAAACACATACAACAGTTGGTCTTGTATTTCAGCATCCACTCCCTCCAAAGGAGTGGTGGTGGAAGATGTTTCAGTGCTGTTAATATTAAAGGTATTAATGTTGATTACAGTGGTCTAACCAAGAGTTCTTTCATAAGCCTGATATATTCTTCTTTACATGTCATAGATCTGTATTGTATGTTTACATTTTCATGGGATAATGTTAATATTTAAACATTTTGCATCAGGTAGATTAAGTCCTAATACAGTCAAAATACATATGCGTATATTAAGTTTTTACCATGTTCTATTTACCTTTTTGTTGTCTTTCATTATCAAAAGCAAAATAGATGTATTTTTAATGGGTTTTTTTGAGCCTAATACAGAAAAATGTGTGGGTTTGTTCATGTTTCCTACACGCTTGAGCTGTAAACTGGTAATGTGAATGAAGGATTGTTCTAAAGGGGCGAACAGCTGAGCAAAGATGGTGGAAGATGCACCTTGCGGTGGTAGAGATGATAATTTGTGGTGTTCAACACCTCAACTGGACATGGCTACAGGTGCTTCTTATTATCAAGGATAAACCGTCTCAAGACAAAGTTGTTACATTTTCTGTGCAATATCCAAACTATCACCCATAATTCCTTGAGTATTCTTTTTATCTGAGCTTGACAGATTCACTGTCTCTTCTTGTTTTTCTGTTTCTCTTTCAGTCCCTCAGGCAGAATCTTCTTTTCTTATTATTTTAATTGCAATAGCTGTATATAATAAGGTATATTAAAGTAGGAGAAGAAAAATATTCAGAACCAATAGGCACCAATAAATAAAGAAGACTATGTTAGCTTAAGCACCTTAACTTACTTTGCTTTTCTTATCTGCACCCAAGAGCCTCAAACTACCTCCTCCTTTTACATAAAGGTTGTAATATTTTATTGCTAGGATGTTCTTTTGAACCAAAAACACTTTAAAAGAAAATGTTTACAATATAAGCTAAAGTGAAAAAGGAGTCCAGTTATACCAATAATCACAGTGGGGGGAAAACTATGTTCTTACGAGTGGTCAAAAATACAAAGCATGGCTATTTCTATGTATCCTCTTGGGCTGTCCAAAGTACTGTTGTCATAAAGACCTTATTTGTTGCAACAGCAATTTTGTTTGAACAGGACAACTAACTCTGTCTTTAAATTAAAAATAAGTGGTATTTGACTTCTGAAGCTGATTTCCTGTTGTTGCTTTGGATGCTAGTTGTGTATCTGTTTAGCCTGGTGACATAAGGTAGAAGATCTTCAAGGCTTTTGGTTTCTTGCTAGCTGAAACTATGGATTTTAATGCCCACTATCCGTGGGCACTAAAGTTCTGGAGAAATCTGTACCTAGAAACCATTACCAGGATAAATTTATGTTAAGTTACAGAGCCTGAAATGATACCAAGGATTTACATACGCGGACCTTAATTAGAAGTAGAATGTGGTTTTGCTTTATTTTTCAGAGTTGTTTGTTCTTTTAAATCTTTGGGTTTTTTTCTATAGCAGCAATAAAACCTTTTGGCTTGGAAGAAACTGGAGGACACTATAGGTGTTTGATAACATCTACCTACAACTGGCGTATCTGATTTTCAGCAGCGTTTCAAATATTACCTAAAGGCAGGTATTAACACAGATGTTGATTCTTGAAATGTACTTTAAAAGGTACTTTTAATCAGACTGAGTTCTATTTTGATGTTTTTTACTTTATAGGTACACTGATAGTTGGACAGCCCAGTTCTTCCTAGAAAAATTGAAACCCTTTGCTCTCTCTGTGCTGTCATTTCTCTTACTGAATTATAGAATTGCTACAGAGGAATACTGAAAAAATGTGCTATGAATCTGAAAATCTATGAAGAGACAGAAGGTAGCGGGAGAAAAATAGCACTACAGATATGAGTAATTGAGTTAGTGATCAGTGCAAGTTTAATAAACAATTTGAAGATGTATAGTCCATACCATGACTTTCATGTTTTGCAATTAACAAAAATTGAATTGAAAGTGTGTTTCAAAGCATGTCCTAACACTTGTATACTTGTAGAGCACTCCAGAGATAAAAATCTTTTTGCATTTATTTTACTGCGCGGAAGAGATCTGTTACAGTCCTCTGCCTCTTAATAACAAATATTTATGGCTTAAATTATAGTCATCCGTTCAGACTGCAATTATTCTGGTATGAACAGTAGTACATGGCCATCGGAGCTCAAATGCAGTATCTTAAGGCCAGATCTCTGGAGCCAGTGGAACAGGGGTTGTTTGGACAGAGAGTACAGAGGGATGCTGTCAGGTGGAACCAGAGCAGAATTCAAGTGGAATGAGTTTTCCAGATAAGGAGGTATATTTCATGAGGGATGAAGATAACAAAGATTGAGAAGGATGAACTGTATTTGAGAGAACACATTTTCAATTAAAGAAGAAGGTAGAAGAAAAGAACCACCTCTTAAACTTGGAGCATGCCAAGACGTCTGGGTGTTGCTGTAAGATGGGCATAGACTGTAACTCTGGAAAATACACTTGTGGTATTAGCTGAAATCTTACTTCTGTTGCAGGAACATGGAACTCTTGGAGATGTTGAGCTGCATGCACAGAGCTAGCAAGACAGGAGACACTGAGGCTCTTCTGTATATCTGAGGAAACAGTGAAGGGAATAGACATGAAATGTACTATAGGAGAAATGAGAATCTTTTAGACAAAGCCTACACACAAAAGAAAGGACTTCACTGAATGCATTCTTACAGGAAGCAGATTTTGTTTTATTAATTAAATGAGGAGTATAAAGAGCAACAAAGTCAGATGTCTTGGTGGTGTCTGAAACAAAAGCCGTTCTTGGCCCGTAGAAAAGGACAAGTCAGCAAAAAGTTGAATATAAATTTGTCATGGTTTAACCCCAGCTGGCAACTAAGCACCACACAGCTGCTTGCTCATTTCACCCCCCTGGCTGGGATGGGGGAGAGAATTGGAAGAGTAAAAAGTGAGAAAACTCATGGGTTGAGATAAAGACAGTTCAATAGGTAAAGAAAAAGCCGCGCACACAAGGAAAGCAAAACAAGGAATTCATTCAGCACTTCATAGAATCGTAGCAGGAAGGCGTTCAGCCACCTCCAGGAAAGCAGGGCTCCGTCACGTGTAACAGTTACTTGGGAAGACAAATGCTGTAACTCTG
>RSEF01000002.1:115489516-115517662 GCA_003993805.1 Himantopus leucocephalus | reverse complement strand
CAGCACAAAGTTGTGAGATGAGAAGTGTGTAATGAAAATAAGGCATTGTTACTTATGTGGAGAACCTCAATGCACTAGGTGTTA
Organism: Himantopus leucocephalus; assembly: GCA_003993805.1. Taxonomy (NCBI): domain Eukaryota; kingdom Metazoa; phylum Chordata; class Aves; order Charadriiformes; family Recurvirostridae; genus Himantopus; species Himantopus leucocephalus. The sequence goes on along the minus strand of RSEF01000002.1, from coordinate 115,517,578 downwards.
CCACAAAATTGAATACTTGTAAGTAGGACTTTAAATTTTAGAAGTGAGCACTAAACCTGCATGCTCAGCATGGTAGTATAAGGAGGCTCCTTATGTGGAGGCACCACATAGCTGAGTCTGTAGAAATTCAAGTCAAGTCTGGTCATTCGAAGTACCAGCAGTAGGGGGATTACTCACTAATCACATTAGTGAGTCATCTCATGAGGTGAAATAGTAGGTGTGGTGCATTTAGGTTCTTGAAGAACTAGCTGCTCATTAGGAGAGAAAGTAATTTCAGTTAGCTTTAAATCACTCTCACAGACACCTGATTGAGGGATACTTTTTTTAAGGAGCTGCTGGCCATAAATTGAGCAGTTCTGGAGGGCTGTACAAGTTACTGTAATGTTCACAGAAGACTCCATGCAACACTGCCTACAGCAACGCTTCCCTGGTGCAGTCCCCATCTCGGGGACTGCTGGATGAGAGGAAGTTGTCTTCTGGCTGGGGAGGAAACCGTCCACTGCTTTCTCTCTATTGTATTTGGGGATGTTGAGGCTGCAGCACAAGTGTCCTTTACTGAATTTGCCCTGCGTGCTTTAGTGAGGGTTCCTTACAACAGGATGCTACCTATTTAAAATACTGCCACAGTTCCAAATACTGTCATACAAATAATAGAAGGGACAGATGACAATTGATTTTCTTTTTTTTTTGAGCACTTAGAGCAGCTGTCAAACAGAACAGGATCCAGGCCTCTTGTCTACTCCAGTCCCTTGCCCCTTTGACACTGCTGCCTCTTGAAAAACTGATGCTTCTTGGGAAAACAGCTGTGTATCACTGCCCCTACTCTTCGAAGCGCTCATGTGATCTCTGTCTCTGCCCTCCTGATATTGTAGGAGAGTATGGTTGCAGGAAACCTAAATTTAGTGAACGAGAGAAAAATCTTGCATGCAAAATCTTAGGGTTCCTTTCTCCGAACCAGTAAACCCTTTTCAATAAAAGCCACGTTTAGCTCTTCCCACCCATTAAGCACAGTGCTACGGAAGTGTGGGAGAGCAGCCACGAACTTAGCATTGTAAAACTTTACAAAGTTTTAGCCTGGATCACAGATAGTTGCCCACTGTACTGGCAAGAAGACCAAATTGTTCTTTGGTTTTTTTAAAGCTCAGCTGACCTATCCAGTACGATCTGGTGGGATCAATGGACGAGGTAATTCAGGAAAGGAAGGACAGGCCAAAAAAGAGGGGTAAGTTATCGAGTAGTTGTCTCTAAAGACAAAGTGGGAGTGGAAACTCAGGAACAGAGTGTGAAATTAAACAGTGTATTTGTTATCTGTACTGTAAGGGGTTCCCTGTGCTGTACAGAAGCATACAATACTTGTTCTTGTTACATGCTACCAGACCAGATGTGGGATAGTATCTTAGTTCTCATATTTCTTAGCAGTGGTCTCATGAATGCTTCTTTTCTTTTTCCTGCATAATGTCAGACAATCTTAGTACATTACTCCCTAATTACTTTCTTGCCCTGGAACCTTAATGCTGCTTTTGCCATGCTGTAGCATAATCTTTATTTATGCTCTTGATTGAGGCATCAGGACATGTGGAGAGTGTGTTTCAGATGATGAGCTGTGGTTATCAGACCACCAGGCACAACAAGATTTTTAAATTTTTTTTCTTTTTTTTTTCCTTCTTGTGAGATGTAACTACCAGAATGTATTTGTTGCTTCAAAACTAAAACTAGATTATACATACACAGCTGTCCTTTTTAACTCTTATAACTGGGATGTTTTGGTATACCTTTTCTGTATTAAAACTGACTGTGATAACTTAAAAATGAAGGCTTTTATCTAATTGTATCTCATATCAAGAAAGGATATTTTGGGGGTTTTTTGTTTTTGTTTTTTTTTCTTCTCTCCCACCCACCTGAAATCTGAAGTACAAGGGAAAAATAACTTGAGTAGCAACATGGAGTTAGTACTGCTACAAAATGTTATTAAAGCAAAACTACCAAACCAGAAAACATAGTCTTGTAAACTTAAAGCAGTGCTGCATTTGTTATAGGTATTTTTCTCTCTGAAGAAATGCTTGATCTTCTAAATGAAACTGAACCTCTTCTTCCCTGAGGGAATTTAAAAAAAAAATGCTGTAGTGTCAGAGCAATTTATTTGCAAGATTTTAAACCTAATAGATCTTTATTGATGAAATAGCTATCTGATACACTTACCGTAAAAAACAGTGCCAGAGGTACAGGTCTTCATCAATATGACTTTCAGTACAATGTCAGCAATGTTGTATATAAAAGCGTTTGATCAATAAAGCATTTTGAGGTTGGCATGTTCCACTTGAAAAACCAAATCTAACTTCTTTTTTTTTTTAAAATCTAACTAGTGATACCTTTATATATTTGTATGTAAAATAGTTTTTACATGGGGCAAGCCACTTACATGATTTGTATACATTCCTTTTACTTCAGGCTGCAAAACTTACTTAAATACATATGAAGGGTGCAAAGCAACAACCAGGTTGTTTGGAACTAGATACTTTGCAACTACTCTCCGCTCTAAATTGCATCCATAAATAGTGACTTCACTGTGTTGCAGACACTTTGGGCTAGCTTCAAGCTAGGTAACTGTGTGTAACTAACAGTCTTGCTGCAGCATGAAATAATTCAGGGCTCGTGACTTACCCTACTTCCCTAACTATGTGGTAGGCATGATTCAACTTCAGTGGAATCTTTCAGTCCTTTCAAACTGTTGCTCCAGCTCTGCATATACCAAGCAGAAGGATTTTTGAGCTGCCAGAATTTTTTCCCCTGTTCAAGACAACCAACATGTTACAAGTTACCGAGCCTGTATTGCATCCTCTTCATCTTTTCCTACAGAACTTAACAGGACATCATTTGCTCTCCTTCCCTAAACTTACATGGCTTCTGTCCTTCTGGCCACTTCTGCAGTGTGGAAGAGCAGCAGTTCCTCACTATTTGTGTCAAGCAGACAGTCTCAGCTTTGTGCAGGCATTGCATGCTTTCACTCAACATTTTTTAATGTCAGTAACCAAAGTAAAAAGTCTTGCTTCTTTCTGGGTTTTTCATGCTATTTGCGTCTGAGAATTTGACCATGGAACACTGTGAATACCTCTCTAACATTAGGCACTAAACATAGCCTAAGACAACAGGTGAGGTACTGTGAAAAAGACACCAGCCTCATGCTTTTGGTGCTCAATTTGGGTGTCTGTAAACTGGCCAAGGTTTCTAAAGCTCTCTTCCCCTTAAACTAAAGAGCTTATCCTGTCATGTCCAGGACATTCTCTTCCTAGCTTTGTTTACTATGGTTCTGCTTATTCTGCAAAAGCAGCTGCAGTCATGTTTTGGACCTCTCCAAACACGAGTTGGAGAATGCTTCTATTATGACAAGTTCTCAGCTGACTTTTGTCCTCACATTTGCTGCTCTTAAAGGCATGAAGTAATTTGTCCTTGATCAAGCAATCAAAATTCTTATGATGATATCACCAGCACTGGCTTAGTCCTCAGCGTTGCCTGTTTGGCTTCATCTCAGCCTTCTCAAAAGAAAACATGACTGCGATTAGGAATCTTAGACCAGAATTGGTGCCAGAAACATGTCTGCAGGCTTTTAGGTTCGTTTTGGACAATGTTTTCTTGTCATTTTCCATGAAGAATAAATAGAATTGAATATTGATTGAAACAAATGCCCTTTAAACTAACCAGTAGACACTTCAAAACCCAAGTGACATGAACCTAACTTTTAAAAAAATCTCTACTTAGGCGCTTAAGAGTCCAGTGCTTATTACTTCTGAAAATGTTGAGTGCAAACTTCTCTACGCCAATAATATTGGGGCAGAAATGAAAGTTAATTTGAAATAATTTCTTTTAAAAAGGAAACTGAAAAATCACATTTTTGTACTGCTTTTTGGTGAGACACGAGCGAACTGCAGTAACATCTTCCAGAAGTATTTTGCATCTGTTTCTCATGTGAAGAATGAGGCAGAGAACTGTTTGCAGTTGTTATTTGGAAGGCACCAAAGCATTAGGTAGCAGCAGTTTAAAAAAAAAAAAAAGAGTCCAGCGTCACTGCTGGTCTCTGAAGGTCTTTTTTGGTTTCTTTATTCTGTAAAGGGCAAAGACTACATTCATTATGGTGTTGATGGTACTGTCTGCACCCATGTGTGTTTCCTGTGATAACCAGTATCCAAGCCAGGAATCTGTGTTGAAAACTCTGTAACGCAGCTTACTGTCATTTTGTCAGAGCTGTGTTCACTTTCAGGGCAAAACTTCAGAAAAAGGCTTACTTTCCCCAGAAACGGAAGGTTTACCAGTCTACGCTGACATTCAGAATTTTTTGCACTTCAGCAAAACGGATGGATTGGGATGTTATGAGCACCCACTGTGCTGAGAAGGTGCTGCTGCTTATACGTTCTTAAGGGCTGCAACCCAAACTTCCAAATGGGCATATATACCAGATATTGATACTCTCAAAGCTGATGCTTTCTGCCTTCCATGATGGAAAAGGATTCTACAGAGACAGGATTTATTCTCATCCACTTGAATTGCAATGGGTATCTACTCCAAAATTCTTAGAAAGTCATTCAAGTAGGTCCTTTTTTTAGCCAGTCCTCTGAGTCAGAGTGGCGTATTTCAACTATGTATATCAGCTTCACCATGTAAGTTAATTGGCCTTTAATTCTGTGTAGACAAGCTGGGACAGAGTGGCAGGGAGTGTGGCCTGTCTTGTGTCAGTTCACTGAAGTGATTTAAGCTGTAACATAGACAAGGTCGTTTGCAGATTTTTTAAATGAAGGAGCTGGTTGTGTTAAACCTGAGAGAGTCAGAGAACGTTATCCTGCTCCTTTGGAGTAAAACTGTGCGTGGCCTTGTCCGTGCTAGGATTTTGCTTCATGTTTTCCAATTCAGCTGAGCAACTGCTACTCACTAAGTAAAAAGAGCCATTTAAGTCTCATCCCACTCCTGTGCTCCTTAACCTCTTTTGTTACACAGAACTTTGTAACACATAACTTAAACCCATGTCAGGTTATTGGTAACTCTTCCTGGATGTGGCAGGTATGAGAGTGGGATGTCTTAAGGAATGAGTGGCTACGTTTGCGTGGTACCCCTCAGTGGGTGAAGGTGGACTGGTGGGTATGGCTGGTGGGACTTCATCAGGTTGTTTAACTTGACGAAATGTGTTTGTGAAATCAGTACCTTGTGTTATGATGTTGTAAAGGCATACAATGAATATGAATTTATAAGCAGAGGTGTAAGTCTTCACATAAGCTTATACCAATAAATTTATAAACGGTATGCTAATTTACTTAAGCATATATGGGTTTTTTCTTCAAATTACGTGAGTAAACATGTTTCAGTGCTCTCATCACTGAATTATTTCTAATGAAGACATTGTAGTGTCTTTAAAGCTCTTTCAGCAGCTGAGGCTGAACATTGAACCTCGATTTTAATTCTTACTGTGCATCTCAGTTATCCAAAAGGTCCACGTTCCAAATGAAGCTGTACTATACAAAATGTAGACTATGCTGGGTTTTTAAAAATTATTTTTCTTGTTAATGCATATTCTGTTATGAGAGTCCTGGTTTATTATTTTTTTTAAGCAGCTTCTGCAAGGTAGTTTTCTTGTCTCAAATCTGTGTGTTCCTCATAGCACTTTTTAACAAAGAGGAACATTAAGCTTAAATGAACATCTCCAGGTAGCCTAGCAACAGGATATGATTAATAATACCTTTCACCTAACTGTATGCAGATAAATGTCTGAAAGTGAAAGCAAATTCAGAATTGGTTGGCCAGAGCCTGGCAGTGCGGTGAGAGAGAAAAGGTAATATGGTAATATCTTGCGATCTTTGTTAAAAAAAAGGAGAGAAAATAAAAGATCTGTTTAATGGGTTGGATCTGCCTTACGGAGTAAAACACAGAGCGTAATGGATTCTTTTAATAACAATTAAACGGTGTACTAAGAGAAAGTATAAATGCCCTTGCTTCTCATTACTGGTTATCATCACTAATTTACCAGCCATGCTTTTTCATATGTGAGAGATCAGAAACAATCAGTAGTAATTACTGGGCCATCACAGCTAAAATAAATGTAGTATAAATGAAATGTAGTATAATTTAATATACAGTTAATGGCTTTACAGTAACATGCCAGGGTTTTTAGGCCTGAAATGGACTTTTGTACTGAGTGCTGTACTTAAAAAATATACAAAACATTGGATATGGTATTAAGTTTATAATTAAAGTTTTCTAGCAGAGAAAAGACGGTTGCTGTGGTCATTCTGTCTTAAATGACACTGCATTATTTAGCTTTTCCTTAAAACTCGGTGTGTGTATATATATAAAAATAAAAGGAATTCGAATTTTATCTATATATGTTTGAATGTTACATATTTATACAAGGTTGGAGATATTTACTTTTCAAGCACTCAAAAGGCATTAGAATATGAGTTGGCCACACAAGCTTAATTCTTTCCCATTTTGTATTCATTCTGTATAAAGAGGCACTGTGGGAGTAGGGTGAATCTGGGATTCATTGTATGCCCATTTTGTAATAGTAGGGAATTGCTGTTTGTATAGGAATAAAATGGAATAATGTATTTGTGTGCTGAATGCAGAAGATCTAGTTATCTTGAGACAATCCCATGGACTGGCAGAAAATCATAAACATTTGCCTTTAGAGAAGAAATAACCTGTTACAATGCAGAAGCACAGATTTCTGTCCTGTGCTTCAAAACCTGCAGAACCTGCTTTTTTCTCTGTTCAAATTGCTTAATTATACCGATTGTGCACTATCTTCTGCATGAAATCAGTAGAGATGTTTTTTCTAGTTCATAGGATGATATATATTTGTATTTGCTGCTTAAAAACAAAGGGAACTTTTCAGTGTGTTACAGAAGTTGTAGGGGAAATGCTGTGAAAGGTTAGCTGTTGATTGTGTGCCTTGTAACTGTCTTGATGCATTTTCATGGGCTGACATCCACCAGCAATCATTTCAGTCTTCACGTATTTTTCCTTTACACAGTTTAATTCTTTAGTGCCTGGTCGGATTCCAGGTTTTGTTGCTGAAACAGAGAGGGAAGATTTCCTGCATTTACTAGGAAATTTCCTTTTTTGTTCATATTTGGTAGCCTGCTGTCAAAGTATGGGTGTTATTCTGAATTAGCAGGTAGGTCTGTTTAAGTCCTGACTCTTTCCAAAGGAAAGTTGCTGCTTCTTTCTGTAACAGCTGCCTCCCCCAGTTATTGTGCAAAGATGTATGGTGTTTTAGGAGTGTAGTGGGGGATCTCTGCCTCATACCTCAGAGGGTTGCCCCTCATTAGCCAAAATGCCCTGCTGCAACATGTCAGGCCCCAGTATTTGGCTTCTGCTAGAGCTGATAATTTTCTCCGCTGGAAAACTCCTTCTGTAACATTTCACCCCCCTCCCATTGGCCTTATCTTGAACTCCTTCCTTGGTTAACTGATGTTCCCTCTTCCACCTTTTAGTTGCCACCTGAATCCATCTGGCACTTGGATAAGACCAACAGTGGTACCCTCCCCTGTACCGCCTGCTGCATCTCCTCTTACCCCCTTGTGAACATGTCACTTAGTGGCTTGGCAGCTCCTCAGCCATCACGGCTGGAGTGGGCACCAGGAGGTGTGACAGTACCCTCGTGGAAAAGTAGATCTGTTTACCTTTGGTTTGTCACTGTTAGGCTTATGGCTGGTAACTGTCAATTTACATCACAGGAGTAAATGATGGAGCATGGCACTGTTAAATTCTGCCTAGTATTACCCCTTGTGCCTTCTTGAGTATGGAACTGGAAACCATTGATCGTTTTATCAGTCACCTACAGCTACCTATGGCATGGAAAGCATTAATTTGTTGCCCGGTATTCAGCATATTGTACATAAGGATGTGGGCCANAGTATTACCCCTTGTGCCTTCTTGAGTATGGAACTGGAAACCATTGATCGTTTTATCAGTCACCTACAGCTACCTATGGCAGGGAAAGCATTAATTTGTTGCCCGGTATTCAGCGTATTGTACATAAGGATGTGGGCCGACCGCATGGTGATAACACGGGCATAAGGGCATGTCTTTAGTTTTTCCTTCTTTGTTCAAATAAACACCAAACCCATCATTTTTGAGGGATTTCTCTAACATGTCTCTCTAGTATTAGTAGAGAGAAGAATTCCTGGTTAGGAAACAAATACCATCCTTACTCCTGAGGTCTGAGTCTCCCCTTTTTGAAATTACTGTAAGTTGCGCCACAAATTTAGCTGAGATACGATGATGCCCTTATTTCTCTAGTTCTGTTGAATGAAATCTCTTTAAATCTCTGCTTGTAACCTATCCTAACTAACTAGTTCTGCAAACTTTTGACATTTTTACTTCTTTAAAACAGCATTCAGCAAAGACTGTTCACAAGACCAGTTTGACTTGTATCCCAGGTAATTATTTATTTTCCGAGAATTACAGCTTCTAGTCTGTACAAGATACTCATGCAGCTGTTTCCCAGTTTTACTGACATTCTACTTTGAGTCAGCTGTGTTTGCTTGGGTGTTCTGCCCTTAAATACATTTGTAGGTTTTTGGTTGAAAACCACCAAACAAGAAAACAATGAAACTGAAATCCTCCTTTCTTTCCAGACTGCAGTTTCAGGGTAGCATTTATTTTGCTGGAGAATCACATTTTCAGCTCAAAGAAGAGAGACTTTCATAGGGGGTTCTGTAAACTTAAATGAGATCAGAAGTGATTGTTTTCAGGCAAACTTCATTTTCCAACCAGTCAATTTTAAGATGGAGTATAAGTAACAACAGCTGTGCACTACAATTCTGCAAACGCATAAGATTTTGTTGTATAATGCAGTACTGAAATATAGTATGTCTAAACAAGCAAAACTGTTCTGAAATTAAAGAAGACTAATGTTTAAAAAAGATATATAGCTTCATGTTGACTAAAACCAGACACAAAAATGTTTCTGTGCAGTTCTTCTCCACAACCCATTGTATTTGAATATGGGGTGCAATAACTGTCAATGAAATAGACTGTAAATAATTCTATGCCCCCTGAGTAATTACTACTGAAAGAATAATTACAAGTTTGTTACACGTTACCTAGTCTTACGTTTTCAGAAGTCATGTGCGACCTGGAGTGTCTCTGTCTCTTTCGTAACTCAACTGAGACACCTCGTAGGAACCTCTTTTGGAACGTGCTGTAAATTGTACCTCAATTTTGAGGCAAAGTGGTAAGTGAGTGAAGCTGCATCCTTTCTGCCTTTTTGTGTGAATCATAGTTATGGGTCTTTTTTCTTACAGAACTGAAAAGGGTGAGGAGACTTGTTTGGCTGAGAAACGTAGACGGAATTATGAGTGGGATTTTTTGCATTCTTAGAGTGTGTGACTGTGTGGCAGTCTCAGCTGCCAAAACATGTTAGCGTGTATCTCTCTGACTAGCATTGAAGTGCTTTGTACTTCCACAAGTGAAACAGGTGTCCCTGTATTTCAGTTGGCACCTGCTGTGTTGCAAAATGCCCTCAAGATCACTATGCTGTTGAGAAGGTATTGCACCAGCCAGGAGGTCCACTTCCTAAATTGCTTGTTACAGCTTAGCATAGCCCCACACTCCATGTGTCTTCAGTGGCAGGAGACAGAATTAGAGCTGCTCATCTCTTTAATAGCTGTTCAAGGGCCCACTGCATCTATTTGATGGTGTAACGCTTATGATGCAATCAATATTTTCATTCTTGTGGAGGTCAATGACATTCACAGAACTCTGCGCAAATCCATTTTGTTTACCGAATCCTGTTCAACGTACCCACGGTGTTCCTGGTTGACCTTGCAGAATTTTCAGTTTCACAGATGTCTGAAATGTTGAATGTTTGTTTCTTTTTCCTTGGAGTAAGCAGAAGTGGTTTATTAAATAAAAGAAAAAGAAGGGAAACAAAAAAAAGGCAACAAAAAAGAGAGATTAAATACAGTGGTTCAAATTGCTTCTGCATCCAATTCAGGCTGAACACTGCTGTTCCTCTTTTGCCACTGCTTGTTCATCAGCGCTGTATTCCCTTTTATCTGGGTGTATTTCCTCCTAGATCAGTCTATGTCATGATTATTTTTTAATATTTTTAATGCCTTAATATTAAGAGTCACATCTCTCTTGACTTCATCTCTTCAGTCGTCTTTCTTCTCTTCCCTCCCCAAATGTGTTCACACATTTCTTCTGCTGAACACTTCCCATCATTTGCTCTTGTTGCTGAAAATCCAGCTCTTCATCAGAGATTCTCTAACTGGCCCGTGAGAACGTGAATTGGCAGATGTTGTTACCCTTTCAGCTTATAAAAATTTACTTACTGTATTTATTTTTTCCTTGGCTGTTTGAGAAGAGGCATCATGTTACTATAGTGTGGTAGTGGTGGATTGGTGTTGTCCTGGACTATTGGGCTGGGTTTGGGGCTTTTAGCAGGGTTTGGTGTTGGGTTTTTTTGAGGTGGCTTGTTTGGGGTTTTTTTTGCTGGGAAGACTTATTTTGGCTCAAGGAAAATGTACTGAAGGAAAAATGTTATAGGCGTACTCAGTAAGTCTCAATGTCTAATGGGACTTGCGAAACGACATGTAAAAAAATGCAGTTCTTAACTATCAGTCCCATTTGATTGAGTAAAGGTTCTGCGGAGAAAGTTGACATGCCTATTTAAAACAGAGGCCCCCAATTAATTTACTTTTGATGGGGTTTTTTTTGGTGACTGAAGAACCTCTGCTTGGTCTGCAGCGTACAGGATAACATCTCAAATGATTTCTGCAATTTGCAGGTGCAGAGGGGGATTGTGTGCATGTTAACTCAGTAGGAAGGGGAGAGTATGACAGGGAGGTCATACAACATGTCCTCCAAGGCAATGGCAAAAACAAAGCTCAAGAACCCAACACCAAATAATAAAGAGAATGAGGAATATGAGTGAACACTGGTCAAGAAGCGTAACAGACCAATGCATGAGAAGAACTAGCTTGTGCAGAGACAGATGTGGACCTCAGAGCTCCTCAGCGGCAGCAACACCTGTGCTTTGTATTCTTGCTACCTCCATCTGCAGGAGGTAGGGCTGCAGAGCTAATAAATGAGGCTTGTGATTTACTGTAGTTGATTTTTTCCTTCTGCAAAGCTTGTTCTTAGCCTGTGACACTTGAGTAGACCCTGAAGTCAAGAGGGACTTTTCATGTGGTTAAAGCTATGGGAGTGCTGAAGTGCTCTGGCTGGTTGATTTGTGCTCCTTGCTGCAGAACTGAGTTTTAGCACATGCAGTTTATTAAGGTCGGAGGAGGCAGATTTTGGAACAAAATTTTCTATACCTTGGCTTCTATTTCTGGGCTTCTTTCCACAAACCTTATCCCCATTGTGCAGATGCTTCCTTTTTTTGAGAGTGTTTTGTGACTATAACTGGAAGAGCTAGTGAAATTGGAACCATAAAAAGCAGGCAAATGATAAATGCATGGAGAGGTGGAGTAAAGAAGATTATTTTCCTCAGCTTTAATAATGGAACCATAAGCAATAAGACAAATAGGCTTAGAAAGGATAAATCTAGCCAGATTGTTTTTTACCTTTCTGATAAGATTACAAAATAAGCAGATGAAAGGCAAGTGATATAATACGTGCATTTTAGTAAACCTTTTGATACCATCTCACCAAAGCATACACAAATAACTAATACATGTTGGCTTGCATAGAAACACAGCCATACAGACTGTAGATGAGTTGAAGGACTGTAAATAATGAGCAGTGGTGAATGGTGATGAATTGAGACAGGGTGAATTGTACTAATGAGGCTCTGCAGGAATCAGGATTTAAGCTCAAGTTTTTATTCTTTAACATCATTATTACAGCATCTTTTCAGCATGCTGTTGATTTCTTCCCTTGTCAAAAATGCCAGTGAGGCAGATAAGTAAAGTATTGGCACCTACTGGGATTAGCCCTGGACATGAGACAAAATCAAGTATTTATTAGAAATGCTCAGACCTTAGAAGCTGAAGGAAGGAAGGAAGTTATGAAGCTAAAGAACACCTTTTTATTATTTTATTTTATTTCAAGAGGAGGGACTGAACTTGCTATTAATGCTGATAGCAATAGAAAGGTGTAGTGAATAGTGGCTTAAACAATTGGGTGACTGAGAAGTAGCAGCAGCGTTCAGCTGGGTTCCAGGAACCCTTAAATTTAAGGGAGTTTAGTTTTCTGTCAGGGATGTGTTGCAAGTTATTGAACAGCTTCCTAAAGAAAGTTACTTAAAGCTTTGCTGCTTGAGACATCCCATGCTGCACTGGAAAAAAGCAATAAAATGTGCTGAGTGAAAGAAGATGCTGTGAATAACTTCTGTTTCTTTACAGTCTTTGTCTGCAGGTCTTAACCCCCAGATTACTGACTGCCAGTGTCCAGTATACTAAGTGCTACTCCCACCCCAGCTCTCACCCCCAGACGGTCCTGTCCTGCGTCTTAGCTCTGATGCTACGAGATGTGACGCCCTGTAGCAGGCCCAGATATTTGATGGTCTTTCCCTGGTGTCTGCCCGTCCTTTCTTGAAGATATGGAACGAAAGGGAAAATGTCAGCACGTAGTTAGCATTTTCTACACGCTCTCTGCAGCGCAGCAAAAGTGTTCAGCTGTGTTATGAAGAATGACCAGGAAATAGCTTAGGCTGAATAACCAGTTTTGGAGTGCTGTTGCTCAAAGATATTAACAACAATAATATAGCAGCATGTCTACAAAATGATGCCATACTAAATACCGTCAAAGCAGGCAGGAATGGATTAGGCCTGCTCTGAATTCTTTTGTCAGGTTATTTTGAGTGAAAAGTGCTTTTCTTGTTCAAATCAGCACTGCTGGAAAAACATATATTTTTTTTTCGACAGATTGCCAACAAGTGTTGAAATAATGATTTCAGTTTATCTGGAACTTGTTTGTATCTTCAAAATATTATTAGGCAATAGCTAATAATTCCCTTATAAATCACATAATGCATAACATAAGGTGAACACATAATGGTGTGTTACAAGTGGTCTAGATAAAAGCCTGTGTGAATCTGTCAATGATACAATAATCAACACAGTACTGGCTTTTTTTACCTAAATCTCTCCCTCTTGGGTTGTAAGGAAAGGTTATCACTTGCACCTAAATAAATGTGTACAGCTGCAATGGATGTGTCATGAAATAATGGAAAATAGAAGTTGGCAATAAATTTTCTTAAAATCGTCGTATGGAATACTACGGAATTTTTTTATATTTCTCCTTAGTTTTCATGCCCAGAAACTGCCTTGTTTAACGTTGCCTCCATGGATGAAATTGTGTATTTCAACTAGTTCTGAAATGACTGTCTTACTTAAGTTGGCATAAAGAATACACTGGAAATTAAACACGGGTATCAAAAGACATGACACTAGCAATATTTTATCCTGAATTTAAGAAGAAAAAAGGGCGAACCAGTTGCTGCAAAAATCTGAACTTGTAAATGCAGGCTTTCAATTCCCTAATCATCTCGAGGAAATTGTAGCTTTATTATTACAAAACTCATCAAACTAATATCGCTGTCCAGTTCTTGTGGCAGTTGTGATACGTATATCAGCCTGAATAGCAAATATGAATCCTGTATACAGGCAGTAAGTGACTAATAGCACTTCTATACTAAAAGTTTGGGAAACATGGTTGATAACTTTTCTCTAGCGATGAAATGTGGCAGGTTCTTTCTGCCACTTCTTGTAATTAAGCCTGGATGAGATGTAATTAAGACCTATTATATGTGTCTCACGCTGCTGCTGCTGCTTGTCGTCTTAAATCTAAATCTAAGCTAAAAGAAAAACAAAACTGTTTTCCTCCACATCTTTTAGGTTGAGTTGGAGCAGACTTAACACAAATGATTATGAAATTAATCAGATGTGAAAATATAGCTTTAGTTGTGTGTATAGCTTGAATTTAGAAAAAGGAAGAAATACAATTAGAATAGTAAAAGATGTGAATTGCATATAGATTATGCATTGCTATAATGCCACAAGGAAACTAAATAATTACTTTGAAAGACTGGCAGACGGTGACAACTGTTTTGTATTCGAAGTATATCTGGTAGTACCGTACACTTCTACAATTTCAGTTGTGAAAGAAATGATTTGTTTTGTGATAATTTACATTGGCACCATTAGAAGCAGTTGTTCGATGACTTTGTAATGCAAACAACTTGGTGTCTAATCCAATAAATTAGCATGAACACTTTGCTTTATTTTTCATGGTTATTAAGCCAATTATCATCCACTGTCATACCAACAGCAGAGTGTAACTGATGTGGTCCTGTTGTACGTCTAACCCTTGCATCCTTTCAAATTCAGGAGGAACTGACTACTGTCGCTTACAAATTCATTACTGCAGTGTGTTTTCTATGATGCTGTTCAGAAAACGAAGTCCTCTATTTATAGTTTCTGAAGAAACTGAAGTATACATTAATGCATAAGCTAGTTCTTTATCTCTTCAAGGCTAGAGAGAGACTCTTTGAGATCAGCTGGAGTTGTGGCATACATGGCAACTGCCTGTTTTCTTGAAAGTGCTTTGGAAAAAGTCCTCCCAGTTCAGTGCTAAGTAAAAGGAACTGACTGTTTTCATTTTGGTCTTGGCTATTAAATGAGAGGTCAGAACATCCAACAGAAGAACAATCCTATGTCTTGAACTAAAGCTGTGAGAGCAAATGGAATCATTTTTTATGTTAGTGCAGAGCCAAGCCCAGCGTAGGGCCACAGCCTTGATGAGCGTCATGGCTCCGGTGTACACCTTTCACCTGATCTGCTTTTGGTGATCTGGAAGGTGCGTTATTCCTTGGATATCCTTGAAGTATCTCCTTCCTTGCAGAACGTGCTGCAGAGCCCTGGCCAGAAACAGCCTCTCCCATTCAGCCCCACAAACTGTGCTCTCCCAGCTAAATCTAGATGCCTCATCACCTAGATCACGTGGTGGTCATCAACTCATTTGCTTGTCCTGTCCCATCTTCCCTTATATTAAACAGGTTTGGAAATGACAGGTTTATGTGGTGACCAGTAGGCTTTCCTAAAGCAAAAAAGTGTTTATTCAGAAAAGGCAAAACATGATATAAATAAGCTACGCGTATGCTTAGTCAAGAGCAGGTCACCTGTCTTCTAGGGTGGGAGAATTAATTCATACATATTAAATAATGCATGTCCTTGTCATAGACTATTCTGGGTATGTTGTAGAACCTGCTTTTGCTGGTATGAGTATCCCCAACCTCCACTCATCACTTGTTTCTGCAGTAACTCATCTCCTCTAACCATTTAGGCAGTAATACAATCACTAAAAAGCCCATGTGGATATGTATAACACTTCTTATAAAATTAATGCAGTAATCTGCAAACGTTTGGTGATTCCATAGCATCTGTCACATAGTGCCCGTAGCCACACTGCATTGTAAGTGCTTAAAAATAATATTGGAAAATGTGTTTTATCAGGAAGCCACTAGATGTACATATTTACCATAAGTCATTCCAAGCCAGGAAATGAGGATATAGGATAAATAATGCAGTAAAAAGAGAATAATCAGGTAAGATTAGACTCTTGATCCATAGAAGCATGAAACTAAAAAATTAAGTACGATACCAAAAGATTATTTGAGGGTAATGCTAAATACTGTCTTATACATTTATATGTAGTGAATATCTGCTTTAGCAATGGGAAATGAGTTAAAATTATACAGATGAACTAATACTTTAGATTATAATTGAGCTTTCACTGCAGTCAGTTTAGTTGTCTATTTTGTGCATTTTCTTTTTAAATACTGGTAAGTTCAGGAAATTAGAGAACAGAAGGAAGCGGGTAAGATGCTGTATTTTTCTTGCACCACTGTAGGTACTTTATACCTTTTCATGTCAGTGTTTTTCCTCTTGAATCCCATAATGGCATCCATCCCCAGCTCAATAGCCGTACCTCTGTCTGCAGTTTTGCCACTTTTATCTTGTGGGGCTCTAGCCCGCGTACTTTCTCACATCCCAGCCTCACAACTTAGTGGTTTTCTCAGCAATCTGAGCCAAAGTAGCACAGCCGTGCCGTACCAGCCTTGGGCCTGGGATCACAGGCAGCTGGACCCCAAGGAGGAGGGTTACGGTACTTACTGTAGAAAAACATCTTTTCAGGCCTTGATTCTCCTGTTGCTAAAATACAAGTAAGCACAGAGCCCTAGAGCAAGTCAGGGATCTTTCTGACAGAATATTCTCCTTCAGAAAGAAATGCTGATCCAGTGCAACTGTGAAACAGTTTGTGGGAAATAAAGTTTCAAATGAATTTTGTATTTAAATTCATTTCTTTGGAGAACTGTGTTGACATTATTGTTTTGACATCTTCGGAATAAAAGGATCCTTTCTTAGTTATTCTGAATTTGTCAGTCCGCAGCCTAAGAAAAAGGACATAATGTTTTGAAATTATTTGGAAGTTTCAGCTATTCAGAAGTGATTTTTTTTTGTTATAAAATCATTGCAATCTTAGACTCTTCTTCCTGATTTGGAGCAGAAAAGTTTTTGAAAAACCCCAAATATTTTCGCAGGACAGCAAAAGTGTTTATTAGCTCTTAAGGTAACTGATAATTAGGAACATTCTTGATAGTAATGCATTTCTTTTTAAATAGATGAAGACATTGAATCTGGATTTTTGTCTAGCAGATGAGATGGAGGTTAGACAAAATTTTCCGCTACCTTAAAGAGGAAGGAGGAAGGTAAGGCATGACTTGATGATCTTAAAGGTCCCTTCCAACCTCAACAATTCTATGATTCTATGTATATGCAAACTCCAGAGCTAGGAGGCTCAAGAAGGAGAGGGGTCTGTCTTACGATGATGGAAAGACGAAACGCCATGGCTGTGCTCGTTTTCATATTGTAGCTTCATCCCAGAGCATTTCTGTCCGGCGTCCGNCTTTTTTTTTTTTTTTGGCAAATTCAATTATGCTTTCAGGCTTACTTACATAAGAAAAAAGAAGAATAACACAGGGAAAACTGGGTCACCATGAGTCTGTTTGTGATAGAGACTGAAAATTGGGAAGATAGAAATAGGCAAAAAGGCCTGCGTAGAGAACTTTGAATTTACACATCCTTGTTTCTTGAAAAGATAGCCTGTTGCTAGCTTTTCTAAATAAACCAAAATGGATTATTTTTCTGGAGGTCTTCAAAATCAATGAATTGTATTTTTAGTCTCCAAAAGCTGAAAAGGTGTATACCTTCAGTGGAAAGAATACAGTCATTTAGAAGAGTTAGCAACCCAGCTGCAATCTAGGTAAGTGGAAACTAGTCTTCAAAGCCATCCTCATACTTTTGCAGTCTATGTGTACTGAAAGCTACCTATTGAGGAGTCTGCCTCTTAAGATGGAGATGCATTTATGCTAATGCAATTTACTTGTCTTATTTAAAATAAATCTAAAGGAAATTTTGATTGTGATTTAATAAGCGTGCTTTCTTGGAAAGGTATGCATTAAAGGTTAAGTGCTAGAGTTTATTTGGAAGAAACCAGGACCATTTGTAGTAGCATCAGGGCAGATTCTTACAATAGCTTCCATGCTCTCTGCACCCTTTTTGAGCTTGGTTACTAGGAAAAGGTACTTAATCCTGATATTAGGACATCAATTTTCTCATATTCTTCCTACTTTTGGCCCAAAAATTATGCCCCAAGGAGTGATATCCTCAGGATAGTGTCAAAGAACATTGGTTAGGTTGCTTGGACCCATGCAGTGGGGCAAGCTCTTCTTGGTGGAGAGCACTTCGTGCTGAGTTTTCCCTCCCTTCTCTGTTTCGCAAGTCCTGAGGTTGGACACCAGCTCCTTTTTTGCTGCTGGCCTTCTTCCAGGTAAAGGGATTAGATGTAATTGTGTTTTGGGTTGATGCTAATGAAGGCAAGGGTACAAAAGGAGGGCAAAGTCTGCATTTGAGTGTTGCTGGAGGAGGCCCATGACTCTTTGTTGTGGCTGGTGCCCTGTTAACAGAGTTCAGGAGGACACAAGCTAATCTGACAGGGCAGACCTTCGGACTCCTCTGTCCACACATCCTTCCATCTGGTCTTACCAATTCATACACAGTCTTGCTTAGCTGAACAGCTCCTCAGTCAGAAGAGACTCTGTGTCTGGGTAGCCCCAAACCCACACTGGAAGGCTCTGAGTAGGTCATGTAGCCTCTCCTGACTCAGTTGCAGCATGTCACAGACAGATGCCACCCTGTGTCCCACACCTTCTCCCTTAGAGAAAAACAAGAAACTGTCCAAGCCAGACGTGGAGTTGACCCCATCAATGTCCACTTACAAACTCAAAATTATGAAATTTACTGAGACCATTGTTCAGAAATGTAAGGAAAACATGAGGAAATTGCTGAGGCCATTGAGGGTTTTTTTTATTTAATATTTCCATTCCTTCTTATCAGAAGGAAGGAAGACTTTATATTGCTTTATTGTAACAGCCGTACTCTGGGATTATAACATACAGGTCTCTGTCTGCCTCTAATGGCTGAAACAGCCGTTTATAAGTGTACTTTAAGGTAACAGAGGTAGATTTCTTTTGTTAAAAACGTGGTTCTGGAACACCAGTTCTTCTATTAGGTGTCCCCTTGTCCCCCTGGCATCACATTGGAGAAGCAACATCCTAAAATTCTTATACTGGGTGAGGAATTTCTCTATCAGACTAGTAAAAATGACAGCATTTTTTCCCCCTCATCAAATTGACCTCTTTCTTCTGTATCCAAATATAACTCCTCTTGCTTTTTTGAGTTAAATTATGCACAATTACAGCAAAACACTATTCTGAGTTTTGTCATGCATAGTAATTTCATGATTAGTACTTAGGATGTCTTCACACTTGGGTATTTACAAGTTGATTAAATGCCTTGGTTACCTACTTGGGTAGCAGTTGTTACAAGGTTGCAGCATTTTGGAGGGAGAGGGGTTCTTGTGTCTTTCTAAAAATCTCGCAGCCGTGTGGAAGAGTTATGAATGTGGGAACCTTGGCTGCAGTGATGAACCAGGTGCAGGCAGCTGCTTTTCTTCTCGGCTTTGCTTCTCTAGTGCAGCATTTCCCTTCTGGGGACCTGAGGTCCTCTGCTTCTTGGTGGCTGGGCAGTAGTTGCATTGGGCAATGCCATTGCTCAGAGGTATCTATGATAGCATAGGATTGAAAGGGAAGAGCAGGCATGATGGAGCAAAGAGTGTCAGTGCTCCCTCTTCTCCTCACATTGTGGTGGGAGCTCAGGGACGTCCGGCTCTTCCTTTCCTACCACCGCATGGCAGGTCTGTGTCGGTGCTGTGGGCATGAGTATTTAAAAGATCAGTCTACCACTAGTTATAAAATGTACTCTTCTATGAAAGTGCCAGTTATCTGCCGCTAACTAAGAAATCCAGGAGCAAAAGCCTGCTTTAGCAAATTTCACCTCCTACTTTCCTTAGCAGGGGTTGCAATTCAGGCTTGAGAATGCCTCTGCCCTCCTACCCACCAGCCCCAGCAGTGCCACACAGTTATTTTCTTTGGAAGCTAGAAAGTGATTCTCCTTCCCATAGGAATATGTAGTCATCGCTGTTTCAAAGGAGGAAATATATTAGAAATAACAGTCTCAGGTTGGAGAGGGTTTTATCTTGCTGCCCTGCGTTTTATGTTGGGTGGCATATGGGGCTGATCTGAGACTCTTTATTTGTGCATCCACCTGCTTTTCAGAAACAAATAGCGTTGCAAGACTCTGGTTTTGTTTTGTTTTGTTTTAATTTCTCAGTCTTTCAGTAGAATAAATGTCCCTTCCACTGGCTGTACAGCCCGGCATCAATATTCTATACGTTATTAGATTTGCGTATAGCTTACTATCGCTGAAGACGGACGTTCTCAAAGTGTTACTACTCCCCTTGCTGGTGTGTTGTAGTCATGGCACTTAGATACGTACTCGGCTTTCCAGGGGTAAACTGCTTGCTGTTTGAATTCACGAGGATGATTTTATGGGGAGACAGAGCAAAATTTAAGAGTATAGGTTTTTGTCTCCTTTCTTATATCGTGTGACTATTAAATGAATGACTTTCACCTGCCTTTCCGATTTACGCAGGCGTGGACCTTGGACATGTGTAGACTTGTCAGCATGTATTTATTTGTGGTGAGAGCTATTTAAACAATGGCATGATAAATATTTTAGCTGGTTTGTTTTTCAGAACGATTTGTTCTCCCGAATGAAAGATCAAAAAGGCTCGTAGACATTTTGGTAAAGATTTACTGATATTGTTGTATTAAGGGATAATAATAGNTGGTGAGAGCTATTTAAACAATGGCATGATAAATATTTTAGCTGGTTTGTTTTTCAGAACGATTTGTTCTCCCGAATGAAAGATCAAAAGGGCTCGTAGACATTTTGGTAAAGATTTACTGATGTTGTTGTATTAAGGGATAATAATAATTATTATTATTTTTCCAAAAGTTAAAAGCTAGAATTGTTTAACATGGTAACTGTGGGGTTTTTTCTGGCTCCATGTGACTGATGGAATCAAGTGTTACTACAGCCCCACTTTCAGGTAAAATCAATTCTTTATCAAGCAAATAGGAAAGCGTGTACAGCTCTTTTGCCTCACTGTACAAGTCATGAAAATATTAATTTACAGGGAAGAGATGATAAAGAAGCTAGACCACGTTTTTAAGGAAATCAGGATCTTCACAAGGAACTTTCTGGGTTTTTTCTTCCTTTTTTTTATACCTTGACAAAAGGTAGCAGAAACAACACAGAGCTGTGTTTCAGGAATTCGTCAGCTGCAGCCCAGGATAATGGTCTCCTCCTACATCTGGTGTTGCACTGGAATAGCTTTCATAGGATTTTATATAAGCAGGAGATAATTTGGTTGCTTGTTTGCCCAACAATAACGGGCTGCGTGGGGCCAGACAGAAAATCTGCTGAGTACAGTTACCTGGTCTCCAGCAGGTAACCAAAAGCAGATTGCAAGGGAAGAATCCAGGAATAAAGCAAAAATGTTTTGTTCCTTTCCCCCGGGCTTCTCCCAGTTCCACTTAGGTAGTACTTCAATGAGATTGCAGAATAACTTTAAAAGATATGTATATTTTATCCTTGTTCTTTGGGGGGCCCAGTGCGGAGGGAAGTTGGTGGTGTTTCTGGGAATGGCGCTGAAATGTAGTAGGGCTTTAGGAAAGGCGTGGGCAGCTCTGCCCACAAAGTGCTGGTGCCCTGGGCAGTGGTGTAACATATGGTGAGACGAGACTTACGGGCAGTATAGAGTGTAGTCTCGCAGGGTGTGCCTGTGTTTTACATGGGGTCTTCTATATCTTGGTGTGATTTTTTTGGTTTGAGAAGGTGGGTCTGTGTCTGAGGACAGCCGCGTGGAGCCCCAGTGAGCCACTAAACGGCACCGAGAATAGGGAAATGCGCTTTGTCCGCGCTCATCTCTGTGAACAAAATCAAATAAAACAAAATGTAGAGTGAAGGTGGACCCGGGTCAGAGCTTGTGGTGTGCGCACCTCTGACGTGTGAGTATTGAGTCTGAGGTGTAGAATCTGAATCTCAGCCATTAATTTTCACTGTGATAAACCAACCTATTTCATTCAGGGTGCTTTGTCTCCTTTCATATGGGCTGTCCAGATGAGGTGTCCTGACCATGTAGGGGCTGTGGAGGCGCTCGACAGGGAGCTTTTGTGGTTAAAGCAGGTGAACAAGGGGGAAGGGACTGTCACCCCCATCCTGTCACCTGTCACCCCAGCAGTAAATCCTGCGGGATGCACTGCTTTTACTGCACTTTTTGCTACAAGCAGTGGATTTTCCTCTGTGAGAAGCTGACTTGAAGCCCATTTGCTTCTGTCTGTTCTGTCTGTTCCTTAGGCCTATTTAAGAGCAGGAACTACATTTTCAAGGTATATGGTTAAAATATAAGTTGAGACTTTTTTTATTGTTTTTCTGCCTGGCTTTGTATGGCATACTGGAAAAAATACTTGAGAACTGCGTCTGCAAAGGTTTCTGTTTGAGTGGGCTACATTGCCTCTTTAAAAAAAAAAAACACAACTTTTTTTAATTAAACCCCCTGAGGCTAAATGTGGGTAGTTGAAGGCACTATGGGATTGTAATCCAGAAACACAGAACTAATTTCCTTGTTTTACTTTTAAATTAGGTTTTTCTTCTGGTTAACTAAAATTGAAATGTTTCAATTATGAATAATGCCAGGAAGAACTAGCACACTTGAATGAGTTTAATGAATTGCGTGTGTTCTTGCTGCTTTGTGAACGTGTGCGTGGCAGTGGAGTTTCTGAGACCTGTCACTTAATATATACTGAAATGCATGTTTTATTTACGATGTATTAATTTTAACTATCCTAGCTTTTTTGTTTTATGGGCAGGGTTTCTGTAGAGCCCTAAGATCATTTTAATATGTTCAGAAGAAATTTCCACAGACACTGAACTGCAGAGCTTTATGTCTCATGAAAGTGTAAGAGTAGCATGTTTCTTGTCTACATTTATTAGCCTTAAGAAGGCATAGGATTTTTCTGTCATGATTGAGAAAATACTAAAGGGCGGTTTATTCCTTCCCCTGGGTAGAGAGTTAGTCTGCGTTTAGGGATCTTGGTGTTAGGTGTCGATTCTGGCCAATATTAGCCAATGGTGAATATGGACACAGTGTAAGTACTCTGCTAAAACTTGAGAACAGGTACTAACAATAAAACTGTACCTTTCTTTGACAGATGATTTGCAAGGTCAAATTGCAATTTAGAGCATCTTAGTATTGGTGTTTGTTGCTTTTGAGGGAGCAAAATTTCCGTAGGAGATTTGAACTTACTGCAATGCATTTTTATGTTTTCTGCATTTGAATGATTTGTCTCTTTTGCCACGTCTTTTTTGTTTTATGAGCTGTTCTTTATCTTCTGTAAGGAATTACCCTTCTGTAACGAACTGAAAAGCTGTTTTTTAAGCCTTCACTTTAATGTTCCAGAGGAACATAGGAGTACTTTTGACTAAAACCCCAGTTTTACAGTACCTCATGAGCACACAGGAAAACTGCTTTTCTAGCTAACATCATTGATTATCATAGAGCAAAGACAGTGAGTGCAGCAAACAAAATTAATGTGTTAGGGTTATTACTTCATTAGAAAAACTGGAAAATATAATTCATGCTCATTAAGTGTGGAGACAAAAAATATGTTTTCACTGAAGTGACATTCTCTTTTAAAAAATGCATAGCAGACAATAGTATTACTTAAATTAGTCATTGTTGGTCTTTTTTAAAATGACCCAGAGCAGTTTTACAAACTGAAGTGTAATTGTCAGTGTGAGATCCTCCACATTAAAAAGCCAAAGACAATATTTGAAAAAAATGGAAGAACTCCTATTTACAGAAGAGCAATATTTTTGAAGTGGCATCCACAGATCTGATCGTGGATCTGAAGAGCGTGGGTTGGTGGTGTGTGATATATGTATACACACACACACACACACACACAGAATTTTCTTCTAAGAATAGTTTGTGAATGTTCAGCTTTCACCTTACTGAATAGCAGTACAAAGTAAAGATGACTGCGTTTTCTGGGATTTCTCTAATTTCTCAAATTAAAAATGTTTGGGGGACCAAAAGAAAAAGAAAAAAAAAAAGAGGATTTTTGCTTTTGGAGGTGGTTTTTTTTTTTTTTTGCTAAGAGCTCATTTGTAAGCCAGGCTTCTCTAAGTACATGTTTTCCACTTATATCTTTAGAGAAGACAAGTGAGCAGATGAAGCTCCGTGGCTTTTAGATGTGTTTGCTCCAGCACGTGGGTGGGCTGCTCTGGGGGAGGAATGACTGTTTTGAGGTGGGCTTCAGTTTGGGGTGAGGGATTTGTAGCAAGAGGCAAGGGTTGCAGAGCTGGCCCAGAGTTAATTCTCTCTTCTGCTTTTGCAGCATCACCACTCAGTAGCAGACAGCTCTCAGAAGCAACAGAAGCGTATCAGTTTATTGGACGTTGTATAACTTAAGCAACCCACCACGAAGCTGACTATGCTGCAGTTATAGGAATATTCACACTGACTTTGATGCTACCTATGCAGGAAAAGGCTGAAGCATTTGGAGTTATGTTTCAATAAATAAGCCTGATTTTAGGTTAACACAGTGATTTTTATTTTTGTTTTTAGTTTGGTTAGCTGATTTGATTCGTTTTCTTTAAGCAAAAACAAACAAAAAATGCTTGAGGTACTGAGACTCAAAACTGTGTAAGGCTTGGAAGTAGCTGTGAAAGTTACTTGGAGTTGGACTTTGTCACTAGGGGGCACTTAGTCACACAAAATTAGCCGTGTTTGGGTTGGGGGTTTTTTTTGTAAAAGCTTCTTTCTTTAAAATATCTTCTAAAAATATCTGCTGAGTTTTTTTAAATTATTGATTCAAGAGTATGCATGTACAGCCATAAATATTTGCAAGCACAGAGGAGTTTCAGGGCAGTGATCTGCAGTACAGCATTTCCTCTGGGACAGGGGATAAAGGGGGAAGGCTAAGGAAAGGCTACGGTGTACAGGATTTCGTGCAAAAACCACCCAGGCTAAAGATATACCAAAAGGCTGCTCAATTAGTATTAATTTAATTAATAAAACCTGAAGTGGAACAAATTATCATATTTAGCAGCGGGGGGGATAATCACAAACACAGATACATGTCTTGAGTATCAAAATCTCTCTGCTATAATTTCCCAAATGCAAAAACTCCTGTTGTTAAAAACAAACAAAAACAGAGCCCTCATTTACACGTACCAATCGTGAAGCGCCTAAGATACCAAGTGGAGTGCACGTTTATAAAAGGGTTTAAAATACTTGACACCTTGTTGCCTACCATCTAGATTCATTATGCTCCGGTGCTTTTTTTGGCCAGACCCCACTGTACCCCAGTGATATTCTGACGGGATGCTTCAGGTTCGCAGGCAGCCTGGCCACACACGGGCATATTGGCAGCTCCTGGCACACCTGTAAAGCTGTTTTTATGTTGAGAAAGACTGCATTTTACCTGCTGGCTGCATGGCTGTGACAATTTGCCGTGGGACCTCTTTTCAACGTACCCCTCTGATGGATAAACAATCCGTCCCAGCGGGCTGAAGAATGAACCAAGGGGTGTCCCAGGCAGGTGGGGTTTGCTGTATTTAATTTTTTTCTGGCTGTTACTGCCAATCACAGAGAGTAAAGAAGGCACTTGAGGACCGTGTCTGCCAGGCCAGCTTAATGCTGAGGCATGCAGAATACAAGTATTGGTTTACACATACTTTCAGCAAGCATGGCATGCGGTCGTAGCGTGTCTGTTTGTCAGCGTTGTCCCCAGCCTCTGACCAAAGCTTGCCACAGAACGCCTTGGTCCGGTCTTACTTGGGGGGTTTTTTAGCTGCTGTGGGCAATCTGATGGGTTAGTTATCAAACTAATCAGCTGTAGTGAGAGGGTGGAGCCAGGGGTGAATATTCCAGATATGAACCTGAAGGAGTCTGGGAAGGGGAAGGGATGGTAACTACCAGACCACTGGTGACAGAGCTTGGGAAGAAGAAGCAGTGACAAAAATCTGACATGCTGGAAGCATATGTTTGGGGCTTTTTAAACTGCCTCAAATTAAGTTTTTGTTGGAAGCATATTGAAGCATCAAAATTTAAACAGTTTTGAAAACACACATTCAAGTAGCTACATGGCTGAGCGGGATTTCCCTGTATCTCCTGCCTTACATGGAGGGATGCTACTGTGGTGCATTTTGGAAGACCTGCAGGTGGGTAAGAAAATTGTAACAGATCGCCGTGATTTCCTGTATCTTTTCTGGTTTAGAACCATCACTCATGATTAATGGACATGCATACCCACAGCTACAGCAATGCCTTTGCATGTATGGTCTTCAGGTCAGGTCTGGCTCTCCGAGTGCCTTTCTGCATGGCTTCTGTCCCTCCACATGGACATGGCAATACTTTCTATTCTGTAGCTTAGAGGGAAGCAGCATTAAAGTAAAGAGGTTAGGGCGTGCGTGTACCCTCTAACAAAAAAAGAGAAGGTGTTTTCTGTCGATTCTCTATAGCTGAGGAATTTCAAACAATTCTTTTGGGCAAATTTAGAATTTAAAATGCAAGTCATACATGGTTACTGTGGAATATAGTAGGCTTAGCCTGGATGGCAGGTCAAGACTACTCAGACAAACTTTTTCTGAGTCCCCATTCGTGGTGCTGGCTATCTGCTACCGCTTATAGGAACTTTGTCCTTTGTGGTACGGTCTTATGTGTGCAGGCATCAGGGTCTGCCCTTCTGTAGCATGTGCCAGGTGCTCAGATGGCCTGTATAAGTGTTTCAGTGCACAGATCGTATTGCAGGACGAAGATTTACAGGGTGAAATTCTTTCTTCTCTCTCTGTCATGAACTTCACTGCAGTGTGGCTCCCACCACGTTTCCTGGAAAGATAAGGTGGACATCGGAATTCACAGTCCCACTGGATGTTGTTACAGGAAAATTAAAATTGGGTTTTATGAAAACAGGATAAAATTGTGCAAGAAATAAATATCTGCACATTTCATAATGGCATTCCCTCCTGTAGCTTGCAACACTGGCAGGGGAATAACAGTTCTTACTCTTGTAATTGAAAAGCAATAGATTAGAAATCAGTTACAATCGGTGGGGTTTTGACCAGCTTAATTATAAGACTGAGAATTTTAAAAATAGGAAAATGAAGTTTTCTTTGTATTTTTGCTGCTTACATGTTTTAAGTGAAGCAGGTAGAGGGCAGTAGGTGCTAACATTCAGGATATCTTCTCCATTGTAC
The DNA here is from genome assembly GCA_003993805.1 of Himantopus leucocephalus. Classification (NCBI taxonomy): domain Eukaryota; kingdom Metazoa; phylum Chordata; class Aves; order Charadriiformes; family Recurvirostridae; genus Himantopus; species Himantopus leucocephalus. Next base: position 115,490,852 of record RSEF01000002.1, on the reverse strand, counting down.
CGGTGCTGGGCAAATCACTTGGCTGGTCTTCAGCCGTGGTTGTAGGTAACCTGATTTTACATCGAGGAGCACTCACACAATCCAGTAACACAACTCAGCAGTCAGAGTTGTAGTGTCTTAGACTGCTAAAAGTGGGCCTTCTGGTAGGACTTAAGAATCAGCAATGAAATTCTGCAGGCATTGACTTGAGGGTCCTCCATGCAGGTGAACTTTAAAGCTGAGAGCAGATTTTGCCTAGCACAACTGAGATATTCAGTGTTCTGTGCAGATTTTGTTTTTCACTTTTAAAATAAATGAAGAGATAATCATTACTTGCCATGAAAACGAATCTCTAGAAGAAGAGATTCATTTTCTCCTCTAGAAGGAGAAAAAGCATAGGACTACTATATGAACAAAGCTTAATTAAAATATAATTGTACTTAATCAATGCAGTATAATTAGAAATAGTGCTTAAGAGTTCATTTTAATGGTTGCTGAGCTATTTGTGTTCTTTAAGTTAATATCTGCTTTATGAACCAAAAATCCAACACAGCTCGGTTCTCAGAAAGGTTGGTTTGTTTTTCTTTAGTGAGTTTTGTGCAGTCCCAAAGGAGCAAAACCAGAAACTATTTGTGTTCTTTAAGTTAATATCTGCTTTATGAACCAAAAATCCAACACAGCTCGGTTCTCAGAAAGGTTGGTTTGTTTTTCTTTAGTGAGTTTTGTGCAGTCCCAAAGGAGCAAAACCAGAAACTATTTGTGTTCTTTAAGTTAATATCTGCTTTATGAACCAAAAATCCAACACAGCTCGGTTCTCAGAAAGGTTGGTTTGTTTTTCTTTAGTGAGTTTTGTGCAGTCCCAAAGGAGCAAAACCAGAAAATATTTGTGTTCTTTAAGTTAATATCTGCTTTATGAACCAAAAATCCAACACAGCTCGGTTCTCAGAAAGGTTGGTTTGTTTTTCTTTAGTGAGTTTTGTGCAGTCCCAAAGGAGCAAAACCAGAAAATCAGCAAATTGACAGGTGGTAAAAAATTCCTGTAAAACCGCCTAAACACTTAACATTTCCACCCTGTGGCGTGGTCTTGTGTTAGCCTGTGGCTTAGGATACTGCAGGTCAATCCCCTGCTCTCAGTACGCTTTCTAGGTAACTTTGGAAGTCACTGAGTTCATTGTGTTTATTTTTCATTGCACACAGAGCCTAATACTTTTAGTATTCAGTAAGCCTGTTCTTTCTCCTCCTTGGCAATTTATCTAAGAACTGGTCAGTCTCATGTGGTTGGAGGCATGTGTAACAGCTCAACAGGAGAGGTCAAAAGCATCCTATGTGAGGACACTGCGGTAGGTAGGTAGGTAGG
>RSEF01000002.1:115462444-115489416 GCA_003993805.1 Himantopus leucocephalus | reverse complement strand
TACCACCCCAAGATCTTATTCCTGAGTAGCAATGGGCAGAGTCCACCACTGTTGAGTTTAAATTAAAAGTTTTCCCTTAAAAGTTTCCTAGCATCACTTTGCATAAATTGTACTTCACATGTCATTTTATTACCAACTTACTCTTGTAAAATGTTCTTTAACCTCCATAATTTCTACTCCAAATAAATTAATATTATCAGCAAATGTTGTCATCTCCCTGTGTAGTACCTTTTGGGTGATTTTTAGAGCATGTTGAAGATCATGGGTCCTCAAGATGAGGGAGCAGGACTCCACTGGTGACTTTCTTCCATAGTGAGAATTGACTCTTCTCTTTCATATTCTTATACTCTGTTTCCTATCTTTTAAACATTTGCTTTTCTAAATCCATGCAAAGTTGTTCCCTCTAATTCTGTGCCTCTTAAGTTTCCTTAAGAAAACTTGTGAGAGAGATGTTATCAAACACCTTTTGGAAAGCCAAATGGACAATGTATCTGAGTATTAAAAAAAAAAATTAAAAAAAAGAGTCCCATACAATGAAAGCCCTGAAAGAAAAAAGCAGGCACTCAAGAGACTTGTTATTGTTGCTCATCTGAACTATTCAGTTATTTCTGACAAATCTTGGTGTTCTGCTGCTGATGGTTCAGTAGCAGCTGGGCAGATGAGGGCTCTGAGGATGTGGATTTACAGCAGGTTTATGCTGACCTACACGTGAGCTTCCCCAGAAGGTGACTTCTCCTTGGCCCCACTGTTGTTCCCAGCCACATGTCTCCACCTGCACAGCTGATGTGGCTGAGCTGAGCTGATAGGGTTGAAAATCAGCCTATTAAGCAAAATGAAAATTTTTAGCTGAATCAGGACTGTGATTTGTCTAGACATTACGATGCAGCTGCACTAGTGCTGGCACAAGGGAGGAGGAGGAAGAGCACATCACTCTTCTGCAGCAAGAGCTGGACTGTCCATTTTTGCAGCTTAAGCCAATCATGAAACCAAACCATAAGAAAAGTTGTGTGTCTGTAGCTTGCCTGAAGTGGTATTTTTAGCTAAGAGTATTTGGGTGTTGAATATGAGTAGGTGGTTGCGTGATGCCATTTGTTTTCCAGCAAAGAAATAGGAGTCCACATTGCATTAATAGAATTGGTTTATCCTCTTCTCAGAAATGAGCATTAAAAAATGAGGGATTTCTTTATGACTTTTCTTTGTGTCATTGTGGCTTTCTCCTGTGATCTATAAGCCTAGCTTCCATTATTCCAGTGGGTTTGTTAGTATGTTTAACTTGTTTCGTGCTATGCAGTAGCAACCAGTGGTGTTTCCATTTTTTTCTGTGATCCTGGGAGCTAGTTACCTGTAATCCAAGGGGACAAAAAGTATTGTTGAAAGTAAGGACACTACTGATAGGTATGTGTGAACAGAAGAAATCTGGAACTCCGAGCTGTTTGCAGCTCTGCTATTCCAGAGCCTCTGCCTATACATCTAATTAACCATCCATTTAAAAATGCTGGCCACTCCTTTCACTGCCTGTCAGCAACGTCAAGATGTAAAATTAATTTTTCTGAAGATTTGCTTCTCATATACTTGCAATAATTGGATCTAGACTTTATAATGTAAACAGTCCAAATTACACAAACCACTTTAATTATAGCAATAGGTCAATATGTTAGTGATGCCCAAATGTTGGGGGGGGGTGGATGCTCAATTATCACATTTTCTTTTTTAGATCCCTCAGAAGGCAGGAAATTCAGCCCTGTCAAATTGGGTTTTTTACTCTTCACTAATTATTTAAGTAATAGCAATTGGTGTGGCTTTAGTTCAAAATATTTTCTAATCTGAAGAGAATTTTTCCACCTTTCCTTTGTGTTTCTTTTTTGAATTAGATTTCATATAAAGAAATGTGTCCATTATAAATAAATGCTAATAATAAGCTAAATAGAAATATGCCTTTTCCCCTTAATCTGTGTAAATATGTGAAGACCTTTCCCCTGCAGTTAGCACAAAGCCAATAACAAGTTTTGTTGATAATTAGATACAATATTGACTGTATTCCCGTCAGAAGAAGAGAGAAATGTCTCATCCTGAGTGCTCAATGCAGTAGAAATTAGTAATTTACATGTGAATAAAGGCACCATATTATGAATATGTCACTTAGTACTTGCTGAACCTAACTTGGTCAGTAATTCACATGCTGATTCATGTCAGGCATGCAGGATTCTTTGTTTAACGCCTGAAAAAGAATACAGTTCGCTGGGGAAGAATAAACAGCGTGGGTTATTTCAGTCATAAAAAATATTTTTAATCACTTGGTGCTAAGGACTCTCTCAGAATTCTGTTTTCACCCTTGCAGAACACACATTAATTTTATCCTCAGTTTGGGGTATCATCATCGCTACCAGTATTAGTACACACGCATGGTTTGCAAACCAGGACTGGGTAGACTTGTGTCTTAAATCAGTCTGCCAGTCATGAACATGGCTGCAATTCCAGCTGTAAAATGCTACCTCCCCTTGCTGTGCCTGGCATGTCACATCCTACGGGAAGATTGCTCAGCTTGTTGCCTGAAGGCTGCTATGTAAATAGTAGTTGTGTGCTATATGGTCATGTTCTTCTCGTAGGTCTCCATAAAACTGCACCTGCACATTTTATGGATGCAAATTGTACCCAGGTACCAGCTTTTGGTACGTACATATGATCCTTTGCAAGCAGCAGCAGTATATTTTGTGGGCAGAAAATGCTTGTGTGTACAAAACCTGCAGGTGTGGCTTTAAAGCCCATTTGACAATTTACACTTTATGCATGAAAAAGGTGTGCTGTACCTGAGAATGTCTACTTAGGCTCTGCCCAAGTGATAAAAGTGATACGGTGCATCATTTATGCTTTTGGCGTTGGGATACTTTGCTGTTTCTGGGTGCTGGATACCACCTTACTGCTGTTATTTTCAGTGTCTGTTTAATTAAAAGGAAACATTTAACCATGTTTTCAGTGACATATGTGAGTTCAGTTCTCATAATGATTTCTCCAGCTGAACTTGCTTCATCACCCCTGCTGCTTTCCACTTTTGAGCACTGCCAATATCCAAGTTGGCGTAGCAAGGATGGCACACGGAGGGAGGCACAACGGGCATTTCTAAAGTAAGCAGAAGGCTCCTGCCAAAGCAGAGCATGGTGCTGTTTGTGAGGCTTAGAGCATCAGGGTGTTTCATCAGTGGGAAAGGGGGCGGTTGCAATTAGCCACAGTATGTGCAATATGTATTCTGTTGCTACTCGGCTGGCCAAAGTTAGTGGTAGGGCAGATTACAAGCTTGAGCTGCAGGTCTGGCTTTAAAGACATTAAGCATACAAGAATTTTTTGTTTGTTTGTTTGTAAAAGCTTAAACATGCTCTGATATAGTGGTAGTGAATCCTTTGCAGACTGGCCTACAGAGTTGACTTTGGATTTTTGGGGAGGTGTGCTCATAAGGTCTTGATGACATATCAACTACTGTCAGTTCTCTCTTAGACAAATTTTGTTTTACTTCTACCTACAAATTATTGTATCCTTTCCCCCCCCGCCCCTAGTCAACTACCTTGTCAGTATGGAGGATACAGAATTTTCTGTTGTGCAAAGAATATGTTCAGAGAACATGACTAAAATGCTTTTATATGTCTATTGAACTTTTCTTGTTCAGCATTGCTTGCACATCATTATAGGCTCTTCTTTTAAGGAGATCCTTAATATATTGTTTTGTACTGTTTTAAAAAAACAAAACCAAACAGTACTAAAGTTGTGTGTGCAGAAAGACAAGTATACCTGTTTAATATTGCTATAAACTCCCATCTTTACCTGAGAACCTTATTTCTTTGTAACAATAAAAGCTGAGCGTCCATAATATTTTCTTTGAATGGAGAAACAGTGAGAAGAAAAGATTTTACGGTGCTCTAGACATCAAAAAATTGACTCAAATTACAATAAGCAAAGAGTCTTATTTGGTAATATAACCTCCTTTGGTAACATTTCAGTAACATACATACAATGACAAATGTGAAAACTGTGTATTGTCTAATAATTCACATTCACATATCACAAATTGACTACTTAGATTAAATACTCTTGTCAAACTATCCAAATCCATTTGAGAACCAAATCTGTAGCTGTGGTTGAGCTTTCCACCCCCCTTCTCTCTCCCCAAGTTCTTTTGCGTAGCACAAACCTGAACCCTCGTGCATCTTGGATTCATATTATATTCTCAGTCATGGATGACCTTTTACAACTGACTTCCAATAACTACAGCTGAACTCAAGCACAAGAGTTGGTCGCAAAAGGTCATACTCTAGTTATACAAAACGTAGGTAAATTTGTACTCCCTGCAGCAACTGATTGCTGTAGGTTTTTTGGTTTGTATCTGACCAATCTTAATTCAGAGCCGTGCATTAGGAAAGGTTATGTTCTAGCATTGTTCTCTTTGCCTTTGTCCTCCTAGTTTTCTTTCACTATAAAATTATCCTGTTTAGAGATATTTTTTTCTCATTTTCCAGGCTTTAAGGTTTCTATTTCAAAGGGCTCCCATTTCACCTTTTCCTTTTCCCCTCTGTTCTTTACCAGTGGATTAATTGCAGAGTCTCGTGCGTGTAATCTTCCTTGTAAACGTGAGTGGTGTCTTTCTGTGAGTAAGTGTCGCATTCTCATTGGGGAATACTTCATTTCCAAATAGAGTCATTTCAGAGAAGTTATTTGAGGCTAGTGCACTAAGAGCATGCCTTATAGTGGCAAATTTAGACCCTAAACAAAGAAACATGGCAGATTCAAACCAGTACAGTTTATTTATGTAGGCATAACTCAGAATGAGTAGTAAATTGAAAGAATATTTGCTCTCATCACCAGCGGTCACTTCCTGGCCTTATGTTGTATAGACAATTCATCTCCTTTTTATTTCTGAAATACAGAAACTGTAGACTAAGGCTTCCCATGGAGACTTTGCTGTGGGACTCTACTTTGTAATTAGTGCCAAAAAGCTGGATTTTTCCACCCCTGTTTAGGCTTGCTTCGTGCTGATCTTGCACACCACTGCTTCTGATTCACACCAGAGAAGCTTTATAGCTCAGCTGTTTGTGGTGCAGTTGTCCTAGCAGGTGAGTCAAAATAAGGTTCTGTGGGCATAACCCTGTAGGAGCTTGTGTGCTGCTTCCCATTGATACTGGCGCCTTCATCTTCGTATATAATTTCCAGGGTATTCTAATTAAGTTTATATGGGAATAGTGTGCTTCAGAGCTGGATATCAACTTGTCTTCACTACGAGTGAAAAACCAACAGCTGAACTTCTTTAGGATATACCAGATTGCATGGTCATTACTCCATGTGGCTTTGCCTTAACAATCAGACTGCAAATTTCAACTGCAGTCACATTCCTCGTCTGGGTGGGGGCAACCATATGTTCTTAATATGAACAGAAACCAAGCAGGAACCAAAACAAAAGCCAAACTACTGCAATGCTTCAGCCCTACTGTGAGTGCAATGCAAAGCTTCAGCTGTCTAAGACCATAACAGGCTATATTAAAGAGATAGCTCTATGTTCACGGCTTTCTGTGTGGGTTCTGAGTATGTAGATTCAAGCTCTAGTTGCTCTCCGTGGTCTTTTCCATCATGACAGCTCTTACCACACTATTCTTCAAGTAAACGCCAGATAGTTTTCTTTTGGGAAAAAAAAAATCAGGGTCAACCATTGTAGAGAACCAATACCAAATGCGATTTTGTCTCAACATTGCTGCTGCACTGCCATTTCTCGGAGTCAAGCATCGTGCTTCAGGAGGACCACTTCCTCCACAGTCTTTGAGATAAACAACCTCGTGCACCTGCGCAGGTAAAAAAGGCACGAAAAGAGCAGGAGAAGGCTTCTAGGGGGACAGCCCACCTGGCACGAACCGCACGTACACATTTGCGATCTGCACGTGAGCGAAAGACCCCTATATAAGGAGCACACTCCCCTTGGCGGGAAGCTTCTTTTTCCTCCACCTCCACTCTGCCTAGTGCCTTCCCAGACCGCAGCCTCAGAGACGCATGTGGCGATTGAAGACCCTGTACAGAGCTAGAGAAGATCATCGCACTTGGAGTGGCAGTAGTGAGCTTCTTTTCTCCCAACGCTCTCTCTCCACCCCCCCACCCCACCCCCTCTTTCCCCTATCCCTCTTCCCTTCGCCTCCCTTCCACCTTTTCTAAGAAATAAAGTAAAAGGTTGTACGATATCTGACCGATTCCAGCGTCTTAATCTCGTCCTTGGGATCATAGCAAAAACCTTTCTGATATTGGATCGGGACAACCATCCCTCATTTAACACAGGCTAAGAACCTTGATGTATGAAACTGCAATGGATCAGCTGATGGGTAGAAGCAAATTCTTTTGTGTCAAAGCCCCGAAACCTATTTTGTGGAAGATAACTGCATAAGCAATTGAGCTCAACACTGCAGCATAGTCAAAAAGGCATTTTAACAGATTATGTGACCTATCCTATTGTTGATGATAACATAAAGCACCATACATAAATAGCAATGTGATAGTGGAGGCTGGAGGTCCGTGTGATTTCAAATAAAAAAGCAATGGCCCTTGCAGTGTGAGAACTGAGGCAGTTCCTACCTGAGGATTTGATTGTGTCAGAGTTTGAGGAAATGTATCTGCTAAACCATAATTAACTGATGTTTGCCTGACTAATTGGAGATGAGTAGGAATCCACGATTTCATGGAATCACGGAATCACGGAATTTTCAGAGTTGGAAGGGACCTCTAGAGATCATCTAGTCCAACTCCCCTGCCAAAGCAGGATTGCCTAGAGCACATTACTCAGGACTGCATCCAGGCGAGACTTGAAGATCTCCAGAGAAGGGGACTCCACAACCTCCCTGGGCAGCCTGTTCCAGTGCTCTGTCACCCTCACCGTAAAGAAGTTTTTCCGTATATTTGAACGGAACCTCCTATGTTCCAGCTTGTGCCCATTGCCCCTCGTCCTGTCATTGGGAACCACTGAAAAGAGTCTGGGGAACCACTGAAAAGAGTCTGGGAGATTTGCTCCATTCGGTTCCTTAAGACAGCAGGAATATGAAAAAGTTGTGAAGTACCTGGATAAAAGCAAAAAGCATTTCCAAGCAGTTGCATAGCGAGCTGTAAAACAGAACTGAAACAAACTATTCTTGTTGTTGGATACAGGATGAATGCCAAATAGGCATTGAAAATACACACGACGTTCAGCTGGAAACCATCCAAACCATGATATCAATATTGGTGTTGATGTTAAAACCAAATACGCTGTCTGGCATATTTCCATTCTAATCTGCCATCCTTAAAGGAAAAAGGTGACAAATTTTTGCTTTCCCTTTCCCCAGATATATAAAGCACAACCTTCTAGAAGAAAACTGGCAAACAAATCTGCCTGCTAATTCTGTTAGTGGGCATCCAGGCAATTCTGTGTCATATGAAAATATTTATCAATGCTGATGAGGCAGAGGGCAGGTAAAACTTCAAATTTTTAATTAACTTATATTCTAACTTCTCCTTGCCCAAAGTACGGTTACACAATGTTAGTCAATGCAGAATTTGGTCCAGGAACGGATTTGAGTTACACCCTCCCCCTCCTTTTTACACACAACAGAATTAATGAATGAGGGCCCTCAGTCCTATTAAGACTAATGTTTCTTTGTCAGTCCAATTTTTTTTTTTCCTTTGGGGTTTCTTCTTGTTATGACTTTGTTAGGTGGAAACTGAATGGTGTATGTTAATCAACACAAGGCATTTGGCTACTTGGGCTTTCGTAAATGTTTAGTTTCCCAGGGTCCTTTGAACCTGCTAGGGAACAGTTCTGCATCCTTATTAGAGACTGACAATTAAAGGTCTGTTTTCATATCAAAAGTAATCACGAAAAATTAGCTAGGGAAACCTTGGAATGCTGTGAGAGTTTCAGTGTTTTGAGATGGCCAACTTTCCTTCATTTGCTTCAATCAGTATCAACTTGGGTTTCTTTTTATGTTTCCTACTGCCAGGGCAACTTACGAGTTGGCGTTGTGACAACTGAGAAGGATTATGCAATACCGTGAAGATGTGATTAATACATTTTAGGCCACTGTAATCATATTCAGTTGCATTATTATCACAGAGGTGCAAAAATAAGCTAAACTCAGTTTTGAAGGCAGTGCTATAAATGAGCAGTTTTGGTTTTCTGAGTTCCTCGTAAGAAGGAGGAGGAAAATGCTATGCACATCTGCAGGAGCTGTGTTGCTTGCAGATCTTGGAAATTGTGCGGGTAATTTATAGGAAATGTATGGTTCTGTCCTAAATATTTTAGTCTTTGTTTGCCAAGTTACAGGCTTTCACGGAAGATAATCTGTTAGTGTCACACCTTCTCAGTTACAAGTCTGAAAAACAAATCCGAGTGTTTCTTCCTCAGGCTCTGGTGCCATGGGAAATGGCTGCAGAAGTTTGTCACAAAAAAAGTGTTTTGGTTTTTCCTTTCACTTCTCAGAATCTGCCCTGGTAGTTTAGGAAACCAGTAATGAAAGCGGGGTGGATCATAACCAAATAGGTCGCATATGTGTTTATTTAGGTCTACAAAAGTAAAATAAAATCCAAAGCTGTTAGTGTTTCTGTCATGAACTGGAAAAACAAAATTAAACTGATATTAGAATATTGAATTCCCTCTTCAAAACTGATTTCCTAGCAGTGCCGTTCCCACTAGCAGTTAAGTGAATATGGCTGTTTCAGAGCAAGGCTGAGGGTCCCCTTTGCCCCCTGGGATTCTCCCCACTTTTCTCAGTCTTCTTGGAACTCCTCAGGCACTTGGAACAGGGAGACAGATCCAGAATTTCTGTTCGTCCCCTGCCTTGCTGCCATGCCACAAATATTAGTAGGATTATCTGAAGACTTAAGTAAACAAACTTTATATTCCAAAGCCTTCATTTTATTGATGTTGATGATGGTTGCTTGAAGTATAAATTAGGATTTGATTTTTGGGAGGAAAAAAAAAAAAGAAATCCTTTGTTGCTAGGACTTGTAGCAACGTCACATAAATTGGCAGATCTGTGTATTTAAGGGATTTTACACTCTAATTAAATGCAGTAGTAGTCTTTTGCCTTTTGAAATGAAACCTTTTTTTCTTTTGCTTCATACTTAGGGAACAAACATGCTGTCAAAATCCCTAATGTATCCAACTATTTGAACATAAGAAACAGCATCAAGCTGTTATTTGTTCTGTTGGAGTGTACTCATATTTCCAATCTGAATCTTTTGTACCTGGTGATCTTAATTATATTTGAGCTGGAAGTAGTTTAACATTAAAAGGAATTACAGCAGATTAATCTGTAAACCTGCACAAATATCACATTCCTTTGTATGGAGGTAAGTGGGGCATAGTGTGCATAATTACATGTTGTTCTCTGTTTAGGTTGTGTGCATAAGGCTGAGGAGTCGGTGTTGCAGTTCCTCGTGACAGCATCAATTATGGCATGCTCTTGTGTCTTGCAGTGGTCAGTTACATTAGAAAACATACATTATTCCTCTCAGTAAGGTAATCCTCCTTATAATAAGAACAAGCAAGCAAAAAAAAAATCGAAAACTACAACTTGCCCTGGAAACAGGAATTAGTACACTAATTAGTGTATGAAAATACGGAGAAATCTTTTAAAGAATGTTTGCTGTAAATTTTTTTTCTGAAGTGATATAGCTTGAGGTCAACCCAAGAAGGCCATTTATCTCAACTATCCAAAACTACATAAGGGTATTGTTTTACACTTTTTGCATCTGGAGAGACAAAAGAAAATCACTAAAAATTAATTGGGGGAGGTCTGTTTCTCCAGTCCCAATGCAAAAACATCATTGGAATCCAGTTGCACCAGTTTAGCCTCAGTTAGAGCGGCAGGAGAGCAAAGCCTCAGGAAATAAGAATCATAGTTTTTACTGGTAAATACATCTTTAGACTCAAAGTATCAGTGAAGCCCACTTAGGAACAGTATGCCAGATGACAGGTGGGAAAAGGAAGTTTCAGGAGAAATACAGGAGAAGAACAAGCCATTCACATGCAGTCCGAGTTGCAGAAGATGTGTCTCTTGGACTACACCAGCTATCTGCTAGGCAATTTCCATATAAATTTCCGGATGGCAGTAAATTTCCCGGTTAGTTTGATGTTCATGCATCCATTCATCTTGCATAAGCTGCTACCTCATTGCAGTGTCTCTTGAAATACTGTAGTAAATTTTGAATTTAGCATGTGTAGGTCTACCAGTAATGAAACTTCTGGCAAGTCTCAAGAATTACCTGCATTTCGTGAGACTAACACGGGTGTTGCCTGTGCGACTGGCTGACACGTTCTGACAGTTCTGGTTTTATCAGTGTCCCATTGCCTCATGTCCTTTGGAGCAGTCTGTCAAGTAGTGCGTCTTGAATGACTCTAGTGAATGCTGATGGTCACCACAAGTGATCACAAGGCATTTAAACAGAAGCATCCTTCTTGAAATTGAGGGTGCCATAAATAAAACAAAGATTAGGGATGAGTCACTGTAAGGGAATTCTGGAGATATGAAAAAAAAAGCAGGACAAACAAAATTCTGGTTACTTTCAATGGCGAAGCCTTCTACTGCCCTACTGTTAGCCGTCAGCTGTAAACTGAACCCCCTTTCAGCGCTGTAGGTGTTGTCACAGCATAACATTCTTGTGCCTTTTAAACTCCTTTATCTTTTTAAGCTGAATTCTGGAGGGACATTTTTATTTGATAGTTGCTGTTTTGGAAAGAATTTCTCTTTTTAACTGAATAATGATCTATTAGCATTGAGGAAGAGGGAAATAAGAGACTATTCTATTCATGTTAAGAAAGAAGATGTTGTTCCATGTGTTTATGTTTTTCCACTACTTTTTGTAGCTTTTCTCCTTAAAACAAAAGTGCAGTACACACCGGGACTTTGCAGGCTTCTCACATATAATGCTGCCAATGTATTTCCACCCTCACTTGCAGCATCCCTGTTATTACAGACCTTGGCCTCTTCTGAGCACAACTGCTGACTATGCCAAATTCACATAGTTTTTCTGTGATGAGGACAAGGATCATCTAGCAAATAAATGGAGAACGCAGTATTCAATTTGCTGGTGACCTTGAATTTGATCTCTCTTCTATCCTTAACAGCCTCGTCAATCTCTGTCCTGTTTAACCCGTGTCATCATTACTGGTGTATCATACAGAGACTTCTGCAACTGCCTTTTCTTTGATACTGTAGTATTGAAATCACCAAAAGCAAGAACTGAGTGAACGAGGCAACAACTACCATAAATTCTTCTTCACCTTTTCCTTAGCAGTGTCAGAAATGGACACAAAGGTCTTTCCCAGACTTTCTGTTCATTTTTATATTTGTCCGAGGTAGAAACCACAAGTTTGATTGATAATGCAATTTGCATCTCGAGGCATCACTAGAAATACAATGGCATGAAAGGCTACTCTGGCGGAGCGCACTTTTCCCCCTGGGCTGACTTTAGAAACTCATTGATGTCACTTCCTTCCTCAGTCAGCAAGTGAATTTTCACTAATTCTCAAGACCAGCTGTCCATGCTGTCAACAGAAAGTTATTAAAATTCCTTTAAAGTGAATCAAAATAGCCTAAAAACAAATGTACTGGGAAACAGGAAAGCATCAGTATTCAAAGTCCACAAACCTTTGAGCAAAATAGTGTTGATCTAACCAGAGATTTCAAACACTCTGCTTTCCTAGCAACTTGTATGTAATTAGAGAATGCTAAAAACACATATGCCTTTAATCTTCTATTACCAAAAATCTATTTGGTTAAAATATTAGTTACAAGAATGAATTCTATTTCTCCCAAAGATGAACTCAGTGAACAAAGGAATACATTTTGAGAAGTCTCCCCTAAATGATGGGGCTGGGAGTGTGGAGGGGGTGTTAGCCAAAAAAGCATAATTTTTATATTTAGCAAATAAAAACACAACACAAGCATGCAGGAAATAATTATCATAAGAAACAATCTTACAATATAGCCTAAAGTGATCATCTTTATCTGAATTATCTAGAATGCTTTCCTTGAGAAGAGGAGTATTCTCAGGGACAAATAGGGAAGATCATTTTCCTTTAATAAACAGAGTCTTTATACTGTATTTTAACACTTAAAATATTTTTACCACATTTTAAAAATTTGATCTTGTGCCACACACATCAGTATGAAGAAATTCTGTTGAAATGGAGTATATTTTCAGTGCTGGAGGAGGCAGCCACCCATGCTAGGCAGAAAACAGGCTCCCCTGACAGTTAATAGTGATACTGACAGGTTGTAAACAGTGTCCTATCATTATTACTTAAAAAAAACCCAACCCTCCAATGGGTACATGTAGCCTAGCTGGATAGGTAAGTGTGAAATTCCTGACTTTCCCCAATACATGTGGATGGTCTCTAGTAGCAAAGAGAGGGTAATTGACACCAGCTGCCCTTTTGACAACTAGTGCATGGGAACAGTAAATGAGGCAAAATTACTGTCCCTTTTGATCTAAAAGAAAATAATAGGTTTGAGATGTCATTGCTGCTAGGGTCCCAGACGACCGTAGAAAAGCAGTGTTCTGTCTAGGCTTCGATCGTGTCTTCAGGAGCACACTGAAGGACACTGCAGAAGAAGGCCAGAATAAGGAAGCAAGACCATAATTCAACTTGCCACTTTCTGGATGTTATCAGGATAGGATTTCTCCCTTGAGCCAGCTGGTGCCTAACCTCAGTCTTGACACAGGCATGTAATTTTATTTTAGGGTAATGGCAGAAACTGCTTTTTCTTCTCCAATGGTCAAGTCCTGAGCTGGATGCTACCAGTTTCTCAGGCATGTATATGTGCAGCAGTACATCTCACAACTTAATTAAGATGCTTTGTAGCACATATTTGAAATTTGTTGTCTTCACTTTGAAAGTCGTAATTCCTTGTGGGATACGAGGTTGGCAAGATGGAGTACCTGCATCAACCTTGTTTTTATCCCGCCTTGAATAAGAGGGGCTTGTGTTTCTTTTACTTTAGGTGGATTTCCATTTTGAAGTTTCAAGTCATTTGTACATGTATAATTCTATTTCTTAGTTATAAGGTTTGATTCTTTTTTTTATGAATTCACTGTTTTTTCATTCTGTATGTTGATCATATGATCATATTCATTAAAATATGTAAAATCTCATTTTTTTTCTCTTTCAGAGTCTGAAGAAAAATTGCAACAACAGATAATTAATCAGGTATTTTGAAACTTTCGAACTTTTTGTTACTCAATTTTTCATGTAAAAGAATTGTAGGAATTACAGAGAGGAGAATTTCGCAGGACAGGCTAATATTAACTATATAGGTATACTAAGGACCACATATCAGACAACTGCCTGGCTCTGCAGATGTGTTGAATCCACAAGAGTAGCCATCATTTTGCTTTAAGCAATTCAGTGCATCTACTTCTCAATGTGTTGATGGTGAGGACAAAGCCTAGAGGTAATTTGTTCATTGGTATCAAATTTTGTAGCACAGAATTATGCTTTTTTTAAAAAAAAAAAAAAAAAAGTAATATTTGTCCTGTTTGCTAGTATTCCTTTTAAAAAGTTGAAAGCTATCGATATGAAATACTTGCACAGCACATGTAAGCGGTGTCTTTCAATGTTTAGGTTTTCATTTCTGTCATGGATTTTCATTGAGGCTTCACTAAACTGATATTTCTTGTGGAGGCATTTTCTGTCTGTATTACTGCATCAGTTAGGAGTAATTATTTAGAAAAAAACCTTTATATATTGCAATTTAGCATTTCAGCATCAGGAAAAGGATATAGGAAACATACTGAAAAAAAATTTCCCCTAACCAGAAAGAGAAGAGGAAACCCAGGGTTTGCTTTCCTAAATTACATGCTCTTCCAGATTGAAAGGACCTGACTTGTACAGAAGTGTTGTGTTACTTCTCATTCTCAGCTTCTTGTCCTCTTACTGAATGGTGTTATCCAGATGGCATATAAATTGGTATCTGTATTGTTCATAAGATTTAATTTGAAAAGTCACTTATAAAGTAGTCATTAAAATGTTTGTATGCCAGCAATTACCCTCCCTTAAGTAGTCTTCCTTCCAAGCTATAAATTGAGGCATTAGCGTCATTATGTCACTGTTATCTGTGAGTTGGTCATCTAGATGGAGGACTAACCCACCAGGTGACCGACCACCTAAGGCAGCCTGGTTTGGGTCTAACAGCATTTCCCCTGCTGTGGCAGAGCATGGTGCAGATGTCACTGTGCCACTTCCAGTGGCCTGAGCTGGCACCGCTCCTGGCCGAGTAAGCCCTTGCATGTCTGGAAGCTTATGGGAAGCCTGGTCCTGAGACACCAAATAATAGCCAGAGTTGTTACAACCTTCCCGTTATCTTGAGTAATTGATGGGTGAACATATTTAGCCCAGAATATGGCATTACGTAAGCAAAGGACTTTTTGACATAAATGTAGAAATGTTTTGAAACTTGATGGAAGTTCTGTGCTTTGGCTGATATCCTAAAAGCAGCCTAACTAACTTTTATAAATTGAACTGCATTTGAAAATTAGCCTAAAATGTCTTGCAAAATCGCTTTTGGAAGTCCGTACTGGCCAGAAGGGGGGGCAGTTGTATTTTTAAAACACGACTTGAAGCTGCATTGACGGGGCTGTGGATGGCTGGAGACCTAATTCTGCACGTTTTCTGTGTGACAAAATCAGCTCTGCGGATGACATTGCCCTTTTCTGAGGAAGAGCATATTGTGATAAACAGGACACTTGTCACAGTTGCAAAAGGTGGATTAGGTGCCATACTTTGTGTATCCAGTCTTGGTCTTGTCCTGCGTGCCACTGCCTTACCCTTCTTGAATTGCTCACCTGTTCTGCCTCTGCAGTTAACTTAAGAACAGCTAATTTTTCAAGAAAATTGCATTGTCTTGATATGTAGAGGGTGTATCCAAATTAAGCTGTAAAAAGTTGATTTGGGGACAAATGGTAGACACTCTCTTTTAAATGGATACTAGTGAAGCTAGTGATGCCCTTTTCAATACAAACCTCTGTACTTCCAAAAAATGGAAGAATGTTTCAAATGAGAAATCAATTTAATTTTCAAGTGTATAATTTAGGGCACAATTGCAGAGGCACAGCATATTTGATTTGTAGTAATATTACTTCAATAAAAAGATTTGAACTGAGGTTGATCCTAATGGAATATTTCTGATAGAAGGATTCTGCTTATTTTCAATACAGAACTTGAAATTTTAGATGCAGGATAATATACTTATCTGGCTTGAGATCCTGTAGTCCTGTAGTCCCCTTTAAGTCAGTGCAACAACACTGAGTTAAACTGGCTGCCAGAAATTTAAGTGAGGGAGAAGTGGCTCTGCAGAAGATGAATGATGTTACAACTTGACAGGAGCAGGAGCGCAAAGGGGCAAAGAGCAGGAAATGTCGTGTTGAGAGGTGAGTGAAAGAGAGAGAGGATGGAGAAATGATACAGCTCCTGTCCTGGTGATCTCCTGCTAATTTTCTGCGTGACAAGATCAGCTCTACATGACAAAATCCCCTCACTGTCTGTGGGGATTTGGGACATCTCACATCTTAAAGACCACTGTTGCTTCTGTGTGGTTCTTAGCTCTTTCTGAAGCCTAAGCAAAGTTTGGTGAAATATGACATAGATAAAACACTAAGGTAGTATCTGCTTCCAGAAACCTTTAACTACATTTAACACCTTCACTGGCTCTTGTTCCCTTTGATCACAAGGCATTTGCTGGTTTTCCTTGAGCACCTTTTTTGTCATTTATGTATATAGGTACGCGCATTCATTTAACAGCAGCGGTCATCTACCACTCTGCCTGAGCAGAGACATCCAGAAATGGTATGCACTCTGCTTCTCAATACCTGTTTTTAAGTACCTTAGCTACTTCAAGGTAAATCCTGGCACCAATGTACAGCCTGATTAGCTGTAGCATGTTAACTACTGCTAAGGGAAATGCAAGGAAACAAGAACAAACCTTGTGCTTCTAACTGTGTAAGAGTCTTGGATGAGAAACACATTACAGACCACCAATCAAAATGTGTCTGAAGGCAATCCTTTATGTTTCATCCTTACCACTCAGATTTGTCTGTGTTCTGGTCTTAACGTATACTCCTACATGCGGTTTTGCCTCTCAGAAGCTCTGAAGGACTAATAAGAATATGCGTACTTGCATGTAGAAGCTGAAGTTGTTTGCAATGTCAGACTTCTGGGTTAAAATCCCATCTATGTTTGACCTCAGTCTTGGGCCTGTCCCTTCTACAGTGAAGCTGCAGGTTGGGTCAGGAGGCTGGTGAGAGTGCTCCACTATATCTGTCCCAGTGCTCTGTCGCTGAGGAGCTCTTTCCTCAAAGCAAACTCTTGCAGTGGCATAGCCATCTCTTAGTCTTTTAACATCTCTGTCAGAGAGCATTCCCCTTTCTGCACATGGGGTTGAGGAAGAAAGGACTGTGATGAAGCAATGTACTTTCTAGAGCTAGGCCTGGACCAGGGATAACTGCAGCCCTGATACACTGTCAGTATGTATGCACCTTCTGCCAAAGTAAAGAGATGAAAGAAAACTCAAACCTCTGTTAAATGGCAACGTAAGTTTGTTGCACAGACCATGTTGGGGGATGACTTATGACCTGAAGGATGCTTCAGGTACACACATGGTGCAATAAACTATATTAATAAGAGCAAAAACTTCAGAGTTCAGTCCAACTTCCTTGGTTTTCCTTGTGCACTGCTGTAGTTTACATCAGTACTCTCCTCTATCCCCTTCATCCTCTGACATGACCTAGCTAGGAAAAATTGAGTCCACCAGCTTCCAAGTGCTGCTGCTTTGAGGTTATCTAATAGATATGTCCCTTATTCCTATTTTCCCAGTTTGAGGTCATATCCGTGAGTGTTACTTACTTTGTCCCCCCAAAATTAGGAGTTTGAAAATCTTCAAGAGGGCTAATGCATTTAGTCCACTAAACAAACTGAACTATTGTTTCACTTGCATGTGCTTCATAGAATCACACAATGGTTGAGGTTGGAAGGCACCTCTAGAGACCATCTAGTCTAACCCCCTCTAACCTCAAAGCGGGGTCAGCTACAACAGGTTGCCCAGGATCACATCCAGCTGGATTTTGAGTACCTCCAAGAATGGAAACTCCACAACCACTGGGCAACCTGTGCCAGTGCTCGATACCCGCACAGCAGGAAAGTATTTTCTTCTATTTAGATGGAATTCATTGTGTTTCAGTTAGTGCCCACTGCCTCTTGTCCTGCCACTGGAAACTGCTGAGAGGAGTCTGGCTCCATGTTCTGTACTCCCTCCACATCCTCCCATCGGGTGTTTATATACATTAATAAGATCCCCCTGAGCCTTCTCTTCTCCAGACTGAACAGTACAAGCTCTCTTAGACACTGCTTGTATGTCAGATTCTCCTATCCTTTAAATGTCTTTGTGGCCCTTCACTGGACTCACTCCAGTGTGTCTATGTCCGTGTCCATTTATACACTGGACTCATTCCAGTATGTCCATGTCTCCTGTACTGGGAAGCCCAGAACTAGACACAGCATTCCCAGTGTGTCTCACCAAGGCTCAGCAAAGGTGAAAGATCACCTCTCCTGATCTGCTGGAAATGTTCTGCCTAATGCAGCTGTTGGCTTTTTTGGCCACAAGGGCAAATTGCTGGCTCACACTCAGCTTGTTCTCCAGGACCCGCAGGTCCTTTCCTACGAAGTTGCTTTCCAGCTGTCTAGCCCCAGCCCCCAGCTGGTGCCTGGGGTTGTTCTTCCCCAGGTGCAGGACTTTGCATTCCCCTTTGTCAAATTTCATGAAGTTCCAGTTTACCCATTTTTCAAGTCTGTTGCGGTCCTTCTGAATGGCAGCATAATCCTCTAGTGTATCAGCCCCTCCTCCCAGTTTTGTATTGTCTGCAAGCTTGGTGAGGGTGCACTCATCATCCAGGTCAATAATGAAGATGTGAAACAGTTTTGGACCCACTCTCGACCCCCGGGTGCTAGTGACTGGCCTCCAGCTGTATTTTGTGCACAACCGTTTGAGCCTAAGCAGTTCAGCCAATTTTCAGTCCAACTCAATGAACACTTATCTAGCTTACACTTCATGAGGATGTTACGGAAGACAGTGCCAAAAGCCTTACTGAATTTGAGATAAACAACATCCAGTGCTCTCCCTTCACCCACTGAGCCAGTCGTCTCATTGTACACAGCTATCAGACCAGTCAGGCATGATTTCCCCTTGATAAATCTATGCAGCACGAAGTCCAGCTGGAGGCCAGTCACCAGTGGAGTACCCCAGGGGTCACAGCTAAATAAAATACTGTTTAACTTCTTCATTACATACCAGGATGATGGGACGGAGTGTACCCTCAGCAAATTGTCAGAGGATACAAAACTGGAAGGAGTAGTTGAGACACCAGATGAGTGTGCCACCATTCAGAGGAACGTCAACAGGGTGGAGAAATGGACAAACAGGAACCTCTGAAATGCACCTGGGGAGGAATAATCCCCTACTCTGTCACACTTCCAGGAACTGAGGTGAAGCTGACCAGCCAGTAGTTTCCTTGACGCTCCTACTAGCCGTCCTTGAAGACAGGAGTGACATTTGTTTTCTTCCAGTCCTCAGGAACCTTCCCCCATCACCATGACCTTTCAAAGATAATCAAGAATAGGCTCACAGTGACATCCTCCAGCTCCCTCAGCACTCATGGGTGCATCCCATCAGGTCCTATGGACTTGCTTGTGTCCAGTTTGCTTAAATATTCCCTAACTTGTTACTCATCCACTAGGGGAAGTCTTCCTTGCGCCAGACTTTCCCGTAGGTCTCAGGAGCATGGGATTGCTGTAGGCCAGTCTTACTTGCAAAGACTAAGGCATTGAAGGTATCAAGTATCTCAGCCTTTTCCATGTCATCTATCACCAGGCCCCTATCCCATTCAGCAGTGGGTCCACATTTTCCCTAGTCTTCCTTTTGCTGTGGGTAGACCTGTGGAAGACTTTTTTGTTGCCTTTCACATACGTCCCAGGTGGGTTTTGGCTTTCCTAACCCCATTCCTGCATGATCAGACACTGTCTCCATATTCCCCCAAGTCACCTGTGCCAGGTTCCACCTCTGGTATGCTTCCTTTTTATTTTTAATTTTTTTCAGAATCTCCTTTTTCACACATGCAGACCCCTGCTACCTTTGCTTAATTTCCTCCTCATGGGGATGAACCATTCTTGAATTTGGAGGAGGTGAATCCTGAACTTCACCCCCATCCTTGACCCCTCTTCTCTCCAGGAGAATGCCATGAGTTTCCTCTAAGCAGGTTCCTGAACACCCTAAAGTCTCCTCTCCTGAAGCCCAGGGTTGTGATCATGCTTTTTGCATTGTTCCCTCTTTTCAGGATCCTGAACTCCACCTTCTCACAGCAAATGCGATCACCCTGACCTTCACATCTCCAACCAGTCCTTCCATGCTTGTAAGTGTGAGGTCCAGCAGCCAACCTCTCATTGTTGGCTCTTTCATCACTTTCATTAGGAATTTGTCATCAATGCACTCCCCAAACCTGGATTGCTTGTGTCCTGCTCTGCTGCTCCTCCAGCAGATATTGGGGTGGTTAATTTCCCCTGTGACGACTAGAGTCTGTGAATGTGAAGCTTCTTCCAGCTGTCTGCAGAAGACTTCATCTACTACTTCTTCCTGATCAGGGGCTCTGTCACGAACACCCACCACAGTGTTAGTCATGTTGGTCTGCCTTCTAGTCGTGACCCAGAAGATCCCCACTGACTCTCATCTGTCCAAAGGCAGAGCTCCATGTGTCCCCACTGCTTTCTGACTGAAAGGGTGACTCCCTGCCTTGCTGTTCCAGCCTGACCTTCCTGAAGAGCTTGTATCCATCCATGGCAGCTCTCCAGTCCTGTGAGCTGTCCATCTGCGTCTCTCTTATCCCTGTGAGACTGCACACAAAGCTCTAATTCCTCCTGTTTGTTCCCTGTCCAGCTTGCAATACATACAGGCACTGTGGAGACGCACCCAGCCGTGCTGGTTTCCCAGAGAAGGTATGAGAGCTTCCCCCATCACACTGTCTTGTAGGTACTTACTTGTTTAGATGCACGCGCTTGAAGTGAGCACCTCTAAGCGCTGTCTGGTTGACTATGAGATCCCTTCTGCTCCCCCAGTGCATTTTGTTTACCAGTAAGCAGAAGTTGAATTTTTTTTAAATTTATTTTCAATTTATTATGTGACATCTGCTCAGATAAGAAAATCAGACAGGAAAAAATTGTTCATGTTTGCCCTACACATAGTATTTTCTTTCTTCCAGGCTGATCAGGGCTGCTCCTGATACCATCCTCTACCCCCTTCTAGTTCAGATAACGCAACAGTCCTTCACTGTTTAAATAATGTATAGTATCGAGAAGGTGAATCTCAGAAAAAGGCAGGAGGAAGTATTATTCAAATAAGAACAACAGACAGTTTTATATGAGAACCTTTTCAGTATGCTTTTGGAGGAAATCATTTCTCAGGCTGTGTAGACAGGAACATACATCAGTGTGTGAAGATGAAAATATCTTCAATTTTATGAAGAATGATTCTTCTTGTGAAAAAAACAAGCTTTAGAGTATGCAACTGACTAAGAATGGATGTTCAGCAGAAGTATTGAAAGAAATGGTGTGAGGTTTGAGCAATGAAAGGCAGTACAGGCTGGGAAGTTGGGTTGCAATCCTGTTTCTCAGCTTTCTGAGTGTCCCTTCTCGCTCTGTAAAATGGCAAGGGTTTTCTACCAGTGTTAATCAGAAATTAGGAATCACAATATTCACATGGGGTAGGCAATTATTATCTTTCCTTGTTTTGCAGACATGGAAAAATGAAGTGTGAAGGTCAAGGGACTTGCTCAAAGTTACAAAACCAAACACTGTGGTTCTGGCCAGTGTGCCTACCCTTAACCACAGTGCCGTTCTTTCCCATTATTCCTCTGCTTCAAGGAGGGATGGTGCTTGAACTAGTTAGTGTTTGGGTGGCACACTGATCGTCTGTGGCAGTGCTTGCAGATTAGTGCATACCAAGTGGATAGCTATACAAAAATCTCCTAGAGAATAAATGAGGGTATTTTATTTTACCTATGATAAGTGTGAGTTAGCCCCTTTAAGTGAAAATAGGACATGCAACCTTTCAGTCAGCGTGAGGATAATCCCGTTTGTAAATTCACTGCCTATTTTGTCCCACAGTAATTTATGTATGCAATCAATTCTCTGGTATTAATATTTTTATGTAAGATTGAACACATGAATTTGTTTAAAAGTGTATGAACGTAGGCAAACACAGATTTGAGATATTTGCCAACCTAGAGTACATTATACATTTCTGTTTATTTTTTATTTACCAATAAAGTCATCTAATTTGAATTAAATGCTAATTGTGATTGAGGGGAAAATGCTTTGAGACCTCTAGAGATCTTACTGTCTCTTCCAAAGCAATTTGGGGGAAATTGAATTCTTCATGCCTGAATATACATTAATATTCTTCAGCTGAATGTAGTTTCATTTGAAACTTTTCTTACCATTTCTAAAAGAGCAAAATGTCTCATTTATGCTGGAAGATAAGTGTGTTTACCTGCAGACAAGATAGAAATGGATTCTGTTTGCCAGCAAGAAATCCCTGTGGATCTTACCACAGCCACTAATGTGAGAAATACTGCCGTGTATGCAGGAGCACAGCGTTACATTGCAGGCCTCTCTTCTCAAAGGGGATGGTGGGTTTTGTGGGGAAGGAGGACAGTTGTTTATCATCTTCATTTTTACATCTCACTGGTCGTAAATGCCCTGGGTGCCCTAGGGAGACCTGTCCAGTCACGCTGCCAGGCCATCTCCCTCTCAGTCTTCCTGCAGTAACGTTTGAAGCCCAGAACGATTTTAGCCAGCTTTGGTACAGTCATTCTATAAGAGAGGAGCTCAGCGATGTGAAGGGTGGTGGCTGGTCAGAGGGGAAATTTTGTCCTTATTGGGGAAAAGGCAGTCGGTGGTATCCCAGCTCAATATCCATTTCAGGAGAGGGCAGAGGCTGGCCAGTGAGCACAAATGCAGGTGGTGAACCAGCGCGTTGCCCACTGCTGCCAGTCGGATACGGGCAGGAACTGGAAGTACTGGCCAGTGAGAGACGGGACGGGGAAAAGTGATTGAAACCCCTCCAAAACTAGGCTACCACTGTATCACCACTTGTAAGAGCATTTTGTTGAAAAGCTTGTTTGTAGCTTGACATTTGCAGCTGAAGTAATTCCTTTAAAGTAATTGAAGAAAGGGTTTGGTACCTGACTCAAAACCTTTTGGGCTTAGAATCACATTGTCTCCCCGTATAACACATGCTATTTGCATTGTTCTTTTTCCAAATATCTTAATGGGCATCCAAGCTCCACATTTGGCTACTCAGAACAGACATCTAAGCAACTATTAAAGTAGCTATACCTTCATTGTAGTTCTGGGGAGCAGGTTTGGAAGGAAACCAAAGGAGCTGAAGTCAACTCAAGTCCAGATCTGTGACAACCTCTGCTCATCATCACCTCCCAGTGAAGGCAGCTGAGCCTCGTAGGCTTGTTCCTCTGTGGGCACAGGTGTGCCCCAGTGTTGGCGGGACTGATCCAACCCAGGCACTTCTTATCTCAGTGTGATGAACTGTGGGGGGGGCTCGTACAATGTCAGGTGGTTGCAGCACTACCTGGAAGAGGGGAGCCAGGATTTCAGTCCCAGCATGTAGGATTAGTTAACCTCCAGGGCTAATGCCCAGCAGTTAGATCACCCTCCCAGGAAATATGTCTACTCATGCAGATGGGGCAATGGGGACTGGGTCTCCCCTGTGCAGGGTGGATGTTGATCAGCGAGTGCCAAGGCTCAGTCCCTAATACCTCTGGAAAAAAAATGTTGGCGTCTAGCCTCAGGCATCAGCCCTTGTCTTTAGAGAGGAAAATAGATGTTGTTTAAAATATGAAATGTGCTCTAAAATGCCTGGCTGGCTTGAGTTGTGAAGATGCAAGAGGCATTATTTATTTTCTTCTTCATAAAATGACTGTATATGAATTACCATGCACTTGGAAGTAACAATTTTGAGAATTGCATTTGTCAACAGAGGGAACTGTTTAGGGTATTTGACTTGCTTCTGTGCTTTAAGTTATAGAAAAGTAGGCACATTAGCATTATTTAATGAACTCAAATAAGAAACCAATATGTAATATACAGAGATTACCTGAAAGTGTCATCTTCAGATTTAAACTCCCTGTATAGATATAGTAAACCTACCAGTCAGTGGAACCTAAGAGTCTTTTTCTAATATTATTCTTCATAAAATGAGTATTGCGTGCTTAGTCTGAGTCCATTTTGAATTTCAGTTTGCTTAAGCTGCTTTGCTATGACATTGTTCTCTACAGAAGTGAGTGCTGATGACGATTTATGGCCACTGACTGCAGTGGCTGACTTAGGTTTTAGTAACAGAGTGTACACAGAGGAGGAGGACTGAGTTCAGAATTAAAAGCTGTTTGAACATACTGGTTTACCTGTACCCAAAACGAGTGTGACTGCATAGGAAGGAGGTTGGGCTAATTATGACCAAGAGTTAAGTGGAACATGATCTGAAAGTTGCATTTTATTAATGGTGCATCTCAGCTACACATCTAGAGCCAAGCACTCGTGCACACTGGATGCAGGCTCTGTCCGAACACAAGCTGTCTGGGCTGCAATGTCTCTGTGCTTATTTACAAGTCTGTAAGTTATACTGCAAAGAACCAGCCCCATGAAACTGTTTTCAGAAAGCTAGAGAAGCAGCATCAGCATTGCGCTATCCAGAAGCCAATTTATCATTACCATCGATCAGCCTTGACAGTGATTTCTTTATTAGTAGTGGGGTGCTTGTTTTTATTTTCGATACTTGATTGCAGTTGTCTAGGTGAATCTTTAATCTGTCATGCAAACTTACATGTTACTTAGTTTCTGATAACAATAGCATCTTTATCGGTACTTTTCTACTAGCCATGCTTTGATCTTTCTTATCCTTCCCATTCTGAGCATGTTTTGGAGAAACCAAATATTTTGACTGTAAAGGCAGAAACAGGAGAGAGTTAATTCCAGATTTGAACAAGAATTGGCAAGTAAAATTAGAGATTAGTTTCCTTCATCCAAGTTGCTGACCATATGAATCAGCTTGTGGAAGCGGCTCGTGCAGACTGTCTTGCCTCATTAGCGTGGGTGACTTTGTGCTTTCTGTAGATGAAGGCAGGGGGCAGGGAGAGGAGGGGAGCCCTGTGCAAAGCCAGCAGTCATGTACCTGTGAGGGTCCTGGGCAAAGACAAACGGGTTCCTGCTGTCCCCTTATTAAGTGGGGACAGGACTGCTGTTTATAACAATATATATATTATATATAATTTATAATATAATATATATTATAATAATATAATCCTGATAATGCTACTGTTTATCTTACCCCACTGGGCCTCTCCAGTTTCCCCATTGCCTATGGGCCAGAGCTGTTCTCCAAAACGAGCTCTGGATTGATGTTCTTTCAAATTTTTCCACACCAGCTCATTCCCTGACACTTGGCCACACCACATAGAAAAAAAAAATACCTCTTTCCCTCTGCCCTTTCCTTCTTCACTTGCTTTGTCTGTGCCCTTGCACAGACTCCAAGTCACCCTGCCGTGAGATGCCATGCTTTCTGCTAACAGATTCAAGGGGCAATAGTCACTGATTCACAAAGCTGTGTTTTGAGAACCGGCATTTAAAGTGACTGGTATTTGTTGATTAAAATTTACCTGCAGTATTTTTTTTTTCTTACTATCATCAGTTATTCTCATTTGTGTCTGTCTCGGTGTTCACAAGTACCTTGCTTGAACCTGACTGTATTTCAGCAACAAACTAGAAAGTTTGCCTCTTAGTGTCTGCAGGAAGCTCTGAGCACCTCGTATACTCAGGGGTTTTTTGTCTTTTTTCCCCTAACTCATTTAGTAATCTTAGAGATGCTTGGTACAAGCACATGTGTTTTAGGGGTACATATCTCATAGGAAAATGTGGTGTGTGTTTGGTGTCTGTTATAGTAAGGTTTTGCCTGTCAGGACTAATGGCTCCATATACAAAGTACTCCTAGATCTTAATTCAGAGGAAAGATAAGGTTGCTGCTATTTTGTGTTCTTTTGAGAATTTCAGGGGCAGAAAGAACTATGAAAGTTCAAAGGACAGTTGTTTCATTCTTCCATAATGGAATTGTGTATGAGCCACAAGGTATCTCTGACAGAAGTACCTCCGGTAAACTCGCAGTGTTCACAAGGATTCTGGCTTGTGAGGAATGTAGCAGTGGTGATTTGCTCTGAATAAATGAGATAAGCCAAAAATTCGTGACTCCACTGGGAGGTGAGGAGTTAGAGGTGCCTGTCTCTGGAGTAGCTGTTTTAAGCACAAGTGATGAATCAAGAGGTTTATCTCCACTGCACAGAAGGTGAAGCACCTCATCAACAAACTTTTCCTGTCACTTGTGGCTAGCCTGGATAGGCTCTCCATTGGGAGGTCCTGTAGGGATTTGTTTAGCTCACCAACATTACACTACCCATGGTATTTCATGTTAGCTCAGGTAGCATCGCAGTAGAGGAGTCTGGCCATTCTGAATTTCACTTTGCAAATAGTCTTCTAGCACAGGAAAGCTAAAGATAATCTTTACTTTTGGCAGGCTTAAGAAAACTTGCACATACATGTGTAAGTATAGTTCTACATGTTTTTACAGTTAAAGAGAGGTAGAAATAGCTCCAGGCTTCACTGGCTTGCTGAAGATAGGAGTCATGCAAACTTTTCCTCGTATTTCAACTACGTATCAATTCTGAACCATCTGCCACAATCATGAACCTCTATTGAAAAAATCCTTCTAACTGTGCCCAGTTATGTGGAAAACTTGGTATTTTAAGCAAATGAGGTTTAGGCTGAAACTGTATATTACTTTTTCAAAGACTCACACGTACCTACAATCCAAGTGAGAGGATGTTTCTTTTAAAGCCCTCCAGTATTCAAGCTGCCTTCATCTAAATAACCAAATTAAGAAACTGATTTCCATATGTTCCCTGATCAATAAGGAGTCAGAGAGTGAATCAGAAAATGATTCTTGCCTCAGAACAGCCTTTCTCTGTCAGTTTTCTACAGAGAGATCTTAGGGAACAAGTAAGGTCCTGAAATTATGTGGCAAGAAACTACGTAAAGAAATAGATTTATACAGTGAAATAAATCATAGACTTGTTTAGGTTGGAAAAGACTTTTCATAAAATCATAGAATAGTTTGGGTTGGAAGGGACCTTTAAAGGTCATCTAGTCCAACAGCCC
Organism: Himantopus leucocephalus; assembly: GCA_003993805.1. Classification (NCBI taxonomy): domain Eukaryota; kingdom Metazoa; phylum Chordata; class Aves; order Charadriiformes; family Recurvirostridae; genus Himantopus; species Himantopus leucocephalus. Next base: position 115,463,099 of record RSEF01000002.1, on the reverse strand, counting down.
CTGCAATATGCAGGGACATCTGCAACTAGCTCAGGTTGCTCAGAGCCCTGTCCAACTTGGCCTTGAATGTTTCTAGGGATGAGGCACATACCATTGCTCTGGGCAACCTGTTCTAGTGTTTCACCACCCTCATTGTAAAAAATTGCTTCCTTATATCTAGTCTGTATTTACCCTCTTTTATTTTAAAACCATTACCCCTTGTCCTATTGCAACAGGCCCTGCTAAAAAGTTTTTCCCCATCTTTCTTATAAGCCCCCTTTATGTACTGGTAGGCTGCAGTAAGGTTTCCCCAAAGCCTTCTCTTCTCCAGGCTGACCAACCCCAACTCCCTCAGCCTGTCATCATAGGAGAGGTGCTCCAGCCCTCTGATCATCTTCATGGCCCTCCTCTGGACCTGCTCCAACAGGTCCATGTCTTTCCTGTACTGAGGGCTGCAGAGCTGGACGCAGTACTCCAGATGNGCTGCAGAGCTGGACGCAGTACTCCAGATGGGGTCTCACAAGAGCGGAGCAGAGGGGCAGAATCACCTGCCTCAACCTCATCAAGTCCAACCGTTAATCTAGCACTGCCAAGTCCACCAGTAAACCATGTCCCTAACCACCACATCTACATGCCTTTTAAATACCTCCAGGGATGGTGACCCAACCACTTCCCT
>RSEF01000002.1:115447254-115462344 GCA_003993805.1 Himantopus leucocephalus | reverse complement strand
CTCTGTAGAGCCATACTACCCTCAAGCAGATCAACACTCCTGCTCAACTTGGTATTGTCTGCAAACTTTCTGAGGCTGCACTCAATCCCTTCGTCCACATCATTGATAAAGATACTAAAGTATCCAGTGCTCTCAATTCATGCTGAACTTTGGCACTGCCTGAGCAGGTCTAGTACCAAAGGTCTGGAATGTAAGCAAAGGTACAATATACTCCGAGCATATATTTCCAACTCCTGTCGTCTCATCCCTGGGGGTACTTCGCGTCTTCTCATGGGTAAGTTTCTGTGAGTATGTGCTGCAGAACCCCTGTCTGGGTTGATCAGAAAACACAAATGCTCTGTCCTTCTAACTAATTGTTTTTCGTAAGTTTCGTCTGGAAAAAAAAATATTTCAACCTGCTCTTGTTTTAAGGAATAAAGTTTTTATCATCTTTGAGTACCCATGTGTTACAGAGCACCCATATTAGTTATTTAGTATAATAGTGCTGAGAGGGTCCTCAGGGTACTCAAACCTGCAACAGTTACGTGTAAGCCACAGTAAAAAGCAGAGCACAGCTGGCTCCCAGATGATTCATTCAATTGCTCCTAAGAAGCATCTTAGAGGACTATTTCAGGAAGCATGTTTTAGGGCAGAAGACATATTAGCTAGATGTTGAGAACCAAACCATACATTACTAATACTTAGAATGTAGTAGTTTAGTAGCACAGAAAAGCACAATAAAACTGAATATTTCTTTCCTTCACTGTTCTTTGTCCTACGTTTTCTATTGGGCTCACTTAATTTTATTATTCTTGTTAGTAAAAATGAATATCCAGCAGTAAAGCATTTAGGAAACACAGTGCTGTCTGCACTGCAGGCCATTAAATCTTTGTAAATCAGCCTGGAATATCATCCTTTCCAATACATCATTATCTTTTTGCATGATGGGTTGCTCTAATTGCAAACTGTCTCGATGAGATCCCACCTGTGCATTTTAAAACCACCACAAAGCGCAACTGGATGAGTCTTAACCATTCCTGGCAGTAGTCAATCTCCTGTACCCCAGTGGCTTGCGAAGGTATTAAAGGAAAGGACAGCATCAATGTGTATAAAAGAAGGTATTGTCTACTTATTTTTACAGTGAGGAGAAATCCTTTTGTGGATGGGGAGGAGCACGGAATCTCCAGCAATAAAACTGTCAAAACCAATCCATAAACCCATTAATGACTCAATGCCTTTTGTTTCAGCAGCTTCACTGAGTTGCCTGATGGTAGCCAAACACCACACTAACACTCTGTTAAATTCCTTTTTTCCTTGTATTTAAACTAATTTTTAAATCTGTCTTCACTTCCTGCCTAGCTAAAGGGAGACAGAGGAGATGTGCATACTCTTCTAAATTGGACTCATGGCCATTTCTTAACTTCCTTTTGAATGTGTTTATGCAAACAGAGAACAAGGCACTCTGCATGATCACTGGCAAGGGGGCAACACATCACTGGATTTTAATTCTCAGATGAAATGTACACAACCTACTGTGTAGGTTGTCAGCACATCTCAAGGACAGCCTTGTGTTTGTCCAAGGTGGCCGTGGAGTTCATCTCCCATGCAAGGCAGCTGGTTCCCAAACTTAGCAGCTCTTTGGAAAGCCATGAATGGCCATCCCTGCACTTGGACACTTGGCTCAAAGAGTTTCATAATGACTGTTTGCATGGGAAGATCTAGATCCAGAGTGTGTGGCTTTCAGCTCTCATGCATGTAACAGTGGTAGCAGCTAAATATGCCAGACTCTCAGGTAGTTTTGCTCAAGAAATATGGCACTGTCTATTCAACAATTTCTGTTAGTTGCCCAAGAAAACTTTCTAGTTGAACATTTCTTGTCAAAAGTAAAGCTTGATTCATCCCTTTATCATTACTAGCTATTAACCTAGTTACTCCTGGCAAGTGTATGGGAAGGTTTGATATCCTTTTTTGGAGTTGGAAAACTTCCATGGCAATGTAACAGCCATTTCTTCCTTTGAAAATTACCACTATCCATTATCATTCTTAGACAGAGGAAGTTACAGCCAGCATTTACTGCAAGCACACTATCCCTCGTGAAGCTTATAATAACATTTATTCGCCAATACTGTTGTATTCACTATGGGATATGTGTCTCAATGAGAAGGGGAAGTGGAGAGGGGAAGCAACTAATAGTATTTTACATATTTTGATAATTTTTTTTGTCCTCAGAACTTGCCGTGTCATTGTTTTTCCCCTAGGTCTTTTTGGGTTTTTTTCTGTTTGGGGCTTTTTTTCCCTGATAGATTCTTTCTTCTTTTGCCTCATCTTGCTTGTAGGGAGCCCCTTTCAAGTGACTCCCACTGTGCATATGTTGTTCCTTTAGGGTGTTGCCTGAGATTTCTCTGAATAGTTCTGCCCATCCTTCTCTGAAGTCTTTAATCCCATGAAAAATCCTTCAGTAGTGGTTCCTACAGCTGCATTCACAGTTTCTGAGACTGAAATGCAATCCTCTTCTGGTATCTCCTTGGGTTATCCCCTGAGGTTGGTCCTGGATCCCAGGCAGACTGTTTGAAATGGAACAAAATTAAGACCACACACCTTTCAGTCTGTCCTTTTCCCTCCTGGCCTGGTGGAACCATGGTGTCTTCCACTAGTTCAGGATGGCAGGCTGAGTTCAGAAGGCTGAACTTTCCTCTGAAGTAGGGCTCATTTTGGTGGTTTTAGTTTGAAATTCAGATGGTTTAAGTGTCTGCACTGAAATATCTCCTGAAATAGACTGCTAAATTCAGATTACATACCATGGAAGTCATGAGGTACTGCTGCCCTCTCTTGCATTTTCTGTGCATTGGGGAACACTGGTACAGTCACATATCACTGGAGACTGTCTTCTAAATTATAAAATTCCCCAGAGCCGCACCAATGAGTTTACAATCTTTGGTTACTTTATCGCTGTAGTATAACTTTATTCTTACTTCTGCTGAGCCTGGTATTGCGTGGTTGATTTCTGTCTATCCCGTATTTTTCATTTTCAAGTTTTTAAGTTCCAGGTTTTCCTTTTAAGGTCAAAGCATTTAATTTATTTGTAAGTCTGTGGTTCTGCAGTAAGTCACCGTTCACTGTGAGGCTGAAACTCCCATTAGGCTCATAGTCATCCCCTGTTTTACTACTAATACTACCTTCTGTTATTACACACTAACTATGCTCCTGAATTCTTTCTGTCCTAGGGCAGAAGGGATGAATCTCTAGGCACATGTGTTTTGTTTGTTTTAAAGAATGAAATATTAGACAACAGAATTAAAAAAACAAATGATATTAGAAAAACTGACCGTATCAAACTGAAAGAATTCAAGTATCCTTTTGCATTTCTAAAAACACCAACATGCCCTCTCTCACAGATGTACAAGTCCTGCATGTCTCTGTTCTTTTATTTGCTTTCACCACTACAAAAATAATTTTACTTAGTTCGGTGAAAACAAAGACCTGATCGTCAGTGGTTTGCAGCAATACAGAACAGCCTGATCCCCCGGTTTTGTTTTTGTCATTGGAAATTATTACACTGCAAGATAGGCTCACTATTCTTGGAACTGCTTGTTTTTTGTGTAGGTTTTATTTCAAACTGGAATTCAAATTGTGTTCCATGCATTACCATTTCTTACATTATTCCTCTGAATTTTTAACAGCCTTATTTGAGTCGGCCTATGAACTTTCCCATCCCCCCAAATCCACACTTATGGTCTGCCGGTCCACAAATCAACTTTCCAGTAAATGTTTAATCAGTTTATAGCAGAAGAGTCCTTTTATGTAGGTTTCCAAAAAAGTCAGACTTATGAAAGCAATCGGGCAGTCTGTGCACGTGTGTCCATCTAACCATTTGACTGTCTGGTATTTGCAACAGGATGTTTAAAAACCTGTTGACCAGCATCCCCCCTCTCCGGGCGTGTAATGAAAATAGGCAGCTGTATAGATGTCCCAATGCAGCAGGCTTGCCTACTGACAGGAGAAAAAACCTACAAGCCACAGTGGACATACGAGAATCCACTTGGGAGTGAGAGAGCAGAAATACCCAAACTGCAAGAAACTCTTCAGTCAACTCGTGTGATACAAGACTCTGAAGAATTTGATGGCAAAACACAGATCCAAGCTTTGCCGTTTCTGCAGCTTGTGGATTGCACGGTGGCTGGGGATATTAAAAGAGATGTCTGGGAGGAAAGTCTCATCTTTTCACATTCTTTGCAGGGTCACTAGTTGATGTTTAGTTAGTTGATGTCATTAATGTTGATGTTTAAATAAGTCAGATGGAATAGGCTCTAAAGGCACCTATTTTGCCTTATCAGTTGTGAAAGCAGCTAGCTCAGGTGCAGGCATCTGTGTTGCAGTCCGATGTATCCCACTTCCATGATCTATCTGTAAGGGGACAGGAGAAGGATGTTTTTGGAGGGAGGATTTCATCTGTCACTAGACCCCACTGAAACCCGCTGATGTCAGCTATTTAGGAGCCCTAGGTTCATCCCCTACCACCACTGGGGGACAAGACCTGCTCCAAGTCACAGCGGTGGCAGCAGATCCAGCAGCTGTTAGTATGTATGACTGTCAGCCTCCCTGTGTGAACCTCTTATGATTTCTTAAAAGGTGTGGTTTAAGCTGTTTATTTCTGTAGGAAGACCTACTGTGCACTAACAGGTAAGCTTCAGAAGCATGTATTTCTGTAATTAGCCCAGCTTGTTGCTAAATTAGATGTATCGATCAAGTGGTTCAGAAGAGACTTTGTAGTACTAAATGCGGCCTGGTCGCGAGCACGCACCACCATCCTCGCTGCTGTTGGAATGTGAATGGGCTGGGCTGGGCTGTCACCGCGTTGTAAGCTCTGCTTCTTTCCATGTTTGCAGGATTTCACGTTCCCACCTCCAGGGACACCAAGGAGAGCCGCGTGGAGCAGGAGTGCTCCTCCTGGCCTTGGTAAGCACGAGATGGCTGTCTCAGGCAGCAGGAACTGGCAGGGCAAGGCTGACCCTTTCCGTGTGGTAGCTGCGTCCTTGGTAAGCCAACTGTCTGACCAACAGAAGATGAGCGAGTCGCCTCTCAGCTGGTTCAGAGGGGTGTATTTACCTCCTGCGCTGCACCCTTTAAACAAGACGTTAGTCAAGGGTGGCAAGTGGAAGGATGTGGATAGCACCCAGGAAAAGCGCAGGTCCTTCCTGCATGACTTCTGTAAGAAATACAACAGCAGAAAGCAGCTGCGAACCCACCTCGTGCACCTGGTGTCAAGAATTTACGTGGAGGATAGGCACAAGGTCCTGTACTGCGAAGTGCCGAAAGCAGGCTGCTCCAATTGGAAAAGGGTCCTCATGGTGCTCAATGGACTCGCTGCTTCAGCACACAACATTTCCCATGATGATGTGCACTATGGAAAGCATCTAAGGAAACTGGACAGTTATGACCTAAAAGGGATATACACACGTTTGAACACGTACACCAAGGCTATATTTGTACGCGATCCTATGGAAAGACTGGTATCTGCCTTCAGGGATAAGTTTGAACATCCAAATAGCTATTACCATCCAGTATTTGGGAAGGCAATAATTAAGAAGTACAGACATAACGCAAATGAAGAGGCATTGAAAACAGGATCAGGGGTGAAGTTCAAGGAGTTTATCCAATATTTGCTAGATTCCCATCGCCCAGTAGGAATGGACATTCATTGGGAGCAAGTCAGTAAGCTCTGCTATCCCTGCCTCATCAACTATGATTTTATAGGAAAGTTTGAAACCCTAGAAGAAGACGCCAATTACTTTTTGCAGCTGGTAGGTGCTCCAGCCGAGCTGAAGTTCCCTAAATTCAAAGACAGACATTCTTCTGATGAGAGAACAAGTGCAGAAGTAGTGAGGCAATACTTAAAGGAATTGTCTAATGAGGAGAGACAGCTGACCTACGACTTCTATTACTTGGATTACTTAATGTTCAATTATACATCACCAATTGTATAGCACCAGGGTAGCTTCAGGCTTCTATTAGATATTTATCATTTTGGGATTCAAAACAACTACTTTGATATTAGCCCTGAAAGGAAACAAAGTTACTGCTAAGTGGAGTTGTCTTGACTTAGTGGGGGTTTTATAAGCTTGAGTGACATCAATTGACATTAAATTACAGGAGAATGCACCAAAAAAGACCTGTAAACAGCATAAATTGCACTAAAATGCCTGAAAAAGCTGCTTTTACCATTATGGATTATACTGTGGAAGTGGTAGCGCAGCCAGCTGTTGCATTAGCTTACCTAATGTTCTTTTAATGGTTTAAGAAAAAAGCATTCAGAGTAGCATGATTCTTTTTCAGTGTGTCTGCTTCAGAAATTGGTTTTGAAACTATTTTTGAATGTATTTTTTACTTTCTGTCACTTATTAATAAAGAAGCATTGGCTAATTTTCTAAAAAGTTTGCAGTGTTCTCAGTTGCAAGGCTTGGTTGTTTGATTACCATTAGAATGTAATTGGTTTTAGACCTGATTGATTGGTTTTTAATGAAGGATGCTCTTGAATACAAATGCCTAAAACTGTGAATAACACAGCAGCTCAAGTGTAGAGCAGGGTAAGTTTGGGTAGGCCTGCAATCTGAAGTCACGGTCCACTACCCCATTTTCATTGATGCATTAGAGTTGACAAACACAACCCTACTCTCAGAGAATTGCCACATACATTAGAACTAACATTTTAATTTACAGTGAAGTCAAACACATACTGTGGTCCAAATATTCAAGATAGTCTTCATCTTTAGTGGTAGGGCAAAGTCTTAGGGTGGCAGCTATGGAACATTATAATGTCTATACTGAGAAGCAATGTCATTGCAACCATTGTGACCATTCTTGGTCTACCAGTGTCCTATCATCAATCCAGCTCCCAGCAATTTGTTGCACAGAAGGTGTGTATGCCCATTGCCTCCCAGACCCCTGGACTGCTTTTGTCCCCAGAGCTTCCTGATGTCACCTGTGTTTTGCTATCCTTCCTGCCTTGTCAGCAGCCAGCAAACTCCATCAATGGGGTGGATGCTGCAGGGTTATGTGGTGGGATGGGTATTGGTGATATGTCCTAGAGGGGGTTGTGTTCAAAGTCCCACAGTCCTGGTTATAAAAGGACTCCTCCTCTTCCCTCTCCTCCCTCAAGTGCTGTCTGACCAATGCATGTGGTCGTTCCTGCAACCAGCAGTTGTAGGCATGGGTGGCCTACATGGCATTGTAGGATGGGTGGCCAGGGTGTCCCAGGAGGAGGAGAAATCCCTATGCCCTTCCAAAATAAAGATGACACCTATTCTTTGCTTCCTGGAGTGGTTTGGGGAATCTTGCTCCAGTGTCTTGATATAGCAATTTTTAGAATAAGGAAACCACTGCTCACAACTAGCACTATTGCTGTCCTTTCCCTCATCTCAGGCAAATGTACGGCTTCAGTCCTTCCACAGGAGTAACTGTGGGTCCCTGCTGAAAGGAGAGACCATTTCCTGTTTGTTTCTCACTCAGTTTTCTCCTCAGAAGAGGAAAAAAAAACCACCTCCAGCCTCTGCAGTGCCAGAGTGTAACGGAGCAGGCTCTGCACATCTCTCCTCACAGGAGGATGAGCCACTCCAAGGGGGAAAAGTAAAAGCATACTGGGCAGCCCAAGTTGGAGGTGGTGCTATATGTGACTAGCAACAGCTGTAGCCAAAGCCAGCCTGTTCCCTGGGGCTGTGGACCAAAGAAGAGGAGAAGGAAAAAGCCCACAAGCCATCATCACTATGAGGTGTGGAGAGGTGCATGCAGGTGTTCAGCACCAACAAGGAGATGCAGGGATGCCTCGGACAGGTAAACACACACACTGTTACTTGTGTGAGCTGTTACTGTGCCTGAACAGACCCCTAGGTGTTAACACCAGAAGTGTTTGGGATGGGATATCCAACTGTTGAACTGCCCCAATGCGTGCCTTTCCTCAGGTGAACAACATGTCCCTAAATCCCCCCCTTTACACTGAAGATGGTGTCTGATTCCCACCTTCCCTGGCAGAAATCCTTCCTGTTTTTCCTGCGGGCTCCATCCTAGAGCAGGGAGCCCTGGAGCTGCGCCGCTCTGCCCAGGGCACCATGGGGAGAGGTCATTCCTTGCAGCCACTGTCATGCTGGGCGCTGGTACACTGCTGCTGCAGTGTTGCGCACCATGCCAGTTAATGGCTGTTATTGAGTTCCCATGTGTCTTCACCCAGCAGAAATAAGTATTTTTTTTAATTTGGCCATGCAATTTCATGCCTGTTTTTCTCAAGTGGAACTGTGCATTAGGCCTTTAAAGAGCAGCTCCTGCCAGGGTTTTGATTTTGTCTCATTCAACTTCCTAGGTCATGTGAAAACTGACTTAGATTTCACTTAGATTTGACCTTGGTGTAAAAAGCATCTTTTCCGCTGACGCAGCAGAGCTCTCCAGATCCTCTGCTCTTGTAAGTATTGATTCCCACCTCAAATCCTGAATGAATCTCTCTTGCCCTGTAGGGAGGCCGTTGAAGATGTTAAATGAAAAATAAATATACACCAACGTTTTGATTTCTATGTATTTTCTTTGTCTTGTCTGTTGTGGATGTGTGTTGATTAATTGCTAATTTACAGACAAAAAAAAAGGCTTATGTACCAATATATTCCAAAAAAAAATATGAGGGAAAAAGTTTAACATGGTAATAAAGAATGGAGGTCAATTTATGTGAGAGTTTCGTATGAATTCTTTAATTCAGAGAAATAAATAGTAGTAAATTACAAAGTCTCTGAAGAACTTAAGTTTAACCTTGAGCTTGCTTTAGTGACAAACTTTCAGCATCTGATCAGGAAATGAAAGAGATTTTGGTGGGGAAGGATGTAATTGTATAGGAAAAGCTGTACATAAGATTTCAGCTACTAACTGGTCTTAGATAAAGCTATTGTTTGAGTCAAGGGAGGGGTGAAAGAAGTTATTATAAATGTTTGGCTTCTGCAAATGAGAGGGAAAATGACATTGATTTGCATACATCGGTGGACATAGACACCAAGTCCCTGGATTGCCATCTTGAAAATCTGGTACAGTTTGCATTTGTGATTTAAAAGGGGAGGACACCACTTAAGGCCTTTAAAGCATGTATGTGCACAGAAGTGTAATTGTTTTAGCCGCACTGTTGTTCTATGGCTCTGGTGAAAGTAATTTGACTTCTTTGTATGCTCAACCTCAAATTTCATAGCCCCTAACTGCACTTAAAAATTCATTTTTTGAAAATCTAACCCAGACTTTTGTAAAGAAGAGCCTCTCCAAAGTCATCTTCAGCGACCTAAGGGACTCAGATGATCTCAGTAGCAGAATCTAGATTGTACTTTGCCTCATTAACCACATTTTGAAAATCACCAGCCTGCTTTGCCAGGAATTAAGTTACATGATTTAAAATTAACATAAGAGTTTAGCATAATTGAAGTGGGACTGTGATATCTGACTTATGGGATTATAAGAGATAAAGGCATAATTTGCAGCATAAGAGATAACCTCTATTTTTAAAAGTAAATTTTAAAAGGTCAAAGTGGGAGGTTGGGTTGTAACTTGGCTTATGTTTGGTAAGACTGCTAGGCCAAAACAAGAACTGAAGGTCATCCGCCATAACACCATACACCATAAGGTGTAAAATCTCACCTGCACAAATGTGCAAAGATGTTTGTTTTACTCAGAGAATGATATTGAACATATGCAGAAGAGGAATGAAAATACACTCCACAACATACGGTGCAATTACGCTTACACTAAAGATCAGCTGCAGCATGCAGAGCCTCTTTTGAGGGGCTTCATTACAGTAAATGCTTTTTAGTTATGAACATTTCTTCATTTGAAGATCTCTAAGCACTTCTCTAATGCAGGTCGGTTGTCAGGGCAAGTCAAATGTGCTGTAAAGGCATTACAGCAAGTCCGTGGGAGGGCTGGAGTGGGATGAGAGTGTTCCCTTCGCTCATTTGTCTCTTCCAAACACCAGACAGTCGTGCTTTCCTCCTGAAACCAAAACTCGATTTTTGGAAAATAATGTTGCATATTGGCCTTTCTTCTAAAATGAATCAGTGTTAAATAAAATAAAATTATTTTATTTAATAATAAATTAAAAATATTTTAATTAATAAATAAATAAAAATAAATAAAAAAATAAACTGCATAGGTGTGCATTCTCCAATTCTGATCTTTTTGCCCACGTAAGGCAGTTTCCTCTTTCCACGTAGGATTTGGCTTGCAAAGCTGAGACACAGCCATTACGCCCATCTCTTGTAAAAATGGTGGTAGACTGTTGCTTGCTGGAAGTCAGAGGTGTGCAGCCACAGTGCAGTCAAACATGGCCCATCCTCTTGAAATGTCCTCTGGTGTAACTCCCCCAAAAGGCCAAATTTATTGGAGCTGCTCCTGCCTCAGGCTGTTCTATCTCGGTGATGTGTCATTGGAGATCACCACTTTAATTTTAAATGTAGTTTGAATTTAAATGAAAATTACAACGTGACAAAAAATACAGCAAAAGTCTGAGACGAAAATATTTTAACAGCGCTTTGTATTATATATGTAGGTTATACATAAAAGTCTTTGTTGTATGTGCCTTCAGGCTAACAATGCATCAGATAAGTATTTTTAACTGTAATGTTAATACCAGTTTATCAGCTGTGTAACCTACTGTGATGCTTTCAAAACTAAATGAGTCTGGCCTCGGAACCTAATGTTTGAAGTCAGACCATAAATTATTACACTTCATAAAAAATAAAGATGCGCTTGTCCTGTATCACTTACCGTTCAGAGGGCAGGGCAGGAACACAGAGTACCAGGGAGTGTAACTGATGGACTCAGCAAAGGGAATCACTCCATCATCCCAGATACCTGGGACTGATTTGCCTTCTGAAATATGTATATGTGGGTGGGTGGGGGGAAATATTCATATTATTTAGTTTAATGAGAATATCTTAGATCAGATTTGGCATTCATAAAAATACCTATTTTGGGGGAGAACTGCTGAACGCTTGGCGCTGTAGCTAACTGCAGTGAGTCCCACAGATTTCTTGTATGCTAGAGGTAGCTTTGCTTGTGGCTGGAGTAACAGACTTGAACATCAGAGACCTGGATTCTCCTCTACGTTCTCTAACTTCATGGACTTGTTGGGCAAACTCGAACTGTTCTCTGCCTCAGTTTCCCCGCTGGTAAAGTCATCCTGTAAATGGAAGGTAATCATACCATGTGGCTTCTGCTAAAATCATTGAATGCTGTGGATAAATAGCCCCGTTTAGAAATTAGGTGTTAGTATGGAATTCAACTCATAGGATGATCATGCCCTTTCTTTATGTTTTATTTCCAATGGCTCAGAGGAAGCCGAGGACTTCCCAGCCTTGTTCCAGACGAGAAGTGCATCATTCAGCTCTGTTCTGGGCAGTTGGCAGCCTTAAGAATGCAAGCTCTGTTTCAAAACACTGTGCATCTGCCAAGCCTGCCCAGGCACTGCCTCAGCATAAAACCAGTGCCAGGTTGTCTGACCAGGGGAAAGTGCCCCTCCGGTTCCTTTTGTACAGAGGAGAGCAGACAGAGACAGGGTGAGAATCATGTTGTCTCATTTTATTCTGAGCCCAAATAAAGAGAAGCTATTTTATTTTGGTGCAGTAGACCTAAAGAAAGTGATGCTCAACTGGGGGGTTCTGCAGAAGTAGTGGATCTCATCTATGTATGCAAACTCCTGTCTTCTCTCAAAAACCAGGGCTGCATAACCTGGTACCCAGGGCCGCGTTCCTCCAGTCCTTCCTGAGGTCCTGCCAACCCTTGTGACAGTCTCCAGTTTACCTGGCTGCTAGAGACCCTCAGGATTTACCTCCTACCCCCATAGCCACTTTTTCTATGGCTCTGTAGAGGCTATTAATAACATGGAGACTGTGTTGATACAGACTATGTTGCTTTCTTCTATTCGCCTTCTGAAAGTGATGTGATTAACAACCCTGAGAGAGGGGAAAGAGTCCTTACAAGAAGAAAGGAAAGAATCTTAAGGCCATGATCTTAACTTTTTTTTTTTTTTTTTGGTAATATATATATATATAATTGTTGCTTCCTGTCCTCTGTCTTCTCACATGCAATTTCCCGCCTTCTTTAAGTATGTCAGCACAAATGGGTGCAACCAGTTGCCGATTCACTCTCAGCTGTCAAGTGTAAGCCAGCTCCAGTCCAGCACATCTATGTTATCATGGCACTGGGGCTGCACTAATAAGCCTGCCTGAGAGTATGGTACTGTCAGTCACCATCTGTGCACGCATATCTATCTTGTCCTTTTCATGTAGGAATTCCTCCTATGTCAATTTTTTTTCCCTTAAATTTCTTCCAGAAAGCACAGTTTCCACAGAACCTCTTAATACTGCTCATTTCCCAAGATTTGCAAATTTGAAGTGTCCCATATAATTTGCATTCAAGAAACAGCATTCTGACACATAAGGTGTAGGAGCAGAGCAGGTTTATCTGGGTGTTTCAGCACGCAGAGATGTAAATCAACACTCAGTGGATTGTAAATATATGTCAGTAGGATATTAAATGCTAAAGGTTTAATTTTCCCAAGCTAGTTACTTGTGTGTAAAAACTGGATGCCGGCAGACTAGTACCTGCCTATTGAATTAACTCATCCTTGATAAAAGCAGACACACACAGAGACAGATTTTTAAGTTTTAGGGATGATAATGAATTACAATGCATCTGAGAAACAATGTGTGTTCGGAGAGATCAGTTCAACTACGTAGCAGTTCCCTCCCTACAAACTTGCACAAATATATGTATAAATGCATGCATATGTTTTATAAATGTATGTGCACACGCACAATATCTATGTGAGTCTCATAACATTCCGCCAAAAGTTTCTCAACAATGGTAGTGGGAGCTACTTAGCTTAAGTCCCGCATTCGACTTTAAAGATCTTAAATGTGTATTAAGATACATACTCTCTAAATAAACAGGATTCTCATCACTTGAGATGTACAGACAGAACTTTAACTCTGTTTTCATCTCTGGCTATAGCAGAGAATGAATACAGTAGCATTGTGTGTGCAGAGGTATCATATGCTGTATAGGCACATAAATGGTTTATTAGCATGTTGCAGAGCCATGACGTTATTCCAAACGAACCTAAGCCACTTGCAGGGACTGCAAGTTTACCTCTTGCACAGGTTTTCTTTCTGCTTCTTTAGCTTGCCAGGGAGAGGATGCTGCCAGGTCTATGGGTTTGGGCACCTGTACCTGCTTCTCATCATGGGTACAGCTACAGGTTTTGGGGGGAGGTTCCTTGGTGGGGAATCTGGGAGGGGGAAAAGTGGGCAAGAGTTTGCAGCATCTCTCTGCTTTCAAGGAAGCTGTTATGGTGTCACCACCTATAATGCACTCCAAGCAATAGACACCAGCTGTCACCTTTGTTGTGACTTCTGCTATTCTCTTAAATACAAAAAAAAAAAAAAAAAGTAATCTGGGGATGGAATTTTTAAGGGGAAGNAAGGGGAAATGTTAATTGTGGCTGGAGGTGACAATACACAAGAAGAAATTCCTGCATTGCTGTTGTGTCTCTGATGAAAAGACCCTAAGACTGCAGCACAGCAAAAGCTCAGCTCCAATGGAGGATGGTGTTTCTCAAAATCCTTGTGGTCCCTGCAGATCCTGCTGAATGGCAGGGAAAACACACACACAGAACCCAAGTTAGACGAAATTCTTCTGTGTCTCAGCCGTGCTGCCAGCAATTTTCCTTCTCCCATTTCTCCCTGAATCTTTTTGTTTCTCTCCAACCGAGTGGCTGCAGTGGGTCCAGGACACCGCGCTGCCTCTGCACACAGAAACTCCCCTAATGGAAGTGCTGGTACCAGGCAGACTCTGGCTCACAACGTGGTTTTTGCCCTGCTTTACTTAAAAGTCAGGCTAAGACTGAAATTTCCAGCTTAAGCTGATACACATTTTGCTATTCCATCCACAAGCCGGCAGTCGGAGGAAGGAGGCAAAACTTTTCAGGTGGGCTGAGCAATGCTGCTGCCAGGCACATCGGTAGGAGCTGCAAGGGCCACCTCTGAAAAGCAGGTGGCCCTAAGGGAGACTCCTAAGTGTGGCTGAAGAACCTGATTCTTAGGAAACCATGCCTAACAGCTTTTTCATGTAAAAAGATATCCCTAAACATACTTTAATTGGAAGCAGCAGACGCTACTTTGCCAAACTCACATCTTTCTAAGCAAGCCATGGAGAAGGAGAAGGACTATTTCAGGACATTTTGAGAGCTGCTTTTTAGCATTTTCAGTTCTGCTTTCCACCCCCGCCCTCCTCCTGCAAGCACCAAGGCATTTCTTTAATTTCTTGCAATTTACCAAAGGAAAACAAGCTTTCCCACTGACATCTCTATAGTTGAAATCTGTGCTGCCTTGGTTGCAGAACTGGGCGCAGGCTGAATGAGAGAAGCTGGGAGCTCGTTATGTAAAATCTACAGCAAGTGAGCTTTTCTAGTGCTATTATGCCCTGACCCCTTATTTTGGCGCAGTAACAAAATCACTGAGATTGGACAGTTACAGGGTTTCCCAGGCTCTTTTGTTGTTTTTTTTTTTTCCTTTTTGGCCTCATCACAAAACCCAAGTGACTCAATGGTGTGCCCAAACTTCTGAAATGGTNCCAAGTGACTCAATGGTGTGCCCAAACTTCTGAAATGGTCTCGGACTTTCAGTATCTCCAACACACAAAGAAACAGTGCGGAAAGATGTGTATTTTATTTATTCATTATTTAACCAGGACAGACTCCTGTCTAAAAATCCCTTGCTCTGGATCACAACAGAAATCTCTGACATATTTTTCCACTTGTTTGATACTTGGGCTACACTATCATTCCCATTGCTTTACATTCACTTTGTTTTCTGTATGTGGCTCAAATTCTCAATTTTTCCAATAAATTACACTTGCGTGTAACTCAGGTTATTATTTTCCCCTCCAAGACTTGATCTTTGTTCCACTTCAGCATCCTCATTGAGTTAAAAATAAAAGTTAAAAAGTAATAAAGGGGAAGGGGAAAGGGAAAAGGGAAAGGGGGAAGGGAAAGTTGAAGGGGAAGGGAAGGGAAGGGAAGGGAAGGGAAGGGAAGGG
>RSEF01000002.1:115425390-115447154 GCA_003993805.1 Himantopus leucocephalus | reverse complement strand
TTTTTTTTTTTCAAGCTGTAAACATGAAAAACTGTCAGAAACGAAACTCACATTCTACAAAGGATTTTGAGAAAAACATGCTGTCAGGTTTTCTTTAGAAGCTGACGGACAAAAGAGCTTGAACTTGTAAATATTCATAGTCAGACCCTGCCTTTCAGTTAGTTCAATGAAAGATGAACCTTTGCATAGAAAAAAAAAATGAGCATCTTCACTTCTATGGCCTGAGGTTTTAGCTTTTAGAAGGTATTACTGTTGAGAGGGAAGAAAAACCCTGTAAAATACATAGTATTAAGAAGACAGTTACTATTGTAATCTACAAAGACAGCCTGAATGATCTGAAGCAAATTTGTCTTTCTCAGAACATGCTGCGTAAGCCCATTCATGGCATACACATCCACTAGGTGTATAAATCCTATGGCTATGAAGTTATACGTGTATTATACACATTATCATTATATTACATACAGCAGATGGCTTGGACAAAGAACAAATTCCTAGCATTGGGCCACATGTCAAATATACTATGCCACTGAGCCTCTGCCTCGCCAAAAAAATCCAACCAACAATGACACAGGACAGATTTAATTTTTAAAATTATATATTGGTTGACAGAGGTAGCTGTACGGAGCAATGCGTTTGAGTGTTTCTAGAGGCTTTACCACAGTAGCGAGTGACATTTGTTTAAAGCATTACCACCGTACATTAGCCGTAGAGCGGTAAATGGACCTGGTTGACAGATCTCTGAAAGTAGTTAATGGAGTAGTAATGGCAGCAGTTGGCAGGGACCTGAAGGGATCACTGGGAGGCCTCACGTGCTTCAGGGTCTTCCTCGGTGAGTAAATCTGGAAGTAACTATAGAATCACCACCAGTACAGTCTGAACATGACTTAGTAGGTTGAGAAAAGGATGGCCAAACACAGCAGATGGGATTGTTCTCTAGCACGATCCCTGTCAGACAGAATGTCTGCAAAATCTCATGTCCTGGAGTGAAACAAGACTTACCCACAGAATGAGGGCTGTATCCCAAGGTCTGAGGAGTTATTGTGGAGAAGCAAGGAAGAATGCTTCCTCAATGCGATGCTGTGGTAAGAATGGCTAATTCAATTCCTAGGTGTGCTACAAGAAATGCTTTTACTTCAGAATATGCCTGCTGGGAGTCCGATATCAAAAATGCATTTTTAAAAGCATGTTGAAAAAGTGGTGAAGGCACAAACATGAGCTGAAAAAAAAACCATTAGAGAAATTTCTTTAGAGACTTTGAGAGCTAAGTCTGCTTAGCTTATCAAAAGGATGATGAAGAGCTGACTTGCTCACATTATATAAGTATCCTCATGGGGAGACAGCAGAAGTACAAGAGGCTTTTTAATCTGAGAGAGAACAGCATAATAAGAACCACTATAGGGCAGATGAATGCATATAAACTCAGTTTAGAGACAAAGACCATTTTTGGTGATGAAAATTATTAGTCTTGGGAATAAGTCACCAAGGGAATGGGTGGATTTTCTATCCCATGAGTTTTCAAATAAAGCAAGGATGCTTTCTGTAAAATATATTTAACCAAATATAAGTTATTGAACTCATGAAATGTGTCATGAGGTAAAGTTCAATGGTCTACAATATATAAAGGCAACTAACGAATGTTATGTTGCCATCTAGTCTTAAACTCCACGATTCTTTGACTGAGCTTCATTTCTGTAGGAAACTGAAGCAGTAGCAAGGGAAGAAGCTGAGCATTTGGAGCTGAGGAGCTTAGAAACAGCAGCTGGACAGTAAGGGAGACCAACTCAGGTTGGTCAGGAAAAGATGGCTGGATGTTAAAGAGCATACAATAGCGTTATATACGAAGTGGAGTACTACATTTTCTGTGGCTGATAAAGTTTGTGAGCGCTTAACCGAATTTCAGTGTTTCACCTAGCAAAGTTAGACAAATCTCTTTGGCCCCACTGGCTAAGACCACAGAGCCCTCAGCACACAGACCACCAGCATGTTGGGCTGTTCTTCCCTCCTGGCACATGCAGACCCTCCTGCACCCTGCCCTGTGCTGCTGCATGTCATTGCCCCCCTCCACAAGAGACCTACTTCTCTCCCTCATTTCCAGTTGACCTGGGATTCTTCCCCTGACTCTCCTGTACCCCCCATGAGTTCCCAGTGCTTTCCTGCTCCTCCTCTCCAGTTTATCAAATCCTGGCTTTCTCTGCCACTGATGCAGCTTTTTTGCAACAGGAGTTGCAGCAGCTTGTGGCAGGAGGGGGGAAAAAGGACTTTTTTTTCCAAATTCCCAGCAAAGGACCTGTCCATGCCATGTTGAAATTAAACTATTTCTAAAGACGAAAAGCTTCCAGGTGGTTCCTATACTACCTAGATCTTAATTTTGCTTTTCCAGCTGTAATTGCTGCCTATTGAGGTATGGGAGAGAGCAAAGAAAAAGCAGTCAATCCAGATTGTCTTGTGAGGGAGGTAATAGAGCAGAGGTAAAGAAGCTCAGCAGTCATCTAAGTGCACAGCTTCTTGTAAAACCTTTCTGAAAAGCCTGAATGGATCCTCCAAATGAATGGCCATTTTGTCCCTTTCAGTTCTCCTTCTCTAGCATGGAACTCAATGTGCAGCTTGTGGACAGACAGATTCCACAATAAATAGAGAAGGAGAGTAAAACTAAACCCGCTGGAGCTTGGCCAGCAGCAATGTCAAATCCCTTGACTGATTTCCCAGGGAATTCTTGCGCTAAATGTCAGGAGAACATAGCCCTGCAGCCAAATCTGGACCAGGCTGATACCAAGGCGTGACAAAATGAATGACCTAAGTAACAAGATTACACCGCAGGAAAATTAAAACTTCAGAAATGTGCAAAGATCACATTTCAGTAAGCGGTGTTTTATGTAAGATCCTTTTAGTAGACAAAGCTTAACCCAAATTCATAAAACATAAATTGGTGAGGGGAGAGGGATTTATTAGTGGCAACAGAATGAAACTTTCAGTCAGTTAGAAAAGAAAGTCTGAGAATTTCTGCAAGCGTCAATGGTTTGTGAAAGGCTTACAGCCTGCTCTCAAATGCTCTTGTCGACAGGAGCCGAGGAAGGTCAAAGGAATTTAGTCTCCTAGGAGTCTGCACCACTTTGAAAACAGCAGCTAAGTCCCTCCATCACTCCAGCACTTCTGAAAACCCTCCTGGAGCCTCTCCTGCCAGCGGCAGCGAGCATCCCTTTCGCTGTGGTTACCTGCAGCCACTCATGCTTATGGGGCTGGCAGGAGCCTAAACAGCTTGGGGATTTCTGATCCTCCATCAGCTGTAGCTGAAACTGGCTGGTGGGTTCAAGATCTGTTGGAAAGGGCAGGAACACCCAGAGAAAGTGAGGGGAAGAGAAAGAACGCGTGCATGTAAGCCTTATTGCTTTTGGAAACTGAAAGCCTGAAGTAGTGCTGAGAGAGCAGCCAAGCGAGCTGAGGAGCTTAACAACAGCAGCGTAAGGGAGAGCAGTCCAGATCCGCTGGGTACAAGTGGAAAAGTCCTAAGGCACTGAGAAAACACACAGTGCATCTAAATTATATCCTTTTTTGGGGGATTTTGGTCTTTCTTTTCTCTTCTTCAGTCTTGTCTGACAAACCCCACAGTCTGACAGAGTTGCCCAGGATGGATATCCACCAGACTCGCCACAGGAGCGAAGGAACTCTTCCCACACTGCTATTCAGTGAGGTGACAGAATCTAGTGCTGGGAGTTTTTCTGCCTCTCTCCCTCATATTGTTTTAGCTGGAGTTAGCTGTTTGCACATTCCTCTCCGACTTTGGCAGTGTGCCCTCTCCTCCATAACAGACCAAACCGAAATCCCAGATCCAACACGCTTCAACTGTCTGGGAAGTCCTTGTTCAGAACGGGGATGTGTCTTACGTGTTGCAGCATCTTCTCACCCTGGCTTAGGTTCCTACAGAGATCTTTAATTCATGATGCCCTAAAAATGACTGTAGAAACTCAGAGTAAATGTTCAGCGAAGGAGAAGCAGAGATACAGCGAGATTCCACTGCACATCCCCCCCCAGCTCACCCCCGACATGGACTGAGCTTTAATACCATTTTTAAATTTTTCATATATATTCTTTTCTAAGTTATTTCCTCAACTGTGTTGAACACAGCAGCAGGAGGAATATTTCATCTTTGGGCAGAAGTCCAAAATGGGTTAACCCAGGTTTTATAAAGATAAAATTATATAAGAAAAAAAAAAATAGAACCTATGTGGTTCCAGCTCCCAACACTGACAAATTTATCCCTGGACAAACTGGGGCAGCTTTCCTTTGTTTTTCAGTGCCATCTCAAGGGATGCCTTCCTTGCCTTCTGTGCTTTCAACAGAACATAGTCTGTTTGTTTGATCAGAGCTGGCACAGTGCAGTTTGCTCCAGGTTTGTGCCTGAAGCATTGCCTTTCTCTGTTTATGCGGCCACAATCTTTGTCTAATCCTCCAGAAGATCTATCGTAATAAGAGTGGTAGCAGTGACAGAAGCTATTAATGTTCTGGCTTCTCCATGTGGCAGTGATCTGCTCTGCAGATCAAAAAGAGCAGATATATGCTATCTGCAATAAAAGGAAAGGCAATTACAGGTTTTGCTAAGTGAATTTTTTTTGTGAACAAACAAACGAGCCGCAGGAGCAGAGTCCGCAAGGTGCCAAAGAACAAGTGTGTTGTCAGGGCAAAGCTCTGAAAGCAAACGCAGCCCTGATTTGAAACAGCCAGCTCCAAAACTGGACAGAAATTTGAGGTTTATAGGGGTGCCTTTGGTACCTTTTGGAACAACAAAGGAAAGGATTTGTATGGCAGAAGTAGCCACGGCGTAAAAGGCTGAAATAATCAGGTAATGACTTTGCCAAATGCAGGTGGGAAAAGATAAGACAGGTTCAAGCCACATCAAGGGAAGCCACAGGTGTTTGAAACGGAGCACTAAAAAGGAGCTTTTGATACAGTAATTCCTGGCAGAGGGGAAAAAGGGAATAGGGGTAAATGAACCTTTTGCAGAGGAACAGCCTAACTGAAATTCTTTCACTGTGAGGAACTCCTCCTGCAGCCTTGACAGAAGAAGTCGGCGAGTCTATGAAGTATACGGTGGGCTTATGTGTCAACAAGACAGTGTTAGGACTTGAAGTTTCTGGAATCACTGCAGCGGGTTGTGAAGGGCATAGATTGAAAAACCAAAAGCACCAAATGAAAGAGCAGAGCTGTGTGATGATGACTGCGCCCCCTCTTGACTAAGCTCAAGACATAAGCAAATGAAGCGAAGCTTGAAAACAAGAAAGGCAAACACGCAGCCAGCTGTTTTTCTTCTGCCATCAAATTGTGAATGTCTCTTGGTATCCTTTATGACATGGCTTTAGGGGATACGTGAGAGGCAAACGTGAGAGAAACACCTACATTTGTACTTTATGATCACCTTGCATTTACCATAAACTGTGATCAGTAGGTACTTAACACATGGGGCATGACTTATTTTATTGTTGTGTGTACAAATTTGTCCAGGGCACCCTGAATTGATAGTGTTATACATTATACTTGCTTTTCACTGGTGTAAATTATTACCTACGATCTCCTAGCAGAAGCTAAGAGAGGACTTTCTGTCCATGGTTTCCATGCCCAAAGAAGATCTTCAGCTCTTGCACTGTTTTCTATTGTTCAGAAAGATTATTTGGTACAGTGTGTCCAGTACAAGCTGGCTGATCAATCACATCAAATTTTGATTCTTTCTCTGTTGCTGCATGGACGCATGGCAATAGATGTAGTTTCTCTGTACATGCTATTTTAACCTGCTTTAACACTTGAACGTGTCCCTTAAAAAGTTTTGTATATAACTTATGCACAGATTCTTTTACTGCATGCAAAGGTCTAAGCCACTGGGGGAAAAAAAAGGATTTTCTAGATGCTTTGTTTCATTTTCATCCCTGCCTCCTTCAAGTGACAGTTTCTATGCATTCTCTAACAAAATAATTGTGCCTGGCAACTTAGGTGACTTTGATTTTTTTCTTACTATGTAGAGGGCTGTTTTTTCATTGGATTGTTTTCATGCTGTAGATTCAATGAGTTCTTCTCAAGGTGAGGACCATCTGAATTCCCTCAACAGCATCATGGTCTAATGTCAACAGTTCTTTTCAGTGGCCTCCACTGCCTTCCACACTAGGCAAAACTTTCTTGAATTTAGCAACTTCCAACAAATTAAACACTTTTGTAATGTGTGGAGTCCTAACAGGCATTTTAGATGGATAAAGCTCCCTGGTTGCAGAGTTGCTGAGACTTTTTTTTTTTTCCCTTGGACACAGCGTGAGGCAGAGAAGAAACTGAAAAACCGGCAAGTCCTTCCCCACGCCATGCAGCCCCCGCTACAGAAGCCCAGTGGGCTCCCTTCGGCCCCGGCTTCTCCTTTTAACAAGCAGCCGCGAACCCCCCTGAATTAATCTGCATATTCACATGATCGCAAATGACCCGCAGCCGGTGCTCCGGCTCTCAAGTACCCTTCGCCCGCACGGAGCAGCAGGTAGGGGAGCGCGGGGCTGGCGAGCCGCATGGTTGGGAGCCGTGCCACCACCATCGCCGCCACCACCACCCCCACACCCCCCCGCCCCGAGCCCACCCCGCCGAGCGCCGCTCGCCCGCCCCGCCGCCGCCGCCGCCGCGGCTCCGCGCCCGCCGGGCAGGTATGAGCGACGGAGCGGCCGCTCCGCGCCGCGGGTGAGTGCGCGGCCCTCCGCGGGGCGCGGAGGGAGGGAGGGAGGAAAGGAGGGAGGGAGGGGAAAAAAAGAAAGAAAGAAAGAGGGAAGGAAGGGGCGGCCCGCCCCAAACCGATGTTGACTTTAGGGGAAAGCTTCGGGGAGGGGGGGTGCGCGGCTGCGGGAGGGGAGCGCCTTCTCCGCGCCCGCGGAGACACCGCCGCCGCTCCCCTCCCCCCCCGCGTTGTCCGGCCCCCTTCGCTGCGCCGGCGGCGGGCTCCGGGGTGCTGCTTTTGCCCGGCGTTTTGCACCCAGGGATGGCTCCGCAGGGCACCGGGCTGCGCCTCCCCGAAGGCACTACCGGAGCCTTTCGGTCATCCTTGGGTTCAAACGCTATAGCTGCGAATGGGGGGGGCAGAGGTTTGTAAACCCCCCCTCTTTTTCAGCACCTTAAAACTTTGGTTTATTCACTGCTCGTGGTCCTGCGACGGAGAGAGGTGTGTGCAGAAAGCCCGGCTCCCGCACAGCCAAAAAGTTGCGGTATTGGGCTCCCAAGCCTCCCCTTCCCGCCTCCTGTAGGTACCCACGTCGGTCGCTCATTCAACCTTGTACTGGAAAATGAGGCGAAATGGTTATAAGCGAGCCCTACCGTGGTGCATTTGTTTTGCAACAGTAGCCTGTCCCTCCACCTTCCACCACCACCACCCCGGCCCCAAGCTGGCAAGTGGGTGCCCAGTGTCCATTTGAGCGACAGGCGGCTGTGCCAGCACAGGTCGGGGAGTAGCTGAGCCTGCTGCGGAGATGCCACTGTAAATAGCCGCCGCACACACAAAACTCGTGTGCGACACTGGTGTCGTGTGGAGTGGCTGGCGGCGAGCCCACGTGCAGGCTGTTTGCTCTGCTCCTTGAAATGCTATTAGTTAGAAAAGGAAGAATTTTTTTAAAATCCTCTTTGACTTTTGTACTGAAGCCTTTGTTATTATTTATATTGTTATGGCTTTTGAAGCCCTAATCGTGCCTGCAGCCCTGATGGCAACATGACCTGTAAAATTCTGCCTTGCATCCTATAAGACACAGTCCACTGTGTCATTTTGTAGTCCAGACCAGAGAATGTCAAGTGTGGCCACACATGAAATTAACGTGTGAACATAACACGAAAATGTCTTTCTGTTTTTCTGTTGTATTTTGTATTTATCTAAGGCAACCAGGAACAACNTCCTATAAGACACAGTCCACTGTGTCATTTTGTAGTCCAGACCAAAGAATTTCAAGTGTGGCCACACATGAAATTAGCGTGTGAACATAACATGAAAATGTCTTTCTGTTGTATTTTGTATTTATCTAAGGCAACCAGGAACAACAACTACTCCAAAAAATTGTTTTGCAACTTTGATGGCAAATCTTAGCTGCTGGAAAGTCCCATTTAGGTTTCAGACCTGACACAGCCATCTCTCTCTCTCTCTGTGTCATCTCAAGCCTTTAAATTAACTGCATGCTGAAAAAATAGCGGATGTTGGAGATGGTGTTGGTTTCTAAGTTGCTGATAGCCTTTGGATTTAAGTGAAAACCTGGACTCGGGGCTCAAACACAGTATTAAGCTTTTATTAACATTTGTAGGGTTTTTTGCTGTGGGGAAGAAAGGTGTGCAGTTTGAAAGAAAAATTTGGCCGTGACAGCTGGGCATTTTGCTGGGTGTTGAAATCATAGAAAAACAGACGGCTTCAGAAAAAGATGTGTGCATTAAAAATAGATGTTTAGGTCATTAACTATCAAAGTATGGCTGACAGTGTAGTTCTACCATTTAGATTTTTTTCCATGCAGAATGCTGTTTTAGAAAAACAGAAACTTTCTTTATGTTGATGAGCAAGCTTTTGTGTTTGAGTTGTGATGCTTTTGGCTTGTGTGCAGCATTTTTGCATTTTCAGGGCTGTAAATAATATTGATTGAATTAATTGCACATGGTCTCAGTTGGAGTAGCAGTATGAGATCTGCCCTTTGTGAGGGGCAGCCTCCTTCCTAGACAGGCCCATCAGCAGTTCCGTAGAAGGTGTGATCTTTTGGATCTTCCCTGTCTCTCTTGCATATGCATGCACGCTCACTCTTAATATGTTCTTCCAAGGTGTTCCGCAACTAGGAGGAAGCTAGCTGCACCATTTTAATACTAAATACAGACACCCTTTTCTGTCTGCTTCTACAGGATGAAGGGATGCATTTAATTTGCAGATCTCGCTATTCCCTGCATACAGAAAGAGATGGTCAGGCACAGTGGGACAAAGAAGTCAGAAGTCGCCATACCCCTCTCTCCCATGCTCCAGAAACCTACATTCCCCCTATAGGTGGTTGGAAATTTTGCAGAAGTCTGGAATATAACACCAGGGCTTGCAGTTTGTTTAGCAAGCAAAAGCTTGGGGAAATCCAGGTTGCATCCCAGCTGGGCTAGGGGTGAAAGGGTGGATGAGTGCTGCTTCCCTTGTCTCTGCATCCAGGTTTCTTTTCCATGGGCTTCATGATATGCTTCGTCCCTGTATGAAATCTTCACCTGGGACGTGCCCTGGGAAAATGAGCTTTTTCTCAGTATGAATATAGCACCTGTGTCTTAGTCAGGCCACTAAAATAAATTATTAGTGAGGAAGTTGTAAGGGTGTCAGAGGTAAGACTTCAGGTTTCAGTGAGAATCTGGGCATAGGGTTCAGAAATAAGGACGACCAAATACATGTGAGCATCAGCATTGGGGAAGGCAATCATTTTGGAGCCGTTTTGAACAAAAGGTCTAGTCTAGATAGTTGGTCATTAACTGACTGTTAATATGAGATCTTACAAAAACATCTCTCAGTTTGTCTTGAGTTTGACCTAAAACCAGAAGATTTTGGGGTTGACTTTATTACCTTCTGAGATTCTGTCTTCAGTTCTCTAGCAGAGCAAGTCCTCTCAAGTGTATCGGACCACTTCACAAGCTCTTTACAACAGCCATTTGCAGGACATAATGTAATTCTTGTTCTCATCTGAGAGTCTAGAGAACTGAGATAGAGTTCGAATGACCTGTCCAAAATACACAGTAAATTAGCATAAGAAATGAGACAGGGAAACAAGTTATTTGCTCCAGTCACAAGATTAAATTGCCTTTCCCTAACTCACTGCAACTGTTAAGAAATTCATGGGCTACTCCTCTTGCAAAAACTTGAAAGGAGTAGACATGCCTTTTATGCTTCTTTCTGATGTAAGTGGTATTAAATATGCATTGTAGCTCAGTTACCTTAGATAACTGAGCATAAATTCATCCATGTTCCACTTGAAATTCTGTTCCCAAATGTAGCAGCTGAATATTCTTTCTTTTGTTTTCTACTTTTTGGAGGGGTTGGAGGTTTTTTGCTTTTGTTTTTAGAGAAGAATCTTGTTAGCATTCCTTAGAAACTCATTAAAATGCTTCCCTTTTGGCTTATTCTCCTAATTTATTAATACCACAAATAACTTTTCTTTGGTGACCCACTTTCATAGGTATCTGAACATCTAGCAAAACTGTAACTCATCAGGAAAGCAGTGTAGACTAATAAATAGCATCTCCAGACAGAGAGGAAAATCAACACACTTCTTTCTTTGCCACACAGAGTTCTACACACCACACGTATAGAAAATATTGCTCTATTCCACATCTTATTCAGCACCCTTAGCCCAAAAGAAAGCACTTTATTGATTGCGTGATTGATTTAAAGGTCAGAATTTAGGATTGCATCTATTCTCCTGGCTGAATTCAATTTTTACCCTACACCCACAGTGAAGAAACTGCTCTTTGCATAAATATAAATTGGAATATTGGTCTGTGTGAGTGTTCAAACAAATAGACTTTATCTTATAGCTCCCAGGGCAACTTCCCAGTGCTACACTGTTATCAAAACCACTGGGGTTTGACTAAGATGCTTCTTTTTATTGAATTATCGCACCTGCTTTGTGAGGAGTACAGATTTGCTTAGGAAAACAGGATACCCACTGATATAAAGTGCATGATGTTCAACAGGCCCCTGGAAGTGGTAGGGCTCTACAGACTCTAACTCAGGCAGAGGTCAGCTAGTGTGGAAGTACACACTTATTTTCATACTCCCTTATTTCAAAAGATACAGAGGTTGCTTTTTGTGAACTGAAGCTATACAGACAGACTTATCGCAAGGGGTGATTAATTACCCTGTGTCCTGCCGACACTCAAACACTGGTCATGTTTTCAGGGCAGTCTGCTCTGAGAGTGAAGTCTGTGGTTGTCCCAGCCCAAGGATACTCAGCGTTGCCACCTTCTCTCCAAAGTCTGCTGGATAGCAACCCCCTAACAGGAGAGCATAAAGCTTATTTGGTGACTTCTGGTCAAGCTTTGTTTTTCTTTTCAGTAAGTGTGGACGTCTGTGTGAGAGCATCATGGTGGCGTTTAAAGGAGTCTGGACTCAGCCCTTCTGGAAAGCAGTTTCAGCAGAATTTTTGGCCATGCTCATTTTTGTCCTCCTCAGCCTCGGCTCCACAATCAACTGGGGTGGAGCAGAGAAGCCCCTGCCTGTAGACATGGTCCTTATCTCCCTCTGCTTTGGACTCAGCATTGCAACCATGGTGCAGTGCTTTGGACACATCAGCGGAGGCCACATTAACCCTGCTGTGACCGTGGCAATGGTCTGCACAAGGAAGATCAGCCTCGCCAAGTCCGTCTTCTACATTCTTGCCCAGTGCCTGGGAGCCATCGTGGGCGCAGGCATCCTTTACCTCGTCACGCCACCAAGCGTGGTAGGAGGCCTGGGAGTCACTGCGGTAATCACTTCTCCTCCCGCTCTTGAACCAGACTACCTTAGAGCCTCAGAAAATATAATCAGTGTCATGCAGAATAAAGAGAGCTCAAGTAGAGATTTTAAGAGCTTGCTGGTTTATTTACAACATCTAGACAGGGCTTAAAGCCCTCCTTAGGATGGGTTTATGCAGCGTAATATCTATAGCGGTTCTTTTAATAGAAGTTCTTTTTCCTAGAACTTCCCCAAATCTGATGACAGCAGGTAATGTTAATTTACATACACAATTTAAATAATATATGCATGAAATGCCATTTTTATATGGGCTGGGGAGGGGGAAATTAATTCTATGCCATTATGATGGGGATTGAAAAAACATCAATTTAAAATGACATACTTTTGAAATAGATTGTGGCTTAGATTTCAGCTTTGTTCTAAACTAATAAGGAATGCCATCAGTTAGCCCTGTTGCAGGACTTATTAAAAATGCACTTGAGCCGCACACTGCTTAATTTTTAATTGAAATTTAAATTAATTAAGTCAGGGCTAATTAATGAATTTATAATTGAATAGTAAATTACAGTGCTCCCAAGAAAAAAAAATGGTGAAGGGGAAGTGCAGCATTTGCAAATCCCTGTGTAAAAATAAACTATTCTTCTGCAGTCTAACTTTGAAGCTCTTGTTGGGTGTTACTGTTAAGCCTTCTGTTCTCAGTCCAGCAGTAGTTTTCCATGTCTCTCAAAATAAAAAAATAAAAAATCTAATTAAAAATAAAAAGGAAGGGAGAAAAGTGGGGCGGGGGGGAACTGTACCTTTAAAAGTTTATTGTTGTCTTTCACTGTGTACCATTTTGAAATACCTTTCATTGAAATACAATCAATGTATGCAGTGGCTTTCTGATTTACAAAATCACCTTTGCTTCATCTCCTGTGTTTCTTTCCCTTCTTCCAGGTACACGGGGATCTTTCCGCTGGCCATGGACTCCTGGTGGAATTGATAATTACGTTCCAGCTGGTTTTTACTATTTTTGCCAGCTGTGATTCAAAACGAAGTGATGTCACTGGTTCAGTAGCTTTAGCAATTGGATTTTCTGTTGCAATTGGACATTTATTTGCTGTAAGTTAATGGCTTCTCTTTAAAAAATAGACCCCTTGTCCCTTTATGACTACTTCAGCAATAAATGGAAACTTCCGTGGCCTTTATGGCTGCTATAGCTATATAGCTGCTATATTCTTTATGGATCCATGCCAAAACCCTTTGGAATAGCAGGAGGGTCCCCTTGGGTAGGGTGTTGCATCAGAGCTTTTCTGCCTGTTTATGTGATGACATTGTTAATTTTGTGGTAAGACTCAGGAGAGCGACAATACTTGCTGTTAAGATTAGAAGCCGTGAAAAAACAGGGTGTCCCCATAGGACAAGGACTAGCCGAAATTGAATAAATACCTTCAAGGCTTTAATAACAGGTAACATTTTGTCTCTGCTTTAGATCAATTACACTGGTGCCAGTATGAACCCAGCTCGATCATTTGGACCTGCTGTCATCATGGGGAGATGGGAAAACCAATGGGTAACTCTGCTTTCATACTTCCTTCACCATAGCGACAAAGAGCTATCAGGATTTTTCATACATCATTTGCTTTTAGTTACCTATCCCAGTACATCCCATAGAGACCATCGCTGAGAGAGACAGGTGCTGACCTGCCGCAAGCTTTGGTAGAACTATGCTTCTTGCCCAGGACTGCAGTGCGCTATGCAGCGCACTGGAGTAGCGTCTTGCTATTCAGGGGCCGTTTTGTGGAGGTAGTAGCTGGGGTAGAAAGGAAATCATACAAAGAGTTCAAAACAAAAAGAGCAATCCAGCAAGACTGAAAGAATTGAACTGCCGGAAAGAAAAGTCCTCCGAGGCAGATTGCAACCCCTCCGGTCGCGCTGGTGAGAAGTTATGGAAGTAATTCTGTCAGCTTCACATTTCACCTGGTTCTGCGGCAGATTGGGGCAGACGTATAAAATGAGAGCAGAGACCCCCTGTGATCTGGTTCCCCGGGGAGAACCTGCCTCAGCAAATGCCCACAGTGCAAGATGAAGAGGTTGCAGTCTGGTCTTTGCAGACCAGACCAGATGTTACCTGCTTCAATTTGAAAGCATCAGCTTAACTAGGAGTATTTGCGCAGGAAACAATTTGACAAACAGATTGTGAATGATGCAGTCATTTTCTATAGCATCCCACTATTGAACTTATTAAAAAACAATTCACATTTTATAAGGGAGAGATGGATTGCAGCTCAGCCTCACCTAATTAAAGACAGGGAAAGCACTTCCAGGGACGCTTTCGATGCGAACTGTAAGAGCTGCATATTACACTGCATATAAGGATTTTCTTGATTTTTAAAGTATGAAGCCCACATTGCTCCCACTGCAGCTAATAACAGAAATAGCATTGTCTTCAGGCCCTAAGGCTCCAATTCTGCAAACACGATACCATGTGTAACTTTGTTCCCAAGAGTTATCCTATTGAGGCAGATTTACCCAGTTATCAGTGAACGGCTTGTTCATACGAAAAACTGCTGTAGTTTTTCACAAGATTAATTATCCATACTCTGAGGGAGCCTGTAATTTATAACTAAAGCTGTAAACAATAAACAAATGTACCATGGAGAAACTTGCAGGAAAAGCTTAGTTACTGTCCTGGTCACTTGGAAAGATGGCCCTTTCTCCTCCTCCAGGGCACTGACATTGGTATGCCATTGACAGGAGCCCGTGGGCTTCTGCACCTACTAATGTTACAGAACTGCTGCCTGTCATGCTGAAATACATGTACCTACAAAGTTGTGTCTGTCAGTTGTATTTTCTTATTCAAGTTAGATAATCAGGTAGCTGACTGCCTGTTGTGCGGTGTGGGATCAGAAGCCAAATTTGGATTATTTTGGAAATACGAGTCTGAAATTCTGAAGCAGAATTGTTTGTGCCTACACAGGAAAGGCTTTGTTTCCTTAAAAATTCATTCTCACCTTGGGTGAAATTGCAAAAAGAAAATCAGGTTTCTTCACTGATGTTTATTTTGTGTGTCATCTTGCAAACAGTCCATATATGTTATCTACAGCTGGCAATATGCAATGAAAATTTAGAGAAGACCTCTTGGAAAAACAGAAAAGGTGACCTAGGACTAATGCCATTAACTGCCTAAGAGACTGCCTTTTGACCAATTTCATATGTGATTTTAGAGCAGTCACTTAACTGCTGAGCGCCAGGTCACCATCTGTGAAACCTATGGTAGCTACACTTTTCTGCCACATAAACTGGTATGATGGCAGATTTCATCCCAGTTCATGAAAGCCAGGGAACTATGTGACTACGCATCTCTGGAAAGCAGAGTTAATTTGAATAACTGGGCCAGGGTATCTTGCAGAAAGTTTTCTGGGTGAAGCCTGAAGTAACATGCTTTTCTGTGATACCCTGTATTTGCTCTAGAGCTTAATGCCTGTCTCTTTTCCACCTCTTTTTGCAGGTATATTGGGTGGGACCAATAATAGGAGCAGTCCTTGCTGGTGCTCTTTACGAGTACGTCTATTGCCCAGACGTTGAACTCAAGCGCCGTTTTAAAGATGTCTTCAGTAAGGCTACCCAGCCGTCCAAAGGGAAGTACACCGAGGTGGACGATAACAGAAGCCACGTAGAGACCGATGACCTGATCCTGAAGCCTGGCATAGTTCATGTGATTGATATTGACAGGGGTGAGGACAAGAAGGGAAGAGATCCATCCAGTGAGGTGTTGTCTTCTGTATGACTAGCAAGAAGCACTGAAAACAGAGAGCAGCCTGCTAGCACGTCCACAGATATCCTTCCACCTATTAAAGAAACAGATCTCCTCTAGACTGAGCCTCTACCATTTCTTAAAAGGTATGGTGTGGGCAGCTGCATGGTAGTAGTGTCACCAAGCCATACGCCTGCTCAGTTGAAAGATTAGGACTTTGCTATAATTAGGATTCCCCATCTATTATTCCAAATTAAGAGTTGTTCCTAGTATTTTTCCTTTCCTTCTTTCTGGAGCAACCCCAAAATCAAAAAAAGAGATGAAAGCGTTCTCCTTTGATAGATCAGTCAATAATGAGATAAAGATAGAGATGTTTAACATTCAGATTGACAGTTAAGACATATCAGGAAATGCCTATAGACATAAAGACCTACTTATCAGATTGTTCTTCTGGCACTTAATTGGCTGTTGTCAGCTCCGATTAGAACATCTTATCCATTAAGCATTCTCTGCAAGGTTCAGGGACAGCACCAACAGTATTTAAGAGTTTTATCCACAGTCAAGCAAAGGAGTATTGTTTCCATTCATGTACATCACTGTTGCCTTGCAAACTACCTATGAAAGAATGATACTTTAATAGGTCTAAAAAAAATCAAAACTCTTGCCAACCCTTCAAATTTCATTCATGTGACTTGCAGTATAAATATATTACCTTCATCCCTTCCTGGGAGTAAATACGCTGAAATTGAATGTTAAAGTCCACTGTAATAAGGCTGCAAAGCATTTGACTGTCCTTCATGCTCCCTCTTGTCATCTATCTGATGAAATATTCTCCTGGGATTTGACTATTGACCATTTAGTGTAAGCAGACTCTCAAGGTCATGCAAAGAATATAACGGCTTTCCTGTTACTTAATAACTCAAATAAAAGATATCAGAAGAAAAGAAGGCGTATCTGTTTTCAGTGCACTTGTTCAAATACACATTTCTGTGCTAATTTATGTAAACTAAGGGTTTAAATTACTTACCTACTTTCTTACAAGATGGTTGGAGATGTGGGGTTTTTTAATTTATTAGGAATGTAGAGGGTTTTTAACTTTTAACTGTATTGAAACACTGATTGGGAAATATTTTTTTATAACGGATGATAAAAATATGACCGCTACTGGCTTTTTGTTGTAACTGATGCCTAAGTATTTGAACAGGATTCATGCTTGTTCCACTGTTCATACGGTCTTAATTACACCTCTGGCAAAGGTTTCTTCATCTGTTGTTAGGAGAAGATGCAAGCACTTGCAGGGCTTTCTAGGGGGAAAGGGACATGAAATATGTTCAGTAATCAATCTTTCCCTTATACAAGTATTTTGACAGACATAATCACTCCAGCAGAACATTTCTGTAAAGCTGTTACTGACTTACTGCTTTTGTTTCTGATCAGTGGCTTTGAGTTTCATAATATGCAGCTGCAGAGCAGTCAGGAGCATGGTATTATTACTGTAATTGTATAGTTTTTATTTTGAAATTGAAAAGCTACTCCTGCCTATTTAGCAATAAGAGGGGAAAAAAAGCATTAGCCCTGGCTGTGGGCTGTAATAGCCTTGTCTGCTCTTTGACATACTCTACATGCAATCTTTATTACAGGGAATTAGATGTTTCTAATGAGATAATAAACCACCGCTACACTCAAATCTGTGCACTATGATCCAAAGGCAATTCTGCTATCCCATCTCGCAGCACTGTATAGTCCCAGCATGTCGTGCTGTACTCATTTTCCCAGTTTCACGCTTTTCTTGTCTTAAACCCTGTTAGAGTGTGGCACAAGCTCCCCGCATTGAGCATGAGATTCATGACTCCCATGCCTTTGCAGTTAGACCTCAGTATCTCCACTGCACCCCCCAGGCACTGCAGGTGGCACACAGAGGTGTAGGACAGGGCTTCCTTGGGTGACAGCCACGGTCCTGACACGTGAGCCCTCCCACCAGACACGCTTCCCATCACATACCTGTTGCAGCATCACGGCAGCGGCTGCCTGTCGAGTCTAGCAAAACAGCTGGTATTTGTCCTCAGCTGTGCCCAGCACACTGTCAGCATCACAGTTCAAGGGCATGAGCATGGTTAGGGACCTGCAAGGGACAATGTCAAATAGCAGATAAGAGCTCTTCCCCACAGCAAGGACTAAGTCTCCTGGGGAAGGGCAACGCAAGTGTGGTGTTTAGACCCCTGCATGCCTCTGCTCAGATGGGTAAATACCATGCTAAATAGATGCAGTGAGAAAAATCAAAACTTTTGCGTTTTTCTTTTTGTCTTGGCATTTGCTCCGGCTTTTTTTTCTACCCCCCTCCCCCCAGTTCTGTATTTGTTAAAGGGACATTTTGATTAAATCTTTTGCATGGCTTAAACAAGTAAAGTCAAGAGTAATACACATAGCACTGGTGGATTATTAAGCAAAGGTTTGCATTTTTGTATTTGAAGACACTCCTAAGGAGTTCTTGATTTGTGAATTTTGCATGGTACTGTGTTATTTAAATAAGAAGCTGTGATTTGTTTTATGCTTAAGGGTCCTTTACACAAATGGCTTGATGCGTATTTACCTCACCCAGCCTGATTCTGCTGCCGAGGTGAGCATAACAGGAGCATAGCACCAGCCACCTCAGTTAGGAGGATTTTTTCCCTTTAAACACTCTGCACTAATGAAGTGTGGCAAACACTCAGAACCAGTCCCGGGAGAAATCCTGGCTCAGAGAGTATCAAAGATAAGATACTGAGGCTTCTGAAAAGATTAGGGAGAAGAAGGGAAGCTAAAATAGAGACCACTAGACAGTAAAGGATGTTGCCATGCCACTGGACACTAGTAGGAAAGCAAGATATGGTAGGTCTGCTCCTGCTCCCACAGAACAAGACTCACAGAAGACTTTGTCATTGACTACAGCGGAAATGATCCTGAGCTTTTTTGGGGCCTGATGGCTTCTCTCATGTGCCTGACTGTGTTTTTCCTAATATCAGAGTCTTTCAACAAGATACTTAATTCTGGAAGGAGATGCGTTCTACTTGATGTTGATGACCCACCCTAAAGTA
The DNA here is from genome assembly GCA_003993805.1 of Himantopus leucocephalus. NCBI lineage: Eukaryota > Metazoa > Chordata > Aves > Charadriiformes > Recurvirostridae > Himantopus > Himantopus leucocephalus. Next base: position 115,428,892 of record RSEF01000002.1, on the reverse strand, counting down.
AATCCTTAAGAGTGGCCATCATCACAGATGGTTCTGCCCCACCACGAGAGATCATCATTCATTTAAGGGAACATCACTCTTCAGCATCCCTTAGGACTTGATTTAGCTTTGACTTGCAGGGATATGTGCTTCTCTTAGTTGTTTTGCAGTGGTATCATCACTGTACGATAGTCACATTTGGTTAAATAATAGACTAGCATGACCTTTTATGGATTGGAAGTATTTTTGCTTTAAGATGATTTTAAAATATGTACTTTAATACCATTTGAGTGAGATTTATGTTCTAAAGACCTTCAGCTCTAAGCTGCACCTCATAACATAACTTGGTGTCCTCTTAAAGTATTTCTTGGTTGGGTGGGAAATGGTAAATGTCTTTTGTTTATGATGGTGGATGGATATCACAGGAAGTCTGCCAGGCACATCATCATTCTAGGGTCCTAAAAAAAGCATGAATGAGTCTCTCAGTCCTTCATGATGGCACGATTGTTTCCAATGCTATATTTGCACTTTAACAAACATGTTCAAAAGATTTAATCTCTGGATTTTAGAAATGAAAGGATGGAAGCTAAAGGTGGTTACACTGAGGCACACAAATACTTTTTGGGTTGCGTGAACTCTGAGTTTATCAGCCAAATTCTCAGGGAAAAAAAAAAAGAAACCCTGCAGTATTTGAGTTGTCATCATAACCCTTCTCCTGTTGAAGTATTTGGGAGCTGTATCTTTCATTCATTCAGTGGAAGCAGGAGCAAGACTTATCTCATGCAGTGTTTAGGCTTGTCACGTGTATTTGCATATGAGCTTTTCAAAATGTGTTTTATTTCTGATTATTAATAATTGCCACAGTATCTGCTTAGAAACCTAGATGGCCTTCAAATTTCCACCTTTCTAGTGCTTGGTGGCAGAGCAGTTGCGGCTGTGCTCTGCAACATTTTATCTGCAGTCTGTGTAACACATTCAGGATATTATACACCATCCAATATTTTTAATCTAAATAAAATATGTGAAAGTTTACATTGTGAACCTTTCTTTCCAAGGTGAGAGATGAAAACACCATGCACCATTTTTTTGTATCTCAAATCAACTTGTGTGTATCTGAGTTTCTCAAGGACTTAATATAGACAAGATGCAAATATAGACTGAACTATTCGTTATCCACTTACGTGATCTAGATCATACTGTTGCAGTCTGTAATTTGGGACAAATGAGGTAAAGCAAACTATGTACGTGGATTTTTTTCCACAAATTGTTGAAATGCTTAGTCACCGTGATATCAGAACTAATTTTGTAGGACTTAAAGTTTCCGTATGTAACATTTGCAATAATCTACTGAAAAATACACTATGAAATAATACATGATTATCTGGTTCCCACTTGTATTCTACTATATCTCACACTACTGTTGCAAATAAATTACCTGTTTAAAAAAAAAAGGCATCATGTGGTCACTGGAAACATTTAATGATCCTAAAACTCGGAACTGAAATATAAGGAAAAATCCCAATCCAGCCAATACAACATGTCTAAGAGGAGTCTGGAAGTGTGTGCAATTGAGAATGAATGATTTACTGTGGAAAATATTCACCAGGGAAGAGAGATGATTGTGAATGAGATTTAATATCTTTATGGAAACAAGCTAACCCAATTAAAGCAAAAATTCTGCTGGTATACGTACATCACCAATTTCACCAGGTGGTTGTAAAACTCATAGGACTAGTGCAGAGCTAAGGTTTTGAAAAGTGATCAAAATGACAATGGCACTTCAGAGTCCTTTTGCTAAAGCATGGCTTGTGAGACCAAGCTCCCATGAGGAACTTCGGTAATGGAAATTGGGTCCTGTAGCAATTACATTTCTGGTTGTCTGGTTCCCTGCTTGGAATGCAAAGTTTAGCTCCTAAGACATGTATGACATTCATGGAGATGAATTAGAATCCTGAAAATTATTAGTATGAAAACTCATCCCCTGGGATAGCATCTAACCAGCAGAAAGGTGTGACACCAGGCTCATACCTGAAACTCACCCCTTGCAGTGCCTTCAGCTTCTTCATATCCAAGCTCCAAGAGCTCCAAACACCTCTCAAGAGACTTTGCGGGGTGTGTGTCTGTGCGCGTGGCATCTAATTTACCACACAGGTGCTCTGTACCTTACTGAAACAGGTTCCCAAGGGAATTTAGGCAGAACTAGTAAAATTATTTTGGGGTCACAGTCACATGAGGCAGGAGCCACTTGGACATTTTGAGACACTCACAAAACAGGAATCTATGTGTCTGGAGAGTTAGAAAGGCAAACAAGTAGTGATGCAGCTGTCTGCAGGGTTAAGATGAAGAAAGGTCCTGGGAAGAACAGAAAAGCAACAGTGTAGGCAAGAGAGATCTTTACAGTGTACTTCTTACCCAGAGGTTACTGGCACTGTGGTATCACTTATGGGATTAAAACGTGGTTCCTGTTGTATGAGGGCATGCATGTAGGCTTGTGGATCACATCTGAGCTATCAAATGGGAGAGGCTGAGCCGTGCTGGGTCAGTGATGTCCTTACTCTAAGGTTCAGCAGCGACAACTACAAACAGCAACTGTGGCCCAGTCATCTGCTTAAAAAGAGAATTTAGAGTGTAGATATTCCCAATATCAGCTTCCTTTTAAACCCTCCTTTGGCTTTAGGCTCCTTTATCTGTTGCAAATTGTGGTGTACTGCAAACATTATAAGCTGCTTTATTTATATCAGACTGATAGCTGTTATCTTGGCTATTAATTTCTTTTGACCTTTCTTGCCTCATTAGAAAAGCAATCCTTACAAGTACAAAGACTGTGGCATAATCTGGCTAAAAAAGCTATCACAAGGTTCTTTTGAAAGGTGAAAGGAGCTTATATTATTTGTCTCTCACCTTGCCATGTGTGATGGGGAGAGGCAGAGGCTTTCTGCCGCTGTGCCTGACAAAGAGTTCCCAACCGCCCTTCTCCACTCACGCACAGCAATGACCTGCCTGTGATGTTCCATCCCAACTTCCCTTTTGGTATGAATCTTCATCAAAAGCTCTGGAATTCACAATATGTGTAAATGTTCATATTAATAGACTATATGTGTGCTCACACACACATATGTGAAAGATATACAGAGATGCACAACTTTGCACAGCCATTGGATTTACTTCTTCCCAGCAGTGGACAAGATCAGTGGGTAAAACCATGGGAGATCAGCTGCCATTTGAGATTCCTGCATGCCCCACTGGGATTCTAATTTATTTCCACTTATTTGGGAGCCATATGGCTTTCAACTTGAAGAGGGGTCACGGCTGTCTCCTACTGCCATGGAGCCAATTGGGTTCTGCTGCTCTTCCCACCAAGGTTCATTTGCCATAAGGCTTTTTTTTTCCACACTTGAACCATTTAAAAATCGATTACCTTATACATTTTGGAGCCTTCTAGCATGAGGAAATATTTTACCATTATCCCACTCTACCTTAGGGAAAGGCTGAGAGAGCTGGGACTCTTTAGCCTGGAGAAGAG
>RSEF01000002.1:115404870-115425290 GCA_003993805.1 Himantopus leucocephalus | reverse complement strand
CCACAGTCCCAATAATGATAGTATCAGAATCTTTTTAGCAATATAAGGCCTGCCCCTCATTGCAAAAATGCTGCTGACATGGCTCCTGTGATATATTCTTGATATATCTACATCTTTTCACCCCAAGATAGGATGTCTTTGCATGTACCCACTGTCTTCTGCTCACTTGTTACAGTACACTCTTCAAAGCGGTGTTGTGTGCTCCCTGGATGTAATACACTAAGCAAGAGAAATTACAGATTCCTTATAACTGTGGCCAGAAATGCTAGCTTTAAGCTTAACAGTCCTGTAAGCTTTGAAACACTCACTTAAAAGCAACCCAAAGAAAGACTGCAATGGTGAGAGGCAGCGCGGGGAGGGAGAAGCCAGCAGACAAATGAACGTTTGGAAGATGGAAATAGAAATACTAGAAAGCCTCCTTCACTTTCTTCAGTACACGAACACCGTGCAGTCTCAGAGGGGGAGCAACCGGCACTTCTCATTCCTGGGAGAGATTTGCTGGGCTGTGTTGAAGCTACAGCTGCAGTGTGCCCTCTTATGGCAACACCAGTTGCTTTCTCCCTCAGTTTCGCACAATAGTGTTGGGGGAGGGGGGGGGGGGGNTGATTTTTTTGTTCTCTTTTTTTTTTCCCTGAAAAAGAGACACGGGAAGAAAATACTAACTCGGCATGCTGTGGCGTGTTTAGAAAACAGGCTTGAAACTTCACGTCCAGAGCATCAAGCAGTGCCCCATCTGACAAAGAAGATGAAATAGTGAACAAAACTAAATAAGAGGCTAAATGTCATCAGGTTTAGCGTCTGCTCATGACACATATGGTTTTCATGCCAAGGTATACGTAAAGTGAAAGAGGATTGTTGGTTAAAGGCACTACATTTAACAGATAACATCGTTAGTTGACTGAATGTTTCTATGCTGACTCCATTGCAAGCCAGGCTCTGCACATGTTCCTCTGGATTGCTGCAGCATTTCAGGTAAGAGGATGACTAAAGTATTGTCATTATTTTGTAAATATTCTATCATTAGACCTGTTTTGAAGACTGTGTTCCCATGGCTTCCTCTCCCACTGCTTCCGGTACCTTGTTTTCCTCTGATGTTTTGCCTTATTACTTCTCAAACCTCCCCCCTTCACCACCTCAGAGCCCCCCGTTCCAATGCAGCACTCCCACAGCTCCCGTGCATTCCCAGCAGGACTCTCCTCCTCTGCTTACTGAGGATGCTCCCAGTCTAACAGAATTTTCCAACCCACAAAATCATAGTTGGAGTACTCTGGGACTCATACAGCCCATCCTTTCACATCTTTCGTATCAGAACAGCCACATCATTCTTGCTTATTTGGTATTGCCCCTCTGCTCATTGAATGTTTAAAAGCACACAGAAACCCCTGAGAGCTCAAGGCAAAAGCTGCGACTGTGGCATTCATGCCTTTTACTGCAGTGGCTTGGCACTGTCAAATAAAAGAGGCATGGGGAAAACCTTTCCCCAGTTTCTTGGTCAGCCTTGGAGACCCAATATATTCTGACCATTTCAAGCTTCCAGTTCCAAAACTGATCTAACCTCATGTGCAGGAGGAAAATAAATGCATTCCCCTGCCAGGCTCCTGGCTTCTCCATCAGAATAAGACCTGGCACCACATGGCGGTACGTGCGAGTCCTCGCCCATGACACTGCATGCTCCGAGCACAGACTATTCCTGGGATGACCTGTCGTCCTGGGGTGCAGGTTCATAATGGTGCCCAGGAGCCACGCACACACATCCTGGTATTTCTGACTGCAATGTATTTGTCTTTCTACTTTCCCTCTGGCTCATTGCCTTTTATATTTACTTCAGCGTGCCCATTCACCTTAACATAAAATAAAACAAATAAGAAAACAATCTAAACGCTTTTTCTGTCAACCAGTCAGCTTCTGCTGCAGCTTATCCTGCTGCAGTTCATCTTCCTAAAATCTGTCCTTCATTATGATAATATAATAATCTGAAAGTTCCAATACCTCTGATTATTGATGCTAAGACCGATGACACTTACTACCAAAAGGCAAAGTGGTCTTTAGAAACCAGAAACGAACCTGCAGGGTCTCTTTGAATTTCAACTGTACCAAACCCCACTGGAATGGTGCTAAAAACCTGTGATGAAGCTATCTGAAATGTCACAATTATCTTGGCCCTGCTTGCCTTAGAAATGAGGAATGTAAGGTGATGATGTCTAGAGTTACAGCATTTCTGCCCAGCCCTTGGGAATACAGTTCAATGACCCTTAAATGATAATTTTGTACTTTCTATTTGAAGATTTGACAGGAATTTTGTAATTAAGTCAGCTTCTGTCACCAAGTTACAGTTTCTACGTCATAAGAAATGCTTTTTCTGGTAGACAGGGAGCGAGGATGTCAGAATCCGGCCCTTCTTATTAACCTGCACAGAAACAGTTGAGAGCTTCACTGTTTAGCATCATCCCCCCTGGTGTATGTTTGTTTGTTCTTCAAGTCTTGCATTTATTTTACTGTTTACAGTAAGGTTTGTGCTGTGGAGGAAACTGCTGGTGGGGAAGCTGCAGGACGAACAGAAGGGTTTTTGTGCCTTTGAGATGTTCGTTCACATACCCTCAGCTTGATATGCAGCAAACAAATGCTTCATTTAATTAGGAACACAGGCCAGGAAAGGATCTTGTGGGCTACAGGGCCCAGTCCTTTACTGTCTCTGGTAACCATAAAACATAACACTTTCTACCCTACACATCAATCTTTCTTAAGTGACAAGTAAGTGGCTTTTCTATAGCTGCTCTAATTAGAAGTTTGGTCCAGAGCTTACAGGTCTCAAAGCAAGAAAACTTCTCTTAATTTCCAGGCTGAATTTATTCATGGCTAACTTAAACTCACCTGTTCTTTACTAACAGATCTTGGTTTACAAGACTGTCCTAGTTTGAGCAACACAGGACTAATTTCTCTTCTAACGCTTGGGAAACCTGCACTTTTAGAAGACTCTAGTGTCTAAATTTGTGAAAATATTTATTTTGTAGCCAGCTATGGTGTGTGGGTTTCAAGGTCTCAGTGTTTTCAAGGTAGCCAGGTGCAGGGATGAGGAGGAGCAAGACCTGAGCACTTGACCCAGGCTGGCCAACAGGATTATTTCATACCATGAACAGCACATTCAATATAATTAGAAAGTTTGCTGGGGAGTTCTCTCTCTTCCTTGATGGTGGCAATCCTGAGAACTTCTTGCCCCGGTGCTGGACGCCTGAGCCCTTCCCTTCCTCCCGAAGCCGTAGTGCTCACGGTGTCCGACATTTGCTGTCCACTGCTGGGAGTGCACAGCCTCCTACTGATATGATTGGCTGAGTATAATCCTTGTGTATTTTATATTGATATCGGGATCAATACTGGTTCTTTAGTATTATTAATGTTAATTATTTAGTCTTATTCTATTAAATCTGTTTGTATTATAACCCTTGGGTTTCCTTGTTTTTTCCCAATTCCCCTTCCCGGGTGGGGAGGGGTCATCGGGTGATAGAATAATTGTCGAAACGACAATAAATTGTTATGGGTTTCTCAAACCATAACAAATACCTCTTCTTCCTTCTGTTTTATCATACCCTCCCCATCTTTCTCAATGAAACTCCTTCTTCCTCCTTGGGTCCTCCTCTCAGTTGCCTTCCCCCGCAACCTGCCCGTACATTTGCTGTGTGTGAGTGCACAAAGCACAGCCCTTCAGCCCTCTCCTTCCCTGGGATCAGAATTGTGTGACAACCACTGGTGACCCCAGTGGCAAAAGGAAGGGACTGTGTCTCAGCCAGGAAGCCCATCACTCCACTCTCACCTCAGCTGGCAGCGGCTCTCAGTGAGCAGTTACGAGTTTCTCAGACTGCGTTTGCCTTCCTTCATTCTTCCCTTCTTGTTTTAACACACGTACAAAATGAAGTTGTGAACACTCTTACTTGAGTCATTACCTTAAGGCTTCTGGTTTTCTTCCTTAGCTTCCCCTCCAGCGGTCCCCAAAATAAAAGAATGAATTCTAACAGGATAAAAATAATATAGACCTGTGCAAGAAACAGGAAAGACTCTCACCCAACTGAGTGCCAATAGCTGCCAATTCTAGTCTCTTGATTTTTGCTTTCAAGGCTGGGAAACACTCCATATATCTGCAGGGATATAAACGAGCTGATACTGGATAACACTCAAATGAATATGTTCTATGAGAGTTGAAGTATATTTTTCAGAATATGCATACATAGTCTACTGAAGGACTATATCCAAAATTGAAACTGAGCCCCTATCGCCTCTTAACAACATCATGGAGAAAACCATCCTTTGTAATTCTCCCTAATTTAAGGAGAAAAAAGCAGAGGAAATTTAGGGGCAAATGGTGCTTAAACATATACTGAGGCGGGGAGTACACAGTGAGGATACTTGGGCATTGCGGTTGGTCTGGAGCACTGCGTTGCCTCCACTGCCTCAACCATTCACACCACTGACAAGTCCCCAGGGAGCTCCTTGTTTGTGTCGGTATTCACAGAGCATTCTTCTCTCTATAAGACATCATAGGTATTCAGAGTCCCAGTCCAGAGAGATGTTGTCTCCTGTAATCAAAACAGTGTGGTGGTACGGTGGCTCACAAGCTTCAACAAATTTTGCAGATTAATCATGATATAATTTTTTTATTTTTACTGGAAGCAGTCTCTGGGCTTTCACAACTGATGAAGGCTGGAGCGTGCCTCTATGTGTGTGTTCCACTTGTGTATGCTCATTTCAAGCAAGGATCCGCTTTCCCCCAAAGACATTTTGCTGTGAAAATCGTATTACAATGGATCTGTGTACACTCATGATGATGACTATGATAATTTATCTAAGGTTACCTACAAACTTCCTTTCTTTTAGTAATGAAGTCTGTGGATTTGGGTACACCAAGAAAGCAGAATATCATCTGCAGTGACATATCAATAAAAAGTGGAAATCAAAAAATTTATTTCAGTAGAGGAAAGTATTTTTTAATTTGGTAGAGGAGAGAAAGGATGGACGGAAGGAAGGAAGGAAGGAAGGAAGGAAGGAAGGAAGGAAGGAAGGAAGGAAGGAAGGAAAGATGCTGTCTTTAAGAAGTATTTTAAACTGTATAAGAAATTTTCGAGATTCCTAAATTGGCTCAACATGAAGACAATTTCTCAGATAAGAGGAAAATACCCTGCTATAATGGACAGATAAATCTGATTATGCCCACAATGCAAAGCTGTGGAATGTATAGTAACTGATTTTATTAAAGTAGGAGGGTTTCAGGCAAGAGTGGATCGTTATATTTAAGTTCTGGAATTATCACTAAGCAAGTTCTCTGATCTCTGCCACAAACCAGGAATGTTATCATAATCTATAAGGCATCACAGCAGCAGTTTGTAAGATGTTTAAAGCCCCCTACCTGCATTGGTTCAGCGGTTAAATGCAAGAATAGAGCAAGATTTTAGGAAAGTGTGTGGGATGATAGATTTTCTGTGGATAAATAAGGGAATGTGGAGGCTTCACAGCAACGCATTAGCATTGCCCAGTGTAACTGTCTCCCTTGAAGAGTGAGAGGTGAGGGCACACACAGTCCTTCCACCTCTTCATCTCTGTCCTGGCTGCCCTGATGGAGGGACTCAGCAACAAGTTTTAAACAAGCTAACTCAGGTGATGGGGACAGTCTAACAGCAGCACTGTTATAAATTTATCCAGGTGCAAACAGCTGATCCTGATGCCTGAACAAGGTTATTAAAAGCTTGCTCATATATCTTTGCATAATGCTTTCAAATGCAGTATAGACATGCTGTTTCCTTTAGGTATGTGAAGGGGTAGGTTGTGGTGCACTACTGGTGATGACTGGCAGCGTACCCCCCAGCCAGCCGGTCGTTAGGGTGTGTGGATCGTGCCATGCATTTGCTCTCCATTGAATGCAGTCCTGGGCAAGGAAAGTCATCCTCCCCCTGTCTGTTTTCAGGCAGCTGCCTGCCTGACATCAAGCATGCCTTTCTCAGTAGCTTTGGGCAGCAAATGTCCACAGTGGTGTGCTGGTGGTGGGCACTGAGGGTTTGCTCCTTTGCTTGACACTTTGGAGGAGGTGCTGCATCTCTGTAACCTTTTATGGAGCATGAATGCAGCGGAGTCTGCTACTTTCCAGTGGTAGGAAGGGACCAGAAAGGTATCTTGTGGGTACAACAGCACCAGTTATTCCACAGAGGACAGAATAGGGTGCGCAGGATTTCAGTGTTTCAGTGGCCATGCTTCTAATGGCTCTGAAAATCCATTGTAATTGCTTGTGACACCATGAGGCAGTTATTGAAAATAAATTATGTTAATTGAGTAGTCTTAGTTAAAAAGGACTTCACAATGTGAGACTGGAAGCTTAGGCTTGGAAGGACTCAGTGTATGTGTCACTGCTCATCCCACCACCTTGAGATCACAAGAAAGTTTCATCTGAGTTCTGCCAATCATGTAGTAAGGTTAACGAGAGGTCCAGAGGCGNGAGGTTCAGAGGCAGGTGGAGTTTAATGGGGTGTGAGCCCACCGGGGTGAGCTGAGCAGAGTGGTTCTGTGTCCACCCTACTGCGGGCAGAGTGGCCTCTTTCCTGGCCTTCTCCCTGTAGTCTGGTTAAGCAGTGCTTGGTGCGTGTCTCTAGTCCCTGTGTGGAAAACCCCAAGACCTTATGTGGAGGTTTCAAGGGGAACTGGGGTTCCTGGGCCCACGCCAGCCTGCACGACTGGGAATGATGGAAAGCCATTTCTCCCCTCTCCTGCCATCCTGCATTATTGTCTGTGCCATCCTTCTGCTTTCTCACAGGGGATAAAGACCACCAGGAAACACATTTAAAAATCATCTGTGGCACACAGAAGGAGAAGAGAGAAAGTTGTTGGTACATTTCAGCAAGCCTCGTTAAAAACATCTCTAGGCACTACAAAGTGCATGTTATCAATATGCATATGTGATGTCTCTGAGGCAGAGTTGCCTTTAAGGTACATATTCAGCAGGACAACATTTTCCCATGTGAGGCAAGGAACAACAGTGAATCATATGTGTGGGAGGGAAAAGCCTTCTGGCTATGTACAGTATTTATTCCCTTTTGTGTCTTGCTTCCCCCCTTCCCCTCTTTTATTAATGGCTTTTGCAATTACTGTTAACAGGGTATTGCTAGCTGGCAGAAAGCAGTGACTTCTGCGGTTGATTGTTTGCAGGAAGCTGGATGTATAGGGGAAGGAAACGATGCTCATGCACTGGCTTTGCTCACCCCTCCGACCCCCAAGCGAGAGGCAGCCAACGCGCTATTTGTGTTTGGCACTTGCCTCCCCTGCTGAATGTCACATTACTTGACCTCACATAAATACACATACAGATGTAGAAATACAGAAGGTGAGGCCTGCAGTGCACACATTAAAAATTCCTACTGAAGATGTCAGCAGGAGGCCCAGAGAAGCTGATTTAGATTTAGAGGGAATCTGAAGGAACAGTATGGTACCCTGCTCCACCTGCAGCCACTGGCTGGGAATAGGACTTGGGTTTTTATTTCTCACCCTATTAAAGACGGGTTTCACTCCAGGAACGTTAGCGCTGGAAAGCATTGCAAAAAGCAAGCAGNGCCCTATTAAAGACAGGTTTCACTCCAGGAACGTTAGCGCTGGAAAGCATTGCAAAATACAGGCAGATGCACTGGTGCAGGTGATGAATCCTATGGTATCTCAGGATGTTAGCCGAGATCCTGCTAAGCTGACAGGACAGCACTGGAGTTCGGCATCTACCTAAGTGCTCATCAATAATTGTAAAAGGATGTGAACAGTCACATGCTGTCAGTAGACAGCAGGTTGCCCATGGTTTTGGCAGTAAATTGAAGCCAAGCAAGACAGAGTACCCAGGAGGGTGTAGCTGTGATGGAAGAACCCCGATGTCTCAGCAGTGAACACGTTCTGGCAGTGGAGAGGTTATCCAGGAACCGTACCTCTAACACGTCTGGGGACTGGCAATCTGCTTCCCAGGGAAGGTGGAAGAGGTAAAGGGCAAGCCATTTCAGAAAAATGGCTGTTAGGTTGTTTTTAATAGAATTATGTCATCTAGGAGCAGCAGTACCAATATGCGTTGATGGAGAGCTTGTGCAGCTGTGACTATATCAGCCATGGAAACACATATATCACCAGTACAAAAGTAGTGGTGAGCTACAACTTCCTTACAGTTCCCTCTTCTCCTTGCCTTCCCTCCTCAGTTTCCCTTTGTTCAGCTACGTGTGGATTTAGATACTCCTGCTGAAACTGAAATGTCAGAATACAAGACATTGTATAAATACGGGAGTATAAGTGACCTAAATTTTAACTCTGAATGAAGCAAAAGAATTAAGAAAGAAACATGAAGGCTGACATCACCGAGCTGGCAGTGCTGTTGTTTGCAAACACTAAGAGCAGGCTAACTCTGATTGGTAAGTTCTGCTGTTTGCTCTTTTTTTTCTCTTGCTGGAAAACCAGAGGAGCGAGAGGGGAAAGGGTAGCAGGGAAAATGGGCAGGCGGAGTGAGCAGGATGAGGCTTCTAGGAGAGGCTGTGAGAGGGGTCGTAAGAGGGAATCAGAGCCAACAGCTCATTGGTGAGAAAAGAGCATCTGGAAAACAACTGAAAGGTTTTGAGGCATCAATGAGTAGAAATGGTTGGCAGTTTCCTGCCAGCATGGAAAGGATGTCATTCTTTTCTGCAGAAAATGCCCCTTTAATAACTGTCCATCACATAATATTTCTTTGAAAATTTCCAATTTTACCTGACTCTTATTTTAAATTTGTGTTGGGGAGGAATTGTCACGCAGCTGGGAGCTGACATTTCTGGCAGGCTCTTATCATTCACGTTTTCTACCTAGAGGCAAAGAGCGTGAGATCCTTCCAATCTGGGAGCTACAGCTGGGCTGACAGGGAGGCGCTGAGCCTGGCGCTTGCTTCCAGCCATCTGCCTGGAAGCCTCACACCATGGCAATTCTCTCCCCTTAGGCAAAAGTCAGGCTGACAAGAGCCTTTCAAGACGGCAACCAGCAAATCAAATAAAGTCTTTGTTCCTTCAGATTGGAATGTTTCCCTTTTCTGCCCAAATGAGACATGGATGTACAAACAATTTTGTGAGAAAAGTATGACTCTACCGATGACCTTAGAGAGTACAAAGGTCCTTTGGTAGCTGCTTGCCTGCTTTTCCACTGGCTTAATTTCCTGACAGACCAGTTATTTTGTCCCTGAATTTCACATGGTTGTAAGCGGGACCAGTTGCCCTGAGGAAAAGGGTCTCCTGTACACCATTCTGTCCCTGGGAGCACACAGAAACAAGGAATGTGCTTGGCTTCCCCTCCTCTCTGCCTCCTCACTGTGCCCATCACCGGCATCTGCTCTCCTCTTACTGTGACGGCTCTCTAGCTGACACAATTAAGCAGGGCACTGTAAAATGAGTATAGCCTGGCATCAGTGCTGATATACATAACAGACTGCAAATTTCACTGGCTATATTAGGGACCATTAGCCAGCCTACCTGACTCCTGCAGGGTCTGCTAGTTTCTGCAGAGGGCCCCACAGACCGAGCTCTATGAGCAGGTTGACCCTGCAGACTGCTTCCCACTGGAGTCCAGCTGGAGCATCCTCTAAGAGAAGATGCTTTTTAGCAACTAGGAGAAAGCTTCTTCATGATAGCCCTGAAAAATAAAAATTAACGGAGACTTGTTTTTCCGTTCTACTCAGAGTACTATGAGGTTTGGGCACTGATCTTCGAGCAGGGGGTAGGCCAAGTGGAGACACTCCATAGGAGAGCAACAAGAATGGTCAGAGGTCTAGAGGTCTAGAAAACTGGGTGCTGGAAAGACTGACCTAAATAATTCTTAGTCTGCAGAAGAGAGGCCTGGAAAAGTATACTGACAAATATGTAAAACAGTGTCCTCTGTGAGGGAAAGTTTAGGAAATAATGGATTACATTTCAATCAAAAAAACATATGAAATGCTAGGAAAAGCTTGGAAATTATAAGGATTAAGAATGTATTGATTGGAGAGTTTTCCAAGTAGGTATCCTTGGGGATCTTCAGGAACAAGTTAAAGATCTGTTAGAAGTGGCAGTTGATCCTGTCTTCGATAGGGGAAAGGACAAGATGGCTTTCTGATGTCCTTTCCAGCACAATGCTTTTCTGTTCTGTGCTCTGTGATAGAAAACCATGGGTTGGGTTTGCATGCTTTTTCTAGATGTTTGTCAGGAAGCAGATATGTAGAAGGAATCTGAATGTGTAGAGGGAAAAAAAAGGACGGGTAGAGGAAGTCTGGGAAGCTTCAGACAAACTAAACAGACTGAATCCTTAGCGGGGGAGGCTCCAGGCAGCTACTCACTGGTTATGCTAGGACCCAGGTGTATGCCTGAGAGTTGTATGAAAAATGTTCTGCGTGTGGGATTGATGTATCTGCTATTTTGGCTTTGCCTGCACAACATTTACCTGAGTTAAATAAACAAAGAAAATGCTCTAAGTATTGCTCTAAGATTGAATAATAAGTGGAACATTTCTTCTTTTGTTAGTAGCTTGTGTCCTTGCTTATTAAGTCTCAGGCTGAGCAGCCAAAGGGAGTGTTTGAGACATAAATGCCGGAGGGGATTCCCACTGCTGAAAGCAACCAGCAAGCAGCTTGAAATGTGCTACTTCTATTCCTGGAAGACCGTGATGATCAGAAATACAAGCTCGGTGTCCTTTGCTCCCTGCCCTCTCTTCTTTACCCCCTGCTCCTCCTTCATCCCCTTGAACAGCGTTCAGGAATTTCAAAACTCATCCTTCACTGCAAACCAGTGACCAATAAAGTGAAATTGTTCTTTTGTCTTTTTCTAACTAAATTAGCAGAGAACAGTTTTGGACAAACTCCTCATTTTAGTGAGTGGTAAGATGAATATTAAGATTTCTCCTGCGTCTCTGTCTCTTTGCCTTTAGATTCATTTTTTCAATCACCTCACCAAGGCTTCTAGGCCTTGGAAAAATCTACAAACTAAGAGTACAAGAGAAGTATCAAGTCTATCAAGATTCATTTGCCCTTTCAAAACCAAACCTATCTCTCATAAAAAAAGAAAGGGCGTGCTTATTCAATAACTGCTTACACCAGACCACCGTGTGTCTTTTAAGTCATTTCCTCATGAAAGCTTCCTCTGCTGCACCAAAGTCAAATCCCCCAGACAAAGCCAAGCTTTGTTAGTTCTAGCAAGAAGAAACAGGAGTTCCAGTGCTAAGGACAACACAGGAAAAAAATTCCTACCCCTTTCTCACATGACTGTTAAGACTGTTAGCCCTAGCACAGCTGCTAATCACAACTGCTTGCTATCACCCAGAGAGCAAGACACAGACTTTCAATCTATACCTGACACTTCCCAAGAAACTAATTTGAGCCAGTGCAGATATTGTAAAGTGCTCCCTTCGCAAAGCAACTGCATGACAGAGAGCTGATCTAATGTGGAATGAGCAGTGCTGCGCTTTACTTTATAACAACTCACTCCTGCAATTATTGCCAGATGTTTGCAAATGCTTTGTAAGTCTCCCATCTAACATTAACTGCTCCTTCCAAATTTTTTACAGCATTCAAAGACTGAGGGTGCTGTTTAGCTACTGCTGGCAAGAAAGAAAAGAGGAATTAAAGATCCCTTCTTCTTTTGTTCTTTCTGCTAATAGTAACAGGGATAAAACCACTTGAGTGACAGGGAAGTCCACAGTGCTACCGAGACACAGGGTAAGAATTTATTTTTCAGGTCTCTTATCTAAATGATATACTTCAGCCTCAGTAATGTGAGCTGCGCTTCTATTTAGTCATGTAATTGAAAAGCCTGATATTTCATTGCTGGTGTATGTCATAATATTGCAAAGAAAGAGCACCTACCTATTCAGATAATATTTATTCATGCACAGATTAAGTGGCTCAGATAAAAGTCTGTTGACGCCATTCCCTAATATACTCCTATTTGCAGGCAGCGGAATGATATGTATTGACCACTTCATCCTGCTTTGGAACAGCTGCTGGAGGATTTACCTGCAATTACCTACCGAAAATGAAATAAAAGATTAGTAGAAATAAGATGTCACTTTGGACTTAACGGCTCCTGTTGCTAGGGAAACCTTAGAGTTAGCATCCTGATTAGGGCAAAAATTGCTGTAACCCAGCTGAACCTTTGTCAGCATCAGTGTTCAGCGGAGCTGCAGATAGCTTGTTTGTCTGGCCAGGGACAGTGATTGCCCACTGTGGTCTCCCAGTTGACTGAATAGCCCTTTCTGATGGTGTCTCATCCAGGCACCAGCTTACAAAGATACATAGCAGGGACTGTGTAACTGAATTACACAAATACACCACCAGTGTGATTAGATGGATAAAAGGGAAAGGCTGATGGAGAAAGGGAGATTAATTATGTTTAATACCCACTACCTGTAGTATCAAACAATTCAGAGCTATCCAGGCACCCAGTGCCTGCCAACCACTCCTACAAGAACACATTTCATACAGGAAGAACAGTAATAGAGGGACATCAGTCAAGTGAGGGCTTGGCAATAAAACCTGCAAAAGGGCTTGAAGCAGTGGAGCAAGGCCAAAGAAAATGAAAAGTATTCTCATATGCTTGTGCCTGGGCCTCCAAGAGAGGAAAAACAGGTGATTATGCAGAAAGCAATGGAGATGGGAAGGGAAAAAGAGTATTACATCTTCCTTACAGAAGGAGGTGTCACCTCCTTACACCGTCCTGAGGAAGAGACTCCTTTGCATTTCTGGAGTGTCAAGAAAACTAATTTCAGGAAATCCTGACTCTCCCCCTTTCTCCCATATTGGGGAACCCCCATACTGGGGAACCCTCTTTGAAGATCTCAGTGCCTGCAGCTTCACTTAGGGGACAAAGGTGGGTCCAGCACAGCACTCCTGACACTGTAAGACATTAAGCAGGGCCCTCACTTGGGTAATGGCAAGAGAACAGGTTTCAGACAAGTTCAGAGGCTTCAGAAGACAAGTTAATGTTTTTTATTTGCGGAGTTTGAAAGCTGTCGGGGATCAGTCTGTCAGCGTAACTGAATTAACTGCAATCAGTACTTGGCTGGGTTCAATGAAATAGATGCTGTTGTGTTTTTGTACTTAGAAATAACTTCTGCTTCAACTCTATTAGAGGTATGACTTTTAAAAATGCCCTCGTTCTCAAAAACACTGTAAGAGGGCTACTGTATCAGATGAGAAAGATGTGGGCCATTTTGGTTTTCAAAGCTTTTGCTAATGAAGTGCATTACCCATCATTTCAGCCAACACAAATACTGAACTTGAGCTACATGTAAATTAGAGTGTAAAACTATAAAGTTATCTCATATTTAAATGATTGGATTACTTTGTCTCTGCCCTTTGTAAAAGAATCACCAACCTTAAGAGAAAAAACGCAAATGCCGCATGATTAGTTCATGACCAGAAACACCAAAACAAAACCACTTCATTAGTTCTTTCTTCTTTAATGTTACCTAAGTGCTGACTTTTTAAAATAATCTGGGATTAATATCTTAAATATGCACAGACGTTCCTGCATTCTTCTATCCACAACTTCAGTACCAAAAGAAACATTATAAATGCCAGGACTGTAGGAGTGTTGAAAGGAAAATTACTTTCAGAGCTCAGGAAATACTGCTTGTCTGTGTGCTTATGACACTCATTTCTTAAAGAATTGCAAACTTTAGCACTGACATTTAATGGGTGTTAATAGTTGATCTCAGGTCTTTTTAGCTGCAGTGACTTAACCACTGCTTCCAGCAGCCCACCACATCTTTCTGTAGTTGAATACACAATGTTGTGTGGCAAAAAGGAGGGTGAGCCTGTTCCTTAAACATCACAGGTCACAGCTAAATGAGTCATTACACTGAAATTCTCTCACAACGTCCCAGCCTGTAAACAGTGAAGTGCCATTCAGCACTTGCAGTTACGGGAGCGCTCCGTTTCTAAAGAGAGAACTTAAATATTCAACTTTTTGCTCAGCTGGAAAACTCCCTTCTGCTCTCAGTAACTCTAAGCAAACTGTCATCTAATTGCTAAACATGATTAAAGCAATTCCTTTTATTGTCTTACAACTCTGCTTAATTCATGAAAATTTTCTTCTCACACCTTTTTTTTTTTCCATCAGCTGCAGGGAAGAGACTTTCCGTTGGAAAATTGTGTATGTGTATATATATATAAAATTATTTTAGTCTCCAGTAGTGATTGTGAGAGTTCATAGCAGTTTAACAGCAGAAACATTGCTACTTTTCAGCACATCAGAACATTTCATAAAAGTAAAGAATCAAAATGTTCTGGTTTGTAATATATTACAGTATATTCTACTCATAACTGTGTACCTCTTCTGTCCTAAGAATTAAAGGTTCAGTAGTAACAAAATAAGTGAATCTTATTATGTATGGAAATGCAGCTGAAGAGTTGTTGCTCCAGATATAATAAGAGGATTTCCTTTGTTCTTTTTCCCATGAGTTTTTGCAATTCGTTACAAGTTCAGTCAGAAGACAGTCCAAGGCATAAAAACTTCTGTTTAACCCAAATGAGTAAAAACATAAAATTGTTTTTATTACCTACACATCATACAATAGCACCGAGGTGCTCTTCACACCAACATTTTGGTGGGTTGACCCTAGCCAACAGCCAAACACCCACACAGCTGCTTACTTGCTTTTTAATTGGATCTCTCCCCTGATATTACGCTCTGAGAAATCTGGGTTCACTTTTGCTCCGAGTGGCCTTCCTGCTGTGTTCCTGCCTGTCAGTCCAGTAAGGACTGGTCAGCAGAGGGCCTCTCAGATCTGCAGAGTGTATACAGCAGTCAAGGTCTGCTGCATGCCTACTGCCTTGTATTGGGCACCCAACCAGAACCTTTTCACTCTCCTCTCCCACAGGGCAGGGAGAAAATAGGAGGAACCCAAGAAGACTCATGAGACAAAATCCTCTGTTCTTCTGACGGTGCTGGTTATGCTGTCCCAGAGGAAAAGAGGAAGATGGGCCACTGCCTTTGAGGAGGACACCATGGCTAAGACAGAGACCCACCTCCCAACTCCAGCGATCGCCCCAGTAAGCAGAAGCAACACTGGAAGCAGAGGTCAACAGGTTCATACCAGCACTCCTAATTAAAAGAGAAAGGGAGAATTTGTGGCTGCATTTTTCATTCCTGGAGTAGTTAAGTGCCCTTTTCATGGCAAATATTCACCATCAAAAAGCTAGGAAATAGCGCCAATCTTAGTAGCATGTGTAGTGTGTGGATGGAGAGTATAAAAGCCATCAGCAGAGCAAACATAAGCCATTTTTAACTCCAGACATAGAGGAAGTTCAGCATTATGTGCCTATCCATACGTGGTGCCTCATGACATTCAGAGCCACAATCCAAGCTGGGACAGGGCCTTAAATGAAAGAGCACCATGTTAGCTATGGTTTTCATGATATTTGCTATAGTCTACAACAAGTTCTGGAATTTCTGCTTCTGGGGTAGCCTTAAATTCTGAGCAGCTCGTATTAGCTGCTGATATTAGAGGAATTTGCACTGTAAGAACAGTAAGGAAATTCTGAAGCAGTGAAAGAAAAGGTATCTTCAAAACTAGGAAAAGGGAGGAAGGAGACCACAGCAAGGCACAGAAGAGCCTATATATGTCTAGTGAAGAAAATGCCTCAGTGTGTGCACCTAAATAAGGAGTAGTCAAAACAGGAATGTGATTCCATCAGAGTACTTTAGCAACAGAACATTTTCGTTCCTAGATTAAGTTTATGGATTACTAGAACTCTTTAAAAAATAATGATGAGACAGGTGCTGTCTGAGTAAAATGAACAACCACTGCACACAGAAGCAGCAACCTTGAGGAAAAACACATTTGAAAATATTCCTTGCAAGCATTTATCAAGCTACAGTTTTGCAGTTCTTTTCATGTTCCTTCTGTCCAAAGGATAGCTCCTGGTAATGTCTGTCCTGGTGATGAAGGTAAAAGTAAAATTTATACTCTGCAACAGAAAGGAAAAAGACATCTTCAGACTACTTTGAGATTTGGTAGCCTTGCACCAAAGGCAAAACAAAAACTAGAAGTGAAATCCTGATTCCATTGAAATCAATGGCAAAACCCCATATAATTCAGTTCTTTTAGGATTTTATACTGGAACGGCATCAAGAGACTGAGGATGCAGAATACGGGTATCAGTAGCCATCCCACCACAACAATCCTAAGTTTAATATGTGAGCTATAATATGGGTAGGTGACCCTGCTCAGATCCTACTGTGACTGATCTAATTACTTCAGGGCTAGTATACTGAGTGCAAGTGTAAGCGTAATCTAAGACACACACAGCAACAACTAATATGAATTAAATGAACTTTTCCAGATAATGACATTTTGCTGTGTCAAAGAGTACTCCGAAAAGAAAGCAAAGTAAGAGCTTTGGTGAAAAGTTCCACTTGTCCATGGGAAGACTCTTTCCTTAAAATCTGCTCTTTTTCTAATAGAGTCTGTCTTCCAAAGAGTGGAATTTGAAGCTGAACATCTGTGAAATGAATATTTTCAGTACATGCTAATTCAGAATGTGCTGTAGGCAAAAAAGGTGCAGCAGCTGTGAGCACCACAGGTTCTGGTTGGGTGCCAGTACAAGGCAGTAAGTAGGCAGCAGACCTTGACTGCTGTATACACTCTCCAGATCTGAGAGGACCTCTGCTGAACAATCCTTACTGGAGTGATAGGCAAGAAGACAGCAGGAAGGCCACTCAGAGCAAAAGTTACTGCAAGTTTCGTGGAATATATCAGAGGAGATAATTAAAATTAAATTAAAATTAAAAAATCAGAAGGTCTAAGAACGTTCACGATGAATAATCCAATGACTTGAAAGAGATGGAAAAGAATAAGTTTAAGAAACATCCACAGAAGCCAAGAATAAGCTTTGACCACTAGCAGGATTGGTTTTCTACTCAACAAAGAGACTGCACCTGGAAAAAGTGTTCGGCCCTGTGTTCCCTGTGTATGTGTATATATATAAATACAAGGGATGGGGAAAATATTGATTAAAAGATTCTGGTGTCAAAAGTGTTCAATAATTGCTTATATTAAACAAGCAACAACAGGTCAAATCTAATTTTGAGGACCTGTTGTGTTACATGTTCTATGTGAGTTAGACGTGACCATAGGTGTTATACGTAATGCTCTGTAGCCCTCTTTGAAAAGATTACATCAATTGAAAGACAGGCAAAAGCTAGACAAAAGGCAATGCTGTCTTCATTTCTGTACGTATACAGCTAGCTATACTTCGGAGCAGAACTGCAGAAGAGGAAGGGAGGGACTGGGGAAGGGGAGGGCTGGGAACAGAAGAAAAGGAGAAAGGGGCAGTGAGGAGGTACCTGCTGAAGATGAACAGGGCTAGCTGGGGTCAACAAGAAAGAGGGAGCCGCCAAGGAGCAGTGGCAGGGAGGGAAGAACAAGTCTGACTTGATTAAATCTAAGTGAGGCAGGAGCTGTTCTCGCCACTGCAGCAGGACGCAAGGTGGCACAGGTCACCGCTAGCCTGAAGAGCTGGAAAGACTGCTGATCACATCCAGTGCAAGCATGAGCAGGGTGTCCTGCAGAGCCCGTCTCAGCACACAATAAAATAGGGAAAATATACCTGATGCCTTGCTATTAGTGCTGCCTGTGTCCTGGAATAAGCCCAGGGCAGATAGGGAGAGAAAGAGTGAAACAAGGTACCACAAATGCCAGATATCTAGTGAATTAAAGCCTTCTTGAAAAGGTGAGAATGAAGAGTAGGAGCCAAGGCTCTTTTCTTGTCTCCAGTGGGACAACACCAGCTTTCACCTTTGTCTGCTCTCAGTCCAGGTAGGACTCCTGAACATGTGAACTTAAGAAGTACTGTCCAGTAGTTCTAAGTTCTCTCGGCCTTGTTCCTGAGTCCTTGGGGATGGAAGGAAAGTCCTTTACCTTTCCAGACCCCTGTACTTCTGATGATTTATCATCATGATATTATTTGAGCGTAAGATAGTTGTGACAAGATTAAAAAAAAGGCCTGAGAGCCTTCCACATGATCATGAGCCTAGGACTCTTGCATGCTTGCTCCCGAAGCCGTGACCCCTTCTCCCATCTCAGGGTTACCTGTGGTGACCACCCGCTCTTGCGGGGAGCTGGGTGTGCAGGAGCTCTCCTTTCTGCCCTGCTCCTGGAAAGATCCTAGTGCAGAGACCACAGTTCTGCTGCTAACTACCTTGTATTTCAATCTCCCCACTGACAGCAGCTGCCCATCTCCACTGTCTTTGGGAGTATTTAACTAGGGGAGTTTAAGTGGGAGTAAATAGATGCCATAGTGGAGCTGCTGAAAACAGTGCTCATTTCCTGAGCTAAAAACCCCCAGGTGTGGAGGAGACATGCTGGGGAACTGACCCTAGAAGAGATATATACACACAGTAGGTATGTATGTTCTCTCTTTCTTTCTCATTGTTCTTTAGGCTACACCCACCAAGTAGAGTTTAAGGTGTTTTTCTTACAATAAATACTTGTAGGGCTAACGGAGGGAAGAAGGGAGAACATTTTTTTCTTGATCAAGTTAAAAACAGTCCTACGCAAACCTGAGTAAAATGGATGAATATGCATATGCTAGTTTGAATATGTGGTTTGTCAGCTATTTGCCTACACGTATTTAACACCCACAGAAGGCCTAAGGCAGCAGCCACAGACTTTCTTCCACTTGCTTTTTGCAGAGATCTTACAGAAAGCCCAAAGGAGTTATATTACTGCCATTATGGTGCTATGAATGACTGATAGAAGTATATTACTCTCCAAAGAGTTGGTTGGCTTAATGTAAGCAAAAGTGCAACTAGTGCATAAAGACTTGGGACTAATTCTGTTAGATCCTCAGCTGTGGCCTTTTGGAGCTCAGGAAAGTTGGCTTGTGTTTGTTATGTAGTAATTTTCTTCTCTTTTCTTCTCTATCATGTGCCTCAGAGAGTGATAGAAGCTGCATCTTGGGCTAACTATGGTGTTTCAGTACCAATATGCAGGTGCGGATAACTGACAAATTAGGGAAGGTAATTCTTTCTGGCTCCTCCATCTTCTTGCCCTTCCTGTTTAAGCTAGATGGCAAATGAGTTTAATTTGGATTTGGTTACTCAGCAATAGCAGCATGCATATTTGTAAGTGGAAATATTCCCAGATTTTTCCAATTCTTGACAGAAGAAAAGGGTTTCTTTTTCTAGGACACTGTGTTCTACTATTTTAAAATAAAGTCAGTTTAGCCTGACTTTAGTGAAACCATTTAGTGAATGGTTTATTGTAAGTAAGTAGCAATTTTGATAAAATCTTAATTCCATTGAAATTAAGGGTAAAAGCAACTTCTATATGAAATTAATTTTAAGAGAAAGTGATATCTTATTTGTATACATCATTTCAGTTGGGGCTACAGTAAATTTATAAAGTTCTACAGCCATAATAGAGAGATGCCTGAGTGGCAAAACACATCATCATAGAAATATGAAGGAATATTTGTCAAAGGCTTGCATCTCACAGAAATCTTTGTCCACCCTCCACCACCCACCAACATATACCTGCATGACTTTGTAAGAGGGATGTATTAACTTATAGCTCTGGGAATCGTTTGGAGAGCTGATAATTATTGACGCTCTTACGTTTCTTTCTCATTGGTTTATCCCGTCTTCCTTTAAGACATCTGAGTATAGATAGGCGCTGACTATGTGACTGTTTCCTAATGGACATAGAATCATAGAACGGTTTGGGTTAGAAGGCACCTTAAAGATCATCTAGGTCCAACCGCCCTGCCATGGGCAGGGACACCTCCCACTAGACCAGGTTACTCAAAGCCCCATCCAACCTGGCCTTGGACACATCCAGGGATGGGGCCTCCACAACTTCCCTGCGCAATTTGTTCCAGTGTCTCACCACACTCATAGTGAAAAATTTCTTCCTAATATCTAATCTAAATCTACCCTCTTCCAGTTCAAAGCCATTACCCCTTGTCCTGTCACTACCTGCCCTTGTAAAAAGTCCCTCCCCAGCTTTCTTGTGAATGCCCTTCAGATACTGGAAAGCTGCTATAAGGTCCCTGGAGCATCTCCCCATCACCTTCACCAGGCTGAACAACCCCAACTCTCTCAGCTTGTCTTCATAGAAGACGCGCTCCAGCCCTCTGATCATCTTCATGGCCCTCCTCTGGACCCGCTCTAACAGGTCCATGCCCTTCTTATTTTGAGGTCTCCAGAGCTGGATGCAATATTCCAGGTGGGGTCTCACCAGATGGGAGTAGAGCAGCAAGATCACCTCCCTTAACCTGCTGGCCACGCTTCTTCTGATGCAGCCCAGAAGACGGTTGGCCTTCTGGGTTGCAAGTGTACATTGCCAGCTCATGTTGAGCTGCTCATCCACCTACACCCCCAAGTCATTCTCCTCAGGGCTGTTCTCAATCTATTCTCCGCCCAGCCTGT
>RSEF01000002.1:115360693-115404770 GCA_003993805.1 Himantopus leucocephalus | reverse complement strand
ACTCTTTGAGTGTGACCATCCAGCCAGTTCCTTATCCACCAAGCGGTCCATCTGACAAATCCATGTCTCTCCAATTTAGACAGCAGAATATTGTGCAGGACAGTGTCAAACACTTCACATAGGTCCAGGCAGATGATATCAGTTGCTCTTCCCTTGTCCACTACCGCTGTAACCCCCTTGTAGAAGGCCACCAAATTAGTCAGGTATGACTTGCCATTGGTACAGCCATGTTGGCTGCTACCAATCACCTCCTCTTTCTCCATGTGCCTTAGCAGTGTTTCCAGGTGGATCTGCTCCATGATCTTGCCAGGCACAGAGGTGAGACTGAGTGGCCTGTAGTTCCCTGTGTGTTCTTTTTTACCCTTTTTTAAAATGGGGGTTGTGTTTCCCCTTTTCCAGTCAGCAGGAACTTCACCAGACTGCCATGACGTCTCAAATATGATGGATAGTGGCTTGACAGCTTCCTCTGCCAGTTCCCTCAGGACCCGCAGATATGTTTCATCAGGTCCCATGGACTTGTGCACCTTCAGGTTCCTCAGCTGGTCTCAGACCTGGTCTTCTCCAACAGTGGGAGGTATCTTATTCTTCCAGCCCCTGCCTTTGCTTTCCGCAACTTGGGTGGTGTGGTTACAGCCCTTCCCAGTGAAGACTAAGGCAAAGAAGTCATTGAGTATCTCAGCCTTCTCCATGTCCCAGATGACCAGGTATCCCGTTTCCTTCCTGAGTGGGCCCACATTTTCCATAGTCTTCCTTTTGCCACTGATACACCTATAGAAGGCTTTCTTGTTCCCCTTGACACCCCTGGCCAGATTTACCTCTATATGGGCTTTAGCTTTCCTAACCTGATCCCTGGCTGCTCAGATAATTTCTCTGTATACCTCCCAGGCTATCTGTCCTTGTTTCCACCCTCTGTAGGCTTCCTTTTTCTGTTTGAGATTGTCCAGGAGCTCCTTGTTCAACCACACAGGCCTCCTGGCATTTTTGCCTGACTTCCTTTTTGTTATAACATCTGTTATCATGGCAATTTGATGTCCAACATCAATGATGGTGCCCTTTTCTTTTGAATTCAATGGGGTTTCCTCTTACTGAGTAGCAAGCTGGTGAGCATACCGAGAAAAAAGAGGGAAATAGGGAGGTGAAACTGTGCTTATTTACAAGATTTGTTCTGAGGCCCACAAAAAAAGAATTGTAACGCATGGAAAAATAGCAAAGTAATAGGTGAGAACACCAGGTGAATGGCTTTCAGATGGAAGAGTTTGTGGGCAAGATATTACTGAAGCAGGAGATGGAGGGAAATGGGGATGATGCAGCACCACAGACCATGGGGAGCTCTGAGTTCTGCTGGGTGCCATGGTGGGGAGAAGCAGCAGCCTGTTTTGCCAGACCCTCAAGCCCAGTTTGGGCATGACCTGCTCCTGTTGATTAAAAAGAAATACTGTCTTCATGTCAGTATTTTAGAGGAAATTTCAAAAGCATTCTAGAAACTTCCACAACAATGAGGTGTTCCTATTCAGTAAATAACACAGTTCCTCTGTCACTAGGGAGAAAAACTGTTATTTTACAAGACTCTTAATGGCATGTTACAGACCGGAGCAAAGCCTCTTTGTTACTTGAATTCCTAGACACTGCACATTTTCAATGGAACAGTGGTTTAGAAACTACTATTATAAATTAAATCACTTAAAAAAAAACCCTTTTCAATTCAAAATTTTTGAATGCTGCACTGTTACATTAGACTTCATCAGCTAAGATTACTTTTCTTCCTTTCACCCTCTCAATAAAATGCCGATGTATCCTCATAGTCAGTTGCAGTAGAGTAAATCGGTCAGTACTGTATACTTTAATGCATTTTTGGCCTGTTTTTCACTTTTGTAGTAAAATGAAACTAGGTTTGGATGCTGTTTGGGTCTGTTTGGTTTCTTTAAATAAAATCTTTTCAACTCCTGTCATTCCAATGTGCCAACTTCTAACCCGGGAGGATGGTGAAACATCTGCAGAAACCCAAATATTATCCAGACTGATCACCTCTGTACAAGGCAAATGAGCGTTCTGTAAATACAAACCCTGTTTGTTGATTTCCAGCATCAGACTCCTCTCTTCTTTGCACTGGAAATAACTTTAAGAAAATTTCACTTATCTGTGCATAATCGCAAGCCTTGCAGAAGCCCTGCAGAAACAGAACTGTAATGCACAAGAAAGAGAAAGCCCTATAGGTGAGGACAGATGATGAAACGGTTTGCAGATACCAAGGCTGGGGAGTATTCTCTTCCAACGTCCTTGTTGATATCCTGCAGTCAGTGTCCCTTTCCTCCTCCCACGGGTCTTTCACAGAACATCACGAGTGGAAATTGTGCCCAGAAATCCTCTGTAATGCACCTGCTTTCCCTTCTGCTTTTTTCATCAAGGCCAGTTATAGACCAGGGTGTTCTTTGACGCATTCTTCCCTTTGTTAAACTGCTCTGAATGCTTGTTTTATACTCTTAAATTCAGGTTCTTGCTTGTTCTTAGGCACTTCTCAGATCATCTTTAAACTCTTTATAAATATTAAGTTGTATAACCCCAGTTATGGCTACCCCTCCCTTCAGGCGTGTAGAGAAGGCAGTTTCTACATCTAAAATGTGACAACAGATGTAAAGACTTAGATATAATTGCAGTATTGTCACCCTTAGTTAATGAAACATTTAGACTAATTAAGAAACAGTAATGCAACAAATTAGGAGCACACGTTGACTTTGTTATGTACAGCTATTACACTCGTATCAACTTAATTTTTGCTGAGTTCCGTATTTTTGGAGCATAACACAAAATTAAATGTCAGGGCTGCTGTTTGTAAATCTTGGTGAGTGGGTGTTATTATCTTTATTAACTATACTATCTGTATCTTCTATATCTTCTACAGCTTCTGTATCATCTGTATCTATAATATGGGTATTATTATAACCCAGTAAGTCTATGAAACTTAGCACATAGAGTTGTACCACTATGCTGTAAACAAGCATTTCATTTGCACATAGGTCATCTTTTTTGGTTTTTTTACTAAAGGTCCTTAGGGAGTAACTCTGGTGCTCATTTTGCAAGACACGCTTCCCCAAGGTCCGTCAGCCAGCGTGCAGAACCTGGGGAACTCTGCCTGCAGCGAAATGCTGCAGCTTCAGAAACAGCTGCTGAGCTCCGCACCACATTTCCAGGCCCTCCTGCCCAGCAGCTCCCCAGTTTCTCCTGTTTTGGATGAGAAGTGTCAAATGGAGCATGCAGAATAGAGAAGCTGGGTCTTTGCTGTGCATCTGATGTCCAGATGGGACCTTCCAGCCTGTTTCCTGCAAATCCTTTCAGCAAGCAAGGGGTTGAAAGGAGTGGGGAAGCATCCGTACCAAGGGTTGGGGATGAGGCACAGAGACAAAGTTTTTTAGCAGCAGTGCTGTTTCTCCATCTTCTGACACTGTTCTTTGATCAGTGGTAGAAGAAAGCAGCTCTCCATGTGCTTATTTGATGTTGGCTTCCTCCTGAAGATTTGCTGCACAACTTTGAAAAAATCTGATCAGCAACAAAGTCAGAGATGAAGGTGCTACAGCCTACAGCAACCACTGCCTCGTTTCCTGAGTCAGCTTCTCTTTGGGTGTCACTAGATTTCCACCTGAGGAGCTCTGAAGTCCAGCTTTATTACTGGTAGCACTGGTAAAGGGTGGCATTGGCCTGGTGAAGTACACATGGATATTATTATATCCTTAATCACGATGCATCATGAGACAGTGATTGGGCACACTATATGTTAACTGCAAGCAAACCACTTACTGCTATCATCTCCAGTCTTCACTTAAATGTTTTTGCTCTGACATATTCACACAAAAGTCTTATCTGTGCCTCCATCTTACTGCACTGCGCCATGCAGGAGAAAGGAAACTGGGATAAAGATATCATTTACCTCACCAAAAATGTGTGCTTTCTGAGCTACTCCAGAGAATTTGGACATTGATTAGCAGGGAGTAAGCAACTAGAAAGCTTAGATATCTGCTAATGGAATATCAATACTGCAAAGCTTGCAGGTTGAAAACTCAGGAAATCCACTGAAAGAATCCTGTGGGACCATTCTACTTTTTTTCGAAGCCTCATCATATTTTGGTCATCTGGGTTACTATTATCTTTTAACTCCTGCATTACCCTTTCCCGAGGAAGAAAATTTTCAGTAAAATCCACCAGAAACACAGCTAAGAGATTCTGCGATTCCTGATGGAGGGCTGAAGTGTTCTCCCTATTCGGAGACTGCCCCCTAACACTGTTGGGATCAAACTGTTTCACACTACCTCTGCCTCCACTCCTGTCAAACTCCATCTCCTCTACTACCTTGTCACTAGCAAGACAGGCTGGCAGGAGAAAGTGCAACAGGCTGTAAATTGTGACAAGGCATGGGGCATATCTTCCTTTTTTTTCTTTTTGTCGTTACCATTGCTGGCCTCCAGGAGCTGAAGGGGAATGGGGAGGACCTTCCACTTTGACACCCACATCCAGCATCTTTCTGCCCTCTATAATACTAAGACAGATGGGAAAAGTTTGAGCAGCACTCTCTCAACCGATGGTGACAAACAGCAGCATCTAGTGGCTCAAGTATTGTTTCAAAGAAGATTTTGGGCTGAAATCATCAGACATGAGGAATCTGTTTGCACATTGCAATGAAGTACAATTTCTCCAAAGTCACAACCCTTGTGGAAGTATGCCATTTGGCAACCTTGATGTACAGAGAGGTTTTACAGCTGGGTGAGCAGTTTAAATGCATCATCTCTTCTGTGCAGATCCAATGACCTCCACGGAATGACTCGAGGTCAAATTGATAGTGGGCATCTGAATACTGAGAGCTGTGAAGAACAAAAGAAGAAAGATCCTGAACAATACAACAGTGTGGCAGCCGTGCTTGCAGAACCAGACTCAGGAGTAGCTCCCTCCAGTGCTGCCTGCCCATCGGTTGCAGGCTCGCCTGGGCACAGAGCTGCTACACAGAAGTCATTGGCTGTATGCGCTGTTGGTGAGCATCTCTCTTCGGTGTGCAGACTCAGCAGATGAACCCACAAACCAGCTACTTGCCTGGTCAGAAAAATGAACACCAATGCTAAATGCTGATTCCACACAGGCCATATAGCAACTTTTGTCATGTATTTCACGAAGGAGTCTGAATATCAGACTCTATTACCTTGTATCAAAGTGGACTTTGTTCCTGTCTTTCAAGGGCTGCTAAATGAAACTGTTGCAGATACTTACGGAGGCTTTCCCCATCTCCCTGGACCATTTCCCTTGACCTAAGAAATTCTCTGAAGGGATGTTTTGTGTTAATTCTGTGCCTAAGTTTCTTCTGGGGAAAACTACAGAAAGGGAGGGTCAGATTTCTTCCTTATATTCTTCCAGTAGCACAGGCAACATATATGTTATGCAGCCATTTCTTGAGAACATTACTGTTTTGGAGAGAGAGCAGTTTCTGCCTGGTGTTTGCGTTTATCTCTGTTCAAGGGGTGGCAAAATTAACAATTTAAAAAAAAAAAAAAGACAACAGCTTGGGAGGTTCTCGTGCCTGCCACCACTAGGCTGAAAGTGGAGGTCTTCTTGCAAATTGAATGACTTGAATGCTAAACACTGGCTGTTTACTGTAAACAAGGATCGTGTGGTTTGGCAGATAATTAATCTCCTGATAAGCCTATTTACCTGCAGCCCACCCCCTCTTCTACTATCTAATTTCTGGCTCTACCCTATTAAGTCCACATGCAAATTTAAAGCATTTATACTTGTTTTCTATGCATAGCTGTTTCCAGTCAGCAATGGGTAGTAATCCCTGCTTTTTGCTTACTCAGACTGGACTTGCCCATCTGAATGCCTGGCTTGCATGGTTTTAATCTGCGCTTTTTTTCCCCTGTACAGTTTGGCCCTCAGAGCCTGCAGGATGAAGCGTTTGCTACTACTGCCTTGCCTTACATAAGTACATGGGCTTAAGTGTAATTATTTTACATGGGATTTCTCACCTGGCAGGGAGTTACTGTGATAACAGGGTCTGAGTAATTACCAGCGTGATATAGGGCTTCACCTAAACACACCTCTTCAAGTAGATTTGAGTCTCCTCATATCCTGTTGATAAACTGCCTGATGTTTGGATTGTTTGTTTTTTTCAATTTGAACCAAATATTTTCCATACCAAAATACTCTGGGGTGTCCAACCCTCAACGGGTGCTGCCCTCCTTCGAACCCCTCTGTTCCCAGCTGTGAGGTTGCCCCAGGGTAGGGAGCAAGGCTCCTTTCAACCCCTTCCCAGAACAGAGCGGCTCAAAATGACCAGAAACTGTGCAAAGGGGAGATTAGACCAATTTAAACTAATTCTGTGTTTGAGACATCACCATGGGACAAAGCCAGAGTTCAAACTGGTCACAGAAATCGCTTATGAGTGGAGGGAATAGCCTGCGTGTAGCTTTTGCAACATTTTCCATTGCAAAGAAACGAGGGAGGGCAGCAGGTGGGTTTTGCACAGAAGTCACCCCTGACGAAGTGCAGCAGTTCATGAACGCTGGATTAACAGATACAAACCTGTATTGCATCAAGTTATCAGATTTGTCTCTCAATGCTCGGCTCCTTGCCTTAGTTGCAGCTTCTGTAAATTACCTGGGAGCTTTAGAAGGCATTAGTGCCTTTCTCTGTTGTGTCTGTAACAACATTAAGGCTGAAATGACTTTCTTACAGGTTTAAAAATAATATCCCAGTGCCTGCTTCAAATCTGGCTGAAGTTAATAGGAACTGGCTTAAGTGAGTTTCAGTCAAGGTCTGGGGATTTCAAAAAGTTGTTCAGAATTACCTGCATTTATTACATTATTACGTGATTGTCTGAGCTATAGCAGGTGAGAGTCTCCTAGCCAAGACGGTTTTGTGAAACGTCAGCTACTACCACCACTGCACCCCAGGCTGGGAAATGGTGCACAGAAACCACCCCTGCAGTCACAGGCGCGGTTTTGACACAGCCAGCCAGTTCAACTCCTCCGGCATGAGGTGTGAACTCTTCAGGCATGGGGCAGCAGCAAAGGCCTCGGCCCTGTCCCTCTCTTTCCCCTCGACCATCAGAGAGGGTTGGTGAGTGGCCAGGAGGCATTAGCCTGTCCCAAGCCCTGGGCTGCTCCATGGGGCTTCTCACTCCATTCCATCCGGTGGTTTTATCCATGCATATCCTCAGTCTCATTCCGCAGTTTCATTGCCAGTGCTGCAATGGATGTCTCTGACAACATCCCCTGCATCCCTGGGCTCCTCCTCAGCCAACGGGACTGAGATAACCACTTTCTAGGAACAGGAGTCTTATGGTCTGATGCCTTCCAAGAAGTCATTGCTTTGCTAGAGGATCCCAGAGGAGAATCAGCTCTCTCCCGGGTGGTCGCCAGATGTACATATAGCACTGATAGTGTCTCTGCCCTCAGGAAACTCACTGTCAAGAATTTAAACCAGGGCTACTTAATACACTTCTACTATTTTCTGCCGGGTAATTTTATGATTAAGATTTTATGATTAGGAAGGAAGCATGGCATTTTCTGCTTTGCCAAGCTAGACTTTCACATCACACCACCTTCAGAGTGGGGGACTAGAGCCTGTCTGGGACACAGGGAGAATAACCAAGAAAGCAAATAATTTGGGAGAATATGGAGAGATCTGGAAGGTATTTACACTCTGAGTAGGCTATATTAGCCAAAAAGTAGCAGTTACCAGAGCCAAAGATCATAAGATTTTATGGTAGTTCTCTGACAAAACTCCTTGCCTTTTGAAGCTTGTCCAATTTGTAAGAGGTGAAGGAACACGGTAAGAACTGCAACAATTGCTTTTGTGTAACTTTGTGCTCATGTTGGTCTCTGTTCCTCTCTACCCACTGTCAGTCTGCGAAGCACCATATTATGGGAGGTCCTGCTCGCAAATTTCTAACTTAGAAACTCCACATATAAGCTTCCTAGCATTGCACTTGTAATGTTTTTCAGCCAGCCCTTCTCCCAAGCCTGGAGATTGCTGACAATACCTTTATTTCAAAACATCCTAATACCTACACCTCTCTCCAGTTCTTTAGTTTCTGATGTCCAGAAGTAATTTTTGTGCTGTTATTTTTGGAAATGTGGGGTAAGGGAAAAATACCTTGCACATTAAAGCTACAGTTGACCCTTTGAGACTGACTTCTTGCCATATTCTCCTTCAAAGAGGTGCTCTCCTAACATAAGCGCGCTCAGGAGGAGGGAGGGAGCAGCAGATCCAACCATGAAGCCTCATATTTGGTAGGAGAGAATTGTTCCTGCCAGAATGTGAAACAATCCCTGTATCCCTGCCAAAGCAATTGCTTGATGTGTGCTCCCTAATAGCTCATAATGAACCACAAACAAGCTTTTAAAGTAAGGATAAGGACACACATGCTTATAATGTTCATAGACTGAACGTTCAGAGAATTGAACAAAGAGACAAAGAATAGCTCAGCTAAAGGGGAATGCAACGCGCTCTTCAGCGCTTTGCTAATTAAAACAATGGGTCTCAGAATTACAGTATTTCCGCTTTTGGGGATATTTAAACACTCAGATTCTTCCAAAGAGGCATTCCTCCAATCACTGTGTCAGAAGGAAAATAGAGCCCTGATCTTGAAAAGAGGTGCACATAGGTGGTTCCCTTCCTCCATGAATTCAGTGAAGATTTGTGCAGGAAAAGGACTCAGCCAGGCCATTTGTTTGGGATCACATAAGTCCTACAGTAATGTGGGCTGTGGATATTGTGATATAGAATGTTTGACCTACAGCAGCATCTGTTTAATATACTTGGCAATGATAGCCTGCCTCAAATCTGGTGAAATTTGGGTGCACCTCCCCATTGACATGGGTGGCCTTCAGTTTCTGTCCTTTTTTTTCTTTAATCTCTTCTTAAATTATTTTAAAATAAGACTCTCTATTCCTGTAATAAACCAGATTTTTAAAAGGAAATTAGTGGATACCCAAAGCAGTTGCCTAATGCTTTCCATCCATATATCTCAGTAGTGTGAGGACCTGAATACATGTGGGGTTTGTATCCACTTTTGACCACTGGGATAATACAAGCACACAGTGTCCAGATGACTCGCCCAAGGTCAGAGCAAGTCAATGGCATAGAAAGAAATTCAAGTCTCCTTAATTTCTCAGGTCTCATCCTCAAGAGAATGTTGCCTTTTACATGAAAGGAGCAAAAAAAAAGGTTTTATTCATTTACAGGAAGGAAAACCACAAGTATCCCTGAGGATGACAATAAATTATTAGCCCAAACTTCACAGAAGATATTTATGCTGTATGATTTGCAACATCCAACAAAATTCAACAGTTATAGCATTAAATAATAGAGAGAAATTAAAAGCTATAAGCAAAGCAAAAAAAAAAAAAAGTAGTTTTTTAATAAAATGTGGGAAGGAAGCAGAAATCGGTGAGGCAGGAAGTTGCAGGCAAAAGTATTGCAAGGGACTGGAAACATGAAGTCTTTTGCACCAAGGTGGTGAATTTATATTAACCTGTTTATAGCAACAACAGTTACCCAAGTTGAAAGGTATACAGTGCACATGCATATATAGAGAGGGAGCAGCACGTTTAAATACCGCTTTAGGTTAAGCTTGGCATAGCTCCCTATTGCCTTAATTCACATAAATAGTTCCAGCGCAGTTGTTGGTACTATCTGTGTGACTAAACAGGGAAAGGTCTCTGGGGCCCAGGCCAGCTTTTAACTTGGCCAAATGCTAGACAGCTGGAACGTATTTTTAAATGTAATTTTTTTCTGACTACTATTTCCAAGGGCAGTCTCAACGAAAGTCTATTCTGTTTCTTCTCTTATTTTAAAAAGTTCAGGCCTTAGCAAAAGCAGTAAAGTGATAGAGGAGAATAGGAACTGCTAGAAGAAGGAAACCTGTGGTGGTTGATGCACAGCCTGAGACCCCAAGTAATTTACCCTTCCTGAAGCCAGGAGCCCTTTTTGTCCTACTCTTGTTTTTCTTCATACACTGCACACCAATAACAGGCCAGGTCCATGCCGCTGTTCTCTATATGTTCCCATAGCATAAAATGCAGCATAATTACAAGTGCTAATTACCCGTACAGCCACTGATGCTGTATGCACATATGGGTGCAGCTGTTTACATCCCAGTGTACAGCAGCCATAGAAGTGTGTGAATGGAGGACTAAGTTATATCAGGCATAAGACTCAAGCAAGAAACCTGTATGAAAAGAAATTGTTGTGTAGAGTCAAACCCAGAGGACACAAAGTTCTCACTGAAGCAGTGAAAACCAGCCTCTTAGGCAGGGATTGAACTCAATGGAGTTAGGTTGAATTTTCCAGCCGTTCAGCCCCAGATTTGTTTGATTCTGGGCCATTTGGATAGATACATCAAAACACAGGCACAGACAAATCAAAGCCCATGAAAATTATCTACCTTCTTCCTATAAAAGCTATCTTCAACGCCAGCGTTTCTCAGAAACTAGTAGCTGCTTCAGGCAGCCACTGAAACTCCAGATGAGCTCCTCCTTCCTATCAGTTGCTCAGTGATGAGAGCTATAAATTGGAGTAAGGGCACTGGGAATCTTTCCCAAAAGCCACAGGTTTCTTTATTACTAATGCTAGGTAGTATTTAATTCACTTTGGTATTAGGAATTACTCTGAGGCCTGAGCTGCTTGACCCCGTGTTAATAGAAATTTTCCCATTGCCTTCACTGGATGTACAGCTGGGCCTGGTGCACAAATAGCCAAGGCATATTTTTCTCTACTGAGCCTATTGTTCATCCTCTATGTTTCTGTTGCTTTCACGACAAAATTCAGGAGGTGGGCATATGTCTCTGGAGGCACATGGGAAAAAAAACCACTAATGGAGTCATATCCTGGCATCACCAACCACTTTCCCCCTTAGAAAAATAAACTAACAGCATTTTCAGTACATTTCCAACCACTTTTGACCCCAATGATCCCACAGGGAAAAGAGCTATGGAAAACTATGCCATTTCGAGGAAGGGTTGTTTCTGAGCTGTACCAGTACATTTGGAGGAAAGGTTACCAGGCCAGAACATGTAGTTGCATTTTATCTAGAAAGGAGATTTCTTTGCTAATGCATGCAGGCAATTATAATTAATCAAAATGGGTTGGGAATTCCAGCCTAATCTAAGATCATTGTTAAACATTTTTGTGAAGACATGTGGCATGTTGTTGCACTCAGATTGTGCTGTAGATGTTTACTTGTTCCAGTCCTTCATCTAGGACCTCACTTAAAACATTACACATGTTGGAAAAGCACAGTGAGAATAGCTCCCCCATATAAACATGTTTTATATATAAAAAGGTTGGCAGCTTAAAAGGTCAAGTTAAGTGAAATATAACCATTGGGTTTTTTCTATCTAGAAGTCCCACATTTGGATTTATATGTCCTAGAATTTGGCTAAATATCCTTTATTGTCCTGTCTCACTTAAGCATTTAAATATGTTTATGTTTAAGAATCCTTACATGGATTACAAACTGAAGCAGAGTGGGAGACTATGTTTGGGATGGTTTTTTTTAATGTGCCAAATTTCGGATTAAATACTTTTTTGCTTTGGAAAAGGGACAATAACTAATCAATTGTACTGAGAGGGAAAAACTAATAGGCATTAAAATAATAGACTAATCCTACCAGGATATAAAAGTTGCTGTTTCTGTAGTACGATGCAGATTGGCAAAGAGGTCCAAAGCAGCTAGAATGTGTAATTCATGTTGCCTTGCAACTGCTGTCAATGCATGCAATAACTCATTTGCTTTCTAGACTTTGTTGACTTTTGTACAGTTGAATCTCATAGTGGTGGTACAAAGAATTCAGAAAAGACTGAGATGGGCTGCTATTTCATCAATAGAAGGAAAAAAAATAGGGCATTCACACAAAGAAAATATGTTGATAGCATAGCTGCAGATGTTTTCATATGCCCTAAAAAAAGACTCGGAGTCACATACTTACTGTGACTCACAGGTACCTGAATACAACATAGAGACCTAAGAAATCTTTTTTTCCCCTCAATCTTATGGACTAATTTCTATCAGGTTCTTGTATACTGAACAAAAGATTTCAGAAGATCAGTGAATCCTCATGAGCTACGAATTAAGACTTAGATTTACTCATACTTTCTGTAACACCAGCACTCTCTGATACACCAGCCACATCCAAAACAAAATTAAAATCTTTGCTAGTACCCTGCTCCAAAAGCCATTCAGATCTTCACAGTGTGGATAAGTGCTTGGGGATGAAGAGATACCAGGATCTAATCCCTGTGGTCCTCTTGGTCTCTTTGTGGCATTGTATGGTGGCATTGCAGCATTGTATGGTGATCCATGTATATCACCATGATGCTGAGACTCCAGAGAGTCTTCCGTATGACAGCTCATGGTCTTCTTCAACTGTTACGTCTCTCCAGAGATCAGGGAGGCCTCTGGACTTGGCCTACATGCCACAGGGTACAGGTTTACTAGATATAGCTCAAGGACAGCTGGAAAGATATAATGGAGGTGTCTGTTGGGTGATTCCCTGGCCAAGGGTTCAAATTAACTGAGCTAATAAAAAAAGTCAGTTTTTCATGGCATTGATAAATAGCTGGATGTAAAATAAGAAAAAAAGACCAAAGATAAATTATGGTGTTTCATGATGGATGGATGTTATCAGGGTGGTCCCACAAGATCTTTACTGGGATGTTTTGCCAATGACATCAAGTTATGTGGTGCGATCAACACGCTAGAGGGACAGGATGACATCCAGAGGGACCTGGACAGGTGGGAGAAGTGGGCCTGTGTGAAACTTATGAAGTTCCACAAGGCTAAGTGCAAGATTCTGCACATGGGTCAGGGCAATCCCAAGAACAAATACAGGCTGGGCGGAGAATGGTTTGAAAACAGCCCTGAGGAGAAGGGCTTGGGGGTGTTGGTGGATGAGAAGCTCAACATGAGCTGGCAATGTATGCTTGCAACCCAGAAGGCCAACTGTCTCCTGGGCTGCATCAGGAGAAGCATGGCCAGCAGGTTGAGGGAGGTGATTCTGCTGCTCTACTCCACTCTCAAGAGACCCCACCTGGAGTACTGCATCCAGCCCTGGGGCCCCCAACATAAG
Source organism: Himantopus leucocephalus (assembly GCA_003993805.1). Lineage (NCBI taxonomy): Eukaryota > Metazoa > Chordata > Aves > Charadriiformes > Recurvirostridae > Himantopus > Himantopus leucocephalus. The sequence continues at coordinate 115,391,661 of RSEF01000002.1, read as the reverse complement.
AAGGACATGGACCTGTTGGAGCGAGTCCAGAGGAGGGCCATGAAGATGATCAGAGGGATGGAGCACCTCTCCTATGAAGACAGGCTGACAGAGTTCGGTTGTTCAGCCTGGAGAAAAGAAGGCTCCAGGGAGATCTTATCACAGCCTTCCAGTACTTAAATGTGTCCCGCAGAAAAGATGGGGAGGGACTCTTTATCAGGGAGTGTAGTGATAGGACGAGGGGTAACGATTTTAAAGTGGAAGAGGGTAGATTTAGATTAGATATTAGGAAGAAATTCTTTACTGTGAGGGTGGTGAGACACTGGAACAAATTGCCCAGAGAAGTTGTGGAGGCCACATCCCTGGAAATGTTCCAGGCCAGGCTGGACGGGGCTTTAAGCAGCCTGGTTTAGTGGAAGGTGTCCCTGACCATGGCAGGGGGTTTGGAACTAGATGATCTTTAAGGTCCCTTCCAACCCAAACCATCCTATGATTCTATGATTCTATGTATGCGTTTCAAAATTGCCAAAGGTAATTGGGACAAGAAGGTTAAAAATCAGGCAAGGAAGTCTGCAGAAGGCACAGACTTATTTGGGATAGTGAAATGTGCAATTGACTGCAAACAGCTATGGAAGGATCTCACAATACTGAAGGATGAGGCAATAAAATCACAGATGAAATTCAATGAAAATCACAAATGGAATGTCAATAAATGAAAGTAAGGCGCATGAAGGAGAAAAAACAACTATCTGTATAACTATATATACAGTGATGAACTCTAAATTAGCTATTAACTAGGGGAATTAGCTATTACCAATATAGCAGGAGATCTGGGAGTCATTACGGATAGTGCTTTGAAAAGTCAGTTCCATGGCAGTGAAGTGGCAAATAGTGCATTGAGAATTATTAGAGAAGGAACAGAAAATAAAACAGATAGCATCCTTGTGGCATTATATAAATGCATGGTGTGTCTGCGTCTTGAATACTACTGGTAATTTTAGTTACCTCTTTTGCAAAAGGATATGCTAATGTTAGGAAAGATACTGAGAAGTATCACAGGGAAATGAGAGAAAGTAAATAGGTCAGAACATTTCTACATGGAAAAAGAGATGATGGAGCAGGGATATGACAAAGCAAACAGTAGGAATGGGCCTCTCTAATGGGAGCAGGAGAGAGGAGTAATAAATATCTCCTAGGGGCTGACAGAAACTCTAGGAAAACTACATAACTTTTGTCTCTCTCCAGCTCCCTTGTCCACAGTAATATTTTTTTTTCCTTTGTGGTAATTGTTTGAGACATAGAACATTTGCCTTGTAGCACTGTGGAGAGAAGAAACAAGCAAGACCAAAGGGTCCAGCTCAGGCTGGGGTCCATTGGGTGAGCACAGAGCTGAACACCTACCTCTGGCCAGAACTCAGGCTAGGCAGGGCAGCTGCAGCACAGGGCTGCCAAGAGCCGGGATGCTAAGGGTGCTGTGGGATGGAAGTTATCCTTCTCCTTGCAGTGCAAATAGCACGTAGAAAAGGGAGATCCTGGTCTAAAGAGAAGTTCAGATGTTTTTGAAGAGGCTCCTTAGAAGTTCTGGGGGCAGGCCAGGCAATGAGGAGTTATTTCTGGAAGCTGGTACAAGCCCAGGACTGGGCACTGGCATCCAAGGACTCAGTGAGGGGACAGAGAGCTACACTTCAAAGAAGGAGGGGGGGAGCTGATGGATGGGCTTTATTTGGGAAAGGTCAAAGAATAAAGTTACATAAGTATATATGATGGGAAAAGATAAGGGCAAAGAAGAAAAGGGGAATAAATGGTCAAATCTGAATACTCAGACAATCAGTTTAATTATGATGTAGAAAATCACAGATGATACAGGGAAGGCAAACATAGAATGATTGTTTAATATTTTCTATAAAACACCCTGAGTAATGATCAGATGGCAGATTTAAAGCAAACTTAGAGAAATACTTTTTACCCCACAAGACATAATAATATGTGGAAATCACTATGTGATGTTGTGGAGGTCAGTAGGGTTCAAAATGAGCAAAAATCAGTCAATGACTGACCTGGAAAAGATTATGCTGTCAATTCATCATTTCAACTAGTACTACCTGTACCTTCCTCTGCTTTCAAAGCAGGAGTCACTAAGGACCACCTTAGATCCTAGTACGTCCATCACTGTGCATTAACTTCCCTGTGTGGAAAAGCACTAATTGTGAGTGGGTATAATTTGTACATTATAAAACAGAAAAAAAAGCAATGTCTCCACTACAAATTAGCCCTTTCTGGTTTCTTCTACACAAAGCTGTAGGAACACCTAATGTGGCTCTTAAAGTATGTTTAATGGAAAAAGTACTGCTTTACATGGAACCTCTCTATTTCAACCTTTGAACTGGATTTCTTATAGTAAAGTGTATGCTAATTTTGATGCTGACACCACGGACAGCAAAACCAGGCTGTTGCTTGGCAGCCTAGGAAGTATTTAATTTGAACCTAAGCATGGGTTGGTTAAAAGTCAAAGGCAAAACTCTTTTTAGGCAAAATGGGACTCTCACTGGGCTATTTTTGTTAAGGGAGGATTAGGACAGGTTTGGTCACCGAAGTGCTACCATACTTTCCATTGAAACATTGAATGGGATTTCAAAAAAAACCCAACCCTACATTCAGATTGTTCTAGCTACTTATCTACCTGTCTGTCTATCTATCTATCTTGCCCATTAAAGAAAACCATACTGAATTTCTTGTTTTGCTTTGCTAATTTGAAGAGTTCTGTCCTCTTTCTCTTCATTATTATGTCTATGGTGTTTCTCTGTAGACAGCATGGGATGTATATAGGTAGATAGATTCATAGGTAGATGCACTCACAGACAGATGCATGCATAGATAGATATGTATCAGTTCCTTTGTCTTGCAAAGAACTTCACAAATAAACAAAATGCTATAATGTCTGCGTGGGCATCACCATATAAACTAATTCAGGGCACCTGTTCTTATAAGATCCCGACAACTGTGTCAATTTAATGAAAAAGATTGTGCTAAACTAACTAACCTAAAGCTGGTTCAGTTTCTCTATCTGGACAAACCCAGGCTTGGTCACGTGTGTCGTGTACTTAGGTTCATGGAGTCTTTCTTTTTCTTTTGGTCTTTAATCTATCAAACAATTAGCAAGTACAGGCTAAGAAAATATATTAGGCAAAAGCTCTTCTAAATATATGCCTATATGCGTCTGTCTGAGTGACAATAGCAGTCAGAATCACTTCCTTGGAAATATATCCCAAGGTCTGGGAAAAAAATTGCTGTTGCGTAGAGTATAATGACATGACTGTACTTCTTTTCTAGTAGCTGAAATTACTGTTGTGACTCTATTACCCCATTCAGATAAGGAGAGGGAGAGAATCTTCTTCTTCCTTGGTGGTTCAGAACTCATGTAATTACAAGAGAAGTCCTCTTGAAAGAGCATGTGGTATCTATACATTTGCCACTGCAAATTCTAGGGGAGGCAAGCTTGATTTATTTCTGCAATGTAGCTGTGACTTGTTTTCCCTTGAAATTCTTAAAAATAGACTGGTAAGCTATTACCATGTAAGAGAGAAATAGAATATACATTTAATGTCAAGATATATTCTTGCTGTATCAACATAGCTTTCACGTTAATCCACAGTTAATCTACCTGTGTATTCGCTACTTCTCAGATGCAATTTGCTTGAGTGGCACAAGGTCTTTCCTTTTCTCTCTCTGAGTCTCCCTCCCTTTTCTCATAATAGTGTGGTTATAAAGTAGGAAGTATATTACAATAAAAGAGCCTCAGAACGAGATTCTGTTCAAAGATCGATTGCAGCGATAGTCCAGGAGAGCAAGCTGCCAATAACTGAATAGGAGGATTTGGTGAGAGGCCATATTACTCAAAACGTGACATGAGAGAGGAAGAGCCAAAGCATAGATCCTCTGCTGTTGGAAAGTGCAGATCAGCAAACAACCAGCGAATGGAAAGCTGCTCTGCTTGCCCTCTGCCAGGTGGCAGTAGGAAAGCTGCTGGAAATGCTAACGCTGTTTTGGTTTTTTCCTAGCAGGAAGATTTCCCACAAAAGGGTAAGCTTTGCACCTGCTTTAACATAGGTTGTTACAAACATGACTGATACAAATTAATTCTCTTGTGTTAGATAATTCAGAGACAATGGAGAAAAATCCACAGTTTCCAACTGCAATACCTTTTAGTGAACTGGTGGAAAAGTACATATTCATTGTCTCCACAAATAACCTGAATCTCATTTAAGGAAATGTTTCTCCCACCTGCAAAAAAAGCCACAGAAAACTCTAGTGAATACTGCTATTTATGAAGCTCTTTCTTCCCATAAAAAGCAGATGGATCACATAAAGCCATTGCAGTTTTACTCCTAAAAGCAATGTGACCCATTAAGGGTGTCAGAATAGTTAGGAGAGAGTACGTGGCTCTGCAACGTGCCCAGGAGACAAGGATTTAATTGCTCTCCATCCTGGATTTCCTGAATGTTTCCGTACTATTGCTGCTCCTCAGTTCTTCATAAAGATAACACTCTCCTCCCTTCCGGGGTGTTGGCAAGGATAAGTATATTAAACATGTGTAGGTGCTATTGCACAGAGAAGGAATTTATAAAAGTGTCTAAGATGGATAGTCTATTCTTCATTGCAACATCCACAACTCTTGGCTCCCACAAGCACTTCCACCAAGGAGCAGTGATTCATATTTGGCAGACGGGAGCAGAGTGACCAGGCCGAACACCCCCCAGAACAAGATCTATAATACATTGCAAAGTATTAATCAATGCAATGCTCTTCTGCTCGCCTTAGACTTCACGTGTAATCTTAACAAAAGTATAGTGCCAATGGATTTCTCTCAAAGATGACTGGGAAATGCATTAGACACTTCATTGGAATAAACCATTATAGCCTTAGTGAAAGTATACTGAATTACAACACTTAAAGATCTGGTCTAAAGTTTAATTGATTGAACATATACTTCATATCTAAAGACTTAAGAGAACGATACTGTCTCAGGCTGTATAAACTTACAGGAAAATGAATTTTTTCTCCCCAGCCAGAATCCAAGAATAAACTCTCGATGGTTTGAAGTCCTTGAAATAATATGTGTTTCCCTAGTTCTGGTACAGGTAAGTTAAGGTAATTAACTTGAATATATTTTAGCCAGAATGTTAAAAGAGAGAAAGAAGGAAAAACAGAGAAAGAACAATTAGATTTGCTAAACTGATTTCTTTTTTTTCTCAGGTGCATATTCTGGTTTAGATCAGTGACTTTTGCAGTGCAATCAGTCCAAAGCAGGAACTAGGATTATTCACAAACATATGTCTTTCTAAACCACTTTGACTGATTCATATTTTCTCTTTCTTGGCTGAACAGTGACAAAATACTCAAAACAATGTCTATCATTCAGCCACATTTTCTCTTTACTAAAATGAGTTTGGGAGAGGTCAACCAAGTGAAGAATCTGCCCCTCAAAACCAACCCATCCCTGGATGGCTCTAACGTCCAGGTCCCCTTGGGCAGGGTTTACTGCTCTAGTTGGAGAGAAACAATGCTGCAAGCCCATTCCACTGAATTTATTTCTGAGTTTCATTGAAAGACTCCTGCTAGAACAAGTAGTCTTCCTGATGTGTGTTGCCATGGTATGACAGTTATCTCTAGCCATGTGAGGTATTTATTACAGTACTGTGTGCCCCAGAGTTCAGAGGCAAATGCATAGATCAGTCCTGTGGCTGGTTCCACTTCTCTCTCACAACCTCTGACAAGGCTATGGATGTCACAGTGGTCTATACCACCTTCTGTCTGCCAAAACAAATCCTCCACACAAGTGGACAAGAGGAAAGCAAGTGAAGAACTCAGTCATGGACCACGGCTTTGCCTCGGAGGTATAATGCTTGCTCAGTTTCTTACTTACACATCATTCTGCAAATGGTCTAAAATCTCAGTGGGCACCTGGTTTACTCACTTCTCCATACAAGTAAAATTTTTCTCTTTTCTTGGCCTAAAGAAAGGGAAATGTCATTTTTTCTTGTAAAGGAAATATTCTTGTAGCACTAACGAGGGCATCGTCAACAAAGCGTCAGCAATTTCATACTCTGAAAGGAGTACATCTCCTCTCAGGAGTGAAGCTGGGATCCTTACCCATCCAAACGAGTGGGTCCCACAGAAGTATTTGATTCTAGTGAGGTTGAACACATGAGCAGAATTTACAATTGCAGGTCTTTCTGACATATTGTGCCTTCTGAAAAGCTGCAACAAATGAACAGATCTTGTTCCCTAGATGAAACTCTGAACATTACAGTTGCTATATCTAGACAACTGACCATCAGGAAATCTTTTATGCCAGAGGCCTGGACTTCTGAAGCGGACGGTGCCGGTGGTGGTCGCTTCAGAGATATGAGCTGCCCTCCACAAAGCAGATGTGAAGGCATCCCTTTCTGTGGCCAGCTCTAAGTTCCCACCACTGTCCAGGAATGCTTTAGTAAGTACTTATGGTATCTAACAGGCTGTCAGTGTATCCTCTGCTGTGCCAGGGACACCCTCATGGGATGTTATCCAGGTGCTAAAGACTTTGTGTGGCCAATTCTTGAAAACAGTAATCCCAGGATTTTGTTGACCTGGCTAATTTAATGGCTTACAGAAGCCCAGAAATTCCCCATGAACACCTGAAGTCACAGCCAGAGGCGTTACTTGAATCCCAAATAAATGCAAGCTTTACTGGGAACTATGTCCTATTATATATTTTGTTGACTATTCAAAATCAGTTGTAAATAGAAGGAAGAGGGGTCACTCAGACTCAGCTCACTCAGTTTATTAAACACGAAATACCACTGCTAATTAGCACAACAAAGTTATCATATTCTCATGTCTTGGTTTCAATGCAAGTGCCACATCACCTCAGAAAGGGACAAGTTCACCTGACAGAAGGATTACCTACCAAAATGTATACCCTGTTTATTGATTGCAAAAAATGCTAAACAGCTTCCTGATTTCCATATCCTTATTCTATAAGCAGAAGGGGAAGAAAAAAACACTAGCACCCATGGCAACAAGCATTAGGGCAATCTTCTTTGATTTTCCTTAAGTAACAAATAAATATATAACCTGGGAAAATATGTACCAAGAACGGTTATTCATACCATACAACAAGAAAGCTTTTTGTCAGTGACACAGGAAATATGAAAAGGAGTTAACTAGGCCACAGGTCATGAAGAGTTCAGCTGACATAATAGCAGAGTAGTAGAAGTTTGCCTCAGCGTTTAGAGCAGCGATAGTAAACTGTAATAAGAGTAAAGTGTTTAATACAAATACCGCCTTAACTAGAGCTACGGTTCCAGGCCTGAGCTATTGATCACATAGTATTATATTGATGCATTATGGCTGCAGGGGACAGGAGCACCTTATTGCAGGGAACAGCCAGCATGATGCCATGTTGATTTAGCCTTTTCCTAACTACTATGCTTTCAATAGGTGCAGTTCAAAATGCAGACGGTACATACACTCTCCATCTCTTTCTTCTCTAAACTATCATACCATAGCTGAGTGTGTTTGTAGTGATGGCAACAACAGACCGTTTTTCAGCCTTTGATGATAATTTTCAGACAGTATCTTTCCTGCTCTGTTTTTCAACCATTTTTTGCCAACTCCACTTCTAGCAAAAACAATGGCATCATACAGATTAATTAGGAGTTTGAAAGGAAAGAACTTCTGCTGTAGCAATAGGTGCATAAAAGTAAAAGCACTGAGATCATTTTTGTGTCTCACAGCTTCACTAGTTCCCTCAGCTTTGAGCTAACTTGAAATGCTGACTATTCCATGAGAATATTTCCCCACTTTCTTCCAGACCTGTTTTAAAGGACTTTAAATAAATTCACAGCCACCCACCCTGCTCCTCTGGGTTACTGCAGCATACTGTGTACGTTGTATTGATGTGGAAGTGCTGCAAATGGAGTGTTTAAGGCAAAGATGCTCAAATAACCCGGCTTTCTGCAGCACCCCCCACACCTGGGGCTCTAAGATCAGAGGCATTATATCCTCCCCAGGATCCCTGCGTTCGATTCGGCGCCTCTCCCACCATTGTGTGAGGCACCCCTGGAATGTGAGGCCGAATTCCGGACATGTCATCTCTTGAGTCCCCTTTCATCCGGTGGAGGATGGAGACAGGTGTTAAATCAGTGCTAGCACCCACCATACCGCAGATGCTGGCAGGGAAAAATGAGAAGAAAAAAACAATGCCCCTTTTGTCCAGACTGTAATTTCCATGTTAAGACAGAACCTGTGTTGCTTCTTCACATTCAGTCAAGTTCTTTGCCACAAACTCCTTGCACTCCATCCCCTGTTTTGGATGTCTCTAGCAACTAGGACGAGACTTTCTTGCAACAGTGACCAGGAATAGGTTATTTGTTAGCTGCCCAGTGTAACAAAAGAAAAAAATAAAACCATGCAATTTTGAGTATGTTTGAGAGGGATTTTACTCCCTTTACCAGAAGAGACAGGTCTTTCTCCCATCAGCCCCAAACCTTAAGAAATAAAGGACATTCCTGAGGATCCTGCACAGACATAACTTTAACCTTGAAAGTGTTTGCTTCTCTGTATTGTGAAAATTAAAATAAAAATAATCATATTGAAGTCTTTAGTATAAAGATGATAGAGTTTCATCTTGACCTTGTTATTTCTTTCTCATATTTTCTACTGCTCACAACATGTAGTTTTATTTATAGTTAAAACACCTTTGAAAACATCTTTACAATTATGGTTCCACATCCTAAGCGGTTCATTAAAACACCAGCCTTTAGTGCAATAAATTCCCTGGCAAAAGTAAACAAAATTCCCTATGTGAATCGTAACGTGCACTGTTGAACTCACATATAAAGAGTATATATAACAGATTTAGGAATAAAACCAAAACCAAAGGAACGTGCATAGTTTTCAGTCATCATCAATTGTAACAGAGCAACATACCACATCCCCAGCTGGACACTCTGAGCAGTGGTGACATTTTATCAAAGTCTCCTTTCTAGTTGCTCAGCACCTCCTCCAGCCTCCCTTCTCGGACACACAGAAAGTCTCACTCCTAGGCTTACCAAAGCTCTGCAAAACAAAATAAGCCATTGCAAGGAGATGCATCTACTTCTTGCCACCCATCAGCTTTAGCATCAGACTCCTCAATCTGTCCTTCAGTTCTCCGGGTACCAGTGGGTATGGGAAAATCTTGCTACAATCCAAACATTCTGTGAGAGGTCTTTACCCAGACAGTAAGCTAGTCCTCTCTGGAAGGCTGAAGTAACAGCCACGCTGTGGGTGGTACAAGTCTCCAGGCAAGGATGGCCATGTGCATCTGGCACACGGAGTGAAACCCATGGTGGCTGCTCCATCATTGTGGCCCTGAGGGTCAGCAACAACATCCTGCCCCAAGAGAGCAGTATCTTGACTTGGCTCTGAAGTTGGGGGGTCCCCAGAAAAAATATCCCAGAGGAGCTTCTGCTTGATTACAGGCATCACCAGAGGTCTCCTGAGCCATGAAGTCACAGCCTGAGGGTAGTTACGCTAACCCACACCTCTCTATTCATCACCATGAGGACTGCAACACTCAACAGCATCTCCTCCATGCTGCCACTTGGAAAATGGCATTGGCAATGTCACAAGAAGTAGATGTGTGGTGGGATGAAACTGGGGGAACACTGGCAGATATACAGCTCAGTCCCTAGCTGGTGTTGTCTCCCTGCAGGCCATCATGGAGCAGCAGAACAACGCACAGTGGGGTGCCCAACCAGATTTCCTTGGCACGTATGTTGAAACACGGCAGTGTGGCGTGACAGCAGCTTAGTCAGCAGTTGCTAATACTGGTGTGCACACTACTCGTGCAATGGGGGCTGCAAGATCAGTTAATGCAGGATACACAGAAACCACAGTAAGTGCCAGATGTGAACGTGCCTCAAGTTGCATTAGTTGAGCCCTTCACCTGCCCCAGGCCCTTGGGTAGGTGTGGAAGGATGACTCCACGCCCTTCCTCCCCCACAGCTTCTCCTGAGCCAAGCTCTGGCCTGGCACAGGGTAGCACGAAACCTTTTGTTCAAAGCTGGACTCCAAGACCTGAACTTGCAGGGGATTAGCAACCTGACTGTACACCTGAATCAAATTTCCAGGGTGTGGGCTGAATGAAATGGATACAAGAGAACCTCCTCTAAATAGTCCCAAATGTTAGGGTTCAAATTCTGAGCAGCTCCGATGTTATTGCTAAAGTAATCCTGCAGGTTGAGGTGACAGGGATCCAGCTCGCCTGGCTTTCTGAGTGACGTTTCTGAGACAGCCTTTTGCCCTGCCCTGCTTTCTGTCTTGTGAAGACTATTTTACATTCCCTCCCATTTCTCTTTCCTTCCTCGTCCTTTTAAGTTACCACTAGCATGTTTTATACATTTTAAATCTTTATACTTAAAAATTTTCAAAAAAAGATTTCTAGTCTGACAGTCTCTCATTGTATCTGTCATCTCCTATTACTCTCTGTGACATGACAGACCCTCATATGGATGTGATGCATTATGACATGACACATGACACCAGTTACCCAACATTGTACCTCATTAGAGGAAACTGTAAAGGCATAAACCAGGGGTGAGTCCTTTCTATTAATCTCTTGTTCCTTTTACTACTGTCATTAGGAGTTCATGTGGTTATTTCAGATTTTTTCCCCCATGGCCAGTCTCTTAATTGTTTTTGAGTACAGATAAGAAACAAAAAAGGAAAAAAAAACCTGAAAGGTTAAAACCCATCACGCTTTTCTCTGTGAGCACAGAAAGAAAATCTTTTGAGATAGACCTAGTTGATCCCTTCTTAATATCTAGAAGGAAAATAAGAATTTGTATATCCCTGACAGCACATCCTGGATTTAATCATTTCCTGACCACAGAATGGGTTGATCAGAATTACTGCTTGCCACACAGGAAAGAACCATCATGAAAGAATCTGGGTTCACCTTTAGCCACAGTTTGGCAAAAAAATTGACAATTCTCAGATAGCAGTCACGTGTTTTACGTCAAAATCTGCTGGAGAGAAGAAATCCAAATGCTGATGTAGGAAAGAAAGATTATTGTTGCTGTTGCTTATAGATTCTCCCTTATGCTTGATAAATGGCATCTCTGATTTTTTCTTTCTAATTTTTACCTACCAAATATCAGCACCTAATACAGCAGAATAAGCCTGCATCATTGTCATGCAAAACTGTGAGTGGAAAGAAATTGAAGCCAGTTTCTCACCTGTTTCTATGGAACTCACAAGTTCCAAGAATGGGAAGAAGCTGTTATGAAAGTAGATAGGAGATACTTATTAGCTGCAGCAGATAAGCCTCAGACTGATTTTCAGTTATCCCAGTTGGCACTGCCTCTTTGTGTTCAGCACGGGTAGTCTCTGGGTTGGATTAATATCTCAGACCAGGATAACAAACTCCTGCTCAGTGTGTGGTGACTACAGCTCATGAAACACCAAAGCTGTGTGTCTATGTTTTATAAAATTTTAGTAGCAGAGAGGGTGGATGAGAAATGGATATTTATAAAACTGTAGGAAGCAGTAGTAGGCAAATCAATGAATATCAACAGCAGATTATACATCTGGAGGCAAGTTGCTAGCTCCTGCAGTTATGTCAAAGTCGGGGGATACAGCTGCAAACTATTATATGGCCAGTATTCCCTACTGAATAGAAGAGCGCATGCATATAGATCAGGTGACTGAAGATATTTCGGGAGGATATCATTTGGGTTCTTTGATGACATTTGGTGTCATGAAGAGACCTTGTGTGTTAAGAAGAATAAGACATTCCCCTAGAGCTAGAGTTATCGAATTGGACGAGTTCTGACTGACAGTCACCACCCACCTGATGAAGGCAGATGTTTGTATCCCCAAAACACACATTTGGCTCAGTTGGCACCTTTAACGTCCATCCCATTGGACAAGGTAAAGCTTGAGTAATCATGGAAAAAGTGCTATTTAATCTGGGTCATTCCAGCTGGAAGAACGCTCTACTGGCTTTGTAGCTGTGGGATGATGCTGTTTTACTGGTGCATCTGAAGGTGAATAAATGTCCTTGCTCTTTTACATTGACATTCCCTAACCTTTCACAAGATTTAAATTCACTTTAAGACAAGGGGAGTGTATTTTTAGGATTGGATTTACAGTTGGACCTCATGGTCCTGCTACTGAGCTTGCTATTTCTAGACAGATATATTCTACAAAGAAGAAAGCTAATTTTGTGTTTGTTAATAAATGCCAGATATTTTACTGCAGCTCAGCGGAAGAAATCTGAGACACTCACCTTGACTAATTGCTACAACTGGTTTTGGGATGTGTTAACATGGAAAAGACCAGCGATATCCTCTAAATCCTCAGTGAAAATTATTTCTGAACATTTGATTGCATATTTCTGACTTCTGCTGTGGAAAAGAAGAAAAGGCCTGTAGAAAAGCTACTAACTTTCTTTTTCAGTCTGCTGAGCTTTTTCTCTTTATTGGCTATGTTTGCCACAGAGCTTCTGACAACTTTGACAGTCCATTGTAAGGAATGAACTCTCTATAACTGTGTGGGGTTTTCATCTTTAAGTGCCCCAAATAAGTAAGGAGTTAGCTATAAAAAAAATCTTCTTCACTGCAGAATGCATATTCTCCATTCATAACGGTTTTCATTTGACATTGCAGGTGTTAAGAGCTGTCTAACACAGCAGGCACTTCCCTAGTGAGGTGACAGTAAATTCTAGGTTATAGGACACCTCATTCTGCAAAAAGATGTGTGCATGGGCAGCCACCGGCTGCCAAATAATACATCTGCAAGATCCATTTCCAACACCAGAGCCTGCCTTCGCGCAGGCGATACCTTCTGACCAAGGGAATGATCCCAGATAGCTACTCTATCCAACAGAGCCATAATCTCTTCTGACATATAAATTAATACGTGTTTGGATCTGTGGCTTTGGGCTGTTAGAAAAAGTAGGTAGTTTTGCCTCTTTAAGTATCTAAAGGCACTGAGTACTTTCTTAAAATCTGTTCTGCTGCTACCTGACCCTACTGAAGACTTAAACATCTAGAAGACAAAATTCACCAAGAGGGTTTACACTTAGAACTGCTTTCCATTATTCTTAGGTGCCCCATTAGACCTCCAAACCCAAGGTAGGTGTCCAAGCTCCCCACTAAAGGAATGGTTCCTGGTAATCAGGGCAAGCTCAGCTAACTGAGTAGCAAGCACCAAAGAGACAAAAGCAGGGCTTAAAGATCAGAGATGAACCAGCTAATTCCAGGTTATTGGAAATTCCAGCCATTTCTTTTCATAAGGATTTATGGCCCTCAACCTCTTCTGAAAGCAGGCTAGGCCAGAAGAGGTTCTGTGGGGGAAATAGCGGCAATGCTAATGAATATAGTGTTAGACAGGAGACTAGCACCTGAGCACCTGGACTTCTAGATATCAGGGTGTCGTGGAGTCAGTGAATAAATGACCGAAAAGGCAAATTTTTCTCAATAGGTTTCCATTCACTTTGGAGCCAATGAAAATTTTGTTCTGTAAAGCAAAAAAAGGTTGAAAACACTCAACTAGAGTCCTGCATTTTTTTCAAAACTGGAAAGACCAGACAGGAGTGTCTTAAGCAGCTAATCCCACACAAACACCCAGCTCCACGACAAAGCTCATGTTTTATGATCAAAGTGAAAAAATGTCCATACTGCCCAGAAGAGGAACCAATTTCTAGCAAGGCCAGTCCTTGCCTACTTTCTCTGCATTTTGCTTCCGCCTACTATAGGCTGGTTTAGAGTGGTAAACATGCTGCTAGGCTGGTTGCTGCTGATTTGTACCCTAAATAACCAGCTACCACTCCACACATTTAGGTTGGCTAGCCCAGCACTAGGATGATAATTCCATTTTCTAGAAGGCCACATAAGGATTAGTTGCTGCAGCATTGCCTGAAGCACAATGCTCTTGATCAGACAAGTATTGTAACAAGACCCTAATCCATGGCATACTGAAGTCACTGGAAATATTTCCACTAATACAAATGGATTGAATTGGGACTTTCAGGTCTTTGAGACTAGCTGTTCAAGTATATTTCCTTTGTTAATGATAATGATATCCAACTTTTTAAAACCAAAACCAAAACCAAAAAAATGACCTTTGAAATCTAGGTCCTCATGTTTTAAGTTGATTAACACCATATGTTCTTCCCCATACACTGATGCACGAGTTAAATAGGGTATGAGAGGCCAAACTATTTTTTGCGTTTTAGGTCTACATATTTCTCTCAAAATTAATATTAGGTAGTTTTATTCTATTGCTTTATGGGTTACTTCTCCATCCTTTCTGAACCCTCAGAAGCCTGATGCCCTGACTACCAATACATGGTTGACATGCCACTTCCAGATCTCTCTTACTGTAAAAATGAACGTGCTGATTTCAGTTGTGCTCACTCAAAATGAGCAGCTCCCTCTGAAAAACATTATTGTTAATGATACTTTTGCCAAAAAAAAGTAATGCTTAGCACACCTGAGTCACATAAAGAATGAGGAATGTTGAAGCACAACTACCTTTAACAACAGATTTCAATATCTGTATTCAAAAATGGTGGTGTGCCTTACACTGTGCGTAGTCACAGGGGTGGATTTATAAGAAAGAAGGTTGGGGTGGGAAGGGAGAACAAGAGGGCTGTGGGCATTGATCAGCATGGCATGTGCGTTTGATCATGTAAGGACAGGTTGCAGAGTGACCACCTAGCTCATTTAAAATTGTTACCTCCACCCCAGTGTCAGCTATCCACCTGCACCCTCCCCGAAGCCTTTTCCTTACCCCTTTCTCAATCACAACCCCCCTGCCTCCATCTTGCTTGATCGGTGGGATGGAAGAAGGCAAGAGGCAGCTGGGCAGGTAAGAGGGGAGTGGGTCTGTAAGATCTTCCTCCTGCCAGCTGAAACCACTCATTCTACTTTAAAACCTCCTTTGAAGGAAAGATGACCTTCGTTTCTTTGTTCTCAGTAAGGGCAGGGCTGCGGCGCTGGTGCAACGCAGCTCTGGCACCAGCTAAGCTCAAGAGCTAAGCTCCCGAGGGAGGGAGCCCTAGGAAGACAGCTGAAATCCTAGAGGCAGAAGGAGTGTGCCCCAGGCCCTAATTTACCTTCAATTTTAAAGTGGCCTTTTCTACTGCAAAGGACCAGCGCAGGGTCTTCACCCCTGGTTTAGCCCATTTACAACACGTGGGCAAGTCTGCACAGGGTCAGCTGGGTTACCAGAGAAATGAAAAAATCATTGCTTATCGAGGTGGTTTCTCTGCCAGCTTTGTTTATCTATGAGGGCATCAAGGATGCTGAAAGCAGCCTAAAGGGGGAAAATGAAACTGAGTTTTAAACGTGTATGACAATGTCTGTGTAATCCCAACAGATTACCCACTATTCCTACATACCATAGCAATTTCTGTTCCTGTAATTCTCTGTATGTCAGCCAGATACCATATTGTGGGCAAGGGAAAACTTGGGAAGAATTAGGGTGTGGTATGAAAGACAAGCACAAGCACAAGACTGATGTATCAGATTGTATGCGAGGGTGCGCAGTACAAANGCTGATATCATCTCCCAGGGACACTTGCCTGGAGTGTTACCCCTTCTTGTGTGTGCAGGCACGTTGCTAGAAAACCGTGGTATGCTCGGGCCTGGATTCAGCACAGCTGTGACCTGAGGGCGGGAGGAAGGGAAGCTGCACAGCCAGACGGCTGTCACCACCTCTCCTGTCCCTGCTAGGTGCTGACAGTGGGGAGGACTCTCCCATTAGCCCCATCCTCCGTAAACCTATGCTGGCAGGTGCTGATCAACACCTTGAGATTTCCCTGCCTCCATGCAAAGCATGTCCATGTTGCTAGAAGGCTGTCACCACAAACATCGCTAGAAAATGTTTGCCTCCATTTTCCCAGGAGGAGACAGGGAGGTGGGGAAGAGAGCGGAGCCACGGTTCCCCCCACAACGCGCCCCAGCCGGGTCTCCAGGCCAGGCGACGGAGGAGTAGGACTGCTGGGGACTGCAGCTAAAGACAAATGGGCTGAAACCTGAAACACCCTCCTGCATCCCTGTTCTGACTTCAGTTCTGCTCTGGAACAGAAAAGCATTTTCTATAGGATGCTGCCTACCTAAAATGGACCAAAACCTAGATAAGAGTTATCTTGCTGATCTTGCCCTGGGTGCTTTCTTGAAACTCCTTTGAACACACAGTTTGATTATTTCCTCTTGTGAGCAAGACGGTGAAGACTCAATTAAATGGATTTCTTTTCTGTTCACAGTCTTTTTCTCTTACTGGCTCTAGTGGTATTGTAGCAAGGTCTGAAATACTACTGAAGAAAATATATTGATGTAAAAATATATGTCATCCTTGCCTTTTACAGAATGTCTTGGGCACATATTTTTAGAGGTAGATTTTATAAAAGCCTGTGTTCGCTTTACTTAAATTTTGAATGAAGAAAAGCTAACAAAATCTTTTAAAAACCAACAAAGAGGCAGCTGGATACAAGGCAGAAAAAGGAAGTAAAAAGGAATCACTAAACTTATTGTAGTGCTGTAGTACATGCAATGTAATCTGTTCCCTCTGACATCAATAAAGTTTAAGCATGCTTAGCGCAGTAGGCTCCTTCTAAAGCTTTTGTATATGTTAAGACAGAATTTACATTGGTTTCAATAGCTGAGCTTTATTACGATGAAGTTTAAAGTTTTTAAAAGCATAAGTAGAAACAATAGAGTTGTTACAGTACCGGGGAAAGAGTCTCACTGTAATCATGTCCAGAAGCATTTGAATTGAAGGATAAATTTAAAAAAACTGTGGAAAACAATAGCCCACTACAATGGCAAAATCCATCAGCTGAAGAAAGCAGGGCAGACATGGTCAGGGCATTGTGCTTAAAGGGTATCCATAAGATACACATATACAGTAACAGAGAGTGACATTCTTCATGTTGTATCAGTTTAAAAATCCAGATAGATCTAGATATAGATGTCAGCTACTAGGACAACCAGGCTTCATCGCCCATGGACATCAGCACAGCCAGCACCTGTCTGCTCAGCAGGTTGTGTGCCTCGTGGTGAAGGGATAAACATGATCCGCTCCTCCGAGCCCCCGCCGCCCCCGTGCACCAGCAGCCCGCAGCCCAAGGTGCGCCTCCCACCAGGCTGTGCCAGCACATGGAGTGCAGTCAGGGGAGGCAACTTATAATTATTTGATGCAGATTGCAGATGGTCACTTCATTAGCGTTGACGCAGAGCCACCCCTCGTGAGGCGTGGGGTCGCCTTTGTGCCTTTGCAGAGGGGGATGGCTCGCTTGTTCTGATCTTTTAGTGCCTCTCCCTGGGCTTGATTTGGGGAGGTGCTGAACAAGGTCTCTTACATTAAAGAAGTAGAAAAGACCAAATTAACAGCCCTTTGGGATGGAGGCTTGAAAAGGAAATTAGAGAATAGGATTTCTGCATCGTAAAATATTAGGGGCAGAGTGTATTAAATTGCTCCTAAATGGTGACAAAGGAGATCTGTTTCACTGTCTGTTTTCTTAATTGTTTTAACTAAAGGAAGTGTCTCTCTTGTGGGGTATTGACTGTTAATTCCAAAAGTACAAATATTGCTGATGCGTTATAATTAGGCTACTATGCTAATTTTTAATGAAATAATAATCAAGTTATGTATGTTGTGCTTCCAACATTTATTTACTTGTTAAAACCAGGCCTTTTATTGAAAGTGGTTTCATGCATTCTTTCACCAGTCAAGTCAACATTACTGTCTTTTTAAAACAGCTGTAAATCTCTTTGATTGGGACTTGAGGCTGGAATCATTCGTGCTGTGTTAAACTAAACTGTCTTATCTCCTTGAGTGCTATGCAGCCTCTAGCATGTCCAGAGCTGCATCTGCCCATGGCCTAAGGAGGCCAATATTTGAAAGCTATTAATAAAGACATTTGGGGAGGAGACGGAGACACGCCTTTAACCCTCAGTGCAATGCATTAGAAGAAATGACAGAGTAGGAGAGGCATACTTTTTCATTTTCAAGGATAGGGGTTAGTTTTTTTTTAAATGGGGACAATCAGTGCCCTGCAAATAACCCATTATGTTCAAAAGAATGCAGGCTGCTGAACATCTGCACCACAGGACTGAAGGCTAACCCAGACAAAGGTTTCAAATTGAATATGGGAGGAAAAAATAAAATTGTCATGAAGCTGGCCCCCATCAGCACCACAGCAGGGTGACCCGCACCTCTGGTGGCTCCTCCTACCCTTATTGCCTCAAATTGCTGGACTTCAGACAGAGGGGAGACCCTTCCATAGGCCTGGACAGCCCTGGAAGTTTCCATAGGGCTGAGACAAGTAGGGAAATCATAAAATATCTTTACATGGGGGACTCCTGTCTTCCCACTCAGGCAGCATCTGTTCTTTTTGACGTCGAGGTGGCCCAAAGAGAGTTTCATGCTGGTCCCATCATATCTTAGTACTAGCCAGGAACTCAAGTACTACTGTAATGTGGAACATATAGTTCCCCTAGAGACATCAAATTACAAAAGACAGGTCAAACGTCTGGCTTGTGTTTCTGTTTGCCCCAACTCAACATGCATGATGAGGAGCAAGCCCTTAGTGAAAAGCTAGACTTTTGGGGAAGGCAATATTAAAAATCTCCAGGCTGCTGGGGACAGGTGGCAGTAACTTCCTCAGCAAAATTCAGACTTATAAGTCTCTGTATGGCCAAAATTGAGAACCAGGGCACATCTGGAGCAGAATTATCACATCCATTGTGGACACCTATCCAGAAGGTGGCTTGGGTCTTTCCAGTGTGACAAAGGGACAGGACACCAGAGACATGGCCCCCCTCTGACTTCAGCTTCCACAGAGATGAGTTTCACCCAGAGCAGCATCTGGGGCTTTCTCATGGCAAAGCTACTGACATCGCTCTATAATGTACCCCATAAAATCAGGGCAGAGATGGGGAAGGGAACCTGGGAGGTCACTCTATTAAGCGTCCTTGATCCTGGTTTCCTCTGAATCAGCTCTGCCTGTGATACTACCTTTCTGGTGCTGAAGGTGGTGGTGACATGTACCAAATGAGTTCTACACTGCTGTCCTCACATTCCCTACTCCCCTACATCCCTGCTCTCAGGAGCTGCCTGTTTCTCACAACTCACCAACTTGATCCACATGTTTCTCTTAGCGGTTACGTCCAGAGCTGTTTGCTGTGCTTCCTTCCAGGCTGGGCTACCCATGTTTAACATCAGGCAATCGGGAAGGACCATGCTCATGGCTAGGGTAAAGGCAAACAAGTTATCACATTGCAAGGCAGGGCATGCCTTTGCGGCTGTCATTGCTTATTACAGTAGAAGAGGGAAATGTCTCTCTTTCATTGAAGCCAAGATTTGGCCTCAACATTCCTCCCTGTCATGGCCTCCTCTGCAGCAGTGAAAACTCAGTGATCTCACTTCTCTCCGCTGTCGCAGCTGTCTTTTTGGTCTCCACAATAGCCACCAAAGTAAAAAGAAAATCCAAGTACTACCTCTTACAAAAGTCCTCAGGGATCTGCTGAGATACAAAAGGCCAGCCTTCCCCCTGAGAAAAGCAGCACCTGTCTCAAAGTCAAGGTTCAAGAATGGACTGTAAGTTCTTTCAGAAACAAATCTGGTAGTTTTCTCACTTAGAGAAACTCTACCCTACACCAGGTATTTGATGTCTTTTTAAATTAGGAATTTCTCTGAGTTCTTGGATCATTTACTTATGTGATAAGGATAAAACACATGATAAACTGCAGTCACACAAAAACCACAGTATCTACTTCAACATTTCGAATTGTTACCATGCAAAAAGCTCAAAGCGTTGGGACCTGCTTCTTCAATGCCAAGTCTGGAAAGTCCCAGTGAAATTACAGCTCCCTGAACAGCAGCACATAAATGAGCTTACTCAGCAGGCCTTAAAGCTCTGCCCTCACCCAAAATCTCAGAAGAGTTGCACTGTAGTTCATTTTCCTGGCCTCCAAAGTTGCCTTTGGCTTTTTCTCCCAGAATAATCATCTCCTTTGTTCAAATTTTTTGCCACCACAGAAGTCCCGTTACAAAGAACCGAAAACTTCATGAATCGATGGTGCGGTTATAATAGGTCTAACAATCCCCTCAAACAAATGTGTGATGATTATCTTGCAACTAGAATTGTCATTTTTTTATATAGAGTTTTGGCTTTTTTGTCCAGAATCAAATGTTTCTATTGAAACTGAAAAATTATGAAGATAGGAAATTGCAGTTGGAAAAGAAGGGGGTCTATGGAGAGTCCTCCCACAAAATATATGCTATTTTCTGACTGCTACTTTTCTCTTATTTCTAAAATTTCCACCACTGCAGTAACTGAGCAGCCTGAAGTCCAGATCACATTTAGTTTCATTTCAGAAGTGCTAAAGAGATTAAACAGCTTGCAGATTGGATCATATTGCATGATATGCCCTATACATAATCATACAGAAACTGGAGCTCAGCTTCCCATTAATTGTGCATTGATTCACTTTAAACAGGCTCTGGATACAGGCTGAGATGTATTAATAATATTTTATTGTATTTTAACTCACTTCTGCTCTTATTAACTTGTTCATTTGTTTTAATGAATTATTTAGTTTTTCTCATAAGATTTATTAATGTGTCAGACCATACTTTCACCTGTAGGTTTTTATTATATCTATGGTTGAGAGGAAATACCAAGGAAAAAAAGCATGAAGAATTTTTGTAGAGTATCTTTGTTCCAGTTGTACAATGTTTTGTAATTTATTATTACTATTTTGTTGCCTTACTCTGCACAAGTAAATTATCCAATGACTGCCTAAGGACATGTAGCACATGTTCAGGGTTTGTGGCATAGGAGTGGATAAACAAAGATGGTAATATCGGCTAATAGAACATCACAATCCACAAGGCCTTTTCATTACTTTTCTTTGTACAGTTCCAATAAGTGATGCTATCCCTTTAAATGAAGAAAGGCATTTGTCCCCGTGAGATTTAGGCTAGTAGTCCACAGGTTGTCCAGTTGCAACTATTTTCTTCCCCATCAGCTTGCAGTTGGGTGCAAAGTCATGCTGCTTTGAAGTTCTCCTACCTTCATCTGACCTTCAAGATCATCTGCAGTGTTATCTCTTCAGCATCAAAAATCACAACAGACTTGGGCAGAATTGGCACAAGAACGTGCACTGGAAACTACAGCAGCTCAAAAGATGGTAAGGTGAAGCAGTGATTATTTCCCTACAATTGGAATAGAGCCTTTCCTCGAACAGAAAGCTTTCAGTGCCCCACATTTGGTAGAACTAAAGAGAAATCAGCAAACATGAAGAGTTTCAGCAGCATTACCTTTATAAGGAAGAATCTGCTGTTGCCTTTACACCCATATCAGAATATTTTAATTGGTGCTATTCTGTGACACTGGAGATGTGATCATTTTTAATTGCCTTTTTCTCATTACAAAATCAAAATGTCTGTGTGCATCTACCTGGAGCAACACAGACCCTGAACCCTAGATACACTGTCTTTCTAAGTGAGCACAAACCAGCACTTTCCCTTATGCTCACAAGTTGTGATGACTCATCTAGGATCGAAGACATCAATTTTAAGACAAGAAAAAATGTATTTGTTCAAGTAATGTATTCCCCAGTTTATCTTGATTTAAAGATGCCAAGAACCAAAAACTCCACCAATTCCTGGCTACCTTACTTCACGTGTAATCACCTTTCGTATTGAGAACCTGCACTTCCTGTGTGAATTTTCTGTTCAGTTTCCAGCCACCAGTACCAACTCAGGAGCCCTTTAGTAGCCAGTATTTTTTCCTTCTCAAGGTCCTCATACTTGTACACCACAGCTCAATGGTTTCTGTGACTTTCTTCACTGCTGTTTTCAGTTGTTCCCACCTCCCCTTTACTGTGTGAACACCAGGACTGCAGGCAGCACACCACTATTGGTCTTATCAAGGTTTTCACAAAGAGACTATTCCTTTCCCGCTCATACCTGTGTAGACCTACACAGTCCTACTGGGAGTTCCTTTTCAGCTCCTTTTCTGATCACTCTCTGCCTCCCCTGCCTTACCCTATGCACCACCTCCCATGCCCCTCAGGTACAGCTTGTATTCTTAGCATGGAAATGCTTTTTGTTTAAATGGGCCCATCCTTCCACAGAATTTCAATCACTCTGTAATTTTCCCCACTGCTGTTTATCACTTAGAGTTGCCTTCAAATTTTGCTGACAGTGATGTTGCAATTCCAGACCACTGAAGAAAATGTTAAAGAATATCATCTTTAATGTCTCCTTGTTTTCTTTCCCCTGTTGGTCACAAACCACTGATTTGCTGTGTTTATACCCTCCTCTTTTGTAATGTCTTTGCTACAGCTTTTTTGGGGTGATGTGACATGCAATTCGTCTTTCCAGTTGTGCACCTTCTCCATGAGCCTTCAGGCTATGATCCAGGAACCTTTTCCATCCTTTGGCAAAAATAACACGTCTACAGCAGGTCCAGAAGCAGTCCCTTCTGCTACGTGCAAATTCCTGCCACCTAGGTGGAAAGAATCAGCCCTAAAATCTCCCTCCAATCTTCTGCTCACCCACTCAGAGTGTCAGTGATAAGGTCTTCTTACACAGCTATACCACTGAGGGAGCACTGATCTGTTGGAGGTATCAAATCTTGGGTTTGATCAAGGGTTCACACCCTGACTTCTTCACAGGAAGATGTGTAGCTGGAGGCAGCCGAGACACAGCAAGGTAACACTTGTGTGTGGCTTTTGGTTGATCCCAGAGAACGGGCAAAGCAAGCCCACATCTGCCTGCTGGAGGCCGTGTAGACATACCCCTGGGGCACAAACAGCAGAGCTGTTTCATGTGGCCTCCCCTTCCCCTCCAGCACACACTGAGACCGTCAAGTAGAAATCCAGAATTTATGCACTTAAGAACACAAGGAAAAAAACTAAGCAAAGATATATGCCTGGCAGCTCTTTAACTGTTGCAAAGGTCTGTATAGAAGCATTTTTCTGTAGGGAGTGAAGAGGGCAGGGACGGCTAGGAGGAATGTCCTGACTCCAGCTCCAGCGCGGGAGTTGCAGCATTCCAAGCAGCGTAGGCAATTCAAGAGGTGGGTCAGAGATAGCGCTGCATCCCGGGAACCCTACCGCGGCTTCACCTCCTGCGCCTACACCTCGCAGCCCTGGGCTGCGGCCAGCTGCTCGGCTGAGGTAGCTGCAAGGCTGCTTCCTCCTTCCCCTACCCCCTTCCCTCTACCCTTGTTAAAGCCAGACTGAGCTTTTTTAAGCAGACTGAAAGAAAAAACACAGTTGGATGGCATTTGCCTGCCCTCAGCCAAATTTCAGGCAGAAGTTTATGCATTCAAAGAAATATAGATAGCAATCTTGACTTTATTGTTTGTTGTTTGGATTGCAAAAGTATCAGGAAGCAAAGGTGCTCTGGAACTAATTTCTATTGTATTCTCCAGACAGCTTGCTCAGTAGCATAAATCCTATTAATAGATGACCTCAGATGTTGCCATTTGAGCAGTGGTGAGTTTTTGAAGGGCGTGGGCAATGTTTTTCGGTGGTTCTATAATTTCCCTACTGAATAAACAATCCTCTTTCCACCCCTTCCCCCAAGTATGACTGCTTCATCAGCATTTCCCTGGCTGAGCGTGAAACATGGGCATGCTTAACAACAAATCCTCTGTTTCCCACAGCTGTACTTATGCCAGTAAAACTCCTTGTGCCACTCGTAGATTAAAAGCTCCCACCTATCTCCCCATTCTCCTTGTGTGCGTGCCATAGATCCTCCGAGAAAAACCTGATTTGTTCAGCTACGGTGAGCCTTACTTCAGTGGCCCTTTAATTGATGAGAAGAAAGTCTCTGGAACACGTGCCATAGCTGCCATCTTGGAGAGTGCTGCTGAGCCCAGCTTCCGAAAGGGAGGCAGGCAGCTGAGGGTGGAAACGGTATGTGATGCTACTAATGTCATCTGCTGAGCGCTCCAAAGTGCAGTCACCTGCTGAGAAGAAGTCCCTTGCAGCCTCATTAACTGTGGCCAATGCCATGGAAGCTCCTGTGTATGCCTCTCTTGGAAAGACTCTGATCAAGAGATAAAA
Organism: Himantopus leucocephalus; assembly: GCA_003993805.1. Lineage (NCBI taxonomy): Eukaryota > Metazoa > Chordata > Aves > Charadriiformes > Recurvirostridae > Himantopus > Himantopus leucocephalus. The sequence goes on along the minus strand of RSEF01000002.1, from coordinate 115,367,566 downwards.
AAATTATCTCTGAGCTTATTTTCTCTCCCTCTTCCTCTCTCCCTTCTTCTTTCTAGCCTTTTCAAGCTCATGGATCTCAGACTTGCCCATGGTAAGGGATCCACTCAGAATGAAGATGCTGTAAAAGAGGACAGCTGAAACCAGGAAGATCAATATTTCAACTCTTACAAGGGATTTTAACACAGTTATATGCAAAATTCAACTCTAAAACCATCTTTCATTTTGTTTTGTTTACCTACCTGAAGTGGGCTCTTAACAAAATCCCTTTTGCACAATTTGTGCAAAGTATTACAAAACTAGGACTCACCTCTGGGAATAAGGGCCAGAAAGGAAAGGAAAAATTACTGCTGAACTTTCCCAAGCAAACCTCCGCTCAGACGAAAGGTGTTGTGACTTCTGTTTTTAAGACCTATCGTGAAAAACCCACACACTCTGTCAACATCCAACTCTTCAGCCATGGGGCGAAGGCAGCCCTGTTGGGTTGTGAGCTGCACGCGGGTTTAACACCTACGTTAGTGCTCTGCATCTGTCACTATGTGTAACTGTACTTCCCTACTGCTGTTTGCACAGCGTGGGACCACCATGCAGAGCGATAGCTCTCTCCTTATTAAAGTACTTGGATTTAATCAAGGTTGCAGTAGCTTGGGGATGACACAGGCTGCCCACAGAACAGACAGCATCCCAAACTAGATTAACTAGCTGAATAAATAGATAAAGAGGAGAGAAAGGATGCAGTGCTTTTGTTCCTTTCACTTTGCACTTCTGCATTCCAGCTGCCAGGGCTGAGGGCCAGCATTTGCTTTTGCAGGCAGGCCAAAACTGCAGGCTGTGCGTGTGCTTTCTTTCATATCGGAGCTCTGCTGCTGGACAGACCACGCTGGATGCCAGCATGGGGGAGGACATCCCTTGGGTGACCCCTCCAGCTGACTCTGCCTCTGGGGGAGGCTGGAAGGCAGAAGTGGGGAGAGGCTGGAGGAGGGAGATATGAGCCAGGAGTCCTGCAACCTTGTGGCTGCCACAGTACCATGTGCCATAGCCTTCTAATGCCTAAAAGCTGGCTAGATTTTTCCCATCTGTAAATATTATGTTTGCCACTGTCCAGCTAATTTTCCAGTGACGCTTGAAGTTTTCATACTAGGTCATGGATTCTGCAAACAGCTGTGCCTGTCAAAGAGGATCATTCCTAACTGGGGGTTACCATGCCCTCACCAGAAAGCATTGTCACCTCAGTTCTGCCAAGAAAAGGGCACGCAAGCCCTTCCTCATCTGCTTCAAGCCAGACAGTTAGCAAAACTGCCTTCCTCAGCTGTGGAACCTCACCCAGCTGCCTTGCCCAGGAGCTTTCACTGGATCATGTCTTCTGGCAGGAGTAGTAACTTCCAGCAACTAGGACAGGAACATCTTCAACCTGTGCTGTTCAACACAGAAAGAACATGCTCCTATAGCTTCACTCTGCAGCACCAGCAGCAGGCATAAGACCATCCTTGCACATGCATTCTGTTTCCTAATCGTATCTACCACCTGTGCTTCTGACACATACCTCTGTTCCTGCATCCTGTGGACATCTCAGAAGCTCTGAGCTACAACAGGAATGGAGATGTCTAGATTTGGCATCCACTTCTGCGGTTTCTACTTTTATGGCAGTGGAAAAGGGATGCCAAGCACTCAAAGTGGACCAGCATAGAAGCCATGCAATCATTTTTCTCATGGTCATAATGGTTTGGATTTGGATTTTGTCATTTTTCCCTGCTAGGCAAAATCAAGCCTGATCACCTTGGGTAGAATCCCCCACTGAAACGACAAAGAGTCATCGGTGGGCACAGACAGGGTTCCCTCCAGCAAGTTGGCTTGCCTGAAAGCTGTGTTTGTGTTCTGCAGCATCATGCTGAGCTTTTTAGGTTTGCAACACCAGCATACCAAGTACCACACTTCTCTGTCAGTGCCGAACCAACGTCTTAACACGTGCTTATGGGCTGCTTCAAGCTTGACATCTAGAGGCACAGAAGATGTCTTGAATTTCTTCTGGCAGTGTGATGCTATTTTGCTAGTAGCTAAGTTTTGAGTGCCGGATCACTGCAAAAGTTTGTGTCAAAACACACTACACAGTACTTGACAAAAGCTAGGCACCTCTTAATGAAGCCAAAACAGTCGATACACTTTGCAATGTAATTACAGCCTCTTCAGGCTTAGCGCAATGTAGCAGCAAACTCTAGGCAAACAGGTATATTACCTCTTCAGAGGCTGAGGTTGGAACCCTGTCCCAAGTGGATCATGGCACTCCTTTTTTTTTAACAGCTGGCCAGAAAAGGAGTGGGTCATTTCCCCAGCTGTGGCTGCCCATGGATGGAGGAATCAACGAGAGGGAGAGCCAATCCAATGACCCCCATCCTTCAGGCTCCCTTCAGCTGGGAGTGAGAGAGGAGATTAAATCCCCTTGGACAGAGGAGGGCAGAGAACTGGAGACTTCATGGCACATGTCCCATGACACTGCCGCTTGGTCTCCGCTGCCCTGGGCAGGGCAGGGTTTAGGCTTGTATGCCAGCTTGAGCAAAAGCCAGGCCTTGCTTTAGGGGTGGCTGTGTGTAATCATGTAGCGCTGAAGCAATCAGTGCAGACAACACTTATAAGTAAAGCTCCCTGAATGATCCCTGCATAATTGTAAGTGATATAAACACTTTTCTCTTCTTTTTTTTTTTTTTTAATGTGAAAGTCCAAGTTATTTGTGCCTATCCTCACTTACCCAGAGCTTACTGGGGCACAAAGCCTGAGGAATTTTATGCACTACTGCAAAGTACTGTTCCTCATTAAATTCTGTCCTTCCACACCCACGTCCCCTCTCCTTGCAGAATTAGGTGCCGCTGCTACCTTGCAGCACAAAGCCATCAGCCTCGAGAAGTGATGATAGCCTATTTCAGGACTACAGCACTGCTGTGAACAAGGTGCTCAAGTATGATACATTATCCCTCCAAGGCTGAAAATATCACCTCTGCGATGCTCCTAAACTCTGAGCTAGGTGAGGTTAACACCACAGCCCAGGTTTCTCATGTGACAGAACATTATGCTCCTAACCAAAAAATCCAGACTGTTTATACATACAGGACACTAGAGCTTATTACCCTTTGCACTACTTTGTGCGTGATTTATGTGATATATGATGCGGGCAGAACAGTTTGGAGCTCATAGTACCATTCCAATAAGCTTGTACACATATGACAGAATTTTGTTAATTAGCACTAGCTAGTGAAAGCACCACTATGAATTACTGAATTTTGCAAATTAACAACTAAAAGACTAAAGATTATCAAACAAACCAGGAAAGGGCACTTCACCAGACATTAATTTCCTTGATATGTGTAGTATAGTTTTAATGTATTTAATGCAGTGATTCTTGGTGTAAACTTAAAATAGTTTAATGTATTTATAATTACAAAGTAAATTCTGTCATAAAAACACAAACCGGTTCACTGAAATGGAACTCCGGTACCGCGGTCTCCTATACAGCCAAATTACAAAATAAAGGGATGCCTGCCACTGCCTGGGCAATAAAGGACAGATTTATTTCAAATCAGGCTTTTCTGCCCTGTCACATTAATGACCTGTACCATAGCTCACGCCATTCAAATGTTTAAATAAAGGTGTAAGTAGGTACGCCCATGACAGCAATCACTTCTCTCTGACTCTGTGTTTATAAAATTGTAGGCGCCTGAAATATGATTCTTCTAAGGTTTCATTCGAACTCAAAATTCCCACACACACAGTCAAGATGAATCTTCCTCCAAGCAGAATGCACTTGCTAGTCCCATCATAGAGCAACACTGCACAAAACTGCTGGGAACAAACTGTAGAGTACTTTATCCAATTGCAACTGCCTGGGGTCAATGAAGAAGATATTAGTTTTATTTTTAGCTTCCTTTTACAGCCTGATTGCATTTTCCATAAGATAATCCAGTAGAGGTTCTCCTCTCTGTTGCTTTGGGTTTCTTTTTAATCATCAGGTTGGCCACATTATTAATTAACAAGTTCTTAATAAATCATTGACTGTTTAATGTGAATCAGAAGAAGCAAACACCGGCATCCCTCAACTAAATTTTCTCATAGTTTTTTAATAGAAACTCTAGGATGTTCATCACTGAAGTATCCCAGCACCTCTCAAACAATAAAGAATTTGGTCTCATGATACCAATGAGAAGTGGAAGAGTGATGTAGAAAGAGGCTAACAGGTAGGAAACAGAGCAAAGACCAATTAAAAAAATTGCTTGAAGCCTCAAAAGAAACTAGTAGCACTGATGCCAAGGCATAATAGGCTGTTTATCAGTTGGTTTTACCTGATGACCATTTTGCAGTCCCTCGACAGTCCTGGATTTAGTTTTTAGTTTAGATTGGAAAACTACAGAAAGAACAGGCTGAAGATGAAAATCAAGAGCCAAACTTGCTTGCAGTTTGGCTGTTGATATCATATACTGAACACGTATTTACTCTTGTGTAAAGCTGGAGTCCCTACTTGGAAAAATCTATGTCATGATATTTTCAGTACTGCTAGCAGTAAGGGTTCAGAAATCACGAATCAGATTTCGAGAAATCATGAATCAGATTTTCAGACATTATTAATCAGATTTTGAGAAATCATGAAAAAATGTAAAAATTATAGGATTTCTTTAAAGAAACTAGTTTTCATTTTTTTCTTTATTCACACTTTCTCTAAAAAAATCTTGAAATCTGTATGCAGCTGTGCTTTCAGCAGCTGGGTTTTTAAGACAAATGCTCAATGTGTAAAACTCGTGAAAAAAATTGCTAGAGTTGGTACTGTAGTTATTCAATAGCATTGATTATGCACGGGGATTAATTCTAGCAACTTAAAGGGTTATGCCTTATAGAGCCTGGTAGCAGACGAACATGAAGATTTTAGACAGAATTTCAATAATATTGAGTGGTCAGCTTTGGAGCCAAGACAGAGGGTTAGATTCCAAAGACGCGTGATTGCCTTGTCAGGTCATCTCTAGCTATAAACCCAATGCCCAGAATAAGAGGAGAAGATCAGGATTTACTGATGCTGTGGGCAAGCACCCAGATGCTAACGTCTCTGTGTTTTGCTCACCATAGCTGGCACTGACATTGGGTGGGAGAGGAGCTGCCGAGGCAGTGGTGTGATGCAGTTGCCTGCTGATGGCCCCAAGATGCTGATGTGAGGTGAGACTGGGGCAACCAGCAGGTATGGCCAGCAGGAGCCTGGAGCAGCACCTGGGAGTTCATGCAATGCCCTCCACTCTTCCCATAGCACAAGCCCCCAGTGTTCAGACAAACACCTTGAGCCCGGCATTATCCGCCTGTCCCACAACACACAACCCTCGTTTGGTCCAACATACTTGGGAGAGCTGAATAAGCACAGAACAGGACAGTATCCAACCAAGTAGAAACATGTTCAGAGATATTTTTTCCTGACCAAAAGGTTTAAAATCCTTTGTTACAACAGATGATCTTTCTGCCTTTCTCTACCAACATCTACCTGCCACTGACTCCATCTCCAGTGAGACTCACTTGGCAAGTCACTCACCTAACAGGCATTTTGTTTCCCTAACAAACATCAATGAGTTATTGGCTTTGCGTGACTGATAGTGAAAGCACTGTGCAAATCGCAAGGAAGGAGAAAACTCACATTGGAAAATTCTGTATGTTTTTGTAAAACTATTTCATCCATGCACTTACCTGTCTTTTCAGTGTGTGAAACACATCGAGTCTCGGTCTCAAAATGGTAGTATTGTCTCCGTTAGTTTCCTCTTATATAGGACTTTGTGGTTGGNAACATCAATGAGTTATTGGCTTTGCGTGACTGATAGTGAAAGCACTGTGCAAATCGCAAGGAAGGAGAAAACTCACATTGGAAAATTCTGTATGTTTTTGTAAAACTATTTCATCCATGCACTTACCTGTCTTTTCAGTGTGTGAAACACATCGAGTCTCAGTCTCAAAATGGTAGTATTGTCTCCATTAGTTTCCTCTTATATAGGACTTTGTGGTTGAGAACTTTTAATTCCTCTTTTCAGCCACTCTTTTACACTTAAAATAAGTGTTTTGATCAGAAGCTAGAACACTGCAGCCGGCCGAGAGTGTATGCAAATGCAGCCAAAGCCTTTTGCCCAGTTTATTCAATCTTCCCTTTAATCCCCACAATGATCCGCAGTAATGGATAAAAATTCTGAGTAGGAGAAAGAAGAAGAAAAAAAAAACCAAAACCCTCAGGAAACAATTTTGATTGCTGTGAGGAAGGACTGGAGGCTCTTGGCCCCAGGGAGCTCTCCCCGGTTCATTGGAGGCTTTCAGATACCATGGTGATGGGGGACTTTATGAATAACTAGATAGATAAATGGTGAGTGCTTTTGATCTCTGCTAGCCTGTATTTCATTTTGTCAGCTGGGGAAGAGGCTATTCAAATCTGTCGGCTGTAGGAGGTCAGCCAGGAGAGAGAAAATGTCTTCATTACAGCCTTCTGTTCAGCCAGGCCTCCCAGCTGACCTCGGTGCCCAGGCTTGTCAGTCAGACGAGGCAAATTTTCCGACTGAGGGAAGACATCGCTGTGCCAGATTTATCCCTGGTGTACGAGCTCGGAGGCAGCAGTGTGAGGCCAAGGAAGACTTCACTTGCGTTGGGACATCTCCCCAAAAGCGGCCATGGGATTCACGGGCACCTTCCCCAGCGGGGTGCGTTCAGGGAACCTGAACCCATTTTCCTCAGCACTGTTTTTGGTGTCACTGGGGCGTGAGGCTCCGAAGGCAGACACAAACCGAGCGATTATAGAGGACAGCCTTACTCTGTAGTTAGAAATGCCTAAATATTAATTACATAGAATCATAGAATCATAGAATTGTTAAGGTTGGA
>RSEF01000002.1:115343552-115360593 GCA_003993805.1 Himantopus leucocephalus | reverse complement strand
ATTGATAAAGATGTTAAAGAGAACCGGCCCCAGCACCAAGCCCCGGGGAACATTATCTGCACTGAGTCTGTTCAAGCAGCTAGTCCCCTCTCATGGTTCTGACACATATTTGAGGTGATGGAGCTGGAGTTCACTTTAGTTTACTTTTCAGGCTGAAAGTGAATTTCTCGTGTTTAAGGTCATGCCCTGGCTCTGCAGGGACAGCCCCACTGAGGTTTGCGGCAATCCTCAGGACAGGTTATCACAACACACAACCCCGTCTAATGGAGAAGGAAGATCTCAGCCATTCAGAAGGGAGAAGGAGGGCACATTTTTTGCAAGAGGATGCATAAAAATTGAAATAGGAATTCCAATCCCATTATTTGGTAATGGGATTTGTAAACCTCATGTTCACAGGCTGAGATAAACAATATATGCTTCCCGAATTCCTCTTGGAAGAAGAGCTCCTTACAGCACAGCTAAATTACACAGCAAGTTATCATTTACAAAGAATGAAAATAGGAAAAGGAGTCAGCAAAATTAATTTACGTCTAAAGGATTTCTGGTTTTGGATTGAAGGGCGGGGAAGCAGAGCCTCCTCCAAAACCACACTCTTAATGGAGATGGTTTTACTCTGTTAGATCATTTCCAGAAAGTATTATAAAAATGTTCCCTTTACTCAACCGAGCCAGGTTTTAATAGTATCAAAGCAAAATATAGTCTGCTATTAGCATGAAATAACATTAGCATAAATGGAAAAGAGTAAGGACGCTTGAAAAAAATTCCACATAAGTGGCCTGCTCATTTCACTAGACATCACTGTAGCTGAGAAACTGTGAAATTTCCATAATAATCGAGTGCAGAGAAAAACAAACAACAATTTTATTGATAGGGAAATTACATCCTGTTGCTGAATATAAAACCACAGCTCTGTTCAATGGCCCTTTAACAGCACTGAAAGTATATATTAATTTGTAAGTGTAAATGAAATGTAAATAAAATATTCGGTTCAGTCTGGCCACAGAAACCTCCTGATAGTATTTCAGTGCAGGAACCCAGGAGACATATACTTGGATTCCATATCCTAGACCCTGAGCTAGCGGCATCTGATACCTTTGTGGAAAAGATTTACTCAGCTGCTACGTGGTGATACACTTGTGACAAAAAGCACGGTAGCAACTGGTCTATGAGAGGTACTGGCTTTGAGGGAGAAGGGCTCCTTGGGGTTTTTTGCTCGCTTTCTTTTGAAAAGAGGATCCTTCAGTACTTTGTAGTAATAATCCCAGCTATTGCAGTTTGAAGTTATGCTGCTGCAGTGCTTCGGACTGTTACAGTGGTGGTTTTCTTTGCAATAGGGTTGTATTTCCATGGAGAAGCAAACTGCTTTTTTTACCAACTGGGGAGCAGTAAGAAAAGCAGCTATGTAAAATGAGTCCGGTTGGGAGGGACNCGAGTCTGGTTGGGAGGGACCATAGCAGTTCTTACTACACAGGCCCTGAGCTGGCAACTGGGGGACAGGGCTCTGGTTGCAGCACCGTTGGCTGCCCTGTGGGCTGCCCCACCAGCCCCTGGCTCCTTCAGGGCTGGGAGGTGCGTGGTGACAGCAATGAAGCAGCTTGGGTTTCTTAATGAGCATCTTCCCAGCCAAAATTCAGCAGCAGTCACCCTGAAGCTTGGAAAACCCATGGGGTCTCTGGGGGTCACGCACACTCAAGCTTGCTGGAGCCCCTACGTTGCAGTGGACCCATCCCCTGGGTTGCTGTGGACCCCTCCACCCATCGCAACCATCCTGGTAGCAGCAGATTTCTTCCTGCTGCCTGGAAATGTGCCTGGGCACTGAAAGCCGCTCTCCTCATCACCTTCCACAGACATAAAAACTCCTGCAAAGTAGGTCTGAAGCGCTACCCAGTCAGCACGATGGTGCTTTACATCCCCTGCGTGCTCTGCACGGCAGTAAATGATTTCCCCTGGGGCAGTGCGATGCAGAAAAAGCCCCTAAAATTGTGCCTTCAGCTGTGCTCCTGCCAGGCAGCCCCCACAGAGCCCTCCCTGGATGGCTTGTCCTCAAAATGGTGTTTGGGGGAGAAAGGTTTGGGGGGGATGGGAGCAATTGTGTGGCTGCACAAAGCCCGTTGAACAGTTAATGCTTTAACCTTGCGTATAATTTATACAATAAACAAAGTCACATGTTTCTCTAATAATTTAGATGTAAGCAAATGTTGATTTATTCAGGAAGGCTACTGCCAGCAGCAAAGCCTGCAGCACTGAAATTTGAATTAAACTAGGACAGAAGCAGGCTAGTCTATAATAACATTTGTATAATTTTATTTTTGCCCTTGGCTCAGTTCATTTCCTTCTACAGTAGATGCATGAAATTGGTTCTTCAGCCACCTTTAGCTGATGTTCATTGATATCGGGGGTAGGCAGAGAAGCAAGAGAATGTAACCTTTTTAGACTTTGTGTTTGCAATCATAAGGCCATGAATTCTTAGGTCATTTGTGACAATAATTTTCTTCTCTGCCTTTCCTTCCCGCAGAACTCTCTGAACAGCTCCGTTTAACCTGGAGTGATGGGGCTTTTCCCCCCATATTTTTTTCTTGCATGGAGACTTCTAGAACAGAGCCTGCTAAACAGATGCAAATGTTGTGTTGTTTTTATTCTTTTATTCAGGCCTGAGGGCATGAAATTGGAGTTCTCTTACTCTGCTTTCAACATGAAGGAAAGGGACTGTATGATACTTTTTAAATGATGGTGAAAAAAATATGCGCTAGCACAGATACCTGGAATGGATCCCTTGGCTTGGCTTCTCTTCCAACTTTGCCTTTGAGGAGGAGAAAATACACTGGATATCAGGGAGGTGGTTTTGTCAGGGGTTTCTGGTGGCAGCGAAAGCCCTGCTCCCAAGCTTCAGCTGATTCACAGTGCCAGAACACAAACATAAACCATTTTGCTTTTGTCCAGGGAACCTGCAAGAGGATTACAAGCAAAGTCAGAGGATCTCACTCTGTGAGTGAGATTTTCTGTTCCCAGGCTGGCAGGCGCCGGGCACTGAGCGGGACCACACGCCGTCCCACCATGGAGGGGAAGTCTTGTCTTACCTGGCTGTGACCCCACAGGCTCTCTCCAGCACTGGGTTGATATGCCCTGGAGAGCCTGCTTGAAACATTCCCAAGGGCACAGTGTTCGCTTTTGCTGAGCCAAGAGGGACATTCTTCAGCTGAGGGGACTTTATGGGTAAGGAAGTGAAAGCAAAGCAGAGGCTGGAGAGCACAGGAGGTGTGGGGAGCTAAGAGCAGCACTGGCAGAAGAGTGATAACGTCTCTGGCAATGTGACAAAGATCATCTTTTAACTGCAGCCAGGACAAGCAAGACTGTTGCATGGGAATGACTCAAGTTGTTTTTTTCCAGACGTAAGCCTGGCCAGGTGCAAAAACTCAAATGCCTATCGCAAACAGAAGTAGTGGTGCTCGTGCGTATAACATCCATGTATGCGGTGATTTCATGGCTCTGGTATTTGCTAAAGAGTAACTTCATTTTTGCAGTCCTCCAGGTTGCAAAGAAAAGCTTCGTAACATGAGTCAAAATTAAACCAAGTCCTGCAGGCCCAGGACAGTTTCTGGGACTCATGGGCTGTCCCTAGTCATGCACGTGTGCTGTCCCCAGCACGCACAGCCCCTGGAACCTGTTAGTGACACTTTCAAAGACCAGGACGATAAAAGTTTGAGCAGAAACAGACAGCTGATGTGTTTCAGCAGAGGACCATGGCTGACTGCCAGGATGAGAAATGCCAGCCTCAACATCCTCCCTTGAAAAAGTGACATAGTCCCTCCTCTCATCACACAATGACCATGAAAACGGTACCAGCCCACACCCCTCCGGAGGCCCTATTGCCTCAGGAGTATAAAAACTGAAATGGGACAGTTTTCTAGTCCTAAATCCTAACTGTATGTGACCTATGGATGACTTGAATCTTATGGCCCCACTTGACCCACCATGCACTGTCTCACCTGGAAACTAAGGGCCATGACATATTCCCTTCCAAATAGCTTTTCCTGGCCGTGGACCACAGTGAAGGGAGGAGAGAGACCTCTGCGTGACCGCTGTTTCCATTCAGCTCTGTCCATGAAAATACTTGCAGACCTTTGTTCCAGCCCCTGCTCCTCTTCCTTTCCCCCCATGCTGGTTACTGCAAGCAAGCGAAGGGCAAGTCGGAGGTATTTCCTTTGCCAAAACATGTGGAAATCAGGAGAAAACTGCAACACCACCAGCCACAGCCTCTCAGGCTACTCCTTGGGTAGCGCAGTCATGTGCTGCCCCTGACCCGGGGCAAAGTCATGGGTGAGCCCTCAGTTCCCTTATTATTAATTAAAACATCAGAAGAAATCCTCAGCTGGAGTAAATATTCATTGCTCCTGGCCCTTGCCCACTGGTTTCTGAAAGCATACAGAAGTAGCCACATTTATGCTGTTAACACTGAACTTGGATCACACTTCTGCGGTCAAAGAAATAAATATCACTGCATCCCATTTAGCTCTGTTAATGCCACATTAAGAATGGCATGTGTTTTGACATAACCACCCTTTCCCCTTTTTTTAAAACGCCATAAATGAAGCATTAAAAGTCCCAATCCATCACGGTGACATCAGATCAGTGGACTGTGACTTTTATGACATCAGACCAATTGATTATATGACTCTTTTATGTGTAGCTTGCTATGCAATGATTGCTCTTCTCTCCATATATTACATCCTAACATCCTGGAATAATCTCAAGAGATAAAAAGGAATCGCTGTGAAGCAGTGAAGTACAGTAGTTACAGAATTGCCATAAAACTGTCATAAAAAATTGTAGAAACAAAAATGCCTTTAAAGATGGCAACGTTCCATTATGGGTCCCTAGCTAATGGTCTGTAGTTGCCCTATGCATACCTTACTATATTTACTGCTTCTGGATATTTCTGTACCTTTCTCCCAGAAGCTTATATGGTTACCAAGACATGCAGGGATGTTACCCTGTATACTCTAAGCTCCTTTATCTCATTATATCACCTCTAACAAGTCAAGTGCTGTTTGTATCAGGCTAAATTCAGGTCTTCTTTTCAAATAGCCAAAAAAAAAAAAAAAAGAAGAAAAANGAAGAAAAAAGCTGACAAAGAAAGGGAGATATAAGCTGTTTGTTGCCATAAAATTGCTGAAAGAGAACAGATATTCTATAGTGCTTATAAAGAAAGGTGCTGCTAAAATTAGATTCAAGGCACAGAATAAGTAGCTCTTTCCTGCTGAGAAGTGACATGGAAAGCTCTGCCCAGAAAAGACAGAGCTCCAACTGGATTTTTTACTATACAACTACATGTGCCTGAGCCCAGTTAACACGCACGGTGCTGTGCCACGTAGCTGTGTGTTTTCTTGTGCTCTCCAGGTTATCCACACAAGGTTACTACTGCGAGCAATGATCAAGCCAGTGTTTCTCTTTCTCAGATACAAATGTGGCATTTGTTGCTCTGTGGGAGGATAAGCCCCAACAGGCAAATGCTCTTTTCTTTCCCCCTTTTTTAGTCTCAAGGCAATTTAATGTAAGCAAAGAGGTGCTACAGTCATAAGAAAAGTGTAAGCCAGCTGAGAAGCATGGCTTGGGGTTCTGAAAGATGAGCTCTGGCAAATCTCACCCCTGCCGCTGCGGATGTCTGTGCCCCCAGCTCTCCACCCATGCTCCCTGTCCCTGCCTCCTAGCATGGGCTCGGAAAGCATCGTGTGCCAGCACCCCCCCCGCTCCATCTGCCTGGGCTTCCCTGGGGGACAAGAATGGATGTACACCATTGCACCAGCACCCACAGGAGCCACAGAGGCACTGAGAGGTGGCTGTCCCACTACCTCTGCTCCTCCAAGGGGTGACTTCTGGAAGATGAGAGGGGCCAGTGACCAGAGCAGGGGCTGTTATGCCTTGAGCAACTGCAGCTGGTGCTCCTATACATGTGAGTGGGCACCTGTGGTTCCTTCCCCAGGTTGTCTTCCTCACTAGAGCAATACAGCAGCTTCATGAAATACCTTAACATCTTTAAAATACTTTGGGATCCCTACACAGAGAACACTGGAGAAAAGATGTATTTCTAATAAAAATTCCAAGGGTAGTTGGGTGTGCCAACATCCTCTAGTCACCCCCAGAAATGATGCAGTGGGACAAAAGCAGGTCCTCTCTGGCTGGCTTTCTCCAGCCCCTCTAGCGTGCAGACACACACACACATACACACGCACGCCTGGAAGCTCCAAAGCACAGCTGGACAGGCCATTTGCTGGGGGGAGAAAACACAGTCTGTCAGCCCTTCAGCCAAAAATTGACAAGCAGGGGAAGCTGCAGTGAGTTCAGCAACCTAAAAAACAACCTTTGTGCATGGTGGCACCCCTGGGAAAACCCTGGTGCTGGGGTGGGAGGTGAGATTCACCAGCCGCTCCCAGCCTGGCTTGGTACTCACATAAAGCGGAGACCTGGAGGTGAAATACTCTATGCCCTCTTTCTTCTGTCCTTCCAAACAAGCATATTTTGGCAGGCTGAGAGACAATCTAAGCTATCCGAGATGATGAATGATCAGTACTTATCCCTCTTTCAAGGATCTGCGCTCTGTTTTATTGGGGTGAGAGAGGAAGAGATGTGTGGCTGAGACCTTTACAGGTGCCCTTTGCTAACTCCAGGGTGATTTCAAGGGCAGCTTATGGCACAGGATATTGACAACAACAGAGCCCAGCTTGAACACCCACCCTTAACTCATTCTAATTTATATGCAGACCAAGCAGCAACATTATTGTTCAGCTGGGGGCATATTTAATTGCTGAATGTTCTGCAGATGTCTTGCAGGCTGTATAGATAAAGGCATTTAAGTTGCTGACTTATAACAGCACATCTTTCTTCTTTTAACATAAAAATTCCTACCTTCTTTGATGGATGTGGAATTTTTAGGACTGAAATCCTGTGCTAGTCCTTTAGAATATTTTAGCGAATGTTAAACTCCCCAGCACCACGAGGGAGCGGCTAAACCCTGACGCCTTTTCATCGGGGAAAAAAAATGAGCTTCATTACTGTAAAAGTAGTGCTTTCCCATGGTATGAAATTGAGGAAGGTCCATTATTGTTTCTTTAAACCCAGCAGTATGACTTGTCAGGCTCTCGCCAGACACTGAAGTGATTGCAGGTTTTTTAAGTGCAAGCAGTCTGCTCGGCGCTGAATAAGATGTAGAAGGAGTCGGGAGCCTTGCCCCAAGGAGACTGCAACCCAAGGGCAGTGGTGCAAAGCGTTGCTGGTGCCAAGGGTCCAGCACAGCTCCCCTTCACAGCCAACGCTGTGGGAGGTGGCATGCAATACAGGATCAGGCCCATGAACTTAAAACTGTCTATTGCTAGTTCATATCTTATACTTGAGGACTAAATACTGCATAGTCTCTTCTTTTTTTTTTTTTTTTTTAATCCCTCACAACTTTCAAGAATAGTCAGATTTAAAACCACATGTCCCATCTATTTTTTTACCGACACCTACAATGTCCTTTCTGGCTTGCGCCACACCAGGACACCTCTGTCCTAGTGACATAGGTGTCTGACAATTTGTCAGGGAGATAGCCATAAGTTAGGCAGAAAACCGGACTCCATTAAAAAAACATAAAAGCTGGGAGGAGGCAACTTGATGTGGCATGGCTCCTGGCGATGAGGAAGCATGAGTGCATACTGAAGCTTAGAAATAGAAAGTGATGTCCTCATAAAAATATGGCTTTAGGCTGGTGTGCCACTAGAAATTCTTCTGTCAGTTTAGAATATTTAGCTCTAAGGGATCTCTACTTTCAAATGGATCTTTTGATGCAAAATAGGCTGCACAGACAGAGATAGTGTTGAAGAAGGGAGAGTCGCACTCGCTCTCAGTTATGCTTGGTAAACCGAAGATTTTTAGATAGGCTTTTTGATCCCAAAGTATTGAGTGGGCAGGTGGGTTACCTTACCGGCGTGTTTGCTCTCCGGGCCCTTCTAACTGAAAACCGTTACTGATGCCTGGGCAGCTAAATAATACTGAAAGCTTCAACACTGCTGGTTATCAGGGGAACCTCTTTAGCCTAATTTGAAAGCTCAAAGCTCCAGGCGACTGAATTTTTTCGTTACAGGCTCTTTTGTGTGATGTTCCAATGCAGTATATCCAATCAATGATGCGATATCACGCACGGTACCATCATGTGGATGTTTATTTCCCCCGTGTTTTGTATTTGACTTGTTAAACTGCAAGAAGAGTTCAGGGAACAAACGGGGAAAAAAAATAGTAAAAAGCAAACTCCTCAGCTCTCCTGCTGCAGAAATTTAAAACTAGAGAACACACAAGCATCGGTGCTCCAAGAGAAATGAAAAAGAGCGGAAAGTGAAAATATATACATATGTATACACATGAACAAAACATGAGCCACAGTCATGGCAATCTGGGCTCCAATGCGCCAAACAAAAGGGGTTATTCCTCCAAGCAATCTTTGTGCCGTAAAATTTAGGACACAACAAGGCTGGTTTATGATCACACTGTAGATTCCACTATAAAACTATACAGTTGCTGTACAGTAAATTCCACTGGACGATTAGGGCAGGCTGGTTTGGGGGATTTTTAATATTGCATCTTCTAAAAGAAGTAATGTTAAGGATAGTCTGGATGGGGGAGGGAGACAAAACTAATTATTGAGATACTCATTCTTCCTTGCTTCTGTAACTCCTCTCACAGACACCCTTCGTAACTTAAATTCATTTGGGGAAATTATAAGGATTGTGAGGATTCCTTCCACATTGATTTTTTTTTAATGCAAATAATAATGAGCTGTATCTTCAGATGAAATAAATCAGCCCAGACCATTTCATTTAGAGCATGCCTGTGTAAATAATGTTAAATTGATTTTATTTATTAGGATGCCAAAAATAAAAGTAAGAGCAAGCTCCATGATGAATGGTTCATTTACAGAGGGCGCCTGATGCCTCCTGAGGTTTTGGCCCAGAAAAGCAGGAGCAGCTTATGGAAACTCCATCATTTTATAACACTTTTCATTTAATTTGTTGTGAGCTACACCATCTGGTCTAGTGCTACAAACATAAAAGATAGTTCTGGACTAAGAATTCAAGCAGGACTAGATTATAAGATTATAAACCTTTGGAACAGAGATTTCAACTCATCTCAAAACAATGCTTACATTAATTGCATTTTTCTGTGTTTACAAGGTTTTACTTCCAGTCTGGATTCTCTTTCCACTCTGTTATGACATGAGCCATAACCCGGCATTTCTCATGTACTCCCTGGTCAGCGAGATAACTGTGGCACTGAGAGTTTCTCCTTGTCATTTCACACAGTCGGTCTCAAATGAGGACTCATATTTGAACCTTACTATCTGCGACGATGAGGCAAATGGGCAATCACAAGTGGCAGGCATCTGACAGGGGCAAGCTTCCACTACCCACACTGAGCTGTTTTCTTACACCCAGAGAAGAATCCTTACTTTTTTGGCTTCATTGTGCCGGTGCTGAGTGACAGCTGATGGTGCTGATAACCTTGTGCTGTCATTGACAGGAGCCGGGCATGAGGCTACTCCATCCTGCAGGACTGTATCCCGCGCTCACCATTACGCTGGAGCATTTGCCAGGTAGCTGAGTCTCACTTTTACTTTTGGCATCCTAAAAAATAAAATCATCTTACCACTATTTCCACATTTCCATGGAAGCAAAGCGTCTGTGGATGTACACTGACCTCACGTTCAACTAATGCTGCTGTCCCTTCCACTGCGTTAGATCTCTGCCATGTGAATCTTCGCAGTGAGGAGTTCACAATGATTTTAGTGACTCCTGGAAGAAGGCATCAGTGAAGCTGTGACAGTGAGGGTGAGGAACGAAGCAACACTTACGCATTCACACTGGGTGCATTAATCTCATTTACAAAGGAAACATTATCCAAAATTAAAGGTATTGTTGACTTAGTAAAAAAATCCCCGGTGAAGTCAGCAGGGTATAATCAGATGTGACCTCTTTTCTCTCTTAAAAGCTTTGGCATCAGAGTAACAAATCAAAAGGCACACCGAGAGGTGTTGGTCAAATTCATCCAAGATAAGCAATATTCTTTCTTACACCTACCCGTCTTACTCTCTGTATCCTCACGATTCAGATCTGTTTGTCCACCTTTTAGCTGTTTTCAGCTCATGTCATTTGTAAGCTGGGGGGAAGGCAAACATAGGGAGGCAACAACTGCTGCTTAGGATACTCAGTTAAATAATGAAAAAAACAGCACTCTCCAGATAGGAAACACAGCAGAAAAATGAAGAATTAGCATGATTAGGAAACAAGGTCAGCCAGCTAACTTCTCATCCCAGGGATGTGGAAAGGATCAAAAGTTCTGCCCGGGTCTGCAGGGCATCTGCAGTCCTCAGGAGCAATGGAAATGGTGCCAACACCTGCCAAAAGGTGCCTGGGGTGGCACAGCGTCCCCTACCTTTTGGATTCCTCTCAAATCTGAAATGAAGCTCAGCAGAGCCAAAACTAAACAAAACCAGAGGGTTTAGGTGTTTACCCTGTGAATGCACAGGGTATAACCAGGCATCAAGAAACTGAAGAAAAAACCAAAACACCAACAACAAAAAAAAAAATCAGGTAAGGACTGTGATTATTTAAACACCATACCTAAGAGATTTATGAATCTAGGTGTGTTATGAACCCCTTGCCCAAATGATGTAGCAAGTGACATTAGGAGGAATCCTTTCTATACAGTCAAAGGTAATCTGGTACAGAATTACCTACAAAATTCAATACAGCAGTGACAGCAACTATTTTACCTACTCCTCCTGGTTTATTTTGCCCATTCATACATGAATGGTTGGGAGAAACATTTTTCCAAATCCTTGTGATCCATACATTCTGGAAACACCAGAATGCCCACAAGCAAGTTTTCCCTTTTGCTGCTGTTTATTTTCACTTTGTGCTGGGGGAACGTAACGTGCATTTCTGCCAAGTCATATGGTAGCAAGTGTGCTCAAATGAATGCTCATCCTAACAATAATGTCAGAAATAACTCATTTTTCCAAACAGCAAATTTTAATTGCTGGCTTAATCTAGTGTAATAACAATATGGAGGCTTTAGGCCTCAGTTCATCAAAGCATTTAAACATGTGCTTAAGTATCATTGTCCTTAATGAGACTTAAGTCTCTGCCTAAGAGTTTAGCTAGCTCAGTGACTTGATACAGGAACTGAGGAGTAAATGTTCACTGAGTAAGCCAGACCACTGATAATATGATTTCATAAAAGAGTCTGAATAAAAACTTAAAGTTTCAGAGTGCAAGAAAATTAGCAGGCTAAAGGGCAAAATAAAACTCTTAAATCTGATGAATGAACTTGTCGCTATTATGAGCAGTGTCTCAAAGGAGGGGCTGATTGGCATACTCCCATACAAAACAGAAGCAGTAAAAAGTAATCACGTACCATCACACAGCAGAATCCAGCAAGTCAAATTAAGAAAACACCCTTTGAGAAGATAAGATCATCTCCAAACGGCAGTCAGGAAACAGGTCATCTCCCATCACTGCACAACCCGTTGTATACAGGGATGGCTGCCGTCTGCAGTCACCCAGAAACACCCGATGGCTGGGCAGGGGGACAGGCACCTGGACCTCGAGGGACCCTTCGGGCAGTCTGTGATCCAACCCAGCCATTTCAGAGTATGGCATTTACATATCTTCCTGCAATTCTCTCCATAGTCTGCCCAGCAGTCTTTCCAATTTTCCCATTTTTCTCTTAAAAAGAAATTATTTTAGGAAACTCAGTAGGAGAAAGACATTCTGAATAGACCACTGATTGTATAGCTCATCATTTACAAATTAGGAAACACAGAAGTAAAGGGTTTGTGCATGGCTTTAACTCTGTCTGTTGCTCACAGATATAGAGAGATATGTATGTGTATATACACACATACAGATCTATGCAGAAGAGTATTCAGTACTGCTGCTCCTGTAAAGGAGTACCCGTAAAACCAGGTAATGTTTAAAACCTGAAAAAAATGTAACACGACATATTTGTTACCGGCACTAAAAGTAGTATGAAATTGCAGTACGTTTGTTTCCACAAGCTTACACTTTGGATCTGTGATACGATCTCACAGTAAAATGAATTTAGAGATCAAAAGAGAAAGGAGAAGTCCAAACCTGGGGTATTTCGATCCATAGGAATTTTGCTATTGACTTCAGTTTAACAAGGAGTACAGTTGGCATGAAAAAGATTTTTTCTTGGGACATACAAATCGCTGAAGTGCACCAAGTAACTCTTTGAAAAACCCAGAAAGGTGGTGTGTGGTACACAACTATTTGCAAGTTCCTCATTCCCTGAAGTGCTATGATTAAAAAAGCCAAGCATTACAAGGAAGCTTGCAACTTAAATCTTCCAGTTAGTAGAGTTTTGCAACTAAATTAGTTAAGAATAGAAGATTTAAAACACACATGTAAAAAAAATTAAAATCCTGCATCTGTATAATTAAGGCCATAGAGGGAAGTTTTTGTATTAACTTTACTTGAGAACGAGGTTGTGCCTTTGTGATCTTACAACATCATTTCTCACAGAAAGCTGGCAAGCGTGCAAGTTGCTTTCACAAACATAAGTCATCTGCACCAATATAGGATAGTTAAGATGATTTATTTGGACTTCCTTCAAGGTTTTGAAAAAAAAAAAAAAACNAAAACCACCTGTAAAAGCTGTACAGTAGAAAAGTAGTGTTGTTCTCTGTTGCAAAAAGCGGACTGGGAGACAGGAACTCCTGAGTCCTCATTGTATTTGCTTTGATCTGTACACCCTGTTCATAATAAGCCTGACACTTATTCCTTCTGTGGCTTTGGGCAAGTCATATAATCTCTCTGCCTCGTTTTCTTATCTTGGGGGGTATTGCATGGATTAGCTCGTCAATGTTTGTAAAGCAGCTGAAAGAGTATTGACCCGATTCTCCCAGGGAAGCAGGGACACTTGGCTTCTTGGGAAGTCATGACCTATAAGTTCTAAGGTGTGCTACAGAAAATAAATACCAGAAGAAAAACGAACCCAGCCTTGACACAGACTACACCTGGTTTAGTTCAGCTTGTTCCTGAGAAACGCTGCACACACTAACTCCTCTGCCACAGCTGTCAAAGGACCCCAGGACCTTCCCAGGGGTGTTGGGCATCCTTCAGGTTTGGGGCCACAGCTGCTGGTGAGAAAGATGGGAGAATGAAGTGCTCCTGAAGGGAACACTGAAACCGCTCTCAACAAGTGTTTGCACTAGTGAGCTGGTAGAGGAAAATAAACAGTAAGTGAGTCACACTTGCTGATGGTACTCATTGTCCCATGCAGCTGAAGAGGACTGTGAGAAGCCTGTGATGAATTGAAAAGCATTGGTGTATCCTGGATTTGGGGATGACTGATGATCAAATGAAATTTATCTTGGATGAGTATAAGGTAATAAACATTGGCAAAGTTCTCTCTGTGACCTCACTGGTTTTACTTTGATTTAAGTTTGGCTTGAATTTGCTGCATGGTCACAACCAGTGTGCTTCTATGTCTATCTGTATGATAGCATGGAGAAATAACAGAGAGGATTGGTCCTGTGCTAGGCATCAGTGTGGGTGGTTTAGCTGATCATTGAGTTAAAAAGGCATATTGAGAACATCATTCTTTAAAACTAAGAGAGAAATCAAGAGAGACTATGATGGCCAAGCCATTGATAAGTGGCAGCAAATCCCCAGGCAAAGGTGAAGGAATATTTTCTCAGTATTTGTGACCTTTGCCCATCACTTTTGAAACTGCTTTTCTCTGTTGACGGATGTCAGGAAAGCAAAGGCGGCTGCTGCTGCATTAGCAAAACTCTGCATTTTCTGCCGGGGAAGCAAAGTGCAGGACACAGAGGGATAAGTCAGTTTTGCCAGTGTGAATGACTGCATCCGCCGTAGTAATTTTTCACTTTGGAGTAGCTATTTGTGTGCACAGGTAGTGTAGTTGCAGAGAGAGGAGAAGGCAGTCAATTGCCTTGACACAAAGCCCTATTCCTTTCTTTGCACCAGCAGCTATGCCAGCTACATCAAGCCACTGACTCTTTGCCAGCGCTGTTTGGTGTTATATCTGTCGGGGGAGTGTTCCTAACGTAGATGTGGCCTTGGCAGCAATGCTCGCTTGCCTGTGTGTACTTGTGAGGTGCTTCTTTCATGCCACCTTCCATGAACTGTCTTTGAATTTATATTTGGTGACCACCATGTCCTTTCTTTTCTAGGGGCTTCTCTTTTGCACAGTTCAGTTGCTCACAAGAAGACTGAAGTCTGGAAGAAATACAACAACAAAACCCAAAGCAGGTTATCAGGAGGTTGGCTGACAAGGTAGGACTTCTCTCAACATCTGTCTTATGCTGGTCAGGATGGAGAAAGGTTGCCTGGAGGCATATATAGGAATATTGCCTTTGCATGAACTAGCATGGCAATTTGCAGTGACTGTGGCATGAGAAGGAGAGTTTTTCCAGGTGGGCGTTTTTCCCTGGCAGATATTTTCAGCCTTAGCCTTTGCCTTAGGAGATGACTGTGTCTATTTTCACAGGCAGTCAACCAAAATCGTCTTTAAACTCATAGGTCTCTTCACGTCCCCCTAGCAGCTGTGACAGGACCAGCAGGGCATGGATTAAAATATCGATGAGCTTCTGGCAAGCCACTGTTTTCGACCAGGAAATGAACAAATAAGAAGAGTGATGAGGCTGCAAGGTTCATAGCCCTCCTGACTGCTATCACTACCCAAAACCCCACTGCTGTCTATTACTGCTCAGTGTTCGCGAGTTTCTTCTACGGAACAAGGTACTGGGACGTTACTAAAACATGAAAATTATCCTTAATAACTGCGGTTGTGATATATACACTACACGTCGAACCAAGAACGAAGCACATAGTAGCTTAACATTTATGCACCTTTCCTCCTTTGCATAAACTCATCCATCAAGTATGGCCAGAGTAGCCCAGCTCCTGTAATTCCTTGCAAACCTGGGAAATGACAATGATGTAAAATCGGTATGAGGTGAAAAACTGCTGCTTTTCAGGAAGTGGCTAGGAGAAAAACATTATTGATTTAAAAGTGGATTTCTCCAAATTGTTCCAAACAGAAAAGCACAGCTGCTTTCCACGGATTCCTGTTTCTACAAAGAGAGAGCAAGGAGATGCTAGCAACATCGGCTTTTCAAAGCTCATGCATAGCATTGACTGCCTAGGTTAATTTCTGTCACACCAAAATCTGCAAATCACTCATTACAATCATTATTTGTAGGTCTAAAATCTTGGAACGCTCTGTTTCTGAAGGGTGGGTGTAGTAACAGCCCTGTTCAAATTCTATGATCTGCCCCTTTCTTTATCCAGGTCAACTGCTCAACAATCCCAGACCAACATACGCATTCTCAGACTGTGGGATTTTCAAAACACAGGAAAAAATTCAGATTTCGCAGCTTGAGTTTCTCTTGAAGCTGCATTTTGTATCCCTCTGAAATATTTCCTCAGTTGAATAGGATGGTTTATTGCATAGAAATTCATACTTCAAATAACTATCTCGATGTATTTCTATATTATGCTAGTATCCCACATTTTCTGGGAGACTGTGTTTCGAAATAAAGCTATATTGAAAGAGATTATTGTACAATCAATGTCAATTTTCTCTCTGAAAACTCATGGTACAGTTGAGTAACACTTCTGAGAATGGTGGGTTTAGTGTTAGAAATCTGGGAGGGAAGGTTGTTGGTGTGTTTTGTTATTTAACAACATCAAATACCTCTGCTCACTGTCTCTATGTATATAGGTGTGCTCAGGGAATAATTTTTATAGGTAGGAAAGCTGAGAGATTCTGACACCCACAGGATGCGCAAAGAGATATACTAACATAAATTTCTATGGTGCCCTGAAGGTACTTCCATTGTATTATAGGGCTTCTCGTGAGCGGTTTTGGCTGAGGCAATAGGACCATGTAGCGAAGCTGAGTGGTTCTGGCCTCGGTGAATTGAGAATGAGGCAGATTATACTACCTCTAGAAACTGTGGGTTTTTTTGTTATAGGGTACTGGAATATCAAATAGCAAAACCAAATTAATCAAATGCTTATTTTTCTCCTTACCAATTTCTCTCTCATCCCAACATACACACACATACATGCACACTTTACCCTCTTTTCCTCAGCGTAATCTTTAATTAGAATGAGTTGAACAGTTAAATTGGAACGATCTTAGAGCAATTTGTACAATCTTATGAGATACATTATCGGTTATTCCCTGAATTCTGCACACTTTATCTGACCAGTTAGACCATCTGAATCTTCTTCCACGCCCAACCCTGATGATACTTCACATGACCCAGCCCAGAAAAGCTTACAGTGACCGTAAGGGTGCATTAGCCCTTTTGCAAAGCGTACTTACTAATCCCAAACAGCTGGCTTGCACTGGGAGAAGAGGTTTCAAATGCACACAGAGGAAATCCAGGCAAAGTAAAAGATAACAGGCGCAGAGGTGAGCTCTGTTTTGCTCTCTACCCGCACAGGTTGTACAGAATCGGTCCTCTCCCACCTATTTTACAGCAAAGACAGGTTTGGCATGCAACGAATGTCTGAAGGCAGGAAACAAAGCCCGCATGGTACTATCCCATTGCACCCCTCAGAAAGCCTCTGCAGTCACTGAGTGAGCTGAGGGACTGTTTCTCAGGGAAAGGAATAACAAGGGAGGGAAGAGGGAAGCAAAGAACATCAGAGAAATGCAGAGAATTTCTCAAAGTTCATTATAAATGCGTATACACAGAGGTGATGACACCGGGGTTCACATTTTCAATCCTGCACACTCAAAGGCAATCTTTTTTTTTTACCTATCCACAAATGTCGTGCTAGAGGTCTGAGCATCTTGAGCTCCCATTGCTGGCAGAGGGATTTAGGGGTGCTGATGGTCACTGAAAGACACCCATGGAAGACCCCAAAAAACCTGAAGAGAGGCCTTCTGTGAAATTACTCCCTGAATATAAGCCGACAGTGTGCCCAGGTGGCCAAAAAGGCCAACGGCATCC
>RSEF01000002.1:115329654-115342994 GCA_003993805.1 Himantopus leucocephalus | reverse complement strand
GGGGTGGGTTGTTGCGCGGCTGGCATTGTTCTCCGCCGGGCTGCAGGAGGGGGCCGCCATTGTGTGTGTGAGGAGAGAGAGCGGGAGGCACCTTCCACCCCCCCCCACACACACACACACCCGCNCCGGGCTGCAGGAGGGGGCCGCCATTGTGTGTGTGAGGAGAGAGAGCGGGAGGCACCTTCCACCCCCCCCCCACACACACACACCCGCTTCCCCGCAAACACACACCGCCGCGCCGCCGTCCCTCCGCCGCGCAACTCCTCCGGGGCTCCCCGCGGCGCCCTTTGTTGCCGGGGAGGCGAAGGGGAGGCTGGCGGCAACGGTGGCGGGCGCCTCAGCCGCCTCAGCCCCCGCGGCCGCGGGGGCTGAGGCGGCTGAGGCGCCCGCCACCGTTGCCGCCAGCCCGCGGGAGCTGAGGTGACTGAGGCGCCGCGGGCCGTTGGCGGCGGTTGAGGTGACTGAGGCGCCGCGGACCGTTGGCGGCGGTTGAGCTGACTGAGGCGCCGCGACCGTTGGCGGCGGGACGGCGGTTACCCCCCCCCGCCCCAACACCCCGGGACCGGCCGCCGCTGCCCCCGTCCCCCCGGTGTCCGACGCCGTCCCGGAAGAGTGGGAGCAAAAAAAAAGGAGGAAAAGGGAAAAAAAAAAAGCCGTTCGCCGCCTGTTTCCAATCAGCGAGATACAAGTTTATTCGAGCGTGCCCTGCGGGCACCGAGCGTGCTGGGATTGTTCGGGCAAATTAAAAATGGGCGAAAACGCTTCTCCCTTCTCAGCGGCGGGAGACCTCCGGTTCTTCCCGCCGGCCGGCGGGGGAAGGAGGGAGGGAGAGGGGAGGAAGGGGCAGAACCGCCCGGTGCACCTCCGAGCATCGGTCGGTGTGCGGGCGGGGCGGGGAGAGGGGCGGGTGCGGGCGCTTTGGGGCTGGTGGCCTGAGCGATGATTTTTGTTCTCTGCCACAAGCCTGAAACGCAACTTTCCATCTTCATCTTCCTCCCAGCACACACCCCCCACACACACACACTCTCCCCGAGGGCCGCGGCCGGGGAAACTGCGGGGCGACCCGAGGAAGTTGGTGCCTGGCGGGGGGGAGGAATAATTAAAAAAAAAGTGGCAATTTAATGGGTGCCGGTTGGGTTCGGTAGCCGCCGTGCGAGGATGCTGGCCCCGCGGGTCGGAGGCACTTGGCGAAACTTCCCCCTCGCCTGTTCAAAATGACTGCGGTGATTTTGGTGTATTAATTACGCCCGAAGCACAACACGAAATGTTCTAGCACACGCTAGAGGTCCCTCTCAGAGCTGTCAGATGTTAGGGTGTTTTCAGGTTGGGTTGTTCTGTATTTATTCATCCCCCCCCTCCCCCGGGTTTCACTGTTTGAACAACATTGACGATTGCTGCAAATATCTGCGCAGTGTACATTAATCAAATAAGGGTGAAGAAGGATTTGCGACGTTTCTGTTGGTGCCCTTGTTGTCTGGGCATCAGTGGGTCAGTTAATGTGCACGTTCCTCTGCGCTGTAAAAAAAAAAACCCGAATCTAAACGAGATTAATTTCATGCAGTGATTTATGAGTTTTGTTTGAAATATCCTCGCAGTTTGTTGTTGTTGGGGCCAAGTTCCAAATTTCATACTCAGTTTTCTCGTGTGGATCCTGCCATGGAAGTAAACAGCGTAAAACTTGAATAAGGATTCCAGGCTATGGCTCACGGTTTTTAAAAGAGAAATACGCAAGCAAGCAAAAACCCCAGTATTAAAATTACAAAGAGTCAATAAAGGTGATGGAGGCAACTAAAAGTGATTGATCCCCAGCAGTTTTCATATCTAGACCATGTTATGGAACTAACTAGTCCCCCCAATCTTCATGTATTACAAGCAGTATTATCACCATTTTACGGATGGAGAAACTGAGAAATAAAAAGAAGGTCACTGACTTGCCTAAAGCCATATAGCAAATAAAAGATAGATCTGGAATCAGCTAGGACAGATTTAGATCTCTTGCTGATTTGCACTGCTGTAGCCATTGATTTCAGTGGAACTCCTCTGGATTTAAGTCAGATTCGGAACCTCAGGTGTTGCTCTGTCCCTTAGAAACACTGCCTTCATCTAAATTCCATTTTGAACACAACTGAATTAGACGCCAGATTTTGGGGAAATATTTGTTGTACATCTAATTTTTAAAAGACAAATTACTGTGAAACTTTAGGGCTATGTTGGCTTTTGATTCTTTTTTTTTTCCCCCAGTACAATTTCATCTGTCACATCAGCGTAGTTCCCTAGTTGGTTTTTGGTATTGTTTTGTTTGGTTTTTTTTTTTTTTTAATGAACAATTTCCTCATGTCTAGTGCAGCTTTTGTTACTGGTTTCCGAGAATCGCTTCTTACTAGATGTCTCTGAATGAAGCCTTCCGTTTTAGGTCGGACCAACCTGAGAACAAATTGTTTTGCATGAGGAAGACTTCCATTCATTGTGGACCTCACTCAGGCAGAAATGAAAAATGGCATGACTATTGTATACAAAAAAGCCAGCCTTTCCCCTGCATAGAGGAAAGGCTGCGTGTAGACAACTTGCTCACATAGGCTCTTTATTGGATTATGATAAGTTTACGTATGGAGAAAATGCGATGTGAAAGGAAATATTCACTGATCATAACAAATGTGAGTACATTATTCAAAGTGGGGTCTCTCACAATTAACAAAATATCAAATCTGCCAGTCACAGTCAGACAGCATTTCACATGAGCCCAGCTGGGAAGGAATGATAATTTCTGCTTTCTCTATTCCAACTACTTTTGAAACATTTTCAGGATACCATAAAACAGACACAGATGCACAGATTGTGATTATGGTGCTTTACTGTTCATTTATTAATGTGTGCTGGTATATACAAACTGCCACCACTAAAGCATAATGTAAAGTTCCTGCTTTCGTGTTAACTAGTCAGCCGCTGGGTTGAGTAAAATGCTGGTACCTCAGGGAGCTCATCATCCCTCGGTGTTGCTAACAGCCCTGCAATGAGGGTCCAACCCCCACCGTAACGTGTGGGCGAGCAGAGATAGAACATGGCTGTAATTAAGAATATTCTTCCCCCCCCCCCCCCCCCCCNCCCCAATTGGGGCTTATGTGTCTCTGAAATAGAAAGCATTTAGGTGGGAATTAGCCCCACAGAGTGTGTGTGGTTTGTTTAAGACCATGTGCTGTCTCACTAGCTGAGCCGAGTTTTAAATGCCAGAGCTTGAGCCCCCTCTCTCATGTTCTGTGCAGTAAACTACTGTGCCTCACTTGCAATGTGTGTTCAATTCTTCTCTGTACCAGAGGAAAAATGATGTCGATCAGAAGCAAATTTTAGCGGAGATGCCTGCTGTTACTTATTTTGGATCCTTTTACACTGCTGCAGCGGAGCCAAGTTGGATCTCCTTCCAGGAAACAAATTTAGTTAGTTGTTGTTTTTTTCTGACAGAAACATAATTCTTACTTTAAATGGAATCTCTTCTGTTGGTCTGCATTGCACTTATGTTTTCTTTTTACAGTCTGGGTAAAATTCATCTCTGGTATAATGCCATTGACTTCTGTGTTGTTTCACAAAGAATTAATTTGCCTTCCTGTGTTAAAATACAGATTTCGGTTGTCCTACTTTTCACAGAATACAATGTCATTTTTTTTCAGTTTGAAGGAGAAAATTTAAAACGCACATCTTCATTTTTATTTTGTCCAACTTTACTACTTGTGCAGGCAGAGGTACCTCTTCTTTTACCACTTCTCTGGTAAATTAAGTTGAATATGTATATACATTTAGAGAATGTCTATAGGTGGGAGGAGGGAGTAACTACTATCTTCCTAGCTGATAATACCTTCAAAAAAAATTTAACGTATGTGAAAGCCATTAGCACATTCCATATTGATGATGTATGTTGTAGCTTTAATAATCTTGGGTTCTCCAATGTGTATTTTAATCATGCTTTTGATCCGGAAGCCAAATAAACAACATCCCATATTCAACTGAACCAAAGCTGATGCTGTTGCGTGTTCAGTTGTTGTGAGCCCACGTTTATGAGATGAATGGCTCACCTGATAACCTTTTCCTGAGAGCTCCTCGTCTGGCTGGCTACCCCCACTGGCAATGGAAGTTACGGGTTTGATGTGGTTGGCAGGTTAGCACAGATGTGGCTTTGCAGGTGGTTTGTATGCAGCCAAAGTCTACGGGTGAGGGATACAAACCTTCAAAGTGCTTGTTGGGGCAAAGGACAACTCACCCTGACAAATTATTTAGTGGCTTTTACTCAACCGGTTTTCCTTGCCCAATGCACACATGAATAAGGAACAGCCTTTAAAAAACCAAAAAGTAACACTGCATAGCAGGGTTGCCCCCAGGATGATAGGAAACAAGGTCTGTCTCACCCTGGTTAACGGCTCTTTCTGCTTCTGATTCTCAAACGAGACCTTTACAGCTGGGGTCATTCCCCCTCAGCCAGCATTTGTGACTCAGTTCTGCCTTAAACCTCAGGTTCAGCATAGGCATCGATGGTTTTTCCTTAATTTTCACTGGCGTAAGTCAGGATGATTTGCGGGACAGCTAACGTGGGACAGTAACTGGTGTTACGTAGGCTCAGGCGTGTGCACCCCACGCCTGACTCTGTGATTGTGGTTGCCTCTATCAAACAGGCAGCTGGTGTGGGGACAAAACTGTCTCCTACAGCTGTGGTAGGTTTTGCCAGACCTCACCTGTCATAGCTTTCAGTTCTCACGGAAGGACTGTGAAGCTACGTTGTGATTTGGTCAGGCAGAAATGATGGGAGGTTGTCTCAGGCAAGGTATTTCCAGCAGACATGAGATGTTAACGCTTCTGTGTAAGGCACAGGTGAAGCTTGACCTAGAGCACAGTGTGCAGCTCTGAGCATCCACCTTCGAGAAATGTGAACTTAAGCTGGAACCACAGCTAGAAGGAGGATCAGGGAATGGAGAGTCTGTCTTGTGAAAGGAGATTAGAAGAGGCTTGAATGTCCACATTAGCAAAGTGTAGTCTGGAAAGTGATATGACTGTTCCCTATAAATACACACAGATAGTGAATCCCAGAGGGAAGACAAGTAACTGTTCAAGCTAAATGACAATAAATGTGGATGTAAACTGGCCCTGGCAATAGTTTCCAAGAATGCTTTCTGATACAGTATCTAGTAGATGCAGCATTGGAAGAAAGACCTTGAACCTGGTAATACTCTGCTTTGGCATGTCTTTAAAACCTGGGCTACTTGGAGAATATTTACAAAAAAAGCACTGCCAACCCTTTACCTCAGTGACCTTACCTGCACTGTCCCAGTAGGCTACGGCTGACTAAGTTTTTTCATCAACATTTATGTCAGTGGAAAAAAGGTTCAGGGTTTTTTTTAAAGAAAAAATACATTTTAAAATATACATATATAATCTGTGAAAAAGCAATTTGAGATTCTTTTCCAAAACTGAAACCAGACCTTTCTCACACCTGAAAACCACTACTTGTTTTGAATTTTCATTAGACAGAAATTTGAAAAAGACCATCTGACAGAAAAAAATGAAAAAATAACCTGAATTTTTCACATAAAAAAATCCTCAGTCAACGTCTGTTTTTATGATCAGTGATAATTTTGCCTAAATGTTTCTCAGTGGGAGGGATTTCTGATTTGCTCTTTAGATAGCATCCATCATTTCTTCTCAGTTCCAGCTGCAAAACTATTTCTCTAGTTCTTCATTTTTTTCTGAGTTAGACCTTTAACATTTACACTTTTCCTCTGATATACTTACTGGCATTCATTTTATTTTCACCATACTCTATAACAAGGAAAGGAGAGATTTAACACAGAAACATGCACAAAGAGCCCTTTTCCTCACGTTCTTACAAACATTAACTTAAAAACATCCTCTTCATCATCCAATCACCCGGCAAACTTTCTGCACACTAATTTACTTGTATACCCAGCTTATAAGTCCTGGTGGGGAAGGACCGTCTCTCCTGCTGCAGCAGAGCACTGCGGGTATTCAACAAGTAATTAATAATAGCTCCTGCTATCAGTGTTGCCAGAGGAGCAGGGGGAAGAGAGGAGAGGAGGGGCAGACGTTGAGAACATATAAATAACTGTCGGAAACCACAGTGTCCAGGGGCTCCTAAAGTAGCTCAAAGTTAAGGCAAAGTGCTCTTATGAAGTAAAACCAGCTTTATTTCCCTGTGTGAACTGAATTTGGTGGCGGCACTAGGTGGGAGAGGTGCTGTGCATGTCATGTCTTACAAAAGGAGTACAGGCCCACCAGCATGATCCCGCAGCCATTAAGGGAGAGAGGCAGGAGTGCCGTGGTCGCTCAGATCGAGGGGAAGGAATAAAATCGGGGTCTCTGACTAAAATAGCGATGCCGGTCTCCCCAAGGTGTACTGCGTTCTGAAGAACCCAAGACTCACCTAGAGGTTTGGTTAAGATGTCCTAAGAGAGGTTGATTGATGGTCCATCCATTCAGCACCGGGGACCAAGTGCGGAATGGTTCAGAGGATTGTTACCATTTCTGTAACGCGCTATGTACCCATTATACCAAACATTTTTGTAAACACTGACGAGAGATAATCCATGCACTAAGGACCACTCAGACAAGGTAAACAGACCTTCCTACCTTGCCAGTTACAGGCAAATTTGACACTATTTATGTATAGCAGCCTGTTTCACTGTAAGTGGTATGGCAGGACAGGAGTTAGATGGGCTTACCATCTGTATTGGAGGGGGCCTTACGGGTGATGTCAAGGCAGCTGTACCAGCTGGTGACTCTAGGTAAAGGCACGAAGACCATTATAGGAGAAAATGAGAAAAGGACAGACTAGGTAGACAGAGGGCAGTTAACACACTGATTGTCAAAGGGAACTCACAGATGTGGGAAAGTTAGGGAGAGCCTTAAAGACTGGTGAAAATCAGCAGATGCAGCACCAATGGAGGGATTCAAAAGAGTCAAAAGGGAGAGCTGGACAGTTGGGACTCTATTCTGTGTAGACAAATAAAAGGTTGATGGATTTGCCCTAATCATCCAAGAGATGGTCATTGATGAGATCCAGGTGGGATCTTACATGGATCTGCAGCTTGGCTCTGGAGAAAGAGGGAAAGAAGCAGTGGATTTTGGAGGTGGCTGTAGATGTGAGCTGAGGGGAAAAGAACGAGATGGTGCAACCTTCCTTACCCTCCAGTTTTTCGTAACAGTGGTACAAAGACACCTTGGTATTCCTGGAGGCAAACTGATTTTTCCTATTAGCAGAAAACCGAATTTCTAAGACTCTTGTTGCTGTTCTGAAGAAAAGGCTTCCTGAAAAACATGTAGGCAGGAGTGTTCCCATTTTGGCGACATAAGAGAAAGCAGCTGCAGTTTTTGCTGGGCCTTCTGCACTTGGGCAGGTGAGACTCAACTAGGAATAAAAAGAGTTAGCTGATTGTCAGGGAAAGAGGTGGTTCTTTCAGGGGAAGACTGTGGCTTTGAAGACATTTTCTTTAGCTCATAAATCTTCTGTATTTATTACTGGCTATATACAATCTTTCTTTTTTTCCTTAATGTTCTTGAACTATTTACATCAATATCCTGCAACTGAGAGTTCCATGGGTTGCTTAGAGATAAGCTGGAGAGTGATATCCTTATCCATTTATAAGCTAATGCCTTTTTAATTTCCATTAGGTGCCCTCTGGTTTTATGAAGGGCATCTGATTTCTCCTTCACACCATTCATTATTTTATATACCTCAATTCTATCATCTTTTACTGTTTTCCTTTCTAAATGAAATAGTTCTGGTCTTAATCTTTTTGTTTAGAAATACCCCCACATGTCTTTAATCATTTTTGTTGCCTCTGGCTATCTAGTGTAGCTATCTAGCACTCCCATCATTGCGTCTCACTGGATCTTTTAAAGCTAGTTCCAAAGTCATCAGCGTGAAGGAGACTGAAGGATGGTCTCGTGGTTAAAGTACATCACTGAGAGTCCAAAGTTCTGCTTCCAGATCTCCTGCCCTATGACCTTGGGCTAATCACTCAGCTGCAGAGATCCACAGTTTCCCTTTGAGTCCCAGGAAACAGTATGGGGAAATTTCAAGCAAAATATGTTAAGTGTTTCTCCATGCCTGGATGGAAACAATTATAGAAGCACAGCCATATTAAATGTAGTAGTCTCGATTGTTCAACACAAGGCAGCTGCATGTGTGTTGAAATTTGTAACTTCTCCCTAACTGTTTGATTGTATGGCGCTTGACTGTTTTCTATTCGTTACACTCCTCTGATATTGGGTTCCAAACAAATTCAATTAAGTCATTTCTCTTTGTTATTTTATGGTGAACTTCATATGGAAAGTATGAGTTACAAACGATTTTGGCCAAACAGACACATGGCTTTCATGCGTCCTTGGGGACTTGGAAAGCCAGCGCAGTCCTGCTGAAAGTAAAAAACAGAATCAAATTCCAACCTCTTACATGTAGGACATGGCCCATTCCTGGGAGGTGCTGGGTATCCCTCATGCCCACTCATACTTTGCACATGTGGGATCAAGACTAAGGTATTGCTGGCTTGTCCCCATGCTGGCTTGTCCCCAGTCTAAATGAACTAACCTGTGAGGACTCTCAGAAGGAATGCAAGACACCCATCTGTTTCTCTCCTCTGACGTTTGCAGCTAGGCCTGGCTGCTACATATTTCTAGCACCCCTATCACTCTCCAAAAGCCCATTTCATTTAGGTCTGGGGCACCTCACTGCCTTGGTGTGTCATTCAGTGCCTCGTCGTTACTGGCACACAGGAGCCTGCAACCCTGCAACTGGGTGTGTGCTGCTGTCACGAGCCCACGCTCCAGGGGACCTCACAAGCAAACACATTCCTGAATGTCATCCCTTGCTGCAAAATGGTCAGGTCTCAAGCACTGGGACTGTGTCTGAACTATAAAGCCTACTTTTTTTAAAACATCTTGTCCCACAAGAGGTGCTAAACGTATATACTCCGATAGGATGCTGCTCCAGCAGAATAGCAAAAGCAAGCTGCTTCAACATTTGTAGCATAAAACTAAGGATAATTAAATTCTGGTTTAAACTGCATTTTTTTGGTCTGCTTGTTATCCTCCTAGCCCTGTACCTCCTTTTTTGCCTTGATGTCCCTTCTTTCCTTATGTAAGCAGATAGTCAGCTACTGCTCCCATGAATACCCCAGATGGCACTGCCTGCTCCTTTTGCTGACTGGCTCAAGCCTCTGCGCACATTCCTGCACAAGCCCTGGGAAGTTCAGTGCTCTTCTGGTCTCTTTAAAAAGGGGCCAGTCCTACAGGACTCTCCTGATAACCCCAATCAACAGTCAACAGGGCTGTTTGTGTGATTAAGGGTAACACATAAGGATGCTCAGGGGTGTTGGGGCATCTAGAGTCTTTGCAGCTGCAAAAGAGGAAAAGGGTAGTTTGGCCTTTGGTGGGGCTTGGAGGGTTTTGTTTCCCTTATGCCTTATAGCTGGCATTTTGTCAGAGCCTTCTGCTCACTAGCATTCCCATGACACATGAACACGCTCAAAGAAAAATTTCCTGTGAGAAATCAGTGGGCTTCATTAAATTTTCAAAGTTTAGAGCTGTGATCCTCTTTGCCCCGCTCCACGGGCAGCTGGCCCTGCCAGATTCTGATTGCTTATGTGAACATTTGATAAATCTCACTGTGGACTACATTTGCTCTTTCACCCAAGCAGTTATCACACACATTTCCCTAACACTTTAAAATTATGCCTGCCAAACATTTTCTGATGTAAAGTTAAAAGTCATCTATTACTGAAGTGAGGTTTCAGCCCTCGTGGGCATGTTTTGCTTTCTTTTTTTTTTTTCTTGTGTATTTCAGATAGTTTCAAGCTCTTTTAAACAGGCTGCCAAGGGTCAGTTTCAAAATATATAATTTTTTTAAAAAATTTTTGTGTGCTAAAAATATGTTGGTGCTATTCTTCTCTTTTATACATCTTTTAAAGCTGAAGTCAAGTGAACATAGCGTTGCCTTACTGCCAAGGCCACAGAGAACTTCAGATGAAACTGGAGGTTCCTTCTTGCTTTCCCATGCAGGTCCCAGTCCTGCACTTACATGAGGAAGGACACTTTCCTCATTAACTTCAGTTAACCACAGCCTCATAGGCCTCATACCACTGTGCTGAAGTGAATGACACTTTCTGAAGAGACCTTCGCTGTGCATGGTGGCACTCGTGCCGGCTGTGCTCCCGAGATGTTCAAACCGGGGATGTGGCTTCAAGGGTGCACAGCTCCCCCCCTGGCTGCCACACAAGCTCACAGGGAGGGGAAGCGGGTTCTTGCCCAGAGCAGAACTGGGATGGCACTGGATCAGGCATCCAGATTTGAAACGCTCCCAGGTCCCCCGCTCTAAGTTGGACCTGTGTGGATTTGGTTGCAATTTTGCAGTCCAGTGATTTGGTGTTGTTTCTGGCCAGCCTCTATATGCAAACTGTTTGTTTGTATTCAGAGCCTTGCCTGACCCCTTCCCCATTTTTCCTCCTTTTCACCTCCTGTACGGATCATACTCCTGCTTTCAGTGTGTCAGCAGAAGGCAAGATGTCACTTCTTTCCTCCCTGATCCTCTCGTTTCGCCCCTTCTCAGTGCTCCTGGCATTTTTCTTTAAATGCCTCTTCTCTTCCTCTAGGTTCCAGAGCTGTGCATAGTTTTTGAAATTGATTAAAGCAGTTTGTCCTGCCATGGCAGGGAGACGCTAAAACAAAGCACGTGTGTCTCTTGGTTTTAAACCAGGATTTCTCTTACTCTTTTTCCAGTTTGTTGTTTAGCAAACATGGTTAAACGTGATCATGGTGTAAAAAAGCAAAGCAACTCCTCCCTTCCTGGAGAGCGCCAGCCTGATAACACATCCAGATTTTTTCCAAAACCCTGCTAGTGCCCTTGAACTTACTGAAGCCTGCTACAGCATCAAATGGTCTGACCAATCTGAATTTGTCATTTCCTTTCAAAGTGCCTTGACATGACTTTTATTTGAAATTGCTTTGGCCGCTTGTTTGGGTCACAACCGTATTTCATGCAGTATCTTAAGTGTAGACACTTGGGTCTGGGCCAGTGTTAAATAAAGAAGCTAATGCAAATACCCCCCCCACCCCAGTAAAATACAAGAAACCAAAACATCATACAAAGCTTTCTAGGGTGGAGATAGAAATCTAATAGCTAGCTAAGACTTAAACTGCACTGCAATTAAAATATAATCCTTTAAATTTCTTGGATTTGGAGGGAGGAGAGGCTTGGAAAGAGGTACAGAGAAGGAAACGAGTCAGAAGTGAAGACATTACAACCCTTAGCCTCAACATGGAACTACTTAAGCATACCATAATTGCATCACAGAAGGTATGCATACCCCGAAACCAAAAAGGAAGCAGGAAGGCAAGAAAAAACAAACACAGTATGATGAACCAAACAGGTAACCTTCAGGAAAAGGAAATCTAGCCCCGGCTAACCCGAAAGAAAAGAACGTAAACTGGTAAGGAAAAATGAAAGATGGGAAACAGGAGGACTGAGAGGAAATTTCAAGTGCAGACAGACACATTTCTGCAAATAAATGACAAATACAAATATCTGAATTTATTTATTGAAATAGTGGATTTGCTAGATCAAAGGGGCAATTAAAAAATGACAAGGGTATTGCAGAGACTACATTGTATCCTCCCATCAGTCTTTACTGATTGGAAATACGTTCACTCTCTACATATTTTATTTAATTACTAAAGATGGGAGCCTGTCAAACATTGAGGTATCAGAAGAGAAACTGCAGGATTGACATGCTAAAGTAACAAACCTCCCAGAGCAGATGGCATCAATCAAGGCTGATAGCTGTTAACAAAATCATGCAGGTTTCCCTTAAAAATAGACTATTCAGCTATACCAAATCCGTGGAACATGGCATGTATTTTACTTTAAAATCAAGATCATCTCAGCCACGTGAAAAAGAAAGAAAGGTTGAAATATACGTTAGTGAGTTATAAACTCTGCACACGAGTTTAATGCTAAGCAACAGAAAAACATACCTTTTTTAACTTCCTAAAAAAACCTTGAAGTATCTCAACGAAGCCATGTGTTATGCAGAACCATTTAATATAAATTTTAGAGGAAATTTTGGAAAGCCTTTGATAACTTTGCTCATAAGGTGCTGTTAAGAAAATCTAGCAGTCATGAGGTGAGATGCAAAATTCTGCCCTAGCACCTGTTTTACGAAAGAAAACAAGTATCGCAGGAAAGAAAAGTGAAAGGTTAGCGAGGATGGCAGTAGAATACCCACAGATAGACCCTACGGTGGTCTTTAAAACTTTGACAAATTATCAAAACAATAAGCTGGGACATTTGGAGGTAACAACATTGTCAAAATTGTCTGGCCCCTGGTCACCCAGGATGAGATAAGACTCTGAAAAACTTAGGGACTTAAATACAGTTATGCGAAGAGGAAGATGACATTCATTTTTTACTTTGATAACACAGAAAGTGACAAATGTGAGAAGAAATATTTTGAGTGCTCTGCATACACCATCCAGTTATGAAAAACCTCTTAAAGCCTTATTTCATGTGTCATGTGAGAGTGCAGCAGCGGTGGAAGGGGCAGACTGTGGTACCCGGTTGCTGAAGGCAGAGCTGCGGAGGCTTCAACAGCACCGGGACCTGGGGGGCAGCGAGAGGGGGCTCCCATAGCGCAGCCAGGCTCCTCGCTCTGTGCCCAGGACCAAGGGGGTACACAGCCTGGTCTGCAAGGAGAGGACCTCTGAAACGAGTGAGCAGGTCAGGTCACCCTGTTGTACAAAAGTTAGAGTAAAAACACAAGGGACCCAAAATGGACAAAAACACAGAGGCATGGAAAGTCACCAGCTGGCTGTGAGAGAGGCGGTTTGTTTAGAGAGAAGACTGATAATATGATAAAAGTAGACCGTATATCAAATCCAGTTGAGAAAAGAAATGATATGTTTTATTTTACTCTTTCATAATATCAGGAAAAGGTTGTTGTGGCAGTGTTAGTTTGTAACAAAGAAACTGGTGTTATTCCCAGAAGACTCAGCTTTCCTAAATTTCTGCCCAGAACTGGCTGCAGCATCACTCCCGCCTATTTCTGTGTGTTTCCCTACTTTTGGAAAC
Organism: Himantopus leucocephalus; assembly: GCA_003993805.1. Lineage (NCBI taxonomy): Eukaryota > Metazoa > Chordata > Aves > Charadriiformes > Recurvirostridae > Himantopus > Himantopus leucocephalus. The sequence goes on along the minus strand of RSEF01000002.1, from coordinate 115,329,874 downwards.
TGAAACAGCCAGAGCAGTGTTCTCACAAAGATCAGAAATACACTACAACATAAAGCCGGCAAGTCTAACGCTGATAAGAGGAATTATATTTTGATACCAAATGGAAACTCTCTGGTGCAGGACATAGCTGACAGCAAATGCCATTCGGCTCAGCATGGGCTGGCACAGCGAGGTTCACCCGGGCTGGTCCTTGGGAGAGAGACAGGAGAGAAGGCTGCGC
>RSEF01000002.1:115311541-115329554 GCA_003993805.1 Himantopus leucocephalus | reverse complement strand
GGAGGAGGAAAGGGTTGCTTGGTACACCATGCATTTATGGGTAGGCAGTTAAACAGAGAGATGTGCTTTTGTGCTCTGAGTGAAATGAGAGAAACAAGTTCCCAAAGGACACAGATTTATCTGCAGATGCAGCCATGGGAATTGTGGATGTGTTTCTACTGTGCTCAGGAGGACCTCTCTTTTTCTATGAGCAGATGATACCAAAGGTTGATTTAAAACTATGATTATTTGAAAAGAATAACCACAAAGCAAGATGATAGTAGTAATAATGATGATCTCTTCCACTGTATTTTTTATCAGCAGATTTTAAAGTTTATAACAAAAGAGGTGTTTAACTTTGGATGCATTTTACCGAGAGGGAAACTGCTGCACAGAAGATGGAGTCACCTATCCAAATTCAGCCAGGAGGCATTTGGCTGAGTCAGGAATAGAAACCAGAGTGTCAGTGCAATGGCAATGTCTTCCTAAAACAACACGGAACCAAGGAGAAATGAGAACAAAGTCTCTGCATTTCGGCAGTGAGAAGCACCAGCTGCCTTATGCACCATTTCTTGTAGAATATTGGTACACGCAGTTTTTTAAAGATGAGCATTTAATTACTGAGCTGGCTCTGCAGTTCCTCTACAGGATGAAAACAAACACTTAAACAAGCCTCTCCTGCCAACCCCACCCAACACCTACTCAGTTACAACAGATGGATGAGTGCCACAGACCAGATGTCAAAATGATACCAAATTTGAGACTGCACAAGAAACTTCAGCACACTGCAGAAAAGAACTGCTCCCACAGTAACATTATTTAAATATCAGATTGCACTGATCCCTGTTAGGAGTGGTGTGCACGAAACCCAGACAGCAAAGCCTGTAGCTGCTGCCACAGCCTGCTGAAATATTTCCGTCTCTTTTAATAGTCTTGTCTAAATTTTGTTGTCCTCCAAAGGTGGGAAGCTTTGCTGAAAAAGGATATAGAAATACCTGGCAGGAGTCAAAGAGGGATGGGATGACTGTGTTCTCTTCTTGGAACACCTTTGATTACACCTGCTTTTGTAGCACCTAGTAAATAGGGCTACTCAGGGTGCTTCTTGCTGCCTTTGGACGCTGGTCTTGAAGGACAGGTGATCTCTCTTCTGAGAGTCTGTTCCTGAAAGGTGAAGAGATTCAGATGTAGCATGCACAGAGACATACGCATATGAAGAAAGTATAAAGCTTTGACATTTACATAGGTGGAAGCTTCATTCAAATAGTTTGTATAAAGTTGTACCAATTGATTAAGTCTGAAGCAGGCTACCCATCTGAGCAAGGTCTTGCAAGTTGGATAGATGGCCCAGAGCTACTGGGCTTTCCAAGGAGATTGGCCACCCTCTGTGTCTGTAGCGTAGGATGATAACCCGAACCAGGCGAGCTCCCCTGGAGCTCTGGAGCATCCATAGTTGGTACAGCAGAGTTCAGATGAAAGAGGTGCCTTTGCAAGCCTAGATTGACCTCACCCAGAGTAACAACCTTTGGAAGCAGAAACTTGTACAGTGGGACTGGTACACTCTTCCCAGAGATCGTGCAATGGTCTCAGGAGTCCAGATAGGAAACATATAGAACAGTTGTCAGACACGAAAAGTTCTGTCAAACTGAAGCTTTTTGTGGGTGTTTTTCAGTTTTGATGAAATCCTGATTGGAAAAGGTTTCTTAGTTAAACTGAGTGCACAAACGACTTAGAAATGCCAAAAGTCTGCTGACCTGAGCAACTACATCGGACAACCTAACACCTTGAAGCTGAGAGGACCCCACCACAGAACTGTGAGTGGGATGTTTTTGTCCTAATGGGGATTTGAAGCCTCAAAAATACCATTTCTCAAAGACATGCTTGTAACTGTCACACTGTCCCCATGCTGGAAGAAATATTTTGCATATAGGAAAGGAAGTCCAGGGAGATCACGGCTACAGCTGTCTACTAATTTTAAGTTTGAGCTGCTGAGTTTCTGTCTTTTTCAGAATATTTAGCATCTTTGTAGCATTCTGCCCCAGTTGCATGCAATGAGTGCTTAGCTCTTTCACAAATGAGATCTCAAGTGATTTGAGTCATGCACCCAGAGCATAAAAAAGAAGCTCTTGGTGCCCACTTCGGTTTGGTTTAAGTGACTAGTCCAGTGTCTTAACATAGGAACTTTGTGGCAGAGCCAGGGATGGAATCAAAGCATGTATCTTCAGCTCCAGGCAAATCTGCAGACAAACTGTCAGACTACAGATGCCTATTCAATGAGTCCCATCCATCCTGGGCACTGAATGAGGCAAAGGCCCTGTAGAAAAAAAGAGGATGTGATTAGATCATTAAGTGCAAAAGAAAATGTGGTAGCAGGAGAAGAAGCATAGCTATGCTGGCTTTAATCTAACTAGCGAGGAAACAGTTTTATTGTAGATGTGGCTGTATGGAAGAATCCAGTGTTGGGTGACTTGCATTAATGTCACACCCTTAGTTTGCTGAGCAAACTTACCATATTCTCTTTGGTGCCCACAAACTNATCCATCCTCAGATCATGTTGGTGATGCGTTATCACATTCTCTTTATTTGCAGCAAGTGCGTGGGATCACACAAGGCAGGCATGACCTGAAATACCAAGGCACTACATGTAAAATAATGGATGGTCTTCAGCAGAAAAGTCAGGAATTGTATACATTTTTAATATTCTGTGAGATTTTTGCTTTTTACCACTGTGCAGTCTTAAAGAATATAATCTATTTCAAAATCCATGCAGTATATCTGTGTATTCCTGCATTTTAGAGAAACCCTGATATTATGTCCATAAGGCACAGGAGCTAATCCGTGTTAATCATTAACTGACTCCAGAACAATGGCATGTGAATACAAATTCTTTGTGGATATTGGACCTCATTACTGTGTTCCCGTTGGAACGGTGACCTCAACATTTTGGCTTGTATTGTGTTAGTGCTGTCTAGCACCATGCAAATGGAGGTACCAGAGGTATTTAAACACGGTTATTGAATTCTGGGTGCTTTAGTAGATGTGGTTTCTTATGTCACATAGTTTTGTTTTCTAATTTCTAAGATGGAAGGCAGGCTCCATGATGTATACAAGATCAAAAAATTGATACCCACTTGTAGCTGCACTGCACTTTGGTGGAGGTGTTCTCATCAGAAAGGTGGCCATCTTCACAATACAACTGTGATAATGGTGATGAGACTGTATCAGTGCAACTGTCAGTCAAAATAAAATTAAAACTCTTCCATTAGTAAAGTTGTCAAGGGTAGACAAGTCCTGAAATGGTACAAGAAACCTAGTAACAGAAAATGGAAGTGACTTAGAAGATCTTTTAGAGGTCTGTAGTTGGTTATTTTGTATTACTTGATTAGCAGATCATTATAATTTCTTGTAGCAAATATTTTCTTCATGACTATTATTTTTGATGAAGTGTCGGACAGAATAAGGGAAAGTAAAGAAGAGCACTAGGCAGGCAATGCATATCAATTCTCCAGGTCATGGTGATAAAAGTTGAAAGAGGGAGCAGAAAAGGAGGGATGGTCTGAAAATAAACAGGAGGAAGAACAAACAAGGGAAGAATGAGGTAGAATAGAACAAATCAGAGAGTTACTTGACAGCTGAGGTAGGTGAGAAGTACCAAATACGTCTCTAGACTGCCCCGAGTTCCTGGTGGAGCTCCCCAGTAAAGGTGCAAATCAAAGTTTTAAATGTTTTCTGTCAAGGCACTTTCTACTCCATGGCTCTGTCCCCAGAGCTGGTTACCTACCCCCAGTCATCCAACAGCCCTTCAGGAGCCCTGGTAGGTGGCAAGGGGAAGGAGCATCTGAGGCCATGGTTTCTGTGGCTGAGAAGACTGATTTCCCTTCATTTAAGGATTTATCTTTTTCACAGTTCTAAGGATGACTGCCCAAACATTCTTAATCGTGTGTGTGCTTGCCTGATGGGAAACGTGCAAAAGCATTTGGTGACTGTGGCTTTGGTACATGGCAAATGGCAATTAAGAGAACAAAATCTGCCTCTGGCAAATTAACCTCGCACAGAATTCTAGAGGGGTTTTTTTAATTGTTTTTGTTTTGAAGTGACTTTATTTGCTGAAATGCAGGAAATTGAGGTTATAATTTCAAAACGTTTGTGGGGATGGAGTCCTTCTTCCCTGCCATGCGCACTTATTTTTCAGTCCTTCTTTCCCACTTGTATTTGCCTAGGCATTGGCCTGCATCCTTTCGTATGTATTGCCTCTGATGTCTGACTCATTATGGCAACAGAAGTGTTGATGCCAGGCCCAGAAGCAGTACTTAAAAACCTGCTATTCTCTCTCCTTCGAGCTCACAGCTAACCCAGTTTGTGGCAAATGAAAGAAATGCAATCATTTGGCACCTTGTTCATGCATCAGTTTGGAAACATAGGACCTTTCTCCTCCGCTTTTCTGAGTCTTTTTCTATTTAACTAGGCTGTCATAAAGACCACTAACTCTAGGGTGTGGAGTTTAATGCTTTGGAAGGAAATGACTGGTTTATTGCATTCTTTCTTGGGTTGCCAAGCCTCTTCCCCCACCTCACCTCCCAGTATATTTCCCAGTGCCTCATATCCAGGAATCAAGACATTCTCAGATTTCAAAGGCAGAAACAATCGTCCTTAGCCCTTATGTTTGGGATGGAGGGTGAACGGATAGGGCAGTGGGAGAAGAGGAAGGCAGAATAGGACTTGAAAACAAAAGAAAAGCAGTCTGAAAACTCAAACCCAGAAGTTAGAAGTTAAGTGAATACTCCCAAATACACTGCTTAAAAAATAATCAAGGCTTTTTCTCCTTCTTCATGCTTTGTTTGGGAATATCCTGTGGTCATGAATACTTGAGATTGGCAAGGACTGGGCACTGTTGTACCCAAACACTTGCAAGGACACGTGGCTGAAAGCATGGAGATTCCCCTACACGTGGTGAGGGACATCAGTCCTGGCAGACTGCTGCAGCACTTGGTGCCACCTTGAGTAGAGCATCACAGTTGTTTTGCGCCATGTGCCAGGTGAGGATTTGGAACCTCTTGAGGAGGCATGCAGGGTTATACAGAAACAGACGAACTTGGAAGAGGAGGGGGAAGATCATCCTGTCTTTCCCACAGATACTAGTACTGTCTGTTCAGCTGTTTGTATACCTCCATAGGAATAACAGAGCAGCCAGGGATTCTCCCGGAGAAGTGTGGGAAATCGTCCACCCTGAGATACAATCAGAGCTCAGAGAGGAAGGAGTTAGTCTCTTGTCCTGCTTTGAAGCTGACAGACATGCAGGTTTTTCCTGACAGTTTTCAGGGGATTGCAAAGGAGAAGAGATAAAGCAGAAGGAGGAGATGGTAGAAGAGCTGTTCAAGGTAGTTTTGCATATCAGCTCAGCATATTTTCTGCCCCAACTTTCCCTGTCTTTCTTCTTCCTGATACCCACCAACAGAAATCTAGGAAACAGTTCAGGCAGCTGGGCACGTACCTCTGCTCATTCCCAAAGGAAGAATAGGTGGTGAAGAAGAGGATATGGGAGAAAGCGTGAGGTGATTTGGAGAGCATGGAGGACAGATGAGGAGAGGAAACATTGTTTGAGCTGGGACCGATGTGCAGCATTTCCGTTACCTGGGTGTGATGCACAAGGGAGAGGGCAAAAACTGGGGAGTTTCTCTTAGAAGAATAATAGCAGAAAGAAGAGTGCCAGGCCTAGGACATTTATCAGACAATTTTACCAGCATGAGCCTGGACTGCTGAGAGTGGCATTGAAGGAGAAAAAGCAGGAGAAGAGGTCTAAGATAAATTTCTCCGCAGTTGCTTTTAATTAGAATGAACAGTAAGAAACTAGTAGGTTTTGTACCCCTTTGGAAGCTGCAAGAAAGGCAAATGCCAGAAGTCTTGGTATGCCTTGAAAACAGACTTCTTGTTCACTTTCAGCCACCTTCAGGCCAAAGTGACCCTGTCACCAAAGGCATTTGCATGACTTCTGCAAGATGTGTGCTGCTTGACACCACTGTCTAGAGTCCTTACCAGTGTCCCAGGAGAAATCTTCTCTTGCCTCTGCAGGCACAGCAAATTTACTTAAGCTTTGCTTGAGACACCAGCAGTTTGACTTGAGAGAAGGTTGATGGAGGTTTTGCGCAGAGCTGAACCTGAGGCTCCAGCAATCCAGAAGCTACTGAGGGCAACAGGTTGCCTTGAGGAACAAACCAGCTCTGGCCCCAATTCCATGTCACCTGTGCCAGAGCCTTAGAAAATGAGACTTGCTCCTGCTGCTGCCTTCATCAAGGGAGAGTCACTGCTGGGAGGGAAAACAGTTAGATCCCACCTTCTGTCAGCTGTGGGATGAAGGAAGTCTGGCTCTAGAGCACCCTTTTTCTGGCTCTGTCTCATCTGTCCCCTCCCTTTTCTGTGTAAAATGTGCTCTGGCCCTGAACCCTGTCTATCACTGCCCTTTCACTGGGACAGCAGAGTTCGAATTTATTTGTGCTACTGAGAAGCGTTCACCTGTTCTGGGTATAGATCCCAAGGACCATAGCTGGAGCAGGGCTATAGGAATGCTCCCACTATGACTCTTTATGTCCTCTGTGACTGCTGATGGGAAGAAACTGCAGGCAGACAGACCACATCTTCTTCTGTTAAATGTTCCCCTCAGCAAAGTGTAGGATGAATTGCACAGTTTGACAACAGGATGGCTTTAGGGCTGCAAAGGTTCAGATAATTGCCAACAGTCTTATGGGGCATGGAGGGATTGTTGGAGGAAAGCACAGCCTGAGTGGGAGTAATTTCAGACCCCATTTCATATTCTTTTGTAGTCCAGCTCCAGCCCCCCACCTTTTCCTGTCATTCACTGTTGTTCCAGCTTATTTTCCTTGGTTAATCCAGCCCAGCCCTAACATCCTGGTATCAGATCTTCTCTGATACAGCTGTGGCAGTGGTTCAAAAGGAACAAGACAGGATGCTAATGAAGGAAATAGCCATCTGTTTGGTCTGGACTTCTGGGTTTTAGGGTTTTTTTTTTTGTTTCTTTATTCAAGAGAAATGTCCATGGCGAAATTGTACTTCTACCTGTTATGCCTGTGCAAGTCATCATCTGTCAGACTGGTTGGCGTGAGTCCAAGATGAGTTCCCCCTGATATTGCTGGTTTTGCAAACATGGTGGGAGATTTTCTAGAGTTCTTGCTCCCTCCTGGAAAATCTTCATGACTCTGAGCTCTGTATTAACAGGGGAACATTAAGGTCTCGTGTATCACTAGAGCACAGCAGCAGTCTTGGTATCCTTGCTGTTTACTGAGAATGTCCTTTAAAAATATAATAGTAAGTTGAATGATAGCTGACTACACAAAGCAAGGGGGCTTCCTATTTCTTCCATGTGGAAACTCAGCCAAATATGTGATGCAGATTATTCTACCGGAAAGTCTTTAGCTCTTGTGCCCAGATTACTAACATTTTCCCCCAAGGTGTATACGTTTTGCAGCGAGCACAAACAGCATGGCACGGATCACCACAAGCTCTCAGATGACGGCGAACAGCTGAGACTCAATTCTCCTTTCCCCAGTCTGTTTGCTAAGCCATACTCTGTTGGCAGATTCAACAGAGTCAACCCAGACTGCATCAACCCACACCACAAGGATACTCTTCATGGTAGGATGCAGAAGAAGAGGTGCAACCAGTGGTCTTAGATACAGGTTTTTCTCTTGCTTTTGGGGTGCTTCTTGAAGTACTTTGCTTTGCAGTATTAAGTAATAGATGCTTTGTAGTAATAGGTAGTTTCCACATGACAAATGTGTCTTCTTCATTATCCAGCCAAGTGTCTTCAAACTGGTTATGGCAATACAGTACAATTACTGCCCATTTCTGCGTACTGTTCTGTTGACTCAGTGACATTTTAGATACACTTGAGGGAAAAGATCCTCTTTTAGCACTGTGTAAAACTCTTGTGTAGTCCAGGCCAGAAGTTTTATTACCTTATTTTGTTTGTTTCCTTATTTACATTAGTCTATTTTCAGCTTAGGTGGTTTTTTGTTTTCGTTTGGTGTTTTATTTAGGTCTGAAAACATATCCAAAGTTGTAGAACATTCACAACATTTTTTTCGTTGTTTCATGTCCTTTCTGCAAAGCAGAAGAAATTCAGAGGAATGGTTCTCTCTCTAAGGTTAAAATGAAGGGTAAACCTTTCATACAGGCAAGTGCTAGCTTGCCTGCTGCCTAGTAAAATAATCATTTATACATAGGACTTTGAGAAACTACTCTAGGGCCAGTATTTACCACCTTTCATTCAAAAAAATGTATTATTACTGATTTACTATGTGGAGGAGATTTGCCTAATACAAATATCACAGTGCTTATGTTCAAAATATGGTGAAAATATTGTTTGACTTTTCTGAAGCTTTAAGAGGGTGAAAACTCTTCTTACGTTTTCATTTCAAAATTCTCTTATTGACTAGCAGATAAAAAAGTAAAAATACTATAAGCTTGTGGGTATTAGTCCACCAAGATCTCCAGAAATACTGAAAAAATATCGGATTTAGGTATATTGGTTGCTTTAACAGCAGTCACCCAGCTGGAGGTAAAGACTAAGAGATGGGACAGCCCTTCAGAGAGGGTGTGCAAAACCAGAATTCAGCAGCCTATCCCTCGGCTGGTCTTCTGAGCAGGACAGGGAAGGGGGGTAGTGGCATTTGTCCATGGCGTTAGGGAGAACCTTCATGAGTTTGTGGCCAGAAAGCATGAAGAAATGAAGACTGGACAGACTTCCCCAACATGGATGTGGTTGTGTAGCTTCTGTCTATTGCTGGTACTACTGCTGAGAGCTGAATCTCTCAGCATGACTTCCCAAAATGGTACCAGACTTCGTGGACCTCACAAGAGCTTAAGAGCTGGGCAGAGATGTACCCCTGCAAGGGGAAAACTTGTTGTTCTGTTGGGTGCCAAAAAGCCTCTGGGCTTGCACCCTACGTACAACAATATTTCGGCAATCCTAGTAGGTGAGAATGATTATAAAAGTCTTAGGTGGACACGTTAGCCCATGAGCAACCCACCACGTGCATCTGCCATGATACTGCATCAGAATTGTTTTCCCAAAAGATTTTGGATGTGGTCAAAGCCGGGAAGGGCAGCAGGCAGGTTCAAGCAGATTTCCTTTCCATGGGTGCTAATTAGTGCTGCTGACCTCAGTGGGACATCAGGATTTTTCTGGTTTATTCAGCAGCTTGTGGGGTTTTCTCTACCTGACCCTAATTAGCTCAGGCACTAGTGGCCAAACTGGAATTCAGAAGACAAAATCCTGTCCCTCCCTGTTTGGGATCTGACAGGCTCATTTGAAGTGATGGGTTAACAAATAGAATCTAGAACTTCCTTTCAAATACAGTGCCCATCCCAAAAACATTACAAATTAATCCAGATACTTTGATCCCTTTAGCTTCACAAACAAAGCTCCTGTAATTCCGCCTCTCCGCTTTACATATGACTGAAATTCCTAAGTACTTAAACACCAGTGCTTTCTGATGGAGTAAAACTTGTTATTAGAGAATATTACTAAATATTTTAGTGTTAGCCAAGCCCAATATATCTTGCTGAACAAAAGAAAAGCTTTAAAATTTGGGAACTCCGGTGAAAATAGAAGAACTAAGCTGATTAAATGCTGTATCTCAAGTTGGGCAGAACAATCCAACTATAACAGCTGAAAATGCAGCGATATAGCGGGAGCTTTTGGTGGAAGTATCCTGAAAGTCACATCTAGCTAGTTTTAGAGGGTAAAAAAGTTGTGGTACAGAATACGTAAAGCACAAAAAGGATATATTTTCCTTCACGCTTCTACCAGCATGCCAGAAAGACCGAAGGTCAGGTTTTCAGAAGAACACTGTGTTCACTAGCTCTAATTTAATTATCTACATAAGCAGCCATGTTTGCAAATGGGTAAGCACCAAGCAGCTCCCATGGAAACCATATCAGGTGCAAGCTGTTTAAAAGTACAGGCGGTTTAAATACCTATATGACAGTTTTTGAACGCAGAGACATTCTAATAATCAGAACAAAGTTATTGGTTCTGAGAACTGGAAGAAATCTGGATATGAATTTCTTGAAGTAGTTCCTTGTGATTCTTTGACTCTTCTAAACATATTGTTAAAGAGGTGGCAAAAATGGCTTGCGTAGGATTTGGATGGTGCTTTTTTGGTGAAGAAATCTCGAGAGGAAAAGAAGTCAGTAGTTTAGAGACTTGTCCAGCAAACCAAGTCATTACCAGCTCAATTCTCATAGACAAGTTTATCTGGGAAATCCCAGGAGTGCCAACCACCAGTCTTCAGAATAAGAAGTGTGTCTTAAAAATCACAGGCATTTCTTCTTCCTAAAATTACAAAACAGTGGATCTCCATCTGATTTCCAAGTTTTCACAGAGCAGTCATTCAAGGTTGCAAACTTGTCTTCCAAACACTGATTTTCAACCCCTCCGTTCCAGCATATGGAGGAGGAAACTGCAAAAGCACTAAGTATCATGGGGCTGTGAGATTTGGCAACGCTGTTATCAAGATATTACTGTCAAGGCCAAATCCGTAGGAATGACCTTGAAATAAAGGCCCTACTATCTCTCACCAGCTCTTCAAACTATCCATCTCCTAAGAAAATTTGCAATTGGAATAGGATACCGGGCTGCTTGGAAAGAAATTAAATTGTTCACAGCTGCCTGGGAATTAACAAACTTCCTCGTCTTTACGGTGGAATGCAGCATATTTCTGAGCCAGGTGGAGGATACCATGTGAGGTTCTTGTAGGACCTGGAGTTGGCACAAAGAACAACATTTTCAAGTCTGCACATATATCTGAGTTACCAGGGCTCCGTAATAATTTTCTGGCAGATTAGTCCTGCCCTACAGCGGGTTTCTATGATCACTAAAGCCAGAATGAAAGCAATGGGTCTGGATTTCACACTTTATATCCTTCCACACTGAAGCTGTGATTTTAAAAACTGCCTTTTTTTTTTTTCCTTTGACACCAATCAGCAAGAATGAGTTTGACAATACGCAGGTAAACAGCAGAGTAAACTGCAGGCACAAGTCCGTAACAGGCCAAGTGACACAGTCATAACTTGGAGGAAATTATTCAGAATAACTTGATAAACCTTTGCCAAGATTGCTAATGGAGAGATTGTGCAGTGCAAATTGCAAATGTGACCTTTGTTTGGTCCAAGGCAAAAGAAGAGCTTACAATTTTTTTCTTGCTTTTTTTAACAAAGCTCATTGATCCTAAAAACAGGGTCTTTACTAACAAATAACTACCTACCTGCCTATAATTAAATAATTCCGTTCATGAATGTGCAAAGTGTTGGCTCTGAGGGTTTTTTTTACAATTATTTTTATTTATTTGATGACACCTTTAGTTCTGTGAAAAGAAACTGAATTTTAGCCTTGATCTTCAAATAGGGAAACTGTGAATCAGGCACAGTTTAATCTTTCATGGACAGAAAAAGGCAAGGCTGTTCAAAGCAAGGTGCAACTCAGGGATGGACAAAAGCATTCTTAAGCATTCTCAACAGCTGCAGAATATTTTTTTTAAATGAAAATTCTAAGAAAAGACTAATGCTCATCAGCTATTAGAAGGCATTTTTCATTTGTTTTAGTATTACCTGATACTGGAAATCCAGCAGAGTTACATCCAATGCATCCAGTCGTCTTCACTAAACTTTGTAAGCTTTCTTTATCGTATCTCTGAATCAATTCAGTTTTGGTTTGGTTTGGTTTGGTTTTGGTTTGCCTTTTTTTTTTTTTTGTTTTACTTCCCCAGGCTTTACCCTCTATGACTTAAAAATAGAGCACTCTATTGCAGTTTGCACTTTCAGGTCTCTTTTACTTCATGGCCTCTGGCTTTAAACCTCAAATGAAAGTCCTGACAGCATCCTGAAGGTTTTCCCCCAGTTTTTTTCTGAAATTACATACACTAGCAACATTTAGTTTGTGAAAGTGCTTTTCCATAAAGGATCAGTCAAATCAAAATAAGCACGCGAATGTTCTGTATCTATTAATATTCTGCCACATGTTCTACAACTTTTTTCTTGATATGAATGAAATCATGCTCTGATAAAGGACGTGATAGGGGCTGGCAGTAAGAGTGCTATACTTTTTTATCCCTGTACTATTCTTCCCTATGATCTATGAATTTATTCCCTTCTACTCAAATACCGGTTTACAAGTTAGTGTAATCTGTGATGCAACCCCCATTTATACAGTTTCTGTGTGCTTAGATCTCACAGGATAACCAGAAATGCTTTAGCACATTGAGAAGGGAATGAGGCATTCTATTGTTAGGGCCAGAAAACGTTGTGATCAGATAATGGTTTAAAAGAAAATAGGTGCAAAATTTGCACAGGTCAGAATTGAAAACGCCATATCAAATAAAATGGGGAAGAATGAAGGGGAGGCGTACAAAAATTAAAGAGTTGAGTTTAATTGTAAGGTACTGTTCCAGCAATAGAAAGGTGGGTCTGGGTGACAGCCTGAGCGGGGCTCTGACACTGTTTAACAGCGTGGTTACACCCTCTGTAGGCTTCGTTTGAACTCACGCAGTTTTAAAGTTGCTTAAACTGGGTTTGTGTCAACCCAGCTGAGATAACTCAATCGAGAAAAGAAAATCCAAGGAGACAGGCCATTGGTGCCGGGGTTTTTGCTACATAAATACCTGAAAAGGAATTTCCAAATTCACTATGACACAGACATAATACTGGTGGAAAAGGGGAATAATCAGTTTATTTCAGCCACTAAGTCAAAACAAAAGTATATTGACAGTGGTATAAAGATGCATTAAAGACACTAGCCAGCGGCCAGAGGAAGATTCCCTTTTCCAGGCTGTGCTGAAGGCCAGCTGTTGCCCTGTCTCTTGAGGACCCCCAGCTCTGAGAAAAGCCTGGCGTGAATAAGTTTTGTGGGGTGTAAAGCCCTACCTCTGGCCCTGTGTGGGAATCGGCGCTCAGCACAGCTCGTGGCAATGCAGAAACTTCAGGTCATGCAATGAGGACGGAAAAAGTAAACAAGATAGAATCCGTATGGTACAGAAACAAGGTGGAAAGTGCATTTCTTCAGAGTCTCATTACATTACATTTTTGTTTGTTAAATTGTAAGGACTCGGGGTTTTTTCTTCCTTTTTTCTTAAGAAAAATGAAATGTTCAAGGAGACTTCTCAGCCAAACCCTGTTGTCATACAACCAGTCATCCCTCCCTACATTTCTAGACTTCATCCGCTCCAGTGTGACTTCCAGCCTGTATGTTTAGTTCAAAATAAATTTTTATTGGAAGATTACGAACGGAAAATAGGATTTGAAGAACTCCGTATCCAATACAGCATTAATTTATGCACTACTACATAGTACTAAAAGCACCGTATAAAGTGAAAACTTATACTTACACAGACCTACAACACCTATAAACAAGGCTTTGTGGTTTCACAGGCATCTCTCTTTGGAGGTTCCTTTCTTGAGTTACTGGCTTGGTCCTAAATTTCTCTCACCTCCGTGTAGAATTTATGGAGCCGGTTGAGAAGGACTAAAAACCAACTTTAATTATCAGCCTGAATGGAAAGGGCTCTTTCTCTCCACGGAGGGTAAATGTTAAGCCATTAACATGTCGGGTTGCTCGGTGCCAGTAGTTCATAGAAACGAGCAGACAACTGCTAGAGCAACTATACCAGCTACTGCTGTGCCTTACGGACCAGTCAATTTGTTTCAAGTGCCCTTATCACCACAGAAGCAAAGACAAACATAAACCAAAACATAGCTAAATAAAACATTAATATATCTCCTGGCAACTTACCTCCAGCACATTTTAAAAGACCCTTAAAACCTTTATGCAGTGCGATGCAATTTATTACCTGAGTCTCTCCAAGCTCTCTGACAACATACCTCTTCTATATTTTTGGAAGCAAAAATGCTCCAGCTGCTTGACACTGAAAATAATGATGATTCACAAAGTCTTGACTTTTAATTTGCCGAGCACTAAACGCGTGCTTTCTTACAAAGGTGATGACTCAGGTTTTCTCTGGTTTGTTTTGAAAAAGGAGCAATCGGGAAACAAATCGTGTCCTCAGCAACAAAAATATTGCTTTTGTAAAAGGAAAAAAAAGAAGGCAAGTGAATAATGGCAAATACCTGTGGGGAAAAAAATACGAGCGTACTTCAGAAATATGTTTCGACTGGCACCGTGGAGCTTCATGAGGGGGGTGGTTTGATGCTGCCTTCACGTTTCACAATGTGTCGATAGTAGTTGGCGCTTTGATATGCGCAACTACCACTAACATTTCATAATATGACAATCTAAGAGGTGAAATAGCTTTTGTATTTTAAAATTCATTAAGAACAGCTGCAACTTAGTGCTGATGGATACATCATTACTTTCCTAAATCAATATCTCCTTTGTTGAGTTATATAAAGCTGCTTCATTGCCACGCAGACAGGAGACGCTAATCTAAAAAAGAAAAATTTAAAATAAAAGAGATTTAAAAACTATTATAGCACATTATATGCCACCATCAGCTGTTCCTACTATCAAGAAGCAATGAAACAATTAGAAATATCATATACACAAGTAAAAGAGTAAAATAAAAATGGAATTAGCATTTTGAAGTGACAGTTCTGAGATGCTAAAAAAGCTTTTCTCAAAACCTCATGTTTCTGGGTGGGAGAAGGATTTCTAGGACATGATTTTTCCCTAAGTGAATTTTCCAAGAGTCCCAAGTGTTATTTGCCTTCTAGTTCTGTAGTGTCAATATGGATTTCTCATACCAATTTCCGCATAGCCTGCTTCTACAGCAAAAATATCCTGTGTTTAGAAAACATATTAACACGTTTTAAGAACATGTTTATTGCATTTAAACTAACAGTAGAAGTGTACATGGAGAAAAAGCTATTTTCTTAAAAAGAGGCCATGTGGTCAGCCTTAGGGTTAACTAATAAGCTTGTTTTAAGCATGTTTTTTAAAATCTTTTCTAGATGCCTAGCCTGGAGCCCGGGGAGCAAACAAGCTCAATGGATTTTCTTTGCTGCCTGGCGTTTGGGGGATATTCCAGTTTAGTTCCTAGTGAAGCTTCCTGATGAAACACCTACCAGAAGGTTTAGGTGGCTGTAAGTGAAATAACCCCTTACAGAGGCTATAGGAGAAGCAGCCTGTGATAGTCTAAAGGAGAATAAGGCTGTGGAGAGCTTTAGCACAATAGTCGGATTGTCAAAGAGCGTGGCTCTAGCAAGCTCTGTGCTTGCCAGGAGCGAGACTGGGGGCCAGGGGGAACAGTAGCTTAAAAAAGAAGTGAGGAAAGGCCTGAAACTACTCGGTAACATGGTTACAAGCATTACTTCTGTTGTAAACCAACTGACTCTCGGAGAAGTTTTTTTTGTTTTGGTTTTTTAACCTGGCATGCTAATTCTGTGGCATATGCACTAATCTCCAAGTATACAAAAGGAAGGATAATCCGGTCTAGGTTTGCAACCTTGGTGGAGCAGGTGCATTATTAGTGTTCTGAGGGTATACTGACAGCGGTAATAAAAGATATTCTCCACGAGTGGACAGGACCTATATTAGAAACAGTCGCAAACCTTGAGTCCTAGGGGAAAATGCTGTCTATGCCTATGTGGAGCTCTCGGCAGGATAAAACTCTGATTAGTGACGTGGAGGGTGGAGGAGATGTAAGTTTAATGTTCTTATGCCAACTTCCATCAGACAACCTTGTGCAACTTGGGCAGTTTTGGAATGCGGTTCGATTACCTCGTCTAACTTGAGAGCTTGAACAATAGGATTTAAACTTCTGGAATATAACTGAATAGGCTAAATCTTGTCTTCAGGAATGTAGAAAATTAGGTAAGTTAATATAGATATGCGATTAACTTACATATGTGTATATACAAATACACACATATATACATATAGGCTATACAGGTGTATACCTTATGCAGGTGTATATGGGTGCCTGCAGCACTCTAAACACCTCACTTGCTACTCTCTGAATTCCCCCTGGTTGCTGAGGTGCTTCCAATTGATGTGTGTAATATGGATGCTCCATATATATTTTTCCCCTCCAACCTCACTGCAAGTTCTTCATGTCCTTTATACTTACTATTAGTATACTGGGCTCCATATTCATCTCCAAGTCTGTCAACATAGTTCACCTCCTGTAATCAGGAAATGGTGATTAAATGAACATCCAAGTACAGAAGCTGTCAACCTGGTGTTCATCTGTTTTAAAGTTAAAAAACCCAAATGTTCAATTACCTTTTGCACTCGTGTGGCTCTGAAAGGCTCTTCTTAAAAAAAAAAGAAAGTGTCTTAATCTTTTCTATGATCTTAAGACATAATCAAGTGCAAAGGTCAGTGTCAACCAGGTCATTTTAGCATTTATGGGAACAATAAAGGAAAAAAACAGAACCCCATAGAAAAGGTATATGCCACAAGCCCTGCAGTTGTCTGTCTTCTAAGATGGGTTGTTAGAACTCCTGAAAGGAGCTCGTCTGAGGCATTTAGATTTTAACCACAACGTGGTTTCAGCATCTGGTCCATCATTGGAAGGTCTTTGAGACTTTGTTTCAGGATTGGGTTGCCGATAGCACATGGCAGGGGGGAAAAAAAAAGTTATTTATAACCTCCTTATGCGCACAGGAAAAAATTCTCTAGAATATATATGCTATCGACCTAAGAGGGAGCATAATCCGCTCTCAAACTACAGAGCTAGTACAACTTTTTTAGTGCATGCAACAACTTTGACCTGCGTGTAATTACTCCGGGCTTACATCAGTATAACAGTGCTGGGTTTCTTTTCAATTATTTTCTGGGAGTGGCACGCTCTCTTCCCGGAGCGCTTATTTGTTTCGAATTGGCCTAATTTGCTCAACAATTTGAGCATCCCTTCTTTGGGATCCCACGTTTGCCCGGACGACGAGGGCTGGGGCTGCCCCGGACGCCCCGTCCGTGGCCGTCGGCCTCTGCCCCGGCGGGGCGGCTGCGGGGCTCCGCGCCGCCCCCCTCCGGCACCGGCACCGGNCCCCCCCCCCCCCCCCCCCGCCGGTAACCACCACGGCTGGGGCCCGGCGCTGAGCAATTGCCCACGGATGAGTAAGCAGCAAATGTGGTAACTCAGGCCAGCAGCTCTGCAATTAAGGCTATAATTTCAGGTGTAGCCAGTAGCCGTAATGAATATTTATTTCAACGTACGAAATAAAAGAAATCGCCCGGCTCGGCGGCACAGGGCGGCTTGTGGGGTACTTGGGGTTGTACAGCGTGGGGGGCTGGTCACCTTGTCCCATCTTGTCCCGTCCCGGGTGGGACAGGCTCCCTCCCCCGCCGTCGCGGGGCTTGTACCCTCCTGCCCGAGCCCAGCCCGGCAAAGGACCCTTCCCGGGGAAGGAAGGGTAAGGAGTGTGGCAGCGAGGCGGCTGCCTGCGGCGCCGCTGGGTACGGCTTCCCCGGGAAAGAGCCAGGCTGGGGCGGGGAGGGGGGGGGCGCGGAGCCGGCGGATGGAAGGGCCGAGGCTCCGCTCCCCGCCCGCCCCGGGCTGCTCGGGGGGTCCCCTCGGTGTCAAAGCCCCCGCTCTCTTGGTGTGGGTTGCGGGAGTCCCCTCTGGTTTTGCCCCGTCGGCGAAGGGGGCAGCTGAGGAAGGAGCCAGGCTCCCTGCGTGGCACGGGGGGTGGGGGGAGGGCTGATGGCCCTCCGGCTGCCCTAAAGTCTGACAGCCCCGGCGAGCTAGAGGGCGACCCGGGGCGACCGTCAGCCCCCGAGTCCGTATTTCTCCCTCTCCGCAACCAACCTCGCCGGGGCTCCCGCAAGCCAAGCGAGCGCCGCGGCTGCCAGCTGGCTCTTCCCGGGCGGACTCCGAGCCGCACGGATGCAAAGCCCCGAGCGTCCGTCTCCTCCCGAGCTCCTCGACCGAAATCCAGGCGCCCGGCTAAAGGTGCGAGGCCGGCGGCGGGCGATGCCGCGGCGGTCCCGCCGGCGGGGACCGGGTCCACCCCGCCAGCATCCCGTCGAGGGCAGAGCCGTGCTGCCGGGACGAGCACAGCCCGAGTT
>RSEF01000002.1:115257290-115298026 GCA_003993805.1 Himantopus leucocephalus | reverse complement strand
CCCCCCCCCCCCCCCGCTAAGGAAACAAATGTAGAATCATAGCTCTGAGAAGTCGGGAATTTCTCGTTGGTTATGGTGGTAGATGGCTGGATGCTAGCTTCCAGCAGCCCGTTCTTGAGAAGATGTTAAGCTGCTATCATACTGTATTCCACTTTTTCATAAATATATTTTAAACTTCTGTACAGGCTCTTTTCAGATCTCTTTTCTAGCAAGTTTCTGCCGATGTATCTTACTGATCTGAGGTCTTCTACTCATTTACAGCATCTGCTTCCATGCTTTATGTATGCAACTATATCAAGGCACATGGTCACGCACTTGCTAAGAAACTTACTTGAGGAGAGATGTTCATCTGATCAGCAGTATCCACCTGTTGGCAATGATAGGGGGATGCTTTGAGCACTGTTGTAAGAGCAGTAATGTTGTGTTTTGGAGATGCTGTTGAATATACTGATTTTGTTGTGACTTGAAAACAAAAGTTTTGTGTTTTTACTGTGGAAAAAATCATAGGAGAAGTGGCCATGACAAGATAAAGCCTCACTGGAGTGAGCAGCACGCTGCCTGTGTGCCTGTGGGATGACACCACGAGAGTAAGAAATTGTGCTTCAAGAGATAAGAGATGGCAATGTTGGAGATGGTCTGCTACCTGATTAAAGGCTGTAAGGAGGAGATGTGCTGTGTGGCTGAGAAACCTGGGAAGAGATGTTAATCTGGTTGCACCAGCAATCTGGCCCAAAAAAAGGGTGGGGGAAGAAAGTCCTCATCTGTAGTAATGGAAAGTCAGTAGCTGTTCTTAAAGCAGGGGTTGTTTTTTTTGTGACTTGTGGGGGGAAAAAAAAAAAATTAGCGGTCTCAGTTGGATCCTAGTGGACAAGTATCCTCACTTGTGGAGGAGGCCACCAGAACTGACACTAATTGTCACTCCTGTTGGCAGCCTGAGTGTTGCAGGGGAGAAGAGCTGCCCTCGCCCCAGAGGTGAGCTCCTGACCATCAGGACAGGCTGATGGCCGTGTGAGAGAACTTGCTCTGATGGTGCTGCACTTGCTGTCTGGATGGTCTGCTGGGCTGTGAATGCAATGTTATCTAAAAGTAGCAGATTCCTGTATCAATTTAAGTGGAAACCCAAGACTAATGGCCAAATTCATACTCTCTCTGTTTTTCACTAATTGCGAAAAATAGCGGTTTGCTTCTCCATCCTCCTGGCTTTACCATCTTCATATAATTGCACTGACTTTTACTGATGGCTTCTTGTGTCTAATCATTTCTTAATGAAGCAGGCGAGTATATTTTATTTTATCCTGCATGGGCTTCTTTTTGTCGCTCATTCTTGTTTCCCTCCACTCCATTTCTACTCCAGGCAAAAATTATTTCCAGCTGAGAGGGGTTGGATGCATGTCATTCCAGAGCAATTGTAAATGACCCTACAGATTCACTTGCAAAAAGCAAAACATACTTCCCCTCGGTGCACGCCCCCTTTTCTCACCTAGAATGCTGGCGAGAAAGGTCATATGGGGGCAGAACCGAGGGGTGTCTGTCCCTGTACCCCATTCCCAGAGCAGTGGCCAAGTACAGAAGGGAGTAGGTCTGGGCGAGTAGGTGATGCTTCTCATGTGGGTCTTATAATGATGTTTGCCAGGTCCCCCTCTGAGGTGTAAGTGACGTGGCAGAAGGACACTAATCATTAAAAAGCAGATATTAACGCAATCACACTGTGTCTGTGGGATGAACAGACCCCTCTGCGTTTTCATCTCAAACTGTTTTGATGGGAATGTTGATTACAGACAAGGTAAACTTGTTTGTACTTTATTCATTAATAACAAACTATAAACTGTCCTGCCTCCCCTCCCCACAGGCAAGGCAATTGAGGAGATGCCAGGCAATTAAAGTACTTAAGACAGTAATTACAGTCAAATATACAACAAAAATAAAATCACTGCACACTATTTTTTTTTATGCTTGGTTTTGTTCTCTGCATTTATTAAACCACAATTCTTGCCTCACGATTGAGCAGGAATCTCTCGATCGGTGATACCAAAGTGTGTGACAAGTTTGCTTTGGTTCAGCTGGGTATTCAGTAACCTCTTTGAAGGTCGTACTGTTGAATTCTTCACAACTCTGAAACTCCTGCTTTTTAGATGCATGTTAGTCAGTGTATAGAGCTGGTGCACCTCTGAGTCTTGGCACGGATCAGTAGGGAGGTGATACCAGTGGTCTCTTGAAACTTTTCCTTTCTTGCTAGTTTTCTTATTGTCCAAGGAGTAGCATCTGCCTGGTTACGGTGATACTTAGGAGGGGAAGACTAAAATAGGCTGTCGTTCAGGTCATCATCCGTACTTGGCTTCAAATATTTAAAGTTAGCTGATGCTTTTTAAACCTCAGAAATAAGAGTACACAAACTTGACTTGTTGTGAACCAATTTATTGAGTTAGTGGCCTGCAGTATAAACTTGTACGTGTGCCAGCTCAACGTATTTTCAAGTGAAATTCTGAGTGACTTCCATATTCCAGATAAAGTACACTTTAAAAAGACAGAAACTTAGCTGTAATGAGATCCAGCTGGTGTGCATAAACCTTTCACATTACATTACATAATTAAGTCGGTAAGTAATGTATGGGGAAAAGTTCTTGTTGCTTATTCTTTTGTACTGGAGTTTTACAAGGCTGTATAAATACTGTAAGTATTTAATGGGGGAAAAGCAGGATTAAAAGCAAACAGCAAATGATGTATGGTACAAAAATGTCATAAACCAAATGTGTAATATTACTCTTTTGGGTTTTAATACTAAATGGCTGAAACTTGCCCGTGTTCTGAATGTCACCTATGTTAAAATAGCTCTCATAAGAACAATTTCCAGTTGATTGGCTTGATTAACATTTAAAGGTAGATTGTTTAGAAGTTTAAGTAGATCGAGAAGTTTAAGGGTAGATTGTTTTATGCTGGACGATATCAGAGCGTGGATTCCTTGAGTAATGTTTTGACAGGTCTCTTTATTTGGTAAAATCTACATTGCTGTGGTATTCAAAGCAGGGTACAGGCTCACGGACTCCTTACCATAACTTAACAACCTGTTCTCCTTTTAACAAACAGTAATTAAAGAAACATAAACTACATCTTCATTTATTTCGACGGCAGAGCATGGGAGAGGAATGTGGGAAGGCGTTCTTTGTGCTGCCATCAGTGGAGTTGCCTACCTCGCAGTTGTTTCATAAACATCCTAGAAAGCTTCTGAAAATACCGAATGTGGAATGTGCCAAAAATGGTTAAAATGCAAGACTTCACCCTCTGAGGGGCAAGCCCTGGCAAATCTCAGCTTGATGTTACTGCCCTCGGCTGCCCTCCTCCTTTGTGGAAGGCTTTTGCTCCCTTGCGGAGTCAGCAAAAGGAGCCCTGCGCCTGCGCTTCCGCGGCTACAGCAAACCTTGGTCGAGGGATTATTATTTTGGGGATGCTGTTGTCGTCGTCACCAGCAATTCGGGTTGCCATGTTTAGTCTGTGAACTGGAACACGGGAGGCATGGGCATACGGTCTGTTTTGCCAGCTCTGCTACGGGGGTGGTAGCCTTGGGGAGAGGAGTGGTTTAAAAAAAAGAGCAGTCCTAAACTGCATAGCTGTTTGCTGCGTGATGGTGAGTCTGAGCCCTCAGCTATCCTCATTTAAAAGGAATGGTCAGGCAGGTATCATAACGTATTTAAAGTTTAGGCTGTTCTTGTGAAGAGTGTAATTTACAATAATTGCCGCTTTTAATAACGAACTGATCTATGTGAGATGTCTCGATGCCTGCTGAACAGTTAAAATGACAACTTAATTTCAGGATGCTGTTACCGATGTAGGTATATTGACCTCCAGTTGTTCGGGGCGGGGGGGGATACTGTGGGGTGATTTCCATAACAAAGGTATATTACGCTTAGGCTTCCTTCTACAGAAGGGAAACTGAATTTTGAACTAGAAATAAACTTTCACTTGCCTGAGAATTATTCAACAAGAGGTGAAAGGAACATTCTGAATGTAAGTGAATAACAAATATCTTTTGGTTTTGTGGGTTTGTAAGTTCCCATAAATCAGTCAGCAAGTTCCCAGTCGTGACAACCGCGTCCCATGCTCTGACATTGCAGCCACCGCAAAACTCTAGCGAAGGGTGCAATCAACCCGTAATAAGAGTGGCAAGCCAAATGAGTAGCACTAAAAAAAAAAACAAACGGAGTGCTGTGCTGTCTTGCAGACTTCTGACTTAACTTTTTGCAGGCTGTCAGTACCCCGACAGACTTTTAAATCGCCCTCCTTTTCTCTGTGGGCCCTCTCCTTGCCCCTTGCTACTGGGTTGAAGCAGCAAGCAAAAATCCATTATGGGACTTTTTTTTTGGGGGGGGGGGGGGGGGNAAAAAAAAATACGGAAAAGAAATAGGTTAAAAGTCAAAGTAGTGACGATGAGTGATTCTCTGATTTTTCTCTCCCTGCTCTTGGGGGGCTGGGGTCCCCAACGCTCCGGATGAAGCCAGGGCAAGGAGTGGGGCCGCACCATGGGGTGACTGGCCCATCTCAGGCTTGCTAGCAAGGGTGAGCTCTGGACGCGTAGCCCAGTGCCACCCAAACGTCCCAGACTAAAAACCGAGGCTAGGAAGCAGTGCTGCTCAGCAGCCTGGGATCTCTTGGCAGGGCTGCGCTTCTTGACAGCTTCTTGCTGCATATAGGACTTGTGAGTGGCCAGCGGACCTGCCAAAGCGGTGGGAGCAGTGGTGGCAGGTGCTGATAGGGATGTCTGCAAGCGCCCAACACCTTGTGCGCTCCGACTGCATGGAGTGGCCTCTCCAGGAGCGAGGTGCAAGCTCGCTTCAGCCTTGGAGCGACCAATTCCAGCGCTCTGCCGGACTCCCAGCCGAAAGCTGGCTTGAACTGACCCTGCTTGGTCTGTGATCCGGTGGGATCACAGTGAGGCCGGCAACAAGAGGCACTTTGTTCTCCATCGTAGATACACTGGGATTAAACTTGATAATCATGAGGCGAGATTTACTGCTGCGCTCTCGCTGTTTGGCATTGCACAACAGCACAAACACCCAGAGAGCAAGCAAATTTGATCCGTGTTTCCTAAGGATTGTGAAATTCTCCTTCTGTATAAATTTGCTGGCTGAATTTTAAGCATGATTTATAAATGGGGCCTTTCCTCTTACAGTAAACACAGTTTCACTCTCTGTAGGGCTGTAAGACAAATGTTCTTAGTCTGCAAGGTAACTTTTTCAGTGTGCTGTCCTTAACGTGGCATTGGCTAATCTTTCCTGCTGCACGCTTACTGAAGCTATTCAACTGAGATGCAAAAGAAAAATACTGTTTCTTCGGCATTTGGTCCTAACGTTGGCTTACAAGAAACCTAAAGCAAGAAAGGCATTTGTTTTGCACTGTTCAGAAGCTTTCTAAAATCCTCTGAAGTGTGCTGTGGTGCTTATTTTTGGTCCCTTTCCTCAGTTTGCCGTTGCAAGTAGACTTTCTCTTGCTAATCTGCTGCCTGAAATACTCTTTGTTCAGGAAAGCAAGTCTCTTTCTGTTGTAATCAGGGCTAGGAATTCAGCTGCAGGGTCACTCTTGGTGCTGTAGAGTTCACTGACCATGTTTTGCTTCTGGCAGTCCTAGCTTTGGCCCCTTTACACAGATCAATGCCAGGCTAACCCCATTTATTGCTACTACTGAATCAAAACTCTGCTTCTCCTATTTAATTTAGCTCAAAATAGATGTAATGCAAACAAGCGTTGGCATGGCAAAAGAGCCAGAAGAAGGAGAGGAAATAAAAAGGCACTTGGGGATTTTCTGAATTAAAGATACCAAATGGTGCCAGGCTTCAGATGGGAGGAACTGGTTTGCACGGTATCATTAGACCCTTTATAAAAATCAATTGTCATCATCGATTCTAATTTGCATGTGAGTATTAGAGTTTATCTGGTTGTCTTCAGTTCCCTTTTTGTGTTTAAAACCATTTCTAATGTAAATGGTACTGCTTAAGCTCAGCCAGGTGTTCAGATTTCTTGTGGGTTTCATAGTTCTAGGGTTGAATCTCCTGGTTTGCTTCATTTTGCCCCTGCTAGGTGAACCTCCATCTTTATTGCTAGATGCCTTCCAGCAGTTTTCCATGGCTTCAGCCTCCTAGAAACTTCCAGACTTGCTTGTGGTCAAGTGAAGTTGCTGTTGGCAGGAATGTATTATTCTCGGTGAAGCTACTCGGTGCTGAGCAGTTCGTAAGGCTCGTCACTGTGAGATGGGTTAAGATGTTTTGCTAAAGCAAGTGTGTGGCAGGTAAGACTCCTATGGCTATCAAACCCTGTGACTGCAATATCATTTTTTTTTGTGTATGTGTGGCACACCTCAATACATGAGAAAACGTCGGGATCCTCAGGACCTTACTTGAAGTTTAGACGACAGGACCTTTACGGTGTGGTTGGCATCCAGCCACTGTTCCCGGCCGGGACTGGAGTTACAAATTCCACTCGCCACACCTCA
Source organism: Himantopus leucocephalus (assembly GCA_003993805.1). Classification (NCBI taxonomy): domain Eukaryota; kingdom Metazoa; phylum Chordata; class Aves; order Charadriiformes; family Recurvirostridae; genus Himantopus; species Himantopus leucocephalus. The sequence continues at coordinate 115,291,546 of RSEF01000002.1, read as the reverse complement.
TTCCACACTGCTTGTCAAATATGTGGAATAAGGAGCACACATACTCTCACCCATTGTTGTCTTGTGGATTGAAGCTCTGTTTGCTGTGCAAGGCACCGCTGGCAGAAATCGTGAGGTGTTTAGTATTTCTGCTGAAAACCAAAACAATCTCGCCATGCATCCTTCCACTCTATCCCTTCTCCTGCTCAGTTGAGTGTGTCTGTAATGGGATGGAAAATGGCTGCCATGAAACAAATCCATAATTTAGGAATTGTTGCTGAATTTAATTTCTGCTACCCTCTACTAGATGATCACCACAAGACCCCTAAAACCTTTCCTGTTTGTTTCAAATGCTCTTTTATTTCTGACATTACAATTTATCTGTTCCTGAAGGCAAGCTTTTTGAGTACTTGTTCCAGAGGGGAGACCAAAGCCTGTCAAATGTTTTTGTTTTTTTGTTTTGGTTTTTTTTTATTTTCTTTTATTTCATTTCACCACCCTTCTCCACAATCTTACTGATTAAATGCCGCCTCCTTCTTCTGCCTGCCCTTTTCTTTTTCTTGCAGGGCTTTGTTCCAAGGGGCCATTCTTCAGTTTCCCACTTCCAACACACACTTTGTGTCTCTGTTGCCTCCTTTCCTTGCTTCTTGCACGAACAGCGGTGCCTCACTCTCTCTGCTTTCCTCCCCTTCCATGCCAGGGAGGGAGCTGATGGTTTCGTGTGCTGCTCCTCTGGGCAGGAGACAAGCCTTGAGTAAAATGGCAGGAGACAAGCATCAATTAAGACACAAGCTCTAAGGTCTTCCTGATGTTTCCCTCAAACTTCCCTGGTTCCAGATAAAATCCTTTGCAGACATTATCGCCCAGAATTTATCTGGCATTGGTCTTTTAAAGACTTTGGATGTGTCACTGTGTGCGACTGTCCCTTTATCTGCTCCTTTACCTGTCAAGTCCTCCTCTTGTGATGGTTTCTTCCACTTTTCAAGTCTCTGCTGGAATGTAGCGGGGTTTTTGCATGTGATTTTTAAAATTATTTCATCATAGGGGTGATTATCTCTACCTGACACCTCCTACTTTTGATGCTCAAACTGCTCTTTTAAAGATTTTTTTTAAAGACAGTTCCAGATCGTATAGTCTTGATCCTTCTTTAAAGTTGGTTTTTTTCTCTATTGCAGAAGCTAGGCGTACTTCAGAGTTGTCAGTTTGGACCTATAGAGGATGTTTCCCCTTATTGGCATGGTCTTACTGGTTATTACTACTCAAGATATTTAGTGGGTTTGTTTTCTCTAGCTTTAGTTGGATGATGTCTTCCCCCCTATCCCAACAAAAGATTTCTTGAAGTATTATTTTTGAATGAGGATAATTTCACATAAAGCTTACTGCCCCATCAATAGTTACATTAGCAGAGCTGAGCCTCTTGGCAAGGGCCAACTTCTCCAGGAGCCTTGCTACAGAAGAGTCTACCAAAAGGGAAATTTCATATCTAAATGCTTACCCCATGGTGGCTGGTCCAGCTGTGGCAAGGGATAGTATGTATCCTGGGTTGTCTCACTTAATTCCTACATGTTTTAAAAATAAAATAACTGCATATTTTGTTTAGCTTTTATTTTCTTGGTGAAGCTGCCTGTTGCCTTTTAAATTCCGAGCTGCCCCTCCGAATCATCTGATGTGATGTGATTCTTCTCTGCTGTTGGCTTCTGTGTTGTAACGCAGCTACATGTACTATCAGTTTATGTTAATGTGTCTTTAGTTCTTGCTTTTCAATTTTATTGAGATGTGTTGTACATTGGAGGCAATAAAAGCCAATAGCTAGAGAAAGTGAGATAGGCATTTCTTGTTGATTGACAGGCATAGTCTTTTCTGCTTCTTTAAACATTTTCAAGTCCTTTTGTTGTCCAAGCACTGGTGCTTTTCATGTTAGTAGCAACTGGAGAAGCACAATGGCAGACTTAGAAGCAGGCCATGCCATCCAAAGAAATGAGTATTGTATAAGATTACATCCACTATTCTAAGGTGATGTTCACAGTCTGTTGTGGTGTCGGGTCAAGTAAAAGCGTTTTAATATAACACTAAGAGTTTTCTGAGCTATTTAGTAGAGGTCATTCTGTCTACGCCTAGGCAGTGGATTGTTGCTTCATGAGGTTGGCGGTGGCAATGATGGCTTCTGTTAGCATATAGCACATGGTTATATAGATTCGGGGTTAATCTACCCTTGTGGGCTAATATTAGCTGCCAAATGGATGTTTTTATCATACGAGCTACAATGACTACTTGGAGAAATGCCTACAGGTCTGAAAACAATAATAATCAAAATTTCTTAGCCTTGGATCCTAAAATATCTTTTACACATAATGGAATCAAATGAACAAAATCTAAAATATGCTTTGTTCATATGCCATATGGTTGTTGTCTTGCCAAGCACTCTTCTTGCCTTCCAGAGCAGACTCCTGTGTTCTCCTTTCCTCAAATCCTGCCCTTCGAACTGACCCAAAAAACCTGCCACCTGACCCCATAGTCATATGCCTACCATTCCTTTTCTCCCTTTGTCCCTAAATGTTTTCAAGCATCTAAGAAAACTTCAAACACCAGAAAAGAGGTAAAACAAACTAAAAACCTTCATGCACTACTGCACTGAAGGAGCCTTTTGGATTTAACCACATCTGTATTTAGCTTAATTCAGGACTTCAGCCCCTTCCTATCAGCCACCAAAAAGCATGCCTACTCCGAGGAGGGATCTAAAATCCAAAGATGGTCTGATTTTAGTATGGGGGGGCGGCAGGGAAGTATCTGGGTCACTGATGGTTTTCAGTTCAGGTCCCGTGCGCAGCATGCATAGCCCATTTGGGGAGCCCTGGGGAGGCCCCCGTCATTGCATGCCGCCTCATACACGTATTTTTAACAGGAAACTGTTCCCTGTCCCCGCACCGGGAGCAGCTGTGTGGTGGTGTGCCACCTGTCCTGAGGTGTTAATTAACCCACGTGTGTTTTGAAATAGCTAATGATAATACGATTTCTCTCGTGATAGTGTTCGGACTTTCTCATTCTCCTGCTTGTTATGAAATCTGTAGGCTGATCATTTTAATGGGAGTTACAGGAGGAGAGGAAAAAGTCCCAGCCAGCCCTGGAAATGCATGGGATCGTGGTAGAGCTGGGTAAACGCTCCCTCTTGCAGTCTGTCTTAACAAGGACTTCCAAAAAGCCTGTCGTTTCAGTAAGTTCAGCTTTTATCCTTTCCTCACACTGTTCTCCCTCTTGGCAGTCTCGGTCCCTCTGGTGGGGTTTCAGTAGATCATCATTTTTGAGAGACAGCGTCATTGCTTTGTGAAGTTCAGCTTTGGAGACCTGCGGGGAGGGGCAGTGGAAGGGAGGGAGAAGAAAAACCCAGCAATGACATAGGGCTTCTAAAAGGTGGTCCTTTTTTCCCATTGCGTTGTATCGATCCTGAAGTGAGGGATGCATAATTTTAGATTACAATGTCACACCGTATTTCTAAGTCTCTGCCAGCCTGAACTGTAACTGTCAAAACTGCAGGTCTGTTTACATCTTCATCGTAAATTAGATAATTATGAATGTATGGCTTTAAAGCCCTTTCATGCCTTTTTTTCCTGCAGTTAGGTTCTAGATGAAACTATCTATCTTGTTTTATTGTCTAGTCTCATAATTACTAAGTGGATGCAATGTCTTCAAAATTACTATTCCATCTGAGAATATTTTATTATTGGTTGCTGCAAGAAACATCTGGAGAGTGCTTGGAGCTCTTGTGTGTTACAGCATTTCAAAGACACGGTTTTATTGGGTCCTTATAATTTGTCCCTTTCCTTTTTCCTCGTCATATGGCATGAATAGCTAATAGAGGCTTTCTGGTGTTTTTCTTAAGTCTGGTGAGGTGATTCCACGTATAAAATTCTCTAGATAGTCTGAAGGTAGGTTTTCTGTTGTTTACATGTTCAGTCTGGAGTAGATAATGTTCTGTTGATATGTCCAAAAACACGTCTTCTCTAGATGGGTCAGTATTATCTCTTTCTGCTCCTAGGCAAATTAATAAACCAAATTTAAAAAGTGCAAAGGAAAGCAGGCGGCTGGCTGATTCAAAGGGAGAGGCTATGTTTTTCATCACCGCCCTTTCAAAGCCTCTCTGAATCAAAAGAACCATTGGATTGCGAAGGCAAGACCTATGCCACACCAGAAGCTCCCAGTTCAGCAATTTTCCCAGGGTAAAATTATAACTCATGTTTCCTCAGCGCAGGCTGTAACTGGCAGCGTTCCTTCTACTTCTAAGGGTGAAATTGCTGGGGGGGGAACAGACATCTAATGTGCCTCTGGAAGTTTTACAATGGGTGTTAGCCTCCCTTTGTGGAAAGGTAGACGTTCTTCTGGAACATACCCAAGGGCAGGTGCTATTCAAACTGGAGTGTAAATTAACTTCAAATAAGGCAGTGCGGGCTTATTTTTGTTCGGTTTGAGAGTCAAATTTAAAGAAGAAAAACCCATTTCTCAAATTCTGACAGTTCATGATGATCTTCCAGTTATCCCACTGAAGTCTGCGTTTTTATGGGTCTTTAAAATCTTCAGATATGACTGCAATTCAAGATGTTAATCTTTATTCATGTACTACTGATAGGATCTTAACTTGCAAACAAAACAGACAGATTTTAGCAATGCTTGTGTTTTGGTGTTGCTTCTCACCAGTATATTATCGGACAAATTGCAAACTCGGTCCGAGAAGAATGTAACTACTTGGTTTCTTTCCCACTCAAATTTTGACACCATCTTTAAGGATTTGTTTAACTTTGCATTCAAATGTACCAGCATGGTTCTGGCAAACAGAAGTCCTTTCCTTTTAAACCCGGGAGGGAGTGTTGTGTTGGTTTTTTTTCCTTGTCCTTTTCTTATGTAAAGACTCCTAGAAAATATGCGTGGAGTGCCTGCTAGAAGTGGATAAAAGGCAACAACACTTGAGTGAGAAGTCTGACAAAAAATTACATTATTAATATATCTCAACCCACGAGGTGTCCACCTGGGAACAGTTAGAAGATGGATTCCAGTGTTCAGAGCTCCTCTGCCCCTTCCCATGCCTGTTCCTGGCCCGAACCCCACGTGCACGGGGTGAAGGTGGCTGTTGCATGCCTGTCTTCAGTGGTGCAGGAGACAAGCTGGGAGATCCTTCATCCCTCATGGAGGCAGCAGGAGCTGTTGGCTGCTCTGTGCTAGACTATTCCCAGCAACTGGGCAGAGCTGCCCAAGCGGCGCTCTCTTTCAGGGAGGAGGTATGGACTCTGGATGGAGCCCCAGAGGACGTAGGTCTGTTATCTGCAAAGGCACTGGCAGGCCACACCTCCTGCAGCAGGGATGGAGTGGTCCAAGGTGTTTGGATCGATGCTGCTGCTCGCCAGAATGAATGAAGGAGAGGAGGAGAACTGGTCTGTTGTCTCTGTCCTTTGCCAAAAGGTGAAACTCCCTTTGCGTGCTTGCTTTCCTATGAGGTACAGGTAAATTTACATTGTCTCTGCTACCTGAGGTTTGATAGAGGTAAGAGAAGAAAAGCGACCTATTTTCCAGGTTTAAAGGAAAGTAAATGAAGCTGTCCTCAGGGCAGCAGAAGCAGCAAAGACTTTTGTCTTTGCTGTAGTGTTGTGGGCAGGGCTGCCAGGCTGCTGAAGGCTCTTCAGACCTGGCAGCCTCTTTCCCAGGGACTGTTCATCTTTTTAATAGCGTTTCCTTTTTTTTTTTTTAAAAAAAAAAGGCGTCTACAATGACTGTAGCCTTTCTCCGCTGAGACTGAGGGATCTGTTGGCACTTACTGGCTTGTAACAGTTTCTGCAGTATCTGGCAGGACCCCCCTTTTGCCTGCAAGAATAAAGAAGGCTGAGTGAAGGTCACTGAGGTGCCTCGCTTTGCACCTCATGAAATATTTTGAGCTGGGCACGTCTAGTTAGTGAAGGCTCAGGCTGGGGAATTACACTTCCTTTGGGTCACTCCTAAACCAATTTTATTGCTGGTTTGAGTAGAAGCCGGTTCAGAACAGACAAGCTCCTGGTGAAACAAGTGAGTGCCAGGTAGTCAGTCCACACCTATCACAGGACAGCATTAGAAGCAGCACAGAAGGTCTGTTGACCTTTGGTCCGATGTCCTCCTGCATCTAAACCCTGTGTCTTCCAGCATGGTTAGGGGATGTTTTTGCCTGCTGCATCCTGGGGTAACCACCCTGTGATTATACAGTGTGGGGTGGGCAGTGGTGTGCTGTGCAGTAATTGAGAGCAGCTTTCCAATCCGGTTTTGCTTGTAAATTAAATGGCCGCTTTTACTGAGCAAGAATTGAATCACCAGCACGTCTGAAGACCGTAGAAGTCATCTGCTTCCATTATGAAACCCAAAGTGGCTAGTGGAAGTGTGTGTGTTTGAGGGCAGTGAATCTGGGCTGGACCCCCAGGTTACATGTGGATTTTTGCAACGGGTTGGATGTATGTCAAAGATCCTGCTTGCTTTACGGGCTTAAGTCAAGTCCTGTGTCAGCCACGTTTACCGCTTGCTTGACCAACGCGTAGAGGGTGTGCGCAGAAAGAAATGGTAAGGGAGTGCGGAAGGACAGAGCTTCACTTGCAGGGCCTGAATGTAATAAATGAAAACATTTGGGCTGGCCTCAGTGCTGCTTACCCAAACAAGAAAGGGGCTGAGTTAATCTTCCATAAAGAGTACAAATTTATAGAATAATCTTGAGGCAGGTATTAAACTTTTGTCTGCTGTTTCAAGGCTTATGGGAACCTTCAGAGAAGTTTACAAGCACTTGAGAAGATGCATCGTGTCTCTGTAAACTTGACCTTTTCCATACTTTGGCCTCACCTTTGCTGCCATACTGGTATAAGCACAGGTCCTTATTTGACTCCTGCCTTCATCCCTAAATCTTTTTTCTCCAGTCAGTCAGAGATTTTTCTTAAACTCTCAGTGGCCAATGGGTGGTTAGAGCTGTTCTGCTGATGTTAGTTGTGTGCTGCAAACTCGGTTACTGGGTGCTGGGATTCTCAAAGTGTCTTCAAGTACTTGTCCAAGGGCATTTTTAACTGTCCTGCCTCTCCAGGTAGGCAGCTCTGTCCATCCAGCACAAATACCTTGCTTCCCTCAGCCCCTTGCCTTGCATTTGGTTCTCTGCACCTGTGGCATTTATTCTAGGTCCTGATCAGCTCTGATGAAATCCCAGCAAGGCTCGTTTTACCAAGGAAATGCAACCACAGTCTCTCCAGCACTTGTGGCACTGAGCGGGTGTACGTGCTCAGCAGCGCCGGCGTCTCGAGGAGGAGGCTGTGAGCATCCAGCGTGCAGGATGTGGAGCAAGGGACCCCCGTCTCGAGGGGCTGGATCGGTGCTCACCCCCGGGGCCAGTGCCTCTGGGACAAAGAGGATGTAGCAGTTAACTGTCCTGTCAGGTAAGTGCTCCAGTTACCACTGCTATAGCCACTCTGGTGTGACAAGAGGTTCATCATAGCCTTTGTAGGCTTGATCTGTATTTGGGCTATTGCAGGATATGGAAGATAATCTAACACAGTTTGAAAATCTGTCCTGGCACCTCCAGCAAAGGGTTTCAGCCAAGGCTTTGTTTCATGATGGCCTATACCTGGCTATGATGGACCCCTCTGGGTATCTCTGCCCCCTCTCTCAGTCAGCCCTGTGGTATTCACCTTTCTAAAATTCATTGCTGCATGTATTTCTGCAAATAAGAGTGCTGCAAACATGGCACTGGTGGTGGGAGCTGCTTGGTGTAGTAGTAGGTCTTCTGCTGCGCTTGGGTGCTTCAGTCTCAAGAAAACCTTCCGAACTTCTCAAGCTCTCCATTGTATTTGACTGTCTTGCATAGGATAATTTGACCCTCTGTAACATGTTGACAGACATTCAGGATTTAAAATGAGACTTTTCCTCCAGAGGTCTAAAATAATAGTCCTGGTACTACCACTGAGTCTCAGAGAACCTGTTATCTCTGCTTACCGTGGCACTAAATTGCAGCTGATAGTGTTTTGGGCCTCTTTCTCACACAGCACTCAAACAAAATTGTTTTGGAGTTTTGCTTTATAAACATAACTGGTAATGTTCAGAGTCAGCAATCCTAAAGCTCGCAGCTGCAAGGGAAAGAACACTTGGATTACATTGATGAAAGGCAAAACATGACAGTGCAATCAGCATATTTTCATTTGGGAAAACGATGCACTATTTCTTTGTTTTGCAGACCCAGTGGCACTGGTACAGCCCAACTATCTCCTCAGAGAGCCACTGCCCATCAGCGTCCGGGTGAAGGAGCAGAAGAAAGGGCATGGACGTGCTCACATGTAAAGGCTTTTTGGCAAAGATCTGGGCAACTTCTTTGTGTTTACGGGCTCTTCAGAGTGAAGGTGAAGAGAAGGCACCGCAATGGCGCACACACCTTCAGAGACTGAAATGCAGCTTGCACGCTCCGTGCTGTGAACCTGGTCATCTTTGACCAACTTGCAGGGCTCTGTCTGAGGGGTCACCACAACCCGGTGTCATCTGTGGATGCAGCGTACCACGGCCATAGCCAGAGAATTCGGTGTAAGGATGTCGCGCAGCCCACAGAGGAGCCCAGGGTGAGGCTTTCCCCTTCCAGAAAGAGGAGCACATGGGCTTCCTGGACACGTAGTTCTGTATCTCTGCTTGCTACATCTTCCAGAAGTGTTGTTTGTACTGTACTGATATTGTTTATGTTGAATAAATGCTTTCTCCAGCCTCTTTGTTGTGGCGACTGTTTTTGCTGAATTGAAAAAAAGGTGGGGGGTACTTGTTTAAACATTGTGGTGAGACATGATCATGTTTTTTTTAATCTTTAATGAAATGTTTGTTTTGAAAAAGTACATCCTCAAAATGGGAACACTTGTGCGGGAGCCAAATCTGAGAGTAGTCCTAATGTTCCTGGTTAGGATGAGGGACTCAAAACTGGGCTTTCCCGCACCCCCAAGCATCAGCCTGCTGTTTATTTTGGAGTCGGGCACATAGCTGTCCATGACACTTGAGTGGTTTCTGCTATGTACTGAAGGAAAAGGGATTTGTGCCTCCAGCGTCCAAAGTTTGTTCACTGTTTGGGTTCATCCTCCGTATGGTGCGTGTGTTCAGAGGAGACTTTTCTGCTGGAGATGGCTGATGTGGGTGTGCTGAGTGCTGTTGCCAGCTGGGCACCCAGGCTTTTGCGAGGAGAAAGACCTCTCTGGTGGCTTGCTGTTGTGAAAAAAGGTGATGAATACAGACAGATGTGATGCTTTAGTATAAACTATTGCATGATTGTCATTTCTAATGTCTAGACTAGATAACACAAGCTCGTCCTCACGTCCTCCTGAAAAATCCAAGAGAGTTTGAAATATGTAACTTTGGGTTTCTCAGGAGTGATAGTTGCTTGGGCTGTGACAGGGAGCATCTGATAATTCTAGAGTTTGATACAAAGGCTAGAGCTACAGTATATTCATAGCATGTATACACTCCTGCTTCAGCTGGACTGGCTCACAGGGAATATGTTGGCTGTAATAACCCTAGCCAGCAATGCCTTGACCTGCAACCTAAAATGATCCCCATAGTCCTGTGAGTCAAGTAGATGTGTTGTACTTGAATGTCGGTCCTCCAGTGAGTGAGCTTGGGTTGTCTTCTAGTGGTATAGTTTTTTTTGTCAAGGCTTCTGGCTTAAGGAGGGAACTGGAATGACTTTACTCAAGACCACAGAGTGTAAACAACACTTCTGAAACCACTGCTAATCATAGCAGTCTAACATGAGCAAATATTTTGAGGGGAGGAGGAAGCCTCCTGTCTCTGATTTTTGTACACTTAGCAGGATGTTGTAATAACCAATGTTCTTCAGATACCTCTTATTTCTTCCACTTGCTGTCAGAAGATTGACATAGTTCCTATGTTGTTCTTTGATAGACCAGTTGCACGGGTGTGCATCTCAGCTACTGTGATTTTTCAACCCAGATGTAAAGGCTTATTCTTTAACAATATTCTTGAATGGAGTTGGGGAGAAGGTGGTAGAGGAGAAAAAGGCGGGGAAGAGAAGAGACCTGAAAGCTCTCCTCCATAATCCTCAATCCCCTTTGGTAGAAAGACTTCTAAATCCAAAGGATTTTTGTAAATCTCAGGGAGGAGGAGTTCAAGCAGGGCTGCTTTTGCTTCTGTTGAGCCTACAGGAAGGCTTGCCTAGGGCAGAAAATGAGAAGCAGGTTCAGGTATACTCAAAAGACCTGGGCATACCAACTGCTTGTTGAAAGACCCTTTCAAATATCAGCAAGGAAGCGGAGAATCCCCAGACTGTGTAGAGTTGGAGCGACAAACTGCTGTAGTAGAGCAGTGTTTTTCATGTGCTGAACCAAAACTGAAATGTTTCATAAGACCTAAATGTCTTTAACCTGACTAGCACATAGAATTTAGCACTTTCGAGTATATAGTTTCAGTAATAAATTCATTCTGATTTGAAACCAGAACTCATTGTTTTGAAAAGTTGTTGGAGAAAAAAAATCTTTGAGTACTAATAACGATGAATGTTTTACAGGGTATTTCAAGTATTTTGGTCCAGAGGAAGCATTGTAAATCCTGGGATTTCCTGTTCTTAGTTTTTTGTAGGGTAAATATTCAAATAACTGAGAAGAAAAGGTATGAAGTGAAAAACAGACTGTTGACAGATCAGGAAGGTTGCTGCCCATCCAGCCTGCGCAGGCTCTAGCTGTGCTTTGTGTTCCACTCGTGAATAAAGTTGGTGTGGTTCCTGAGGCAGAGAACAACCTCTCTGATCTCCCACATGGCAACAGCCATGGCAGAGCTATAAACCCTTCCTGGGTGCAGGTCTCACCTGCCTGACATCAAGCACACCAAGGAAGGCTTCCAAAGAGCTTTTTGATCCTTTTTGTCATCAGCTGTTCTAGATAGCTTGCTGGATCCCATTGAGTTTGGTTTCTATGACTCCCTTCTTTCCTCCTGTAATTGTTTCTTAGGAATTATATTTGTAATCACTTTAGGTTAGTAGAAGCTTAATTTACCAGCAGCGCCTTGTTCTAACCACTCTCTACCTAAGCTTGTTCTCTTCTCATGTTTGCAGTAATCCAATGCAAGCTGTGTATTTCTTCAGAGAGACCATTTGCCCTTCTGTTATCCTGTCCATAGCCGAATGAATACAGTGATTTAATGCAATTATTTAACTTTGATCTGTTAAACATCGGTGGTCTTCATGCCGTACACACTGGATGGTGATTTTCTGTGCTGTGGCTGTGCTACTGGGTAGTGCCACAAAAACCAAACTGGTTTTTAAGCACGCAGTTCTCTGAATCCCATTTCTGCTTTAATTTCTCTGGGGCAACTGCAGTAGAAATACCACTGCCTAATTTTAAAGTGGTCTCCAAAACAGTGAACTGGTTTTATCCTGGGAAATGTGCTTTGTGAGCTAAGGCTGGAGCAAGGCTAGCATTATTGTATTTAATATCTAAACATTGAGCAGATGGGTGTTGTTTCTTGAGGCACAATAAATGCAGGTAACTTGAAGGGGGAATGTTGAAAAGGGGAGGGTGAAATAAGATAGTAAAAGGTTTTATTATAAATCATAGAATACTAGGTTGGAAGTGTTTTTATTTCTTGGGAGTTTTAGTAGGTAAACTGTGTAAACGGTATCTTGGTTATGTTTTCTTTTTTGGAAACTGGTTCCCTTTTCTTATGGTTTTGGGGTGGTTTTTTTTTTTCCTTGTAAAATGCCCGCAGTCCTTTGACCCATCTCCCATCCTGGCAGTGATGTTTATACTACGCATTCTTCTACCGTTTCATGCAGCCGGCGCTATCGCAGCTATGCTGAATGAGGTCCCAGCCTAACTACAATATTAACCCTGCAAATCTGTTCATTTTCTCCTGAGCAGCCCCAGGCAGGGTATACAGGAGAATGTGTCCAATTGAAAAACTATTACAGGCTCGGTGGTGCTGCAGTGTGCTAAATTGCAACAGGGCTGTGTTTTTCTGCCAGAGAGGATCCTGCTAAGGGAGGTGGTGGTGTCTGTCTCATACAAGTTACAGAATTTGTTTTCTGTTTTAGTCTCAGCCTTTGTTGATGATATTATTTAAATTTTTTTTTCAAACTGTTTGGCTGCTTTTAAGCACTGAAATGTGTTCCCTTCCTCACACCCGCTGCTTTCCTCCTGCTAATCGTCCAGTGCGTGCTCCTCCCCCCTCCCCAGTTTGTATCACTCCTTGCCTTCTTTCCAGTTGTTGTTTTTAATTTTTTGTTCATTATTTTACTAAATACCATCCTGCAGATCAGTAGCATCTTGGGTGGTGGTTGTACCACATAGCATTTGTAGCAGACATTAGTTTTGCATAGCGTGTGTACCTTATTTTGCCTGGACTTGCCTTCATTGCGCTGCAGGCACCTCCTCAAGCAATTGTAGTGATTAAGCGTGGTATTTCTGCAGATCTATATTAACTTCTGCTTATAAAGAAACAGAAGAAAACCCAACCCTCCCCCCCATCTAAACTAGATGTTTTTCTTCATCCCCTTCGTTTTTATCAGTATTTGACCTAAGCTTGCTTTTGCGTATGAAAGAAAATTAGTTAAGTACCTTGTGGTTTATAGATGCCTTTTGTTACATATTACTTGGATTTATTGTGCAACACTGGCCTGTAAATCATTTCAGTTAGACATCTACCTGGCTCGTGTTGCCTTTATGGTTTGAATCTTTAAACAGCCGTGAAAAATGGAGAAATGATGTTTTCGGCGGTGAAGGACTTTGCTAGTCCGAATACCCCGTAACTCTCTCTCACGGCCGTGCTCTGCCGCTGCGAGGTTTGCTGCCCGGCTCTGCGGAGATGTTTACAAGGAATCCATTACCTTTCACGGCTGAGAGACGTGTCGAAAGAACAAAGAGAGTTTTGTGATGAAGTGTACCTGACTTCTCGCTGCTTTGCTTACCTTTTAAATGTAAAACTTGGGTAATTTGCAAGGGCTTTTTAGTTCTCAAGGCATCCCTACCGAGATTCCACCCCGTACGGAGGCTTTCCTTCGGTGGCAAGCGGGGTTGTCTCAAAACCGCTCTCGAATGCATTTCTATTTTAATCCCCGGCTTTGAATGCCGCCTGCCTTACTGGCTCCAGCAGATGGCCCAGCCCTGCCCCACCCGCCGCGCGCGCAGGCTGGGGCTGCGCTTCGCTGGCGTTACGGCTCTTCCTTTGTGACTAAAAGTTGGTTTCATCAGCGAAGCGTCGGCTCCCCGCTCCGCTCTCGCGGCTCGCCTGCCTGGGGAAGTCGCTCAGACCTGCAGCCTATGCGGGGCACGCGGGGGCATCTGTGGCCATACGTATAACTTTTAAATGGAAAATGTCTTTCTCAAAGGCTGTCGATGTCCAGTGGTCTGCAGTCCATGAGCAGTTGACTAGTCCAGGTGTTTCTGCTTCTGTTTCCGTGCTATGTGAATTGGGAATTCGAGAGAAGAGTGTGCAGGATGGAGGAGTTGAGGGTTTGTATTTCTGTTCTGACTGTTACGGCAGCGACGGAGGGCTTGGGAAGGAACAGAAAGTCTACCTGGGGTCATCTTCATTAAGGAAAACTGTAATTGTTCTTGGTCTTTCTGTCTGCAGGTCTTTCTTTCCGAGCCTTTATCAGCTCTTAAATACGAGAATGAGCTGGATTTTTTTTTTTCGTATGGGTTGTCTGTCGAGTAGTATTCAGGAAGAACTTGTTTTATTGAACACGATTTCTACTTCGTGGGTTTTATCACTGCATTTTGCCCCACTAATTTAAAACGTAGCCAGTTAAAACTCTTAGAACTGGACTGATTTTAAAAACAGCCAAATATTTGTCTGTGCTTTAGAGAGATGAAAATCAAAAGCTGAGACTATGAGACAATGCTATTGACTCGAGACTGTGGGTTTCTGTGAGGTTTTTAAGGAGATCATTAACCCAGGTCTATCTCTTCACAGGACAGTCGGCCCAATATGTCAAGACCTCTGATCACTAGATCCCCTGCATCTCCATTGAACAATCAAGGCATCCCCACTCCAGCACAGCTCACAAAATCCAACGCACCAGTTCACATTGATGTGGGTGGGCACATGTACACCAGCAGCTTGGCCACGCTTACAAAATATCCCGATTCCAGGTAACTTTAAAAAGCTTGTTCTGCATGTCTTTGGCAACTCCTTTTCTTCCATTTCATGCTTGGGCGTCCTGGGGCTGTCTTAGAATGATAAATTTAGTTTCTTTTGTTTCAAAATTAAATTAGGTTTCTGTGTTCGTAGGAGGTTAGAGACTGACTTTTTCTTTCCCTGCTCCACTATGTTTCAGACAAATGGCACTCCTGCAAATCCCTGTGTGTGTGTACTAAAACGAAGCCAATGGTAAAGCGCGCTTACTTTCTACCTCCTAGAATTCTGGGTTTATGCCAGGGCACCCATGCTGTGGTTTATTACACTGAAAAACTGTAGCGATACTGCATTTCAGTCCAAAGGTGGGGGGTGTTAGGGTATCTGTTTTGTTTCTTTTGGAGCAGTAACCACTCTCCCGTAGTATCAACATGTCATCTCAGATATGTCACTTGAGGTAAAAGCAAGGTTGTGTGTCACAAAATATAGGACAGCATTGACTGAATACTTTTTATGGACTCTTAGGACTTTTCAAATAATTAGACTCTTAACTCTCATGTACCTTCAAAATGAAACATTTGTGACTGTGGTAGCTTACTGGTCTTAAGCAGTTAGAAAACTTTTGCGTGCGTGAGCAAGTGGTGTAATGCAGAGTAGATGAAATGAGAGTGCAGCTTTAAGAAAACAACAGTGCACTGAGCACTGTGTGAATATTACATGGTGGTGATGGCAGATAAACGCTGTAATGATATTGTTATTCTAAGAGCTGGTTTATTAGTTAGCAGGTGTTGATTGTGTTCACGGTATTAGTCTATAGTCCTGTTCTAGAAGGAAGGCGGTGTTACCTTCGTGGTCTTTCCAGCATTTGAGGGGGGAGGTTTTGAGTTTCTTGATCCCACAACTCTGACGTGCCTTGTACCCTTCGGAAAGGCAAACTTCATGGCATGTGATTTTTTTTCTAAGCATGGGTTTTACTGGTACTACCACCTCTGCAGCATTGCCTGCGTAGTTTTAGGTGGGACTGGAGTAGTGCTTCTAACACTAAGAGCTGATAGTGCTAGAGGAAGAGAACAGTAAATAAAGGGGTATGAAAGAGAAACAGCTGGGCACATGGCCTTTCTTATGACAACCTCCTCAAGGAAAGCCAGGCAGGGGGAAGTAATAGAAGCCATGCCAAAGCACAGGCCTGCCAGGAGAGATTGAAGCAATGTCTGGAAAAACTTGAACTGTTCTTCGAAAACCAAATCTATTGGTTTGGGGAACTTTTTTTAGGATCTCGTCGTGTTCAGCAACTAGGAGTTGTGATTACTTAGCATTTTTTCAGTAGCTGGGGTAGCGATGGTGTCTGAAACTGTTGTGTGTGCAGTATGAGAGGCGGCTGCTATTAGTACATGCAGCTTCTGTTTCTATGTGAAATTCACCGGGACAGCGTATTACTTTAAGTGAAGAAACACTAAAATGTCTTTCATAAGTGTGTATGGTGGCAGTGGAATTTAAGCTTAATATATTCTGTGTTCAATTGAACCATTGTAGCACTTGAAAGTGGAAGCTATGACTGTAGTATCAAAGCCAGTTTAATAAATTAAACATTTTAAAGCTCTTCAAACATAATTTAAAGAAAACCCAAACTCTGAGTTATAGTCATTCTGTTTCAAGTCATTTTGACATGCATTTGTGTTTCAGTTCTGACAGCAAGTGTCTTTTGAACCCCTTGATGAGGGAATATTTCCAGTGTAGCTGTTAGAACCTGGAATTCCCAGCCACTTCCAGAACTTGAGATTTATTTTTTTTTTTAACATTAGCAGCTTCAAAAGAGCAATTACTAAACTTGTTTGGATGTCAAGACAATGGCATGAAGCAATAACCTGGCTATCACAATATAGTCATTTGGGGTTTGTCTGTGAGATTTTACCCTAATGTGTTTTTTTTCCAATGGAGGTGGGTGTGGGGGTGTGTATGTGTATGTATTTATATTAATATATAGGGTCAGTGCTGGGTACAAATTATGCAGTAATATTTGGATCTTAATACAAATTGTTCATTGGAGCCTGACCGGGTCAGTCTATATCTACAGTCTAGCTTTGTTAGTGTTAGTTAAGCCAAGATTTTGACCAACATTGCTTGTATGTTGTTTTTTTCTACCAATATCACATGTGTGGATGAGATCGAAACTAAGGCAGGGTCTCAGAGATATCTTTGGGCCAGTTGAAGCCTCCTGAGGCTTACTGTCATATGAAGTATTGCCTATGAAAAATAAGGTCTTGATTATCTTGCCTGAAAGAGCACTGCTCCAGGGATGAGTCAAGGCATAGGTTGCAGGCTCCAGCATCTAACAGGTTGAGACATGAAAGTCATTAGGCTTCTGACTCGTATTACATGTAGTCTAAGGGCCAGAAGCCTAAAATGAACCTTTCATCTGTGGGCCAGGTACCAGAGTCATCTTTCTTTGGGAGATTGAAAGGGTGATATCCAAACCAGTAGCTTTGGAGTCACTGTGGCTTGGTGGTGTGAAGGACGCCCATCCTGATAGAGCAGTCTCTGCTTTGGAGCAAGTGTATTCTTCCTTCTGCTTTTGGGTTCAGTAGCATCTCCTCTTGTGCCTCTCTATTTTCTCCTTCTTGGACAGTAGAGTAGAAATTGGAAAGAATACTTTAAAAAGGGTTCCTTAAATGATATCTGGTAAAGACTTGTACCTTGCAGGGCTCATTTTCCATAATTCTTTTATTAGATCCCCAAACTGGTTTGTGACTTGATATGTAAAAAGCCTACTGACAGGTATCCATTCATTCCTCCAAAGAAACCCAGATGAGGCTATAGAAGCATCTTGCTTCTGATGCTGGTTCCTGCCCTTTACAGTGGAAAGACCATTGAGGGTTTCTGTCAAATGTTCTTGTGATTGAAGAACCCAAGGAATCGGAGCCTATCTGTGTTTTGGCCAAAGATTGACACAGTGAAGCAATCCAACAGAGAAGCATCTTATCTAACAGATGGTTTGAATTAAGTAAAAAAAAATGCAAAAAAAACCCACCCCCAAATTCATTTAAAAATCCAGTAGCATAGAATTCAAAGGAGCCCAGTTATATTCCAGACCGGGGAGAACCAACTGTTTTCACAAGGAAGATCCCATATGATTATTTAATCTCGTCAACAGGCTTCAGGTTCTCCCAAGCCACCAGTGAGACCATGCCTCAGGCATGATCTCATGCAGCTGAATAATACAATTTGCCAGACTTAGGCTTCAAGAAGAGGCAATTTGAATCAGTATATCTATCAAGAAGATCTAATGTAAGGTCAGTCTGCTGAAAGAAACAGTAACTTTCTTTAAATGCCTAAGTAGGGGGCAGGTGTCCTTTTGTGCAGCTCTCTTCACCAAGACAGTAGACCTTGATGCATTCACCAATAATACAGATTGTTCCTCCTGGTTTTGAGTTGTTGAATGGTGGTTACTCATACGTCCATGTGAATGGACCAAACTTTCTATTCTGTAGGACTCTTACAGTTTTGGAATTTCTTCTGTTTTGAACTAGATCATGTCCTCCTCTTCTCAGCAACCTTTGGCTTACTTGAAGTTACCAGATCTGCAGGATGATATTTGGCAACACAAAGTTATCTGTTAAAGATTTGGGTGGGCTAATTTTTTTATTATTTTGGTTTTGCAAGTGAAGATTTAAAAAAATAGCTCTGCTTTCCACTGCCCAGAAAAAAAACCTCAAATTTTTTATTCCAGGGAAAATGGGTAGAAGATGAAGGTTTGCTAAAGGGGCCTTTCTCCCCTGAGAGCTGAGGCGCATGCCTGCTGTCCTGTTGTTCCCTGTGGTCACCAGAGGGTCTGAGGAAAATGGGTTGAGGTTTTAGGATTTATAATTGAGTAGAGGAAGCACAGCCCTGTTAGTTCTGATGCTTGAACCTGAGCAGCCTAGTCTCCTTCTTTCAGTGCATTAACATCTCTCAGTATGATGGAACCCTTTGCTTGGAGTCGGCATTCCTACATCTTTCAGCCTCAATGCTCTCTGTATGGTATCTACCAAAAGTTATTGTGCACCAGCTAAGACAACCTCACCTGACTATCAGAACTAAAGGGGAAGATATTTAACTTTGATCATATGAGCATCAGCTGTCTGATATCTCAGATATCAGCAATATCAGCAGTGTTGTCTATCTCATAGGTTCAAAGCATCTGGACTTTTAATTAGTTCTGTCCAAGTCATCTGGCACAAATATTTGCGTAACCATGGTATTGGATTGCCACATCCTGTATTCCCACCACAGAATGGGAAGATTTCATTAAAAACCTTGTATATATTTCTTTGTACAACCTTTTGGGATATCTGTTTGCATTGCTGCATCTCCCATCTTGAGTTACTCCCTGCATATGAAGATGGATTCTTCCTATATGATATTTCACAATACTTCCAAATTTCTGCCCAGGGCTGTTTCAGGTTTTCATATGAACCAATCCATTTGTGTCCCAGTTTTCTTACCCAATCTTCGCTCTCAGCCCTCAGGGAAATTAAATTTCACACACTTGGATCCAGTTAGGACACAGGCACTTTTTTTGTTGGTTAGGGTTTCTTTTGCATCAGGAGCACAGAAGTAGTTAGGAGAATGCCCACACTGCCTTTGTCCTTTTTTGACAGTTTGTGAGCAAGACTTACCTTTCATAGGTTACGTAGGTGGACCTCCAAGAACATGCTATGAATGAAGCAGTTCAGCACTGTTTACCTGTTTAAGAGCTTTGGCAGTTTCTGTTGTCTGTAGACTGTCCCTGGTTCCAAAATAAGACATCAACATGGCCCTTAATTCCAACTTCTGCAGGTTGCAACACCATGCTGGAGACTTCTGGTTCAGTAGGAGGTCTGTTCTGGTTGGTGGTGTTCTTTACTGTGTGTAGGTCTCCCTCTGTAACTCCTCCACGAGAGCAGCCCTGTCACATGTTTCCTACTCAACTTGGATAGCACTTCTGAAACTGCTGTAAGTGATGCTAATTGTTTAAAGAAATAAATCCAAAGTTTTCTAACTAATGAGCATTTGTCAAATTTTTTGTTTGTTTGTTTTTAAGGAAAAACTGTCTGAGTGGGTGTTACTACACCTCTCCTTATTGGATTCATCTTCCTGAAAAGCACATCTGTCTGTGGAGGTATTTGGTGATCTTTCTAGAGTAGCAACATCAAAGCCTGATGAGGTGGTAGCTCTTAAATCACCGTGACACTACAGTAGCTAGACTCTAGTAGCCTTGCACTTTTTGAGAACTTGTGTTGCAAGTTGTAAAGAGTAAGCTTCCTTGAGAGTTTTCAGTATTGCTGTACACTAGCTCAGTCTGCTGTGTTAACGTGAATGGTCCAGGTTCCAGATTTTTAATAATTTGTAACATTCCTGGCAGGGGGGGAATAGGCAGAAGAAGTTGGCAGAGGCTCAGTTTAATCTTCGTTACCTATCCTGGCTTGCTCATCTAGTTATTCACCTTCTATATTTCATCATTTGATTGCTGCATGGTCATGTGGCAAGGGAAAGGGAAGGCTTGGGATAGGGAAATAAGTTGACTCTCTCACTGACCCGTTCTGTGACCCAAGATAACTGATTTAACTTTGAGTTTTTGTTGCTTCCTACCAAGGTTAACAAAAAAGCAATTTGTAAAAGGCTTTGGGGTGATGGTTGGCAGTGTAAAAGATTACTATCTCTAAGCGTAAATATTTATAGATGCTAGTAACTGAGATAAAGACAGTTGATGACATTGGTATCATCAGTAACATGTATTAGTAAAAAGTGAAATGTTGATACATGAGGGCCAGACTCAATACAGTTAGGCAGTACAGTTGTTTTGGTTGGTGTAACCACATATACAAACTTGGGGGAAAAATAGAAACAGAACTGTGAATCATAGTATACTTTATGCCTATTTCAAGAAATTCAAAGAATTTACACAACTGATGTTGTAAAGGGAAATATTTTGTAACACGCATCTGTCAATAAAGAGCTCAGAGGGGTATTTTCTGGTCCTGGCTGAACCGAGATTAATTGTATCTCTAGATGCGTGTATTGAACTTAGTGTACATATTGACCTCATTTTGCCTCAATTAATGATCACCACAGGTCAGTCATCACCGTCGCCTCAGTAGAAGTGAATATTTTCTGAATCTTAGTCCTGTCATATATCTAACTTGCAAGGTCAGCAAGTCATTGCTGTTGCTTGTGGCTGGTGACTAGGTGAAAGAAATAGCACAATCAGATTAGCAGGTTCTCACATCGTGTGGTCAGTAGCTGGTGGTGAGTCATCACTGAAAGGGGCCATGGAGTTGACGTCTTCCTGTTCTGTCAGTAAAAATGGTTTTGTGTCTTACTTGGAGGATAAAATGCAGTGTTTTCTACTTGTTCGATGCTTTTGCACTCAAGTGTGTAAAATGACAGTGAAATCAAGGTAGTGGATTGTTAGAGTACTCTTTGCACATACACAGACCCAGAGAAAGCGGATGTGTAGACTTGCTGTCGCAGGGGTTCATGCCATGCTTAACTGTGGCTGCATGGCTATGACAGCGCAGATGGAAATATTCAGGGGAATAAATTTCTATGTTCAGGAGTGTTAGAAAGCTAAAGTTTTCAGCTCCTCATTTGTGAGGCTAGTAGTCCTCTGAAGTAACAAACATTTTTCTTGAGGGGAAAGAAGAAAATCTATATCCATATTGTCAGTATGGCTCATAGATCCCTTTCCCAGTAGGCTCGTGTGAGGTTGTGTGGGCTGGATCAACCTGTAAGTCAGGGAGAGGGGAGGTTGTCAATAACTAGTTGAAGGGTCTGTGCTCTGAGAAGTCTTTTCATTGCAAAGGCCGCTTGATATCAGCTCTGTGGATGGAAATTTGTCAGTGAGAAACAGTTTGTTGTTACAGCGTTTGCAGTTTTCTACCTAGTAGCACAGCTTCATAAACCAGGCTGAAGGCACCCAAGCAGTATTTCTCAGTCTAACTGACCAAGAAAATGCTCAGGGGGGAGGAAAAAAGGAGTGCTGAGTCTATGGATCTTGCTGGTCTGACAAGGAAAAGCCCATTAGAAACTGAGGTGGCACTGAAGCATTCTGGTTATCGGTCATTTCTGATAGAGTCCAGGTTTGACCCGTGGTCTTCAGGTTCAGTGGTTTGTTTTGCTTTTTTCGTACTCAGCCCTTGCGCTCAGGAACCTCTGTGTGTTAGCACTGAGTTCTCATCCTGCTCCCACATAAACAGTTTGTACTTCATTGGTCTTTCATAAATTGCAATGTAGTTGCTAAGCAAATTGGCATCTAGTAGGTATGTAATTGCAGAAGTAAACATTTGGCTTCCAGTTTTACCGTCAACACCCGGCCACCTCTTGGGTGTGTTTGGAGCTTTAGGATATAGATTCCAATTTCTGGCTTACTTCTTTCTGGTAACGATCAGCCTTCTGGCTGGGTTTCACGTGTAGAAGTCTGTTTGCTGTTTGGGGATGTATTTGCAAAGGTTGCACAGGAAATGGTGAAAACTGCTTAGGACCCAATGGTTATCTGCGCTTGTTTTAATGCAAATACCACATAAATGCTGTATTGGCCAGGGGAATGTCACCAGTTCCTATTACGTGGACGTGTCTTCTAACTTAACTGGTTTGCTGTTTATTCAAATGTGGTCATGTCATAATGAGACAACTGTCATCTGGAAAGCTTTATTTCTCCTTTGTCATTTGTGTTCAATCTTTCTTTCCCCTTAGTCTACTACTCTCAGGATGTTGCTATCTCTTTGACTCCTGCCTCCTTCCTTTTTCTGTCCCCATTCTACTTTGAGCATCAATCCTACTTCAGTCATCTGAATTCCCTCATTGCTTTGTCTTCATTTCTTTTACATCTACACTTTTCTATCTCTGTTGGAAGGAGTCGGAGCTCACAAAGGTCACAAGTGATCTTTACTTGACCAGATTAAGGCACATGGCTTGCTTGTTGTCCCTTTCTCCCCACACATCCTTGGTTTTCTGGCTCCTGTTAATGGTGAGCTTCCTTTGAGTAGTTAAGCAGCCAGCATATTTTATGGATATCTCAGATGATGCTTTCACTGTTAGTGACATTAGTTGAAAGGATGCTCCAAGACTTATTGATATTGATCTCTTTCGTTGAGTCTTTGGTAGTCAAATAAAGTATTTCCAGCTGTGATGTGTACATTAGCTTGGATCTGGAGGACTCTTCCAGCACGGTTGTCTCTACACCTCATTTGGACAATTCTCTAAGCACTTTCAAGGCACTTTCTGCCTGCTTCAGAGAACCGAGGGGCTTCTGCAACAGTTTGAAAGCATTTAAGCTGAGCTTGTAGCTACTTCTTGTGGCCTACTTTGTAGGGGCATGCCTTTGGGAAAGCAGTGGACTGTCACCTTCCCACCCAGTCGTTCCACTGTGCAGTGCCGTGTGTGTAGACACTTGGGCTAGCTCGGATGCTCAAAGCAATATAGCACAGTGCTCCACCTGGACTCGTTTATCCTGCTTCCAGCTAACTCAGCTGTGCCGCGTCTGGTACCCAAGCTAATTACTGAAGAACTATCTTTTATATTTCTACACACCGCTGCATTTTGCAGAACAGGCACTCAGTGAAGGAGAGCAATGCTGGCAATTCGGTTTCCATGACTTAACTTGCTGTTTTTGAGGGATTAAAAAGGTGAAAGGGGAAAGTAATAGAAAGATTACAGAGGTTTTGCTCGTAAGATGAGGGGGCTGAGCATAGCAGTATTAAATACAATGGGGTATACCTCAGTAGTTCATCAATTTATAAAGATAAAGATTAATTCTACCTCTTAAACCCCAGTGGGGTTTTCATGTTAAAATGTGACATGCCTGTCAGTCAAATGGTAGACGTAATTGTTCTTTAAGTGACCTTTTAAAATCCCATTCCTTTTAATTAAAAATTGTATTTGTGTTCTCGCACAGGCCGTATTTGAACGGTAAAAAATTCTTTTCATACGAGGCGCGTTGCAGGTAGAGAGCTGTCAGGAGCGGTGTGACACACACGTGAAGGAGGAGCGATTGAAGTCCCGGTGCAGCAACATGTGGCTTGCCTTCGGCTCCCACTGTAAGCAGCATCTCCCAGGACCGCACCCAAACCCTTTGCATTCCTTGCCTGAGAAATTGCTTGTAGTTACTTATTGTGGCATAGAAAGTTATAATACACAGCATTTGCCATAAGTGTGTCACTTCAGAGCAAATGATGGATTACGTCCTTCCACACCCCAAAAGTCGTCTTTGTGCTGTAATTAAAAAATAAATGTTGCAATGTCGAATTGGAAATATTTTCTGCCATACAATGAATTTGTTTTGTTAGGTTGCCTGGATGTAATTGCAACAATGTCAGTGTATTAAACCCTTGTCACGGGGTAATGGTTTCCTGCCGCTACACCAGTGCCAAGGACTGCTTTGCTTAGCAGCTCTATTGCTGTTTATCTCCAATCAGCACCAGTGATTATTTTGCTTCTGCGAAACTTCCCCCCCCTCCCCCCCTCATTTTGTTCCCTGTATACATACTATAAATTATAGTTCTGTGCGAATGCTAACCACAAATCCTAAACAGTAGGAAGCGCTGCCCTGCCAGAGAGCGGCTCCGCTGGGAGCTGGTTTAAGGTTCGCCCAAACTTGTCGGCGATCCGAGGGGAAGGCGTTCCAAACCGGGAAGGTCTGCCGGGCCCCTTCTAACCATCTGAAAATTGATCCCTCTTAAACAGTTTAGAGGGCCCTCGGGGTCTTACAGCTTACATAAAAAATGAAAGCCCTTCCTGTCTTAGAGCAGCGCAAGCAGTCAATACAAAAGAGAAAAATGATCTTTTAAGTGTATCCCATTGAATCCATTATCTCGAGGGCCCGCGTGTGATGCTTCATCAAAACATCACCGGCTCGGTGATACGTGGGGAGGAGGGTGAGGTGGCATTCGGGGGATTTAAGAGAAAATGCTGCAGTACTCTCAGTGCCACAGGACAAGCTGAATATGATACAAGCCAGAAGATGAGAGCTGCAGAAAAACTGATGTGTTCATCCGGATAACAAATTGATTTCGTATTTTACATGTTTGAAACAAGCAATTCGTTCAGGAAAAGTTTGGAATGTTTCTTTTGTGGGTATGAAAGTCCTATTGGGCATCTTGCACAGTAATTGCTTTGCTTTCGATCCGAATACAAGCTTTCTTTCAGATTTTATGCATTGCAATGGTAAAGAAAATAAGGGAAGAAAGAAAAAGTCAGTGTTTGTACCATCAGTGTATTCTAGCCTTGTTTTGGGAGGTTTGGAAAGGGTTGGACTGCGCTATTGTGAGCTGAATTGAGTGTTGAATTTCTGGTTCTTGTGAGCAAGTGTGTCAGAACTGTTAGTTTTTAAACACTGAAGTTTTTTAAATCTCTTGCATGCCTGTATTAATGATGCGGATGTTTTTCTTAGACTAGCATGAAAGAAAGAGCTTTGATTTCTGCTGTTCTGAGTTTGCAGTATTTACCTAATGGCACAGTGGTGATTTTTACCAGCTTATGTGGTTAGGAGCTGATTTTTTTGCTGTCAGTGTTTCCTTACTGCAAATAATAAGGATGTTGCTCTTTGGTAGGTTATATGCAATAAAACAGAGAAGAAATCAGTTTTGTTTTCAATAACAAGTCGCATCAATAATTCAGAAGTGCTATAAAAAAAAATTTGAAGGGCAATGGGAAGAATGAAGAAGTATTTTAGAATGCGATGGAGCTGTCACACTCACATCCTTTAGGCTGCCCTCCATTTCCTTTGGTGAAAAGTTTGCTTAAATAAACTGAGTAGTAGGCAGTGGGTGTGTGCTTTTGCACAACAACATACACCCAGGTGCTTTGTTGGCCAGGGTGATCCTAAAGGCAGAGCGCTGTCAACATTCCTAATTGGTTATTACCCAATAACGCACACCCTCCAGTGTCTTGGGACTACAAAACACTTTTTACCTAGCCTTTCTACATGAATAATGAAGCACTTCAAATATTCATCCAATTATAGTCAGCCTCTCTCTTGACTAAGGGTTGCCAAATGCAATTGGACATACTTCTGACATAGAATTTCAGGCTATATCTACGTTGGAAGGGTTTAGTCATAATTCTTGACTTCTGGGGAGAGATTAGATAACGCCATGATGGTAATTTCTCCAGCCTCAAAAGCTATTGTTTATTCACTCTTGCTATTAAATTCTAGTTTACTAGCAGTATAATTTCAGAGTTTTAGAAAAATGTATTTTATTTTTTTTTAATTTTATACTTGGAGCTTGTCACATGAAACTGCTCACGTTCTGTTTGAAACAATAAGATGATTTGCCTGTTCACCAAGTGCTGTGGATACAGCTGCTTATGACTGAAGTCACCGTTAAGCATATGAAAAGCAGACAGCGTGTGCACTTTTCAAATGTGTAGACTGTATTTATTTTCCTCTTCTAGTTTTTGAAAACATTTTTCTGCCCATTGTGATTGGCTCCCGATATCCTAGTGTGACTTTTAAATGGATTTTTCTCATGTCTTGCTAATGTTCTCAAAAATAATGTCCTCATCCTTTGCAGAATATGGAGGTTTAATTTCGCTTTACTAGCTGTTTGTGTGAATAAGCTCCCCTGAACGTTAATCTTCCCCTCTGGCCTTCCAAAATCTGAAGATGATGTTGTGCCATACCCCTGCTTGTGGCAGTTTCCAGCCCCACTGCAGTAATGCCGGAGGGAGTCACGTTGGCCCCAGCATGTTGCCACAGAGGGAAGACTCATAACGGTGTCTGTCTTTTTGGTGTAAAGGAGAGAAACGGGTAGAGAAGTGGTGGTAAATCTTATTCTAGAAAGAGGCAAGCTAGGAGAATCGTGGCAAGAAAGATGCCTCCCTGCTTGTATTTCTCCCATGGAAGACCTAACTCATGGGAAAGGGAGAGGAGAAAAAAAACCTGCTGCTTTTCTGTAGCTAAAGCGTATTTAGATGCTCCACTTTTTATCAGGCATTCTCATTTTCCCAGCTTCTAATATTGTTGTCTCACAAAGCTGGGCCTTGGGCCATGCCTTTCATACCAGCCTTTTCTTGCTTAGTAGCTAACCCCGATAAACTCATCAACACAGCTACAACACTGCTTTCCTGCTTCTGCTTCGTATTAATGGTGTAGCTCTCCAAAACCGAACGGATGCTGCTCTCTGGACCACAGAGGTCTGGTTCCAAGTGAGCATTTAATTCCTCGCTTGGGAAGTAGAAATAAAAGCCCTAATCAGGTATGTTTTGTGCTTCTCTTTGGTGGGGTCAACAAAAGGAAGGGTGGAAAGGATGCTATTGGAAGTCACTGCTGGTCTGGTGTCATTACAAGGCACAAAGCATTGATTTGAAAATAGAAACAGCTGGTATGGCTGTGACTTTCAATTGCATTTAGCTTCCATGTGGGTCATTTTATTTCCTATTAAAATGCTAAGTAGTTAAATCAGAGGTGTGAGTCCTTCTTTCCTTCTCTTTATTAATGAAATCCTGAGAACATGACAAACATGAAGGACCCTAGGAGTGATGGAGAACATATAACAGGCTTCTGTACCGTGCAAAAAGCATGAAGCTGGTAGTGCGTAGAAGAAAACTTCTTGTTCGTAGAAGAAAAATGAATCATGTAATTCTCTAAACCTGTCCCCAAGCCTGGAGGAGCTCTGCCGGGGCATGCTGAACTGTTCCCAAGCAGGACAGCTTGGCTGTGGCTATGAC
Source organism: Himantopus leucocephalus (assembly GCA_003993805.1). Taxonomy (NCBI): domain Eukaryota; kingdom Metazoa; phylum Chordata; class Aves; order Charadriiformes; family Recurvirostridae; genus Himantopus; species Himantopus leucocephalus. Next base: position 115,264,786 of record RSEF01000002.1, on the reverse strand, counting down.
GGACCGCAGGAAGGACTCTGTCCCTTTGCCTTGCATGTCTGAATATTTTTCTTTGCAGCATGCTTCCACTGGGAAAGGTGAGCAATGATAAAAGCTTTATTAGCTGGAATTTGCAGAGGCTGTAGACAAAAGAAAATAAAGGGGGTGAGGTCCCAAAAAAAACAAGGTCAGTGAAATCCAGTCCCAATAAAGGTCAAGTTTGTTGTAGCACGTTGCTGACTAAATAGACGTATGAAATGAGGACACCATCCATCATAGCAAGGAGAGTTTATTTTCCTCATCGCTATCCTAATATTATTCTGCCGTAGTAACAAAACACTCGTGGCGGCATGGCAAGGGCAGCGAGGGAGCGGGGCAGGAGGACGCGTAGCGCAGGAGAGAGCTGGTCCTACTGGTAAGAAGTGACTCCCCAAGGTTCAGCTGGCAGGAATGCGTTCCTGTCAGCTTTCCATCCTTCAGAGACTGAGGTGAAACCCCTTCTTTGTCTTGTCTAAGTGGCCGGTGATAATAAATAATAAACCAGTGATGTGCTCCCCAAAATTAGATGGGGAATTTAATTTTGCCCATGTTCACAGACTCTAAGGAGCAAACGTGTCTTGTCTGACTTTGATCCTGCAAAGAAGCCTGAGCTGCTACCTGCAGTCATACAATGGCTGTTTCTGTACCCCTCAGTATTGCTTAGCAGAGGATTTTCCATGATGATCAACCAGCCCTTGAAGCGTAGTGGAGAAATACTCCCTTCCTTTTGACAGTCTGTTATGAGGCTCAAGTCTTAGTCAACACTTCTCACCGATCCCTGCAAAGCCATCGCATTAACGGCATGGATGTGGCAGACTCCGTCCTTCCTTCCAGCAGTGTAAATCCCTGGGGCACATCCCTGCCAGAGGTCTTTTAACATCAAAGCAGGTAGGTTTCAGCTGGTGGCAATTAGAGGCAGCAAAGATCACTCTTGTGTGCTTGCGTCGCTGCCCGCTGTGGCTGGAGCTCTGCATGGGCAGCTGGGTGCAGGGATGGAGCGGGCCTTGGGGCAAGGATCTGGCAGAGGAAGCTGCAAGGAAATCTCAGTCCTCTCACTGCATTTCTGTTGACTGTACCGCTGCAATATCAGTCGTAATATCACAGAGCCCAAACTGACCTCAGGTGCCTTCTCCCTCTGGTGAAAACCCATTGCGAAGCTGGTGCTCAGCAGCAGGTTCTGCCTTCTGCTTCACAACTGGGCACGCAGGTCCATTTTTGTCTCCTGTGGTTTGTTTTTTGGTTTTGTTTTTTTTTTTTTTGGTAGGCATCTTGCAAGCTTTGCTTCTGAGGGAGAAAAAGCTGTGCAAAAGGGAATGGCTGAGGACTGCACCATGGGTTTCCCCCACAGAGGGCTGCTTAACGCAAATAAATACAGACTTTTGTGCATGGAGTGGTTAGCAAGAGAACATGGTTTGATGGTCTGGCTTCATAGTCGGAGTTGGTTGTTTTAAGACACTGTCTTTCTCCAGCCCCCTGCCTTGCATTGTATTTAATTAGCTTCTGCCTGCCTCTAAACGCTAAAAAAGTAGGGGTTTTAGGAAGGTAATGGAAAATAATCAGAATCATCCCATAGCAACCCCAAACTGTTTATTGTAGCACCAGCGGCTTCTGGAGAAGTGGGGGTGGAGAGCTTTGATGCAACAGTGCAGCTCTTGATTACCCCAAACTATTTTCAGGCTCCTGCACCTCTCGAGAATGTGGTTCTGTAGATCTCCTGTAAAGATAGTAGAAAACAATTATATCTGTGCCTTGTGGTGATGGAAGAGGAAAAAAAAAATCAGAAATCTACCAAAACACCTGGATTTATGCTAAATTAAGATTTTTTTATTACATTCAGAAACAGAGCAAGAAATATTGGTATGAAGTAGCTACATGAGTGGAGGGGGATAATGCAAGGTTTTGTAACATGTTTTATTTTCAGCAAGCACAGGGAGGAAGAGAACTTTTTGAAACAGTTTTCTGTCGCTGAAAATGCCAGTATTGGAACTTGCATTACTCTAAACAACTGTAGCTTGGAATTCAGGATTTTTCTTGCTAAATTGTTAGCCTTTTTTCTTCTTGTTGCTGGTGAGGGAGTCATAGCCTTTTGGCATACACACCTGTGTTGGTTGTTGATCAGTTCTTTTGCAGTACCAGTCATTAGTTAGTGCAAGGTGCAACTTAATCGATTGATATGAGAGTTCTGCAGTGGTACCAGTATCGGGAGACAAGGGCAGATGCAGTATAGAAAGACCCTTAGGTAATGGCTTTTTTATTATTATTCTTTTCTTATTAATCCAAGTATAGTTAAATTTGGTTCTGCCTTTTTAGAGAAAGGCTTCAAAGTTAAGTGAATGCAATAATGAAAAGGTATGAACTCAAGCAGTAGGCTGCTCCATGATCAGCATCTTTCTGCTAGTTTAAAAGCAGCGCTGGGCTTGGTAGGCAACTTCTTGTTTATTAGCAGCCTGGAATTGCCACAGGGAAATTTTGGCTTGTTGGGTTGTGCTGGTTTCTACCAGGAAGATCACAACAGATGTGAGATCTGTATCCTCACGCTTGTAAATCCTCCAGACTGATGGAGCTATGCTCATTTGACTGTTTCTCCACAGATTGTTTCCCGCTTGTTTGCCAGCATGCAGAATTTATTAGTCGCTGCATTAGAGTTGTCGCGTGTTTTCAGCTGTATGATCAGCAGTGCAGCGGTGCACGAGGTGTACGTGGGATGAGATCCAGTCTGGTGTAGGTGGGCTGAGCTGGGCTGCCCTCCATAGGGTGTCCCATGTCTATCCATTGGCTGTAGCTCAATCCTGGGGTCAGGTCACTTCAACACCCTGCTAAAATACTTGAGGCTGACTGCCTGCATTTAGGAAACAGGGATCCTAACACACTTGGAGTATCATATGACTTTGGATGCACTCTCTTCTGTATTTTCTCTGGTAAAGCTGCAGCTCAGGAAGAAGCTAGAGAACAGTCAGCTCTGCTGCGTGAGGGTAACCTGAATTGCCGGGTAAAATAGCACAGAATCCTAGATTGGATTGGAAAAGACCTGTAAGATTTTCTTCCTCTTTTCCTCCTAGATTGGAAAAGACCTGTAAGATCATCTAGTCCAATCATTAACCTAACACTGACGAGCCCACCACTAAACCGTGTCGCTGAGCACTATTTCTACACGACCCTTAAATACCTCCAGGGATGGGGACTCCACCACTGCCCTGGGAAGCACTTAGATTAAAAATATTACGAATTCCTACGCATTTTAGGAGCACTGCAAACTATTGCTCACAACTTCATATCACAGAAATTTATGATTTTTTTTAATAAAGCCTCGTTTTCTATGGAAATTAGTATCTAGAAAGAACAGTGTTAAACTATGTTTAAATATAGTTTTCAGTCCAGTTAGTTTCTGGTCATTTTGTGAGTGTAGTATATTTGCCTTAACAGGGGCAGCTAGTGCCCGTGCACGGTTCCCACCTGGATTCCTGTGGCTGCTGCAGGAGTGCACGGGTCTGCAGCAGTGTCCCTGTGCCATCCCCCTAGTGTCCCTTTGCCATCCCCCAGCCCTTCGGGAGTCCCGGAGATACCCCAGAGCATCTCGAGTGGCAGCAGACACCTGTGTTTAGGCAGCTGAATCATATCCTGGCTGTCACGTATGAAAGGCACCGTGATGTAACACTTAGTTTTGTCATGTGGTATTTTTGAGGATTTCACTGGCTGCAATTATAGTGTCTGTTTTCACATATGTGGCTTAATTATTCCTTACGCGACGATTTATGGGGCTTCTGTACTGTATCTCAGCTCTCTTCCTTTCTTCTCTCGTTACCTCCTCCACAGAAATACATCTGACATACTGTTGGGTTTGGTATGGCTGCAGGGATGATTACACCATGACAGCATCTAATTTAATAAACAATAAAGCCACTGTTTTGTATATGTAAAGTTTGTCAATGGAAATAATGTTATCTGTGTGTTTTTTATCACCCCCACCACCAGCAGAATGTGCAGGTGTGGCTTTGGCATTTCTAACGTATGCATTAAGCATTATTTATTGCTCAGAGCCACTGTCTAAGCTGTTTTTAGGTGGACTTTCCTGTCCTCTTAACTGATTAGCGCACAGGTTTTGTATTAACTGATTTGGTTAATGGTGTGATTTTCCTAGTTACCGAAATGCTTAAATCATTACAACCTCTAGCATGGAAGCAGTTAAACATGTAAATGTATGGGAATGAGTTATACGGGTATAAACACGTCTGTCTATGTAGGCACATGTCTTTGTCCGCATTAGGAATCACAGCGATGTAATTGTAATGTATATAAGTTAGAGTTAATCAAAACAAGAGCAGCGTATGGTCCTGTGTTTCTCATACTAAATTCTGGGCTGATAACACCCACATCTTCCTTGCCTCTGTTGCGTATGCTCTCGTGCTATCCAGATTGCCTTTCTCAAAGAATTTATGATCTAGGATGTTAACCTGGAAGTACCGTTTTCAGTCTAGGTGGAGGAATGTATGAGCAGGTGAGCTGAGTAGTAAAGCAAAACACAAATGTTCAAGAGAAGTACAATAAATGTGTTATTGCGTAGCGGGCCTTGCAGCTTTTCTCATTACAACTAAAGTCAGCTTTATGGGAAAAGAACGTTATTAGGGCAGCCAGGGCAACCTTAGCTTCTCATCTTCATGGTGTATGTGTAGTAATACCATCTCCAATACGTGGTTGCCTGCTGCTGTGCACAGAGAAATGTGGTGCTTAATTAATAAACAGGTCATCAGCATCTCCTGTTCCTCCTCAGCTCAGCATGTGTCCTTGGGCTGTATTTTCTGCATATTATTCGAGTCCTGTTCTGAAGAGTCATTCTTGCATGCTTTCTTTGCAGCATTCTTAAGTCTAGTACCTTCTTGCTTCACTCAAAGGAGCTCAAAAAAGTAAGGTGGGCACGCTTAGGGGTAGCATCGCGTGGGAAATCTGGCACACGCTTGGACAGAGTTCACTTCTCCCAGGCAGCCCCCGTCTGCGTTCCCCTTCCTCATCCATTAGACCTTCTCCTACTCCTCCAACAGATGAAGCAGGGGTACCATGGGCAACAGTCTGCTATGCTCTACAACCCTGGCTTCTCCCCCGGTTGTGTCCTGCCTGGATTGGGGGTGCTGTGGGAAAACAGTAGGTCATTAAAGACCAAGTCTAAAGTGGAGAGGGAAGTTTGCAAATGAAAGTTGCAGGAGCGTCTCTAATATTTGACATATCTTAACTTGTGAAGCTTGTTTTGACTACCTTAATAACGTTCTTTGTACGTGGTTTTTTTTTTTTTCCTTTGTCTATTCCTGTAGGGCTTTAAAAAAGCAGGCTGAACATCTTTTCCAACTTCCCTGGCAAATCTGTCTTGTGACAGTCCGAGCCCAAGTTCAGCAGCAGGGCTGAAACCTGTTAATCTGTTTTACAGGCTTCTGCTGCACACTCTAGCAGTAGCAAATTGTTGTCCTCTGCGTGAACTGCACTTGAGAAGGATGTTACGAACTTTGCAAGTGACTCTTACGGGTATTTATTGAGAGCAGAGGAGCGAGGATGTTTGGGAGTACCTTATTCTGTTCTGAGCTCTGGACAATGGTGTTTTCTGGGCACACAGGCTCACCATGGTTAACAGCTAAAGGTTTTAGAAGCGGTTTCTCTCTCACTGAATTTTATTCATTAATGGGAAGCTTTAATTTACGCTTTAATGTAAAAGTGGCCTCTTTCTCTCTCTGGAAGCAGTCCCCATAGGATCCCCTGTACAGCACGCAGAGGTTAGTTGTACAGTCTCTTGCCTTTATGGGCTGCAGCGCAGGAGGAGTTTGTGCAACTCTTGCAAAGGGGAAGGGCAAGTGTGTTCTTGTCCTGTCTATGGAAACGTCTTGTCCTTTCTCTCAGAGGAGGCAGCAGGTAGCAAAACAACATAGACAGGATTTCTGGCTAAGTAGCCAAAGTTGTGAAGATCTTGGAAAGCTTAATTCGTTATGGTTGCGTTGCAGCGATTGCTGTTTAGAGGGGCACAAGCTCCAGGCATATGGAGCGTGATGCCTGACTCCCAAAGGTGCATCCTGGAAAGGGGCAGTGTTAGCGATATCATAGTGCTTCTTACATAGCATATACGTGCTTAACTGGGGTATCAATTTGTTAGGTTTGGATCCAGGACTCACTTTGCTGGTAGTTTTCTAAGGGATTTCATGGAGAATCTCAGAGTGTTTCCTAATTTCCAGTGATATGTACATGGAATTTTGATGCTGAGGCCTCTCGAGGGTACAGAGGAAACACTGAGAGCTAACAGTGGTTTGAATGAAATTCATGAAAGCTGAGGGGCAAACTTGATGTATGAAGGAATACATCAAAGAATTTCTGCCATTCTGAGAAGGTTTTGTTGTTGGGTGTTTTGGGGGGGGGGGGGTTTGTTGGGGGTTGTTTTGGGGGGATATTTTTTTTTTCAATGTCCAGATTTTTTGAAAGGGAAGCGGCTCTGGTGGCTTTTTAAAAGTTGCTTTTTAGCAGCGTTCTCTTCAGAGAATCTGCATTTACAGATTTATCAATAGGACTTTGAAGATGGGTTGCTAACGTGTCTTTTTAAGAAAAATTGGCAGGTTTAAAGAAGAGTGGGTTGGAGCTAATATATTTTTGCTTTTTACTTAAACATGATCCCAAGACACAAGTTCTACTTTATTGCATTGCTGCCTGTGAAAGGGTTCAGTCTTCTGAATATATAGATTATGATGGCCTTTGGGATGTTGTTCATTCACCGGTTTAGCTACTTTCTGGCTTTTGGTATTGAACGATAAACACTCCAGTTCTGCTCCTATCCTCCATTATCTGTACTCACAGCAAACCTGACCATCTTAAACATGATTAAAATATAATTCAAAAGTTATTAGCTAATTATGACGCAAAGTACTTAATTTGCCATTGCACCCTAATAACTTAAAGGTACTCCTGATAACTTGGTAATAACCATATCATAAGCAAAAGGACACGGTTGCTACTAACTTAATAGGCAGCTTCCCTCAAGATAAAACATAAATAATGTACCTCAATGAAATCGGATTCGAGCTTAGTAAAATTATCTTGGCAAGCAAAGAGAATATTTGTTAATTTTTCTGTGAAATGTTATCATTGCCAAGAAAACTTGGTTACAAAAAACAGAGATGGAGAAAGTATTTGCATGAATAATTGATTTAACATTGCATTGGTTTAAATGATTTCAGGAAAAGTGGTTTTGATATGCACTGGAAAACTAAAAAGTTTTTATGGACTTATTTGCAAGATGCCAAACGCTGTAGGGAGATGTGGGGCTTGAAGGCTTGCAGTCTGCTCTTCAGCAGATCCAGTGCGTGCGCGAGCCCGAAAAAAGGAACAAGGAGAGATGGCCTTGTAAAGCATAAAATACTGGTGGTCAAACTGCGGCTATGGAGCAGCAAGCGTGCAGGTAAGCTGTTCCATGCTGCTGCTTTTTGCCTGATGCCCCGACAAAGGGCGGAAGC
>RSEF01000002.1:115225556-115257190 GCA_003993805.1 Himantopus leucocephalus | reverse complement strand
TCTTACAGGTCTTTTCCAATCTAGGAGATTCTGTGATTCTGGGTCTCCTTGACTTGGCATGTGGGGTGGGTCAATCAGAGTGCCGGCCGGTCAGAGAGGTGTCTCGGGGTCCTAGAGGAAAAGAGGGCCTGCGGTACTGCTCTGTAGATAGCGATGAGGCTGAAGGAACAGTGTATTTTGGGATTGCAAGACTTAAGTTTTCTGGAGATGGGCCTTTATGGTAGCAAAAGGGCTTGAGGGAGTGCTTAGTATCTGGAGACAAGCAAAACTGTGAGGGTCAGGGATAGATGGGATGTCTTGGGAAGTGTCAGCAACTTCAGTGTCTGTCAGATAGAGGATCTGCGCTGTCAAAGCAATGAGGATTGTGGGGATGAGGATCTTGGTTTGGGGTGGGGGAACAGCTGGAGAGCAGAGGGCACAGACCCCTCTCAGCCACATCTGAAGCCTATATTGCAACCTGGAGATTGAGGAGGTTTGGCTGACATGGTATTGGAATTGCTTTTAAAACACCTGCCCAGCCTTGTGTGAAAAGATGCAGATTTGGGTTGCAGCCTGTTCTTCTTATCTGTCTGTATCTCTTTGGTACACCAGAGCGGGGAGAGAAGGCATATGGTAAACAGAAACTCCCTGGCCCATCGTCTGCAGTCTGGGGATAGTGCTCTCCTGGCCTCACCCTTGCTGCCATCGTGCGATGTGGGAGATGGTTTCCATCTGCCCACATATATAGTTTTCAAGCCATGAGTCACCAGCTCTTGACATCCCATCCCAAGTATTTATTCCTTTCTTTTCTAAAATGTCACCCCAATGTTTCCTGTGACCCACGTATCCTCTTTTGTTCTACTGTTGTTTAGTTACACATCTCATCACCTCTACGTTCATCTGCACCGTAGAAAGCTGTAGTTCACTCTCGTGTAAGTAGCATTCCTGCAACATGACTGCACGGGGTTGTGCAATTTATTCTTTTCCATTTAATGTGTCAGTTTGTCCATGTGGGTTAGATCCAATGACTATTAGTTCATTTTGTAAAACGTCTGATTTGCTTTCATCTCTGCTTCTGGTGCTGCCTCTGATCAGGCAGGTTATAGCAAATCCCATGTTTCGGGGTTTGTTTCTTTTTGGTTTTTTTTGGTCTCTGATGCATTCCCTGACGATACCACCTCACTCATCATTTCAGATCCTTCCCATCTGCTCCTCGCATGCTTTACTCTGCATTTAAGACTGTTCACGACTTTTTGTCTATCTCAATTTCTTCTAAATGTTTTATTAGCCCTCTGAGCTTGCCCTTACCTTTTCTTTCGCTTCCATGCTTGAGTAACAATCTTAAGATGTTTGAAATGATCTTCATGTAAATGATTCAGTTCTTCAATCTTTAGCAAATATTTCCACAAAGGTTTTACATCCTTCTACTCTGTATCTGGGTTTTATCTGTTCTTTAAAATGCCATGTAGCATTTTCTTTTAAATCTCATAAGAACTGGTGTTTTAATACCTCTTCCCGTACATCCTTCTTGTTCTGTCATTTTGGCTCCTATATAAATACCTTTTCTATAGAAGGTTTAATGAGATTTCAGGTTTTAATGCATTTTTCCCTTGCTACCTTTGCTTTGTAATTGTTGTATTCATACCTCTTCTGATAATGTAGGAACTGCCTGTGCCAAGGAATTCCTGAGACTCATGGACACGAAACCTTAAATTAAATGTAAGGAGGAAGAGATAAGAACAAATTATAATAGCACTGAGAGCAAGAGATTACAACAGGGTATTTGGTTAAAATGCGGTTTTCATAATATATGTTCCTGAAAATTGCAAATGTATTCTGTTATAGCATGTTTATGAGCCAACTTTTGTTATGCAGAGTTATAAAGATTGCTAGGTATTCGGTCGTTGTGGATCCAAATGACGTGAGGCATTCAAAAAAGAAGAGCTGGTTGTTACTGTTAAAGTGGTCCCCTGAAAAAAAAATAGAAACCCCGTCATTCTTCACTTGGGTGCATTTCTCCCTGGCGTGGATATCCTCTTCAAATGTACTAGCTTCTAGGGGACAGTGCAAAATTATATAATTTAGAGATACGAGGAAGTAAAATTAAATAGCCATGAGATGAGCATACCATTAAACAGATCTAATTTATAATGGGCTTTTATGCAAATTGCCTTTGAGCACTTAAAAGAAAATGAAAAGAAATTAATAAGGACAACGTGGACTAAAAAGTCACAGAGAAAAAAAAAAAAGTAAAAGCCTATTCCAGCTCGTTCTCCGCACACCCCAGAGTGTTAAATAAGCATTCCCATTAGCCACATATATATAATGATGTGATAGTAAAACTTGCATTCACTTATCCTTGTAAAGGCCAAACCCCGACTTGCTTTGCCACGGTGGCTCCAACCAGGTGAGTAAGATTTCAACTAAACTACTTTTTCTTTGCCATGTAATTCATTATTGGAGGGAGAGAGGTGTTTTTGAGTGCTTTGCCCCTTGCCAGCCACTGAGTATCTGACCTCAGTGGAGTCCCAGTTTCGTGCCCTGCCATTGGCAGGGAATTGCGGGTGCCACGGCATCGCTGATGCTCCTCCTGCTGCACAGTTCCCTCTGCCAGGTTATTAAACACCAAGAGTTTTCCTCCCTTTTTGTTGTTCCGCGAAAGACACAGAGAGCAGGGAGCGCTGACAGCTTAGAACTCTTGCAAATAGTTTATTGCAAAAAAAAATTCAGTTCTGAGGTTTTTTCCTCTGATAATTGTAATAATATGAGAAATAATATACTGGATATATTAAAGAATAAGGAATCTGTGTTTTCGCAGAAAAAAAAACCACCACCTAGGTTTATTTCTACCTTAGATTGAAAGTAATGCAATATTCTGCACGTTTGCAGACATCAAGGCTTGCTGCTTTTCCATGTTCCTTGTATCCCTTTGATGACAAAAGGGAAGAATTTAAGCTCTGTCCACTGAAGCTTCTAAAACAATCTGCAGAACCGTGTCATTTTTCGTAGTGTTAAGTTGTGCAATAGCTGACTTCTTAATTAATATTAGCCATCTTGTTCCTAATTATTGCTGCTTTCTTAAATTCTCAACTGAGGCAGAATATACTAAAGGGAAGTCTTTTCTCTTTATGTGTATAATAATATATATGTAAATACTTATACACTGAGAGAGCAAGGTTATAAACGCTTACACTATGTATACAGTTTTGCTGCAGACTGAGTGTATTTTTATACTTGACAAACAGGACTTGTTTCTGAAGAATTTGAAAAACCCTGTAAGCAACGTCATCTTCCCATGCTAGCTTTTTGGTCTAGAAACGCTGCTATGGGAGTGCTGGTCTGTGGAGAGAAGCATCCCTACAGTATTTCACGGAAGCAAAACATTGATCCCTTCCATATCCTGTTGTTTTCTCCCCGTTAAAACCAGGCTTGCGGCTGTACCTGGTTTGTGTCCTTAAAGTAAAACAAAATTCTATGATGGAAGCTGAATTTTCCACTGGTTGTATCTTCAACCCTCGAAGCATTCGATTTCTGACAGTGGAATATGATACTTAATGCCATAGACATTAATTATTACCCATTGGAGGTCGTACTTTCAACCCATGGGACATTAATTTTCCTGATATACAGAAAATTCCAGCCTGTTAGTTTTAATTAAATATTTCAGAAGTACATTTTCTTGTAAATGGACTACATTTTTTTTTTATCCTTTACCCTTGATATTTGGCTAATTCTGCATATAATTATCAGCTTACTTTGCAAGCCTCCTTTAAAGCACTTTCCTGTTTGGAAATCTATTCAGCTGTTACGTATTTGTCATTTTAAAAAAAAAATAAAGGAGTTATCTTAGTCAATCATCAGCCAATGTTGTCGAGAGGAGACGGGGAAAAATATCTTCCCGTTTTTCTGGGAAGTGAAATTATAATAAACACGATTTAACAGTCCCTTCTCGTGCCAGTGATGTCTCTTAAGCATTTATAACTGCAGTGTGAGACCAAGGAGCAGTAACAGTGGAGCTGTGGGTGACATGGAGGATGGTTACTCAAATATTACTGTATAGAAAAGTTGCCAGGTGAGGCACGGCTGAGAGCTTGCCACTGTGCATCCAGGAACCCAAGAGTGCGGGGGGAGGCTGGTGAAGGCGTTGGTCCTTCCCCAGATCCTGGCATAGCCAGGTCTCCTCTCCTGATGGGCGTAGCAAATGCAGCTGAGGAGAAGGACCATGCCACCAGATTTGGGTCCCATATTACCTCAAGTCTTTCCCTGTAGGCCATGTGAAGGAAGCTGGAATCTATGCTTTTCCATCTGAAAAGGAAAAAGGCTTTAATTTTGTTTACAGAGGTCTCTCTGCTGGGGGTCTACCCTTCCAAAGCTGTTTTAACATGTGAAAGTGCAGTTGTGTATCGCAAGGTGATCCTGGGGGGTAATGGGAGGGGAATTGGGATTTTTCGATTCCTTGGTTTTTTTCTGCTGCTGCAAAGCAGCAGTGCACTGAGGCGGTGCTTTCTGTTAACTCTTCCAGCCCAGACCCATCGGCTTTCAGGTCCCAGGTAGCACTCGTGACGTTTGCGCGCTCTTGTCAGCATTATGGTTTTGTCAGAAGGCTCCGTCCTCTGATATTATCTCGTTCTTCTCCTATACAATTAATAAAATGAAGACAAAAAGCCTAGAGGTTTAAAATATGTAATTATAGTAGTAATTTAGAACTAGGAAAATGCTGCAGAAACCAATAACCATTATACATTTCAGTAATGACTGACTTGGCCAAATATATGTTTTGTGTGTGAATTCCATGATAGATTCCAAGATGACATGCTTGAGTATAGGCGAAAATTAATTCTAAATGCCGAGTGCATCCATATTAGACATAAATGTTGCTTATCCAGCTAGCGAACAGGAACCTCTGTTATATGGCCAGTCGCAGCTTAAATTTGGAGCAGCAGGGCAGGCAGTAACATGTATCTGAGGAAGAAAGCTTGAATTGTTCTAAGGGATGCCTTTGAAAAAAACTGTTTTGTACCTGATCATTCTGCAAAATACATTTAATTCCTTACATGTTACAGATTTCGTGCGACTTGAACTGATTCAGGCATTTCCTACAGAATTGTAAATGGCCAGTTGAGGTTAATGGGGTTTTATTTCTTTCCTGGTCTTCATCTCTCCCAGCTGGTGAGAAAGAATAAATGAGACTTGCGTTCTGTTCACAACTTACTACGAAGTGTACTACCAAGGCCCCTCTGCTGCGGGCACAGATGTCACTCCAAACTCCCTTTGGGTTGGCTGTGCCATTTTCAAAGGGAGGATGTATGGCTGTGGGTGCGATGTGGCGTGTGGTCACCCGGAGCCCTGTCCCTCTGCAGTTCCCCAAGACCCCGCTGCAAGCCCTGCTGTCTCCCCCTCTTTGGGAACCGCTTCGGCCTTTTGCCTCTTGAACCTTCCCTGGAGATCCGCTTCTACTGGCTGATGGATGGGGTGTCTCTCAGCCTGGGATGCTTCATGCAGCCAGGAGGGCAAATCACCTCTGAGGTTTTGGTGGTTTTTTCTTCTCCTGGTGGTGGGGAATAGTTGTTTCTCCACTTGTTTTAAAACAAAAATAGTGTGCTGTGCCTGTTCGTTGTGCTCACTCTATCCCTTTCGTGAGAAGACAGACTTCTACCTTACCTATGCCACAAACTGAGTGTGATCAGGGAATAAAGGTGCCTGTCAGTCCCCTAGCTCCATGCTGATGTGTGGTGATACTATTGTATGCTCTTTAGTAACCTGCAGCGGTTTTACTGTGCTGGTTCTTAAAACAGATTGGTTATATGATATTATGATTGGTTATATGGTTTGATTCTATGACATAGAGAAGACAAGACTTTCTGAAGAAAACTAAAGTTGGAAAACAAAATGCTAAAAATCAATGTTTCAGAAGCAGTAGCTGGAGAAGCATTCTTGTAAGAAAACCCTCTACGATTCTATGATATTGAGACAAAAACTATGTACAAATGAGCCTTTTGATTAAAATAATGCAAACATCGTACCTGCAGAATGTAACAGGTTGTGACAAGGATCTGAAATCGCATCCCAAACCGTCAGTAGTATTTCATGTGGAGAATGTGTGTGACGTATCGCAAATGAGCTATTTTGAGACTGTTTTGTTTACAGTTCTGGTGTTGGAAAGAATCAGAAAGTACTTCCACATTGCCCATGCAGACGTGAAAACAGGCGCACAAAATCAAACCTACCCGTCGCTCCTGGTGATTTCATTGGGAAACTGCCAGTGACTCAGGAACATTTTGCAAACGCCCCGGTGCAGAAACACAACATGTATTTCGTGTTACCCTGGCAAGGGTTTTGTTCAGAGTTATCAGCCCTTCCTGCTGCTCTAACAAAAGCAGGTTTGTGGGGCACACGAGTAGAAAACATGTGCGCCCAGCGGTTGATGTTGCGGGAACTATTGGCGAGCGGAGGCTCTTGAGGTGGCTGCGTGGTTCTCGTGGTTGGTGGGTGGTCTCTAAAAACTGAGGCATTTTTCCTGATTATTTTAGAATGGGCTAATTGATACCTGCCACAAACAGTTAATTTTTACCGTAAAATTATTACCTTGCGTTGAAATGTTATAAACTTCGTATCCCTAGCTTCTTATTCCCACAATGTCCTGCCCCCTCAGCTGCGCCTGTCCAAGTGTTGGTTGCAGTAAATGGCATCCAAAAAATGAACTGGGTTTAAAAACTAACAAAACCTAAGCAAACAACCAAAAAAAAAAATTCCCAAGTGCAATTTCCAAACTAAATCAGGTTTGCTGTGCAGTCCCCAGAAAAGCAGACTGAATTCAATCAAGGGGGTTGGTGCATCTGGGGGGATGGGGTCTGCTAATGGGGGCTGTTGAGAGAGATGTCCAAAATCATCAAAGCGGTGTCATATCGTGAGACACGGATTTGGGCATTAAATCCTGGTTTGAAACCAGCCGTTTTCTTACGAAGCGGAGCCGCAGAGCTGCTTCGGTGAGGTCGGCGTGAAGGGGGTTTTGCAGCGTCGGGCAGTTTGAGCGGCCGGTAAGCCAAGCTTGGTCTGACCCTGCCACTCGCCTCTTGTTTCCTCTCCAGAATCGGCCGGCTGTTCGATGGCACGGAGCCCATCGTCCTCGACAGTCTCAAGCAGCATTATTTCATCGACAGAGATGGGCAGATGTTCAGATATATCTTGAATTTTTTAAGGACATCGAAACTCCTCATTCCTGATGATTTCAAGGTGAGATTTCAAGGGGCTTGGGTGTTTTGCATGTACCTTGGTAAAGCAGGTATCTTGTCTGTGGTCAAAACAGAGCCCTAGACGAGGGGGTGGGGACTTGTAGAGTATGGTGTTTGATTTCAGGTACGTGGGGTTGCTAAAGTGGCATCTGTCAGCCTTTCCTGGAGTGGCATCAATATTAAATTTTCCCCTCCCGGCTATAGCATCATGGAGCAACCTTGCCATGTTTGACCTGGGGACGTTAAATATCGTAGGATGCTGATGGAGACGGAAAGGATGTTACAATTTGGAACTGACTGCTCGTGAGCTTTGCTGATTACTTGTCCTGTCATCTGCTTTTATGCTTCCCCTCTAATTGCAGCAGCTCCATCTTCCACTCCCACGCTGAAATTCAGAGAATGGTGTGGGAATCACAGTATTGACAAAATAAACTGCACACGTGGTAGTATTTGAGCATTAAGTCATAGAATATTTTCTCCCTCAGACTCTTGAATGCATACTGCAAGTTTAATTTCGGAGTTTTGGAGAAGTCAGGGATGAATAGCTCCACATTTATTATTTAAGCTTTATTAAAGAGCCTGCTTTTTTTCTTTTTAATAACAAATTGAATTTGTGGTAGTTCACCACACTAGATATTAGCCTACAGAGGTAGAGCTTCAGACTCCATGTGATGCTCTGTGTTTATCCTCTGGTAGGTATGTGGGTGTATACGTGGTGTCAGCGAAGAGAGCGCTGGAGACCGCGGTTGCAATCGGAACAGATCTTTATCATTACTTAATGAACGCATATCAGCATAGCTGGCTGTGCCATTAGTTCACCGTAGGAAATACAGCAATTCAGATTGAACAGGAGAGGTGATGGGGAAGGGTTGGAGCAGTTCACACGGGTGTGCAGTCTTTTATCCCTCACGTCTGAGACAGATTTTCAGGTGTTTGGGGCATAATAGGTGTGAGGCTGAGTTCACAAGCTGTATTGCAGCAACCTTTGAATCATCTGCTGTAGACACATACTTCTGCCATGAGTGACAAGGGTAGACCTACCTGAATAATGTGGAAGCTTGGAACTAGCTAGTAAGCATCATATCCCTCTTTTTGAAGCCGTAGCACGGCTTTGTGCTTGCTCTCGGCATTTGTCTTGAAGGTAATCGGAAATACGGAAAAAAGGAAAAGCCACCTTCCATGCGATATTAAGAAGTTATATATGCAGAGCCTTTTAAACACATAAATATACTGTAGCTGTGCTGAAATTAAAAATGTAACTCCTGGCAAGTTTGCCCAACTAACATGATGTTCAAAGGGGTGTTCTTTCCAGTTATGCTTTAAGGCATCCAAAAGACTGGCGCTTAAAATGAACAGCGGTCCTTGTTTCTTAGAAATATATAGATTAGGTGACTTTTTTGTTACACATTAAATGTAAGCAGTATTTTGAGCATGATTTAGGTGTCCCGTTCTCATAAAGCATTCTGTCTGTAGCTCAAATTCAGGGCCATATTGACTGTTAGCGGTCTTCCTTTGTTGTCATTCTGTTCCTCTGTCTTCCCTAGTTCTCCTGTATTGCTTTCTCTGTATAAATATTTTCCAAATGTTCTTATGCTCTTAAACCTAGAAAAACAAGATTTGGGTTTTTTTTTTAAATTTAAAAAATGGCAGTAGACAGACTCCAGATCATCAGTTCTAAATTACTTCTGTACTGGCTGCGCTTAGAAATGCGTTGTCTCTGTTCTGGCATTTGAGACGATGTAGTAAACAATACTGTTGGCAAAATGGGGAGGTATTAAAAAATACTTAATTTTTAAAATGCAGTAATATGTGCAATTCATTATGCAAATATCTGAATCATTTTACACTTAGAACCAGCGCAGTGTCCCTCATTTACATTCTTATACCTGTTACAATGCCTGCTAGTATTGCTGTAAGACGCGATGGATCCTAGTGATGAATTTTCTGAATCCTGATTGAATTCTGTTCCATCTGTTCAATGAGGTCATTATTCTATGACATCACTGTGGGGATAAAATACGGGGGAAAAAGCGGGATGTTTGCCTGGATTATTCCATAGCAGGAGGGAGTTGAGCAAGCATAGCCTCCCCCTCCCCTTCCAAACGCTGCTATACCCAGTCTGTCTCAAGTGGCTGATGGTTATTTTTTGCTTGCACTGTTATTTTATTACACCTTCCTACACAGTAATTACGAACTATGTCTGAAGGGTTCCAGATCTAGAGCGGCGTTAGCCTGAGTAACCATATACATTAAGCGGTACATTAGCAAAGCCTCTTTCTTAATTGTGCGCAGTAATGTATGTGTCTTTCAGGACTACAGTTTGTTATATGAAGAAGCAAAGTATTTCCAGCTTCAGCCCATGCTAGGAGAGATGGAAAGGTGGAAACAGGACCGGGAGAGTGGCCGCTTCTCAAAGTCTTGTGAGTGCCTGGTGGTGCGAGTTGCCCCAGACCTTGGAGAAAGGATTACGCTGAGTGGCGATAAGTCATTGATAGAAGAAGTGTTTCCAGAAATCGGTGACGTGATGTGTAATTCTGTCAATGCCGGCTGGAATCACGACTCAACGCATGTCATCCGATTTCCACTGAATGGATACTGTCACCTCAACTCAGTTCAGGTAGGAAGTGACTTTTTTNNNNTTTTTTTTTTTTTTTTTTTGGAAGGGACCGGTGGGTTCATCCTCTTCCCTGTCAATGGAGCATTTTGATGAACAAAATCAGCTAGTTATTTATTTCTGTGGGCCAGGGCCGCTTTCTCAACTTAATTCACACATATCTTCACCAAATCTCCTTGCAAGCAAACTACAGTAGTGTTAAAAACCTGCTTTGGGAGATATATATTTTCCTTATTGTATATTTGGAGAAGCATTTTTTGGCATTTGAATACAGGGCGACCATTCAAGCCTGCTTCCAATCTCTTGCCCTGCTTGTTGTAAATTGTTTTCTGGATTGATGAGAGGGCACAGGGACATCTCAAGCTAAGGAGAGAAGATGCCATATTTCCAGAGAGCCTGTTGAGAGCACTGGGCTCTGTCTCTTCCCCTGAGAAAGGTAGTGGAGATGCTCTGATTTGCTAGAGTCCATGAGACCTCTGAAACTAAATAGGAAGAATGGAGGAGCAAAAAGGTGAAGCCCTGGTCTCTTATTCTGGGTGTAACAAGTGAGAAGTGAGGGAAAAGGGAAATTAATGTGAGAAAGAGACGGCTGGACAGTAGCATTGGCCAGCTACTGAAAGGAGGGCCACCCTTCCACAGAGGCAGAACACAGCCAGCCTCCTCCTCCTTCCTTCTGAAACAGGACCCAGTATTTCTGGAGAAGGGAGCAGCCTGCAGCCGCAGAAGGCGGCATCTTGATGAGTCTTGCCATCAGAGGGGACTTTGCCTCAGCCCCCTCTGCTGCCCCTCAAACTGGGGAATCCTAGGAGGACTTTGACCCTTCAACGAGACTATCAGGCAAGGCGTGTAATGTGGAGGGTACAGTAGGGGAGAAGTTATCACAAGTGTGGCTAAAAAACAGTGTGTCATTTTTCCAGTGTTACCCAGGTCTTTTGCATTTGATAAAGCCCTCCTTAATACCTCTTGAATAAATCACTATATACTTTTTACTTTGGATGAAGACAATGTGTTCAGTCTTCCTCCTTGCTGAGATAACGAAAACAAAGGCATATTTGCTTATTGCAAATAAGGACCCATCTGTTTCTGTGGTCTCAGGGAAGACCCTCCTCCTTCACTTTCAGCAGTTCTTCCTAATTTATTATGGCATAGTAGAGGATGTAGCAATACCTAAAATCAGTAGCTGTTATGAAATCCGTAAGAAAAAATCGGGAGACAAATGCAGGTAATTTCTGGAAGAATTATAATCAACCTGTAAGTTATAACATCATCTGTTTTATCCTCAGTTGGTTAAAAACAACCAACCTCACACACCTGTTCCCACCTAGTTAGCACATCCTGCACAGCCAGCACTTTGGAGTGAGAGCACTTCTTCACATCTGGATTCGTCATTGATGCTGTTTGGTTTAGAAACACCTCCTAAATGCTCCAGGCTCATGAGCGAGTCCTTACAGAGAAGAGACTTGCAAGCTGAGCTTGGCATCTTTCCATCTGCCGGGTCCGGCTGTCCAGGTGGAGCAGCTCTGCTCTGCTCCATCCCCAGAGGAAGCGAGCTGCGCGCCGCCGCACGCGTGGAGGGCTCACCAGGCACTGCCTGTGTGCTAGCACTCTGACACAGGAGTCTGGATAGACCTATTGAGACCTATCTAGGCATGGTTAACCCATGGTATGCTTGGACAGTTGTGCCTCTTATCGGCCTTTGCTGTCTGCATGAAACATCAAAATTGTTTTGTCGTAGTGACTAATGCGAATTTAGAACAGCCCTGCGTGTAAGATTACAACTGAAAAGGGACAGGACTTTCAAGGAGGGCTATTTAGCCACACATCATATGATAGTTGTCAAAGCAGTTTTGTATCCTTTGGAAGTTTATCTCTTATCCTGATGTTTACATTTTTGTCACAAAACAAGAGTTGCCAAGCATATTTACTGACGTGAAAAACCTGAGTCAGAGTGGCAAAATAATGCACAGGCTTCAAGAGAGATGATGATCCCACGTTTATAATGCTGCATCTTTCATTTCTGGGGGACATAAGCACCTCCCAGTCCTAATAACAGGAGAGTGAGGTGCAGACTAAATGATTTGCCCAGGGCTGGGCTAGTGTCCTAACTATTGCTACCATCACATTTTGTTCCATGACCTGTGTTCTCCTGCTCTGTTTTTCAGTGGCTTGCACTGAGACGTATTTGGGAGATTTTGGCTTATACTGTTAAAAGCTTAAGATCAGAATAAACAAAAATGGCACAGATGTTTTATGGTTGCTTCTAAGTCTCTTTTCCCACCCCCTCCTTTTGATACTTGTCTGCTGTGCAATTAGCCATGCTCAGGTATTTTGGAAAGACTTTTGCCCACCTGAAGCAATACGTGTAAAGACGTGGCATGTCTTGTTTTAAAGGCATTTTTAAATCACAGCTCGCTTCTCCCCCCACCCCAATCCTCTGCAGCCTTCTGCCGCTCTGCTTGCCCCTGCTGTCTCAGCGTACGTGCAGGCCAACTTGCTAACTGGTGAAATAGCTGGGGAAGACTCGGTAGGCACCTACTCCCAGCACAGCCCCAGTGAGGTCTGATCATGCTGGACTGAGGGTCCTACGTCCTGTGGGGTGCAGGAGTGTTTGCCTCTCCCTGGGGCTGGTGGCCATCACAGCTGACCTTGGTGAAGCCCTGGAAGGGAAATCCGTATTTGACAGTACTAAAAAAAAAAATTTATTTTTTTTTTCATTTTCTCTCTTATGGCTCAGTGGCCAAAGTCAGCAGAAATCAGTCCAACACAATGAAGCTGAGGAAACCACTTAGTGCGTTTGTGTAACCACTTTTGTTTCCTAGCTGGATCCATTTAAAAACAGCAGTTATCATCCTCGGACAGCAAATAGTCTGTGTATTTACTTATACATCGGTGTTTGTTTCCTCTTTTTTGCAGGTACTTGAGAGGTTACAGCAAAGAGGGTTTGAGATTGTTGGCTCGTGTGGAGGTGGGGTGGACTCTTCCCAATTCAGTGAATACGTACTGAGACGAGAACTCAGAAGGACATCTCGTGCACCCTCCGTCATTCGAATAAAGCAAGAGCCTCTGGACTAAAATGGACATGTTTCTTTATGCAAAAAAAAAAAAAGGGCAAAGAAAGAGGAAAAAAAAAAATAAGGGGGACGTTTCATGTGCAGTTTGGACTCCAAACAAGTCCTGGAACTAAAATTGAATAAAAGACACATTTATATCAAATATAGAGACCACACCTGAATTCATATGGGAACATTTGGAATAGTAGTAATAATAATAATAACCTCAAGGTGTAAAAGAAAACACACACACACATATATAAAAAATATGTATGTATATGTATGTATGTACATATATATATGTATGTATCTGTCAAAGGGTAGGAAATGCAACAACAAAAAAGTGGTAGGTGAGGTTGGTGCTGTGATGGCCATTAAGTGTCCTAGGCCTTCCTCGGGCCCACTTAACGGTGTACAAGCCATTACCATTGGGGGATACATAGGCTACTCTTCACCCATTTTCCATTGCCGAACAGCCATCCACTTTTTAATGTGTGCACACCTTGACTCAACTTTATTTGTGTATGGAGGTTTATGTCTGTCTTTCTTCGAGGTGGATGGGCAGGTGTTCAGGAGACGACCACCCATTGCATTGGAAAGCTAGTCAACTGAAATTTTAAATGTAGTTTGTACAGAAGTCGCACACTTTTTGTCTGCCCTCACAGATGTGAAAGGTTAACTTTTCTTTTGAATGAGGTTTTTTTTGTTGTTTTTTTTGTTTTGTTTTGTGTTTTTTCAAAGGGGGCCAGAATAATTAATATTTGGTAGAGATGCTCTGGTTTGAATCTGCTGCTTTCCTACAATTTTTTCAAATTTTATAATGTATTAAATACAATAAACTCTGTTTAAAATAACGAGGGTCTGGTTTAAGCCAACAGAAGCAGAGAGGTGGGAGTTAGCTCACTGCACTCCAGTGCCTGGCATGGTGGCCACTCCGGCAGGCAGCGAGCGGGCAGCACTGCCTGTGCATGGTGGAGTGAGTTAAAGGCAGCAGATGCCGTTGCAGGACCTGTCTGGCGTGCCGCACGTTGCTGGTCTTCCTTCAGCGTTGTCCTTTTTAAGAAGCTTTGCCCCAGTTTGAAGAGATGTTGTTGGTCAGACTGAAAAATAACACCAGCTCAGCCCAGGGAAACCTGTCAAAAAATGACGCCTGGTTCTGTAACCTTCAATGTAACAGTGGATAGTTGCGTCCTTCCCTCTTGACTAAGGAGTTGGCAGCGTCAACTCTCCAAGCCCTTGCCCTGCTGAGTGTTAGTCAGCCTGTTTGTTTTTAATGTTGTTCATTTCCCTCGTTTAGAGCTAGTGTTCTTCTGCCTAGAGAGTGAGATGGTCAGCCCCTTGCGTTATGCTGTCGGCTGCATCGCTCTTGGTAGCGGGCGGTAAGTTGATGTCCTGCGAGTTGTTCTCTTGTAGAGTCTCACCGAGGCCACCTCTGCAGCCGCCTGGTTCGGGCCGGTGAGATTTTGCAAAGGCACCACGGCACGATACCACTGCACGGACCGTTCACGGGTTGATGCTTTCACCACCTAAGATGCACCAGCAACCACCACCTTTCCTCCAAAGTATCTTTTTATGCAATATTCCAGAATATGACTGTGTATTCATCCTAGTATGGAAGTTTCTATTGATGCAATGGTGCCGGCATTCCTTTCATTTTGGTGACACTTTGCTATTTATTTAAGAAAAGAAAAAAAAAGAAATTGTTAAATACATGTAACAAGGTTTTTAATATAGTCTGATAACTCAAAAAAAAGCTACCATTTTTCTGGTTTTTATTAAAATATGTCAGAGGGCACACTTAACTCTCTGGCAGCTCATATAAATGGTTTTGAAATTATTGAAATGTGGAAATGGTGGGGGTAGGGGGGCTCAAAAAATTAAGGTTCATTAGCGGGTTATTAGATCTTCAGTGTGATGCTGATCTGTCTATTCACAGTACTGAAACAGCTGCGTCATTGAAAATGCTTGTTTTCAATTAGCAGCAAGTAGTCCTCTTACAAAATAAACAAATGCTTGCTCTTACTGCCCACAATTTGGTTGTTAGTTTGCATAGAAGTCGGAAAGCTAAAACCCTGGGAAATATTTTTTAACAGATCTTCAAGCTGTAGGAAGTGGTATGAAACTTGTGATGTTGAAAAAGATGCTGGTCCCCACGTGTTGAGAGTACACGGGTACAGGTGTGGGACGACGTGATGTTTCAGAGACTATTTACTTCAGAAACCCTCCCTGTGCTTCCAGGTGGCGCCTCGCTTTCTGGGGAGTGTACCCGGGGATATGTTTACACTGTTAAGCCCAAAGGTACTCTCACATCCAGCCCTGCCCTGCTAGTCACTGTGTTTTACGTATGGGCATATGCTGCAGTGCAGGCTGGAGTCGGGGGGGGCTGCAGCTCCTTTCCCTGCTGCTTGGCCATCAGGTACCCCAAACCTGCCTGGCCAAGAGCATCAGAGGTGCCAAAATTGGCCCTCCCAGGGTTGGCAGGGCCCGTGCCACCTGTAGCCTTTGCACAGGCTGGGTGTGGAGGGCGAGGAGCTTTGCCACTAATGCTTTTCGTTGCGTTGCTCCCGAAGCCAGCAGGCTGTGCTCAGCCGGTGGTTTTGCTTGCTCAGCACGTACCTGTGTGACTCGATGACACCGAGGATACCTTTGTGCTCCTCATAAATCCCCAACTGGCTGGTCGCCCTCCCACCGAGCCCACGTTCATTGTTGATGGAGTCAAAAATCACTCCAAGACCCTGAATGTAAATGTCTCTGCAAGTATGGTGTGGTCATGGAGTAAGAGGTCATGAATAAACAAAGCAATGACCAATGAAAAATGTATGCGAATAAGCTAGATGTAGATTTTTAGAGAGCCACTGAGATTAGTCCTGTTTGTGATTGAGGCTTTTCACCATATTTTTTTAAAATGTTCTTTAGAAAAACAGACAGACGAGCAGTATATCCAGGAAGGGGGGAGTGGGGGGAACCAAGAAAGGCCAGATTACGGTCAGCTCTTTTCTGGAGGTTAGTAATTTTGACATGTACAATAGTTGAAATTTATCTAATTTTTTATTAAAAAGTATGACTCCATTTGATGCTATCAGTGGTGCTGTATTTAATAACAAGAGGAAGAGCTGCAGTGAACAGTAGCTGCCAACGCTGTACTTGAGCGACTTGGTTAAGCAGCTGCCAGGAGAACTGCTGTGGGCATGCAGAGATTGCAGATGCCACCTAACACCCCTTCCCACAATGAGACACAGGCAGAGGAACTGAGTCTTTGCCCTTTCTTTTGGCACCTTGAATGCAGGATTTCTGTGATAACCGTCGGCCCAGGGTTTAATTCTTCCCTTGTTGCCTCCTTAACAGCATACATAAGAACGGATCCTAGCATGCTTGGATGAACGTTTACACTGTGAGTGTCCCATTGAAGACTGCATTAATTTACCCAGCTCTGGAGAAAGTGCGGTCCCGCTTAGTCACTAGGTTAATCTCTCTTTCCAGAAGCACTACTTGTAAATAAGTGCTGCTAATTTATTCTGTCTCCAGGTACTTATTGGCCAGGTAGCCCTGATCCAGCGAATGTTCTTGCTCTCCATTGCCACATGTCTAGAAGCAAGCAGATCGCTTCGGTGCTTGAGTGGCACAAGCAGGTGTAGTTGAGGTTGGTTTTTGATGCCCAGTAGAATCCATAACAAAATCCAATGGTGACAACCTACTACCTTCTGAAAACATGAAAGCTGAGCCACCCATTCAATCATTTTTCTTTATGCTAAACAGGGACTGATTTCAATTTGAAGAGAAACGTTTTGTTCATGAGCATAATTTTTTGCAGCAACCTTTAAAAATTGATTGCTATACTAATTACAGGGTTTTTACTGTCACCCAAATGACTGTCAAGTGTGTTTTTCTTTAACGTTCACATTTTTGGGGCCTTGGGGGAGGAAGGGTTTGATTTTGGGGGGTGAGAAAATAATTTTTATTGACCAATGGTCAGTTTTTCAGAGAAATAAAAGCATTTATTTCCATCTGTCATTTCTTGACTGCAGAATTCTATATTATGAATTATTTCTAGGGACAACTGGTATTTGTATGTAGGCATTCTTGCTGCCTGAGGTTTATTTACAGTGGAAATGAAACCGAGACATCCTCAGGGCCTGTAGACCAGTTGCTTTTTCTCAGACTTCAGTTTGAGTGGTTTATTATTTCTTGAGGGTCTGGAGGGATCGCCACCACCAAAAATCAATACGTTGCATCAGGTCCCTGTGTTGGCTTTGGCTGCTACCTCATTGATCTGGTTATTGAAGACCCCACAACTGACATAGCATTTGGGATCCTCTATTTGAGACTGAAACTGCTAAAATTGCATCCCCATCCCTCTTCCAAAAAAAGATGCAGGCACAGAGCACAAAAGTTCAGCCCTTTGTAAGCTGAGCTAGAGCTGCTAGCTGGTAACTGGGCTGCTAATGTCCGTGCTGAGGGGAAACCCTAGTGTCAACCTGCCGAAGCGTCCTCTCTTTGTATGAGACTGAGCTCCAAAAATGGAGGTGTCCTCCGACAGCTGGGGAGAAGTCCACTTTTCCTTGAATCTGTGAATTTTTCCACATGTTTGTAGGCTAGGGGGTTAGTGTGTTATTGAATCCCCTAAAATAATGAAAAGAATGTTATTTTTCAGCTGATGTCAGACATTATGGGCCAGATCTCATCTTCTGCCCTGTGTATTCATGATGAACTTGCCCCACACCCAAGTTATGAACTGAATTACAGGTTAGGGTAATTTAGGGATTATGAGAAGGTGCATGGCTGTCAATATCATTGCATTGACAGCAATTGTTCATCATCTCCGTTGCGTGTTGCTTCTAAAAAAATTAAGTTTTTTTCCATTGCAGGTCAAAGGAAGTGTGGTTCGAGCAGACTGTTCTCTCTCAGTCCCATTGAAACTGTATGTCCGTGAGCTCTTCTCACCAGAGAGCCCTTTGCTGGTGTGAACGGGCGGGGTTGTGCCTCTCAAGGAGCGTGAGATGTTGGTGCCTTCACCCAGCCCAGTGAGCCCTGTCCCCTGGTGCTTGGAGTGCAGCTCTGGCTTGCTGGTCCAGGGAGAAACAGAGGGAGGGAGATTTGTCTCTGTACTCCGGAGTTTGGACTGATAAATGATCTCATCTACAGCCCCAAATGGTATTCTAGCTTTGTTCTATTATGTAGTTTGTCAGTGGTGTTATTAATTATCCTGAGGAAAGCGCGTAGTGTGGGATGGCTGGCCTTGCCTGCTCGCCGTTAGGATGCGGTCCAAAGGGCAGCGCAGTGACCTGTTGAGTGCGCACCTCGCTTTGGGCATTGACTTAAAACAAAAGCTACATGTGCTGAAGTCCCCAAAACTCATTCTGGCTTTAGTTCAAACCAGGGAGCTTAGCAGGGATCACCAATGGATGGTTGATACTTCATTTGATTAACCGCCAAGCAATTGCACTCAATGCAAAAACAAAAGACAAAACCGCCAGAATGTGAACACTAGCTCTGAAGATCTGTAGCTGTGATTTCACTAATCCCTGCCGCTTCTGAATGAATACTTCAGCTCTGGGTGGCTCATGTTAAAAACATTTATTGCCAGATAAGTAACAAAAGTAGCTGTGTGTTTCTTCCCCTCGCTTTCTCCAGTTCAGGAGGTTTGTTTTCCTTCTGCTTGGGGCTGTGCCTGGGCAGCACAAGAGTAACAGTTTTGGCCCTAACACAGTGCTTGGTCTCTTCAAAGCGTCGTACAAACCTTCAATTAAGCATCTCTCTACCTGTAAGAGAAGAAGGTAGCAATAAGCTCATCTTGCAGCTGGGGAGGCTGGAGAGGCTTGGCTTCCAAGCACCCAGGTGGCATGCGGCGCTTCAAGAGTCACGCTCAGCTGCCACCCTCTTGCACAACCCCTCTTGCAGTATAGAAAGAGGCTGGAGTCGGTGAGGTGCTATGACACATGTTTTTTTAAAGCTGAGAGTTGCAAGCTATTCAAGCATCCCTGAGATGTCTGAATAAGCTTAAGAAGTAACACTACAACCGTGTTAGGCTTGATGTGCCTTTGGGACAATTTTTTTTTTTAATTCCTTCCCAAGTGAGAAAAAAATAAATGAAATAAAATTCCCTTCACCTTTCATGTTTTAAGTAGGGTCTACTGACATCTTCATCTCCTTCCTCTGGCTCGGCTCTTCAGTAGTGACTATAATTTTCTGTTTATGATGCTTTGGTTCCTTACCACAGAACTCAGGCTTTGGGGGAGGATGGCGGGGGGAACAACAAAAAGCTCCAGTGCAATTTGTGAAAGAGCTTTGGTCATTCATATAGTGGTCGCAACAAAATCCTGACGCAGGCCAGGATGGTCGATGGCAGGAACGTTGTTCAGGTGTGGTTGCTGAGACGGGGCAAGGCACGGCTGGCTCCCGGCTTCAAACACTCCAAAATAAAAATGACAACAGTGGGAAACTAGGGCTCAAACCCTCACGGATTATCTTCCTTCTTAAGCATCTGCTCCTCTTTCTCGCAGTTGTAGCCTTTAGATGAGTAGTTTAAAAGCTGTGCTATCATCTCAGCCGTAACCAGTGCAGCTATTCCAGGAGAAAGCTGCTTGGCTCAGGGACAGCTGTTCCACAGAAAAATTCTCTTCTGATGCATTATTGATAGATGTAAGTTAAAGCCATAAAGCTCGCAGCTTTATCAGGCAATATCTACTAAATCCTGGAAGCATGTAAGATAACCTAAATGTAATCTACTGCATACCAGCTCCTTCAGTGATGGATAGCACAACAAAAGCAGGACTAATGAAAAATTAATGAAAACAGTTACTTCCATAAGAAAAATGATCTGTTTTCTCCCACCTTTATATTGATTTTAACTGGCCCTGTAATTGGAAGTGTATAATTTTTTCCTAAGGTAAAGAGGATTGAGGGCGAGGGAGAGCGAGCGTATAATTCTATTCATGTTTGTGACATACTTTCAGGCTACAAAAACAAAGCATTTTCCTTAGGATGTTGAAGCTGCCTGTGAATGCAGACTTCAAGCATATTTTCTCAGCTCAGGCAAACTGCCACGCTGGTTGCCTGAAACCAGATATTGCATGAGCAGAGTACTTGGAGTACTTTGAAGGCTAGCGAGGAAGTACAAAGAAACCATGTTTAAGAAAAATCAAATACAGTGCATGTAACTTGGTGGTTTTAACGTGTTTCACGCATTCAAGTTCGTTCCTGATCGATCTGCCACTTTCTGAAAGGCAAAGACCGTCCAGTCGCTCTTTGGAGACCGAGTGAATGTCAGGCTCAGAGGAAAGACCTTCTCTGTGAGGCCAAACCAATTGCATCACGTTGTTCAGGCACTGGCTTGACGATGAATTCACTGCCACATGTGCTCTCACCACCAAATCAATCAGAATAGCATACAGTTTGTTTTGGTAGGGAAAAAAGGGGCATTTCTCAAAGCATTTAGGAAATGCCTCTTTCCTTTTCCCCGTTGTGCATGGTACAGGTCTTTTTCTAATCTTACTGTGATAAGGAGTTCAGAAGCAAGATGTTTCTGCACATATTGGTAGTAAATGTTACTTTTTATCTTAGTCTTTTTCTAGCATCTTTTAGCTAGTATGACTTCATTTAAAACACGCATCTATTTTTTAAGTTTAGAGACTTAGCCACATCCTTGGTTGTTGCTTTTTATTGTCTTTCTCGTTGGCCTGACAAGAGTTGCAATGCAAGGTGAACCGCCTCTTTGGATGTGTGTCATTAGAAATTAGGGCATTTACTTGTCCTCAATATTTGGCTTGGCTTTCTTTTTGTTGCAGCAGTCTCAGCTGGTTCAGCCTCACCTGGTGCTCGGTGCAGCAGATGTGGTGACCAACTGACATGGGTGACCAAGGGCCTCCTTCTAATGATGCCCTCCCCAGCTTGCTGGGCCTTGCTGCATGAGTGAGTGCTGCAAGAGCAGCACCAGTGAGGAGAAACCACCCAAAAGTTGCCGTGGCTGTAACCGTCCAGCAGAGAGGGAGAGCTGAGGACCAGGGCAGCTCCTGTACCCGCTGTTGGGGACTGTCCAGGCTGCAGCAGTGGGAGGGCTGCTGCTGGCAGCAAGGTGTCCAGGGTGTCCAGCTCCCTGCACCACCAATCTTCTTCCTGTCCATCACTTCATTCTGTCTCAGGCAAATCCTCCAGGCACAGGTCCTCCCTGTTCCCTGGAGATACTCAAAAGCCATGTTGACACAGTCCTGGGCAACCGGCTCAAGGTAGTCCTGCTCGAGCTGGGGGGGGATGGACAAGATGATCTTCAGAGGTCCCTTCAAACCTCAGCCACTCTGTGTTTTGGTTGTTTGCAAGAAGATTGGACTGACTGAGATGTGAAAGGTTTGTTAGGGAGAGTGAAATGTGGCCCTATCCCCCTACTCAGTACCATCAAGGTCCTCTTCTTTTTGCAGAGCAACACACCAGTAGTGCAAAAAATTTCCAAAGATGTGTAGAGCTGGCTATGGAAGTGTGCGGCCAGGCCAGCAAAAGCACTGTTTGTATGAAACAGCATTACTGTACACCTGGTGCTCCCAGCACCTTAAATAAACCAGCAAGACTTGCTTAAAAACATTACATCGGGGAAAGCAGGCTGGAAAAGGGCATCAAAGCCTGTCGTGGACAGGCGCTGGGGCCTCCCAGGGGCCGAGGGTGCTGGTGAAGCACGTAGGGGTGTGAGCGGGGCATTACTGGGACGGGCCAGCTGTGTCCCCGAGTGACAATTAGTGCATGCCTGAGTAGTTAGCAGGATGGAGGGCTCCGCGCCCTGGGTCCCAGCCCTGCCGCACTGCAGCCCAAGCTCAGCTCTGCAGGGGTGGAGGCAGCGTATGGAAGGAAGAACACCGTGTAGACAAGCAAGGGTCTTAAGGTGGGAAGGTGAAGCTCTAAGTCATCAAAAATGGTTAACAGCAACATCATAAGTGAAGCATAAGTGAAACAATCATAAATCACATAAATCACAGACCACTGGCAACTCTGGTATTAGGTCTGTATTTTGTATGCCACTTGTTAATTTGGGTTAGCCATGGCAAAATGTGGGAATGATAAACACTGAGGGCAAGCAAAGCAGCATGCAAGGAAGTGATTAGCACATACTTTTTCCTTAGCATGCCAGAGTGAGAGAGGGACAGTAATTTGAGTGAAAGTGCATGGAGGAGAAAATTAGCTTGATTGCTTCCGTTCTTTAAAAAAGAAAAACTTAACTGTTACACCTGTTACTGCAACAAAAAATACAGGTCAGACGCTTAATGCTGGGTGAAAAAAGAAAAGACATCCTGAAAAAGTCTGGTTTGTTACAGATTATGTTCTTATTACTTTGTCCTGACACCATCTGTACCCTAATTACAAAGTCAATCTTCTTCCTGTCCATCACTTCATTCTGTCTTGCCCCACATATCCTATGGACTGTCAGAAAGTTCATCAGAAGAAATAGAAACAATATACAGATTTTTTTCAGAAAAAATCATTATTTACAGTAACACATGACTGTTTTTCTAAATAATGAACATGGACTCTGTGTCTGTCCATTGCGCCACCTTTGCATTTAATTGTATTTTGAAAGAAACTGGGCAGGGCAGAGCCTGAGTAAAGGTTTGCTTTGGGAAGTGCAGGAAAGGAGAAATTCTCCACTCCATGCAGTGGGATAAAGTTGATGATACTCCCTTGCAGGAAGAGCTCTCCCAAGTGCCAACAAGGAACTCTCATGAAACAAGCATAAATAAAAACAGAGCCTTTTGAGTGGCGTTGGAAACAGAATAGTCTGCGTGTGTTGCCTCAAAAATAAAAAACAGCAGAGAAAGGGCTTTCATGCTTCCTTGCACTCCTCAGAGATCCA
The DNA here is from genome assembly GCA_003993805.1 of Himantopus leucocephalus. Taxonomy (NCBI): domain Eukaryota; kingdom Metazoa; phylum Chordata; class Aves; order Charadriiformes; family Recurvirostridae; genus Himantopus; species Himantopus leucocephalus. The sequence goes on along the minus strand of RSEF01000002.1, from coordinate 115,234,483 downwards.
AAGAAGCCACAAATGCATTTCTTCCTCCAAGTGTCACTCTTAAGTTATGCTGTTTATTTCTGGAGCATCACAATTGCCTTGCATCTTCTTAAAAGTAAGACATCATCTGGGTTTCCTCCCCTTGTCATATTATCTGGGGTTTTAATTCTGACCCCTCATTTATTTTAACTGAAAGGTATCTTTTACAACATTTTTTTCAGTAGGAAACTGAACAGGGATTCAGTCCTGATGGGGGCTGAAAGCCATCAGGTGCCAGTGCTGAGCTTGATGTAATAAACTATATTTAAAGTATTACTCATAGCAAGTCTGTGAAAAGTGAAGCTGCAGCTCATAATTACATGACATTGTTGCTGAAGAACGAACAAACGAACAGTGGAGCTCTGACAAAGGTAGACCCAGTGCTCCTCACAGCTCCCTTGTGAGGCCCTGATTTGGGAAGGCATTTCAGGGTGTCCTTAGCCATCGGTACAGCAGAAGTTTAGTCTTTGTTTCAATGGGACACTCACAGTACTAAAATTGTGCATCTATTTCCATATCTTGCCAAGCTAAGACACAGCTGCCTAAAGGAAAGAGGGGCGAGAAGACACCAGAGAAAGCATCCCCAAAGTTTGTTCTTCCTGATCTTTTTGTTTGTTTTACTGATTGCAGGGCTAAATATTGATTTTTGAGTTCTGAAAAACCGAAGACACAGCATCTTCTTCTGCCATGTTTTCAATATGCTTAAAAAGAAAAAATCACTCCATGACCACATTTTTCCCCTATAAAAATGTGAGCAATTAACACAGCAGGTTCTCAGTTCAATATGTATAATTTATTGTAAAATGTATATAATTGGTTTGGCAGACAGCAAATGCACCAACACAAGCATAAACCTTTTTATGAATCCATATGTAATACTGGATGTTGATGGATTATTACTACAGCAAGATGTCATGTTGAATAACTGATGCAGATGTACAGTAGCAAATTACTGTTTTGCCATTTTCATTAAAAAAGGAAACAAACAAACAAACAAAAAACCTATTCACATCTCCATTATTTATTGAAGAATTTTTTAATACACTCACTGCTGGAGCATCTGGGTGTATTAAACAGCTGAATTCAGTATCACATTAAGCTAAATTTCCCACAATGGGCAGCTGCCTCATTTCACTGTTCTGAAAAGTCCAGAGTGTGTTTTCTGAACCTGAGGCATTTGTCTCCATGCCGAAGCAGTGTGCTGGCGAGTATTTCACCGAAGGGAGGGGGAAGCGGGGAAGCTCTGCTACCGGCACCCTGGCCAAACTCTGGCCAAAAATTTCCGAGCTCAGGAGAGAGGACACGAACAGGAGGAGAGGTCAAAATGCGCTCCCAGCTTTCACATGCATGGAACTGCTTTGAAACCTGGTGGCCAAGGAGCATCATGTGCTGTCACTGAGCTGCCCGGCTGTTATGAGGCTGGGTCTGTGGGGAGCGCCGCCCTCCCAGCTGAGCTCAGCAACCTCTCAAGCCCCCAGGCTCCCAAATATCCATGTGCCGTGTTGGGGTGTAGAGGCAGCACAGCGCTGCAGCCCCTCACCCACCCGCGTGGGCCATGGGTACCCCCCCTGGTGCTGGTTTGCAGTCTGGGAGCAGCAGGGTGGTGTAAAGAGTGCTCTGTGTGTGTGTGTCAGGGCAGGGGGGATGTGGTGGAGGAGCCACATGGGTCTGCCCTACTTGCTGGGCTGCACACCACTGCCCTGTGCTCCTCAGTCCTGCAGGAAGCCTTGAAGCCCCTCAAGAAAAAGCAGGGCCTTTTGGAGCACCTGCCCAGGCTTGGTCCCTGGGGCACATCTGGCAGGGTGGGCAGTACAATGGAATCCTCCTCAGGTTCTTCCCTGCCCTATTACCCCTATGTCTTTTTCCATAGATACCACAAACAGCTCAGATGATAGTTTCCAGCCTCTCTGGAGGTGTCGGTGCTCATTGGAGTAGTCTCTTCACATCACCGATGCGGCTCAGACCCTCATGTCAAAGCCCCTGTGTCTGACCCTGCACCCAGCACCTCCTGTGTTTCACACTGACATTCCTCAACTTGTCACCTGCTTTCACGTCTTCTTTGGCCTCTCCCTCATGACAGAGTGGATTTTCCCATTCATTTTCCCACCTTTTATATCTTCCTCCTCTCTTAACCCATTTTTCATCATCTCTTTCCAGTCATCTGTTTTCTTTCTTCTCCTATAATCCTGTACATTTGGATAATTTTCATTTGGACTGTTTAACATAACCACCAGATTTGTGTTTTAGCCTTGTTTGGCAGGTTAAAGGCTCCCTTTTCTATCTAATATTCTGCATTTTCTTCTCCCTCTTAATATAGGCCAGGGTTGACAGATTCAGCTCAATTTCAGTGGGAATCTTCACCAGTGATTTCCATGGGAGCAGGGGGAAAACATTCAAAATGTTCCAATGTGAGAGGCTAAAACTAACTGTCTGGGTTTGTCTATGGCCACATTTCTCAAGCTACCCCACTCTTCCAGCACCCCCAGCTCCAGAGGGAGATGTAGGTAGAAAGAATAACGTTTCTGAAAGGCAGGCCATGTTTCCTTAGGTTACAGATGACGGAGGCAGCATCCTACCTGGTTTGATCCAACGTGTCAGAGCAGGGACCTTATCTCCAGCGAGTCTCTGCCAGGCATCATGCCCAGTCCTTCTGTTACATTTATATTTATCAGTAGTACATTTGGAAGGAAGGGGAAAAATCTTTTTTGCCTTCCAACTTTTTTCCAGGGCAGCTTATAGAAGCTCACGTCTTCCAGGCAAGCTAGAAATGTCTGTCCCATCACCCAGCTTACACACTCACAGGTTGCCTGACCATGGAGCTGACCCATGTTAGTCTTCTGAGCATGTGTATCCTGTAGACATGCTGTGACCATCCCAAACCAATAGCTATGATGGGTGAAGCCCCTCATCCACTTAACTATTCTAACAAAAAAACCCAAACCATAACGCACATTCAGTGATATGGTAGAATGGCAGGATTTATTCCGTGATCCTGCTCTCCTCAGCCAGCAAAGCTGGGGCTGATGAGGGGGATGCCCGCAGGAAGCCCACTCAACCTCTGCAAAACCTGGGATGGCTGCGCTGACAAAGGACTGCTAATGCAGCCCTGGAAATAGGCAGCCTTGGCAGTTTCCAGCCTTGGTTTGTAGAAACCTACACATTGTGCTCCCATCACATTCAGATGTTTTTTCTATTCTTCAGTTGCAAAACACCGCAGAAAAATAATCCAAACCCATCTCAGGAGTGAAAGAAAAATGGAGCGGCAGCTGTTTTAGAGCGAGGGTCCTTTATCAAACCGTGTCTGTTCAAACCCCTTCTGTTCAGAGGGAGATGTCCCACTAGAAAAAGTCCCCCATTTCCAGCTTATCTTCTCTGCAGCTGTCATTGTGCTGCTCATTGTTCGTGAAGTTACCGGCACCTGTGTCTCCCCGAGATGCGATCTAGAGACTCCCACTGTTTATTTCAATGTAAATATTTTTTTTGTTGAGAAACAAAAGGGCTGGAAAAAGGGAGGTTATGGGAATATTCAGGATGAGATAAGGAATCTGAGGCAGAAAAGAACACACCAATTACCTCAGCTCACACGCTCATCTGCCAGATGAAACCAGTTTTACCGGCTGTTGCCCAAAGGCAAAACACCACAGGGCTTCTGATGTCATGTTGGCCTTTGGTTATGAGCCCGGGTAAATGGGTACCTGGCAGAGAGAGAAAAAGGGCTGTGCTGCTTAACGCCAGCTTCATCTATTTATGTTCGTCTAGCATCAATTAAAAATACCTCCGTCTCATTCTGCCTGCCTGCCTGCCTGCTAGTGTGGTATTCGTTTTCTTTCCATAACTCCGTAGATTGCCTTGCCGTACAGTATACAACAGCGAGAGTTGGCATTTGCCTCTGGCAGGGCAGAGGACGAGAAACCATTTCACTTTCATGCTACTTTTCCTCCGCTCTGTCTCCGTGCAGAGCGGCGAAGGTGTTTGATGTGCCGGTTGTCGTGGAGGGGTGATGTACAAGGCCAGGGCTGTTGTTAATTTGCAGTGCTTCAATAGCATTAACTTTTTCCTTAGGATTTAAATTGAATCGGTGGCATTGCTGGGACAATATAGTGCTGTAGATCTGAACTGTGTTCAGCGTACTCGTCTGTCTTTTTTTTCTTTATTATATTAACCTTCTTTTTCTTCCCTTTTTTTCCTTTTTATATCAGCAAGAGCCAGTGAAGCAGACTTTATGTTGCAATAATTCTGCATGTTTTGGTTATAAATATCCCGAAGCAAAGTTAAGGTTTTTTTCATATAACTATCAAAGCAAGTGTCTGCTTCAGCACAGAGTGAAAGGGACGTTTTACACATAAAAGCTCATCAGTGGGTGGTAAACAGCCCTCGTCCTAATACATATTGCAAACATTCTGCTGTGGCACAGACTGACGGCTTTGGTGAAATTGGTAGCATCTGAGTGAGACGCAACAGTTCCCCATGCTGGTTGCTATCGTGGGAGCCTAACCAGGATCTGAGCACTCAAGAAATCCCAGGAAAATCAAGTCGTTTGCTTGTTGCACTACAAAAGGCATCATCTCTCGCGTTTTAAATTTCCAGTTGCCTCCTTGAGAGCAAAGAACGCCGCAAAATAATTTAAGAACAGAGGAGGTAAAAATCAGTAACTTCAGCAATAGCAGCGTAGACAGTTTCCTCCATCGCAATCTCCCATCTAGGTTTTCCGAGCAGACTCGTGATTTCAGCGGCTGCCTTGGCAGGTGCCCAGCGTGATGCACCTGAAAGCAGCCAGGCTGTCTGAGAGCGGATGCACAATGATTTCAGAAAATCAGAGGTCTTCAAAAGTTCTCAAGTCGAACATCAAAAACTACTAAATATTTCACATTTTTCTTCTTCCTCGGTGTTGCACGCCCTCAGAATAGCAAATGTTTCATGATGTGAAGTCAACACAACAGCACTGGTGTATCACTGGCTTGCAAAAACATCTGTTTGAAGGGATGTTTTAAAGCAGTCTGCAGTGCTGGAAGGTGACTTTTTCTGTACTGCTTCTAGCAAGGATGTGCTGATCTGAGCACTCGGCAGCATGATTTATTTATTAGAACTTCATACCATTTTTTTTTTCTCCCCATTGACACAGGATTAAAATTAAACATCCTTAACTGCGCAAGATGAAAGTATAGCTTAGCTCATTCAGGTAGGCCTGTATTAGATACGTGTGTAAGCGATTGCCCTCCACTAGCTTGATCTTGCATTCGTGTACAGGCAAAGATCCCCCAAGACAGTTCGCCCGAGTTGGATGTTCAGACGAACCGTGACTATGCCTGGAGGTGGCAGTGATTGCACTCGGCGACATCTCACCGGGTGGTGACGTGGGGAGCCAAAATGCTCTCCAGAGCAGCCCTGGAGACACACAGGACCCAGGAGAGGGAGGGGAAAGCACGCTGCACCAAAGGGCCACCATCAGAGAGGTACTGCTGGCTGCTTTGGGTGCTGTGGGAAGAAGCAGTCACATGCGGAAACCCAACCGGCAGGGAAGGCAGCAAAGGGGGTACCCACGTCTGGGCACTGCCACGGGGACCTGGGTGACCCACTCCTGAAAACCGTTGCTGGGCCAGACCGTGCTGCTGCAAGTGGGTTGCATTCTGCCACTCCATCATTAAAGTTTCAGCTGTTCCATCAAGCACACTTACTCCAGTGTCCGGGCTGACAGGCATGAGTTTGAGTTTGGGGTTCAAACAGGACGGATGGGGGAGAAGGGCTCCAGAAGATACACCTGGCTTTTCAGGGAGGCAGTTTGGCTGTGCCTCTGCTTCCTTCAGGGTCCCTGCCACCCTCACAGCTGGGAGGACAGCGGTGTGAGGTGGTGACCCATCCTGGCTGTGGGTCAAGTGACCTTCTGGTCTTTTGCTGATGGACATGAGGTGTGGTGGTTTGTGTCATACTAGGAGCACGTGTGGTACAGACTTGCTTGGACTGAGTAGAGCTTGAAAGGACCTTGTTGGGGGGTGCAAAGACATTTTCTGGGGGGAAGAATGTTGCCTACAAGGGCCCCTAAGCTTTGCAAAGCATGGAGGTGAGCACGCTGCTCTGAAAGCAGCAGGAGAGACTGTGGTGGAAAGTGGCTCTGCTCACTCTGCCAGGGGGTCTACACAACATCCAGCAGAGCAGCGCAGAAGTGGGCTTCAGGCAAAGCAGCCTCTGTAGTGTTATCTAGAAGCTGAATGCTTCCCCAGCAAGGATCACAAAGGAGAGATGAAATATGATTCTTCCTGGACATATCATTGAATGCACAACTTGCTCCCTACTTTGAAACACAGCTTCATCCTGCAGGCAACCGGCTACAAAAGCAAGGTCTACTTTATCCCTCAGACTGCCCAAGTTTCCCACCTTTTGCAACACCTAACAAGTGTATTACTTTATCCATTGCTCTCTGTGCATACGTTATGTGATGACATATGATGTGGTGACCACACTGGAACCAGCTGCCCTGTGCTCAAGATTCCCCAAGGTTTGGAAAGGTGACCTAGAATGAAAGTTATCATCACAAAGACCTTCACACATGGGTTGGTTGGTTGCTGATTACAGAGTATGAAGGGATGACCTAGTAGAGCTTGGGCAATTTTATTGCAAACACTGTGGTCAAGATTATGCTGTAGATGTTGAGGTGTCCTCATTCAAGAAGCTTAATTCGCACATTAGGAGAAGCAGCCATGTTACCAATGCTTGCAGAAGCGTAATGTATATGAAAGTACTTCCAGTGCTTCCATCTCCCCAGAAGTAAACATAAATTAAAATGTGCTCTAAGTTTGCACACACAGAATCATTAACTTTGTACAGTTAGGGACTAGAGGGAGGGAGGGAAGGGGGGTTTTTGGTAGCTTTTTTTTCTTTTTTTTTTTGTGCCCTAGGCAAAATTTTCAACATTAACTAATTAATGTTTATAAAGCACTTTGCATATATAGTGCCTTTCATCAGGGGATCTCCGAGTATTAGATTATATTATCTTGAAGGCCCCAGGCCTGTGCATACTAGCCCTATAAAGTATTAGCCTTAAAAAATTTAGTAATTCACTTTGGGGTTTTTTCTGGGCTTTTTTTGGTTGGGTTTTTAATCTTCCCTCTTCTGAAAATGTGCCGAGCATTTCGGGTGTGTATGTAAAAAGCGGTAAAAAGGGCGGTGTCAGCCAGAATGACCATATGAAAAATCAGGGGCCCATAATGCACTTCTCAAATCCTCTAATTGCTGGAGTTGGGGAGCAGCAACCATGCCAAACTTAAATTGAACTATAAATCCCACACGTCAAGTAGGGATCAGGAGGAGGTATCATCACCGGTGGGTGAAGAAGCTCTGATATTTGCTCTGCTTTACCTGGTAATGACAGTGGGGATAGGGAGAAAAAGGGAGACCTCCGATCTCTAGCAACATCAGGAGGCAAATGCAAGCTCCTGCATGGGGGCAATCTGGTGGCTTTTCTGTATCGTATTAAGTTTCTGTTACAGAGAGAAAAGGATGGGCGTGAAAATGGCCACGTTTAGCCCATCTGGAGCATCTCTGGGCCGTTGCTGTCACCCTCCTGGGAGGAGGCAGGAGGCAGAGTACCCCAAAGCCACACCAACAGTAGTGAATCTCCCATGTGTCAAATCTGAAAAGCCTGCTTGGGCGTGGGCTCAGTGGATGACTCAAACAATTACTTAACAATAGCTGGTTGCGTGAGCTGGCAGGGATGTAGCCAGGTTCACAATGGAAAAAATGTGTGGGCATCTCAGCTTTAGCGAAACACATGGGGAGCAGACTTGCTGCTGCATGCAGGAACTACCAACAGAGAAAGCAAGGCCTTGGGGAGCAGAAACTTGACAGGGACAAGGCAGAGGATGTCTTTGCCCTTACTTGCACGTCTTACAGGTGGAATTCCCCCAGCTGAATTTAGCTAGGTAAGGGCTGCTGCTCTGAGGGCAAAGACCCAGCAGCAAACCCAGTCTTTCAAAGAGTCAGCGGTATTCAGAAATCAAGAACAGAGCCAGCTCTGAGGCCATCTTGCCCGGACCAAAGTACCCTTGCAAGCAGCGAAAGTTCACAGCGAAGGGTGGGAAATCCCTCCCCTTTAAAGGAGGAGAGTTCAGCAGGCTGATGGCACACATTGCTAAAACCAGACAGGTATTGCTTCATAAAAACAGCCTGAGAGCTCTTCCAGAGCCTGCACACATTGAAGAACTTCATGGGGAGCTTGGGATGAGTAAAAGCACTCACTCATCACTCATGGGCTGATGTTCTGAGTCCCAAAATAACCACTGCATGTGACTCCCAGGGGAGAGGCAATTGGGAGAAGTGTGAAATGGGGCTGTGGAGAACGGCTGGCCAGCCAGGGTGCAGGCAACCTGGGCATGGAGAGTCCTATCAGGAAACTGGGAAAATAGGATTAATTCACCAGGCTTGCAATGTGGACAAGAGGATTGGAAGGATAAGCCTTGCATCCCGCACTATGTACTCCCTGTCCCAAGGAAGAGTGGGAACCCCATACAGATCTGGAAGGTGCTCACTGTGTTGACCTAAAGCAGCATTCGGATGAAGACGTGGCTGTAGCACAGCTCTTGCTGGCAGGGAGCAGCCAGAGGTGGCTTTGCTGTGGAACTCCACGTCCTCTATCCCTGGAGCCAGTGCTGTGAGAGACCAGGAGGCCCAGAAGTTAAGTTGGCAGATATCTTAGGAAGCACAGCCCACATGGGCTCCTCTGTTGTTGCAAGCAAGACAGAGTTATAAGGGTCAGCTGTGGACTGAGAGTGAAGAGAGAGCTAATTTTCATCCTCTGGAGACACTACACCACAGACAGTCAGCCTGGGAGCCAAAGGTCTCATCACCTTGCTCCAACCAAAAGTGTAGGCTGACCATAGAATCATAGAATAGTTTGGGTTGGAAGGGACCTTTAA
>RSEF01000002.1:115152009-115225456 GCA_003993805.1 Himantopus leucocephalus | reverse complement strand
GAGCCTTCTCTTTTCCAGGCTGAACAACCCCAACTCTCTCAGCATTTCCTCATAGCAGAGATATTCCACCCCTCTGATCATTTTTGTGGCCGTCCTCTGGACTTGCTCCAACACCTCCATGTCTTTCCTGTGCTGAGGGCTCCAGAGCTGGACCAGTACTCCAGGTGTGGTCTCACGAGATCGGAGCAGAGGGGCAGAATCACCTCCCTCAACCTGCTGGCCATCATTCTTTTGATGCAGCCCAGGCTGGCTTTCTGGGCTGTAAGTGCACATGGCCAGCTTGTGCCCAGTTTATCACCCACCCACACCCCCAGCTGGGGCTGCTCTCAATCCCTTCATCTCCCAGCCTGTATTGATACCAGGCGTTACCCTGACCGAGGTGCAGGACCTTGTACTTGGTCTTGTTGAACCCCATGAGATTCACATGAGCCCACTTCTTGAGCTTGTCCAGGTCCCTCTGGATGGCATCCTGCATTAGGCCTGTCAACTGCACCACTCAGCTTGGTGTCATCTGCAAACTTGCTGAGGGTGCACTCAATCCCACTGTCTATGTTGCTGATGAAGATATTACGCAGTACTGGTCCCAGTACAGACCCTTCAGGGACACCACTTGTCACCGATCTCCAGCTGGACATTGAGCCATTGACGACTACCTTCTAGATGCTACCACCCAAGCAATTCCTTATCCACCGAACAGTCCACCCATCAAATCCATATCTCCCCAATTTAGAGAGAAGGATGTTGTGGGGGACTATGTCAAAGGCCTTACAGAAGTCCAGATAGATGACATCCATAGCTCTTCCCTTGTCCACGGATGTAGTCACTCCATCATAGAAGGCCACTAGGTTTTTCAGGCAGGACTTGTTCTAGGTGAAGCCATGCTGGCTGTCTCGAATCACGTCCCTGTCCTCCATGCACCTTAGCAAAGCTTCTGGGAGGAACTGTTCCATGAACTTCCCAGGCACAGAGGTGAGGCTGACAGGTCAGTAGTTTCAAGGGTCCTCCTTTCTACCCTTTTTAAAAATAGGTGCAATATTTCCCTTTTTCCAGTCACTAGGGACTTCACCTGACTGCCATGACTTTTCAAATATCATGGAGAGTGGCTTGGCAACTACATCAGCCAATTCCCTCAGAATTCTGGCATCCATCTTATCAGGTCCCATAGAATTCTGTATGTTCAGATTCCTCAGGTGGTCACAAACCTGATCTTCTCTTACAGTGGGGCAGGACTTTTCTCCCCCAGTCCCTGCCCTGAGGTACCATATGTGACCCCAGTGAGCACTGAGAAGGACTTCTCCTGGTCTTCTCTCTCCATCTCAGGTAGCTGTGGTTGAAGAGAGACTGTGAGAAGAAGAACCAAAGCAAGAACTAAGCTGGGGCATGGCTGGGGCTGTCCTCCTGGGCTCTGACGATGCTCCTAGGATGTCCACATGCGCTGGGCTCATTTTGCTCTCTCAGCTTCTCCTGCACTACAAGTGCCGTGTTTGTCTCCCTACTAGCAAGCATGTATTTATATTGGCAAATGAGACCATCTACCAGATAAAGAGCCTCTAATGAGGCAAGCAGGCACATTTACGAGGTGCCACTGTAGCTGGCTGTATGTGTATGCATTATTCTCACCTCTTCTTTGATGTAGACACATCACTTACAGGTCAGGCTAATGTGCCTAGTTCTTCAGGCCAGGATACTCCCACACTTGCTTGTTATGCAGCAGGAGAGAGTGCTTGGTGCTATTGGTATTACCTCGAACCTAGGGCAAGAGTGGATTAATTCACGCTCATCAATAGGGAGTGAGGCACCTTTTCCCATTCACTGAACTCAGGAAGCAGAGGTTGCTACACCAGGCCCCGAGGAGCCCAGAGCTGGGCATGACGGCTCACAGGTAACCATAAACCAGCTGTGAGTCATTCCTGCCCTGGAAGCCTACCAGTTCCTGCTCGTGAGTTACCGTTGCAAGAGCTACTGCTCCTGTTAGACATGAGTGGTTTCACTGCCTGCTGGTTGTTGTCCCTGCCCATCGGGTTGGAAGTCACCTGGATTCCTCTTCCATGGGTGGGTGGTACAAGTGCTTTGGAGCAGAGTATGATGCTCGGCTTTGAAGGAGAGAGGCTATGAGGTTTTATCCATTGTGTGGCTGCAACTCCACCCTTCACTGAAGCAGGTGCACTGCCAACTGCAGACTTCAGCCTCAGCAGGTCTGGGAGAACTGGGGCTCTTTGATTGCTCTTGCCATTTGCATGCAATTCCCTCTAACTCCTGAATCCTCTCCTTGCGACAGGTAATTTGCCTACTTGACAGATGATCAGGAAGAGCCATGTAGCCTGGGATTTCCCCATGTTTCACACAAATGAGTCCCAATGGGTAAGCTTCTGTAACTGGGAGCTGAGACATGAGTGACAAGGGGACAATGCACAAGGATGAAGCAGAAGAGGTGTTGGTCCAGTGCAGGGGGGCAACACTAACGTGTTGTGGGCTTGGGAGGACCATCTCATGGTGCTGTGCAGTCAATCGACCTCAGGAGACGTCTCCCCACAGAGGTCACCCTGATGGTCCTCTGGTGTGGACAGCTGTAGTTGACCAGCTGGAGCACGACAGGAGAGCATACAAGGACCAACATTGCAGCACTGGCAGTGGCTGAGGGACTCTAGAGGGATAGACAAGAAAGGACTTGCAGCAAAGCTGACTCTGCAAGGCTGAGTTGGGCAAGAGCAGTTTAGATCAGCTATAGATCTAGAGGCCCTCAAGTGAGGCAGGAGACGAAGGAAGCTTCCTTCTCCTGCCAGCACATCCATATTTGGAGGTGTGGGTGAAGGCTGCTCACTGCCTAGGGGCTCAGCCGCCAAGAAATTGGGTGACTTAGTCTGGAACTGGGGAAGTTTGCCACAGCGCTCCCCTTTTGGGGTTTGGGGGCTTTTTGGGTGACTTTCTGGGAGGATTGTATTCGTTTGTACCCCCAGATAAAACACCTTCAGCTCTGTCTTGTAGCGTGCTCTCGCATGGTGTGGAGAGCAATTCATGTCCCTCCAAAACAGGCATCGTGGGCTGCTCTCCCTACTTCAGGCAGTGCTGTTTTGGTGTTATGGCCCAGGCTACAGACATCTTTGAACTACTCAAAGCAGTGGCTCTCTCTCATTAAAGTCTGTGGGACAAAACAGAGATGCAGCTTTGTCACCACGTATCCACGGGGAGAAGACTGCCCCTGGTGCAGGCGGCTGTTGTTCCCCGCGGTGGTGAGATGGGTGCTGGGGCTCGGCCACCCTTCCAGGCAGCTCAGCAGGGATGCAAGGGAGAGGCAGCGATGCCCCACAGCAGGGGAAAGCAGAGAAAAGAGGCAGGCTTAGGGGATTGGGAGGGTGGGATGTTCATCTTGGGCTCCAGCATAGGGAGGATGGGTTCCTATAAGCACATGTAAGCCTTGACTCCAGCCCGTCAGCACTCTCTCCCCAACGGAGGGCATGCAGCTTCCCCTAGAGCATTGAAAACACGGAGGGAAATACCCTTCAGAAACTGCCCAGATTTCGTATTTGAAATTCAGACCACCAGTCTTGTGATTCCTGGAGATCTGATTCATGCTTTTTGAACGTGTGGGTTTGGCAATCCTGTGCTTGCACTTACAGCCATTTCCCAACCCCTTATTTTCCCCAGAGGTGTTCTTACTTTTCCCTTTTTTACTCTCGTATACATGAAATAAACTGCTCGGGGGTTAGGGGAGTTGTTACCGATAGCAAAACTCATCTATTAAATTCACAGCGAGCTGCTCACTAAACAACAACAGAAAAAAAATTCCCCAGAACTTTATAGTCTAAAATAACCATGGTGAGTTGGAGGGACTCCTCCCTGCTCCTGCTTTGCCTTGGGGTGGGATAGACTGGGCGAGGGCTCCTCTCCCCTAGGAGCAGTAGGAAAACTCTGTCCCCCCACTGCAGCCGCGCTGGGGGTGGCGGACAAGCCCTGGACTGCTGTGATGGACGTGACCTGTCTGTCCTCATGTGTTTCTGTGGGAAAGCTGAGCTCCTGCTCCCATCTGCTGCTCTGGGGAGGGAGGTCTGGGCACATAAGTTCCTAGCAGAGCATCTAAGGGCCTCTCCCGGGTGTTCGAAAAGAGGATGGTTTTGTTTTGGGAGATGAATTATGAGAGTTTTGGATCTGTATTCAGCGAGGTAGCAAAAAATACTGGTTTTTCCTCTCAAATATTTTTTTCATCCAGTCATGGCAGGGACTATATCTTTATCACCGTAGATATCCATGAGGGTCATAAGTGCTACCTTAGCTGAAAGAAATGTTATTAATTATCCAAAGCCTATGCTGAGTGCCATTCGTACTCCCATAGACAGCCTGCTGCTGGCACGACAGGAGACCAAACCCCACACCCATGGGAGTGGAGAATGTTTTTCCATTCCCTGCGAGGGATCCCTGCCCACTCGAAGGCAGAGCAGCAGTCAGGGAGCAAAAGGGAGCCCCGCTGCGAGGCAGAGGGTTTGTGGGGTGCCAGCCCTGAGCGTGCAGGGCCAGGCACAGGAGGTGCTACCAGACGTGGCCTTGTTGGTGGGTTTGGGACTCACAGCTGATTCCAGGAAAGGGCTTTGCTGTGGTAAATATGAGGGAGGTATAAATAGCCCCTGCCACCCTGAGACTCCACTGCCTCAAGTGATGTGCCAGGGAGATCGTCAGAGGATGGCACATCGGGAAGGGGAACTACCAAAACTAGATGTAGGGAAATCCCTGACGCAGGGCTTTAGCTGCTGAGAAAGGAGAGTTTCCTTCTTGCAGCATTCGCTGCAATGCTGCAGAAGCTTAAAACCAGCAACTTTTTATTGGCATCACAGCAAAGTCCAACTTGAAGGAGACATCTGAAAGGGAACAGCTTTAATAGCCTAAAAGCACTGCACCTGCCTGGGACAGCCCACCTCCTTTCTGCAGTAGTGTACACAGGGGTCCAGGAAAGGAAAATTGCTCCAACCCAGCTCTCCTCCACTGGGGAAAAGGGAACCTGTATCCCCAACACTTCAGGAGACCAGAGATGACAGTGGAGACCTTTGCAGCCAGCACTCCTCAAGGCTCACCAGAAGTCACGTTCAAGATTTGGAAGCTCTTGAGAGGGAAGGTGCACCAGGGGCAACATTGCCTAGTCATTAACAAAGCCCATGGGAAGAGAAATTAACTGAGCCCTATTTTAGCCCTATTGAATTTGATTTAACATCTCTGCATGCACAGAGAGTCTCCAGGTGCTCACAACTTCTACCTGTGCAGAGGACAACAGGTTTGCGATCAAGATCTGTGAGCCATTAGCTCAGACAAGTGGCAGCTGAGGAGCTGTTTGTGCAGGAAATGTCTCCTACGGAAGGCAATCAAAGCAGAGAGCCTGAAGATGGCTGGGAAGGGATGGTAGTCATCCAAGGGAAACAAATTATTTGAGGGGTGAGGAAGAGAACCGGAGCAGTCATGGAAGCTGAAGAGGAAGGCAAGCTTTTGGGAAGAGCAAAAGTGCCCAACAAGCAGATCAAGAAGAGAGTGGGAGCACCCGGTCTGGATGTTGCTTGGCTGTGAGAGTTTCCCTTGGGTTTCACCTGAGCACAGAAGATGAAGCCAGGCCAGAGGGTGCCTGGATGAAGCACACAGTTCAATCCGTGTTTACAAATCATTCCCAGGGCTTAAAACACTGAGAAAGGGCAGTGGCCATGGAGCCCAGCAGGGGAAGGCAGGCAGTGCTACGGCGTGTTTGTGCTGCAAGGCCACGAGCTTGGAGGCAAAATGCAAAACGCAAAACTAAGGCAGATGGGGGAGGAGAGGGGACGCAGGAAGGAGATCCAACACCACAGAAACCAGGTGAAGGGAATGAAAGGCAAGAGTGGGAAAGCCGAGCTGGGCCACTGCACCCGCATCTCCTTCAAACGTGTCTGAGGAACTTAGTTCAAAGAGCCGGGGAGTACATGTGCCGCATCCTGACATCAGGAGCTCAAGCCCCTTATGCATGGCTTGCTGCCCATGATGGAGACTGGCTTGGCAAGGAGACCTCCTCAGTGTGGGACATGTCTGAGGAGGCTGAGCATACGGTGCTGTGATGGACCAAGGAGCGCCTGGGGGGGATCAGTTGGCCCAACGAGGGCTCCCCACAGCCAGGACTCCCGCCCACCCGCCTACGAGCTCATCCTCTGGCCGGGAGCCACCGGACCCCAGCCGAAGGGCAGGGCAGCTCCGCGGGCCCCCGGCAGGCTGGGCCGGGCTGGGCATGCCCGGCGGCCCCGGGGCGCTGGGGTGGTGCTGGCTCCTCCGGGCCCTCCGCCAAGCAGGCGGCTTTCCCAAGGGCACCTCCGCCAGCACAGCCCCACCGCCCTTCCCGGGACCGGGTCCCCGAGCAGGAGCCGTGAGCGAGTCGCCACCAGCCCCCGCCACCCATGGCCCCGGCCACCCATGGCCCCCACACCACCCACCCTGCCCAAACCCTATGCTGCTTTGACTTCTTCTACGTGTCTAAGCGCCGCCCAAGGCAGGTGACAGCTATACGGGTTTTTAAATCCCTTCTCGAGCAGAAACCTGCATTTCTCCGGGGGGAAAACATCACCATAAGAGGCAGCACCCTGCCCCTGCCATCCTGGGCTGCGCCTGCCCGGCTTTCTGCCTTGGGGAACACTGTCGCTAGGGTCAGCTCGGCTTCCCCGCTCCCAGCCATTGTCAGAAATTCAGCTGCGGCTCAGGACTGCAAAAAATTTAGCCTATCATAGAGAAAAAGCCTGAAAAGGCAGCCGTCTACCTCAGGAGGCGGAGAAGCCTCACCAAGGTATAGGGAGATCTGGAAGAGTCGGGTCCCTGCAAAGTTTTCTTAAGTTTTGACTTGATCAAGACTATAGAGAAAAAAAAAAAAAGAAGTCTCCTGACTCACTCTCTTCCCAAGACTGCCCTAGCCCAGGGCATCTTCCCTGCCTTGGGAAGTGTTGCAAAATTTGAGCTTGCCCTGGAGGTATCTCTCACTAATTACTGGATATCCTGGTTTTGTGTAAGGACACAGGCAGAACCTTCCCACAGGTTCTTCTCTACGGCATGGGAAAAAAAACTCGAAACACTGATTTCTGTTTCAGCATCCCCAGCAGACTGCTGTGAAGGGCTGATTACCCACTCGAGGGGATCTCTTTCTGGAGCCATCCTCCTCAGCTCTGGGGCATCGCTCACCAACAGTCTCTAAGAAGTGAGGAATTTCAAAGGCAAAACCCAACCTTGCTTTTAATATTTGCCCTCTGTACCTGAAGTTTGGGTCACTTTCAATTTTTTTTTCCCCTGTAATAAAGAAGGCTAAAGCTTTCAAATTAGAAGCAAAGACTCTGAGAGCTGTGTGAGATGAGGCCTGTTTGAGTTCGCACCGCCCGCCAGCCGTGCTGCAAAGGGCTAATGAATTGGCTGGTGAAAGGCAGGGTGCAGAAAATTACAGCCCTGGCCCTGACAAGAGGTAGCGCAACCCTGATTACCATGTGAGCTCGACACAAGGCAGATGCTCATGCGGGCTGTAAACCTCCATCCGCGGTTTATTCCCATCAGTAAAGGAAAACTACTACAGCTCTGAGATCATGCTGTATCTACACATCTTCTGGTATCTGCTGTATCTACACATCTTCTGCTCATTCCAGCCTGTTCTTTCAGCATCAGTCAGGCCACCGACTCCCATGGACAGCACATGTCCCCCTGTTCTGCACCCTGCAGTGCTTCAGCTCTCAGGCTGGACCGCAGCACTGGGCTGCAGCTGGCGATGCTCCTTCTAGCCACTCCTTCCAAGAGAGATGAGATGGTTACAGAGGGTTTCTCCTAATTTTAGGAAACATGAAGTTAAGAATGAAAACTGCATTGAACAGGAAGCGTCGATTTAAGGATTTCTTCCCCAAATAGAAATTACTGGATAAGTCTGCTTCATTAAATACATAGCCTGCATACACATACCCACCTACTTTGATGGCTTTTATTTTTTTCTAGAAAGGCCCTTTTCTGTCATTTCTGTAAATGAAAGCCTCTACCAGAACACACGTAAAGGTATCACTGAAGCTCCTGGAGAGAGAGGCGAGTTCTGCCCTCAATCCTCTGAGTACCTTCTCCTTTTCTTACCCTCCCTTCTTGAGAAGTCCCGCTGATCAGCTCTTCAAGGGAGTCTTTATTCTCTGCCTAATTTTGCACAAAGGGTATCAAAGGATTTTAACATATTAAAACTTGCAACCTCTTCAAGAATTCATCTCTTTCCTCCCTCTCTCCTTGTTGCTGGAGTTTCACACCTGGGAGCACTTATAACTCAGCCCTTACAAGAAGTAGGGTATTTCTTTTAAAAAGTTACTTAGCCATCCTTATACACACAAAGTACATGTATATTCACACATAATTACTTGGAAAAAATACTCCCCCTCCTCCCTTCCAGCTTCTAAGGACAGAAATAAGAAACACCTTCAAATAACTGTAAATAATAAACCCCGTCACGCTAAACACTTCAAAGTGGAAGTGCAAATATCTCAAGAAGCTTGGGGAACTACACATAATTATGAATTAGCTCTCAAAAACAGATACAGATGATCTTTCAGATAATTTTTCATTCCAAATAGATTTTAAAATAGTATTCCCTGTGATCTGGTAGAGAGAGTAACGGCTTACTGATAACTGCAGTTCTTCAAGGAACGCCTGCGGAGCGAGAGCTGCATGCCAAACTGCTGAGATGAAGACGACTTTTTTGCCTTAGCAGTACCCATGCAGAAGACCCTCACATTTGCTCCCTCCCACCAGGGCACAGCCCCAGGGGAGAGAGTCTTTCAGTGACACTAACGATAGGCAAAGCTCTGGAGAAACATATACTGGTCATGTCTGTGGCCTCCGCATGGGTCCTGATACCGCCCAACGTCCACCTGAATTACACAAGACACAGCTCGATAGTGTTTCCTACTTCTGAGACAGAAAGAGACTGAAGAGAAGACACCTGAAAGAGCTGTGGGACTGTGAGATGGGCGTCGGAGAAGAGAATGGATGACCAACTCTGATGGGGTTTCTGGCAGGAACTTTATGTGGCTCTGCCAGGGGAACATCCCTTGGAAGGTTTGAAGTACCTACTGCTGCAAGGACCTTGTAGAAAACCCTTGACTGAAGTAGGACTTGATGGTGGAAGTCTTGCCCACTGTGAAACACAAACTTGCTGCGAGAATCTGCTCCCTGCACAGAAAGTAGCAGCCTCGGGCCTGACACAGGCTGACCTGCACCATCACCTCCTTCCACTCCTGAATAGCCATTCAACTTTCAAGTTCAGGATGGAGATCCTCCTTTTCCTCCCTCCTTCACAGCAAAAACCCCTTCAAAAGCAGGCTGCCTGGAAGCAACCTGTGAACGGTGAAGCTGGGAATCCTGAGAAGAGACCGGGTAGGAAAGTTATCAGCTAACATGCTAGAACAGCTACAGATAGCAGGCAAGCACTGACCTATAGGCTCATGCCTATAGGAGCAGAGGAGAGAAGTGGCGGTAGGAACAAGGACCGATGTATCTGGAAGGAAAAGACAAGGTTTCTTGCTTCTTCCTTCAAAACATAATAAAGCCAAAAGGGGTGCTCGCCTAGCTTACAAAAGGCCTGCACCAAGTGAAACACTGGCATTGTGGCCTGCAGATAGGCGGTCTTCCTACCAGATGAGGGTGGGACAAGCCACCGACACGTGGCAACAAGCCCAGTACCAAAAGTGGCATAACAGAGAGGTCCAGCATGCTCCGTTCTTCAGCTTTGGTACACAATTTTGCACTCATCAAAGGAGTAAAGCCTTCACTGCAGATTGCAGTTATCTCCAGAGCTGCAGGCTCCAGCCATGAGACTTTGGATAACAACACTGGATATCCAGCTCTTGGAGGGTGTGTAGACATCACATGTGCTACATGCAGAGGGAAGTGTATGCAGCACTTGGCCTCAGAAACCCAGCAGCTCTCATTTGAAAAGTTGCTGGGAGCAAGCTCATTTCATCAAGTCCAATCACTTGGACTGTCTGCCCCTTCAGGACATCCTTGTTTGCCTTAGTCTTTCCTTCTTCACCCTGGTGATTACAAATGAAGAGGAAAGCAAAGAACAGAGCAAAGAGATGAACCTGGAGAACAGCTGACAGCATTTTTTGCTGAGCACAGTGCACTCACATGGCAGGACACAGGTGCCTACAAGAGAGCGGGCCTAGAACAACTTGATGCAAACAGTAGCCTTAAGCTACTCGTGTCAAAGTGTCCAAGAGAGTGCACTGGCTTTGAGGAATCATCTAGCAACATCTCATGGGCCCCCACTACCTTCCTCATTAAACCTCGAACAAAGCTGCGGGGTGTGTTAGTGCGCTCCGGCTAGTCTTTCCCAGGGGGAGAAGGGAAAAGCTGGAGTCAAAGACAGTGCAAAGGGCTGGATTCAGTGGTAGGACTTGAAAATGGCAATAAAGGGAAAAAGCAGCAGCTGGAGGAGAAACAGTACAGGGCCCCTTTTGTCTCTGCAAAACATACAAGACTTGGCATACTATGCTGCTAAGATAGTAGTAGTCAAAAGCCAGCAAGGACAGCTTTCCCCACACAACTGTATATACTGTTTTCTCTAAAGGGAGAATACTCAAGTGGCCACTATAGTTTCCTGGGCAGCTCGGTGCATCAGAAATAGCCACCAGGCCAGCAGGTCACCTGGACAGTGAGAAGTGCCTGGAGTGAGCTTTAGACCCCTCACAGCATCGGTGGCATGGATGGCTCTGCTGCTAGGTCCCCAAGCATGGGGGGGAACACAAGCATGCTGAGAACTAAGAGGCAAGGGAACACGATGGCATGGTTTGTCTTCATCAGCTACAACTAGGCTTTTAGTGTTTACACAAAGAGCAGTCCACCTTCCCATAAAGCATAATGAGACTGGGGAAAAGGAGAGAAGTGAACCCATGGTCGTCTCTCCTTTATCTCCTGCTGTGGCTAACCAAAGCCCAAGTGTCAACTAAGTGCCACTTTAGAGGACACTTGTTCTTCTCAGAAGCCAAGTTGAGCTCCAATGAGAGGCAGGCTGAACCCCTGGGAGGGAGACAAGTATTTTCAGCCTTTGCAGCTAGGGCTTGCCTGCCTCTGTTTGAAATTAGGCCTAAAGACCTGCTGAAAAACCTTTCTGAAAATGTCTGCTACTCCTTACAGGACAAAATTTTGGGGCTGGGGAAGAGGTGGCGCACAGGGAAGAACTACTGTTGCAAGAGACAACTTGCTATGGCAGCAATGAAAGCACGCAATCTGCATCGCAGGCAGGCCATAAAACCACTTGAATCATCTGTCATATGTTACACATATCTATTTATCAATTAAGTTATTTTCTCCAACATCTTTCATTTTAAGTATCACACTGGTTTAAAGAAGACAAAAGGCAGGCCAATATGCAGATGCTCATCTTTGTTCTCCAACCTGCACTTAATTAATTTAGGACAATGCTTCCACTGCACATTGCTGAAGCCTGAGACTGTTTCTGTGTTTTTACTTCCCAGAACACATGCAAAGTGCTCACCTCTGCCCAGCTGTTAAAAAAACAAAACCCCCAGCCTCTGTGCTGACTGACTGGGGGAAATCAGGTAAATGAGAGGTTGCTTTTCCTCCCTGCCCAATCCCCCTTCAAGTAATTCTTTTCTCTGTCACCTAGCTGTGTTTAAAAACCTTAAAATATAGATGTTTATCATTAATACACCACATGGGGCAACCGTGCCAATTACGGTGATGGGCAGAGAGCCGGGGCTCGCTCTCAGAGCCACGCCATTAGTCATGGGGATGACAACTTCAGACACTGAATCTCTCACATTAGGAAATAAAGTTACCAATTTATTATTTTTAATAAAATAATTGCTTTAATGCAGTATTTAAAATAATTTTAAACATCTGATCAATAAGATACAGTACACAAATATGGAAAATGCTGCACTTTACATAAAAAGTAAAGCTAAGCATTTAATTATACAAAACAATTTTGCCTGATGCCATCAATATCTTGCAAACTATAGCTTAGTCAAAGTACTGCTTTTCTTTTATATATATATATATGCCATATATACATATATAAATAATTTACAGCATTAATCTACTAGATTTGTTTACTACTGTTCCAACAAAAAAAAAACAAGTATAACCAATTCACAACTTATTGAATTTGGTAACTATCTGCAGTGGCTCTGACGGTGGAGGGCATTTGAATCATTGCTTCACGTTTTGAAGTAGCATGCCAAATAACCATAGGAAGCTTGTGCCTTAAAAGAAAAAAAGTTTCAGCAGGAAGCCATTCAATAGAGTCAGTGCCTTTCCCACCGGTCCTAGGAAACAGTCATGCCATGCTATGTGCTATACAGCACTGTGCCACAGGAGGCAAAACGTGTGGAGGCTGGGGAGAAGGGTGACCCAGATGTATTTTCCTTCCACCACAAAGCAGTTTTTACTAGCAAGTAGAAAAAAAATCTTTGAATCTATTCTAACAATCTTAATAATAATCCGGAGTCCCCCTCCTCACTGAACGGAAACCAGGCAACTGTCTAAATACTTTCTATTTGGGAAGTTTCCCTGTTATACCACTTGAAGGTATTAAATCAATATTCTAAATAAAGCAGTGAATCCTGTGCTTTGCAAACACTGCTTTTCTTCTTAAGAGGGTCTCCAGCTGCAAAGTTTCAATGCATTTCAAGTTTTCCCTTTTTTGCAGTCAGCACAGATTGCTTTTCTTCATTTCTTTCTACCTCTATGCTCAGGTTCAATGTTATTTTTAATATCTACAGAAAGATAAACTGTTTCTTCTGTTTACCCTTCCTTTTTAGGTTCTTTCACTCCTTGTATTCAAGTTTAGTAACTCCAAATTTTCCCCAAACATCAAAGTATGCCCTAACTACACTGTCTGATGTACTTCAATCACAAGAACGACCAATTTGGTCACCTTCCCTCAATCGCTTTCTCGGAGGAAAAGGGGAGGGCAGTTGAGGCGAGGTGGGTGCAAGAAAGCACCCCTCGTTCCTTTTGCTTGCTACTTTGCTCTCCACAAATGAGCATCCAGTAGTAATTCTAAACCAAGACAATTTAAGGAGATGCTGAGTGAGATAGGCTATACATTAGCATGTTGACTGACTGCTGGTTCATGATTAAATACAGTTGCCATGCTATGCAGTGCCTGTAAAGTGTTATTTGTTTCCCTAAATGAGGTTGGATTAGAAGAAGGCACTACATGTAGAACAGATGTCGCAGACTCTGGAGTACTGAAGCAAGTGACATACATTAACTAGGTACACGTATCAAGCCCTCAGAGCCTGCAAGTCAGTTAAATGCAGGCAGGTAGTCAGAGGTGCTTGTGTGTGCAGCTCAGTGTTTTCACTGGTTTACAGACTGATTTAAGCCAAGTATTATTAAAAACCCTACAGGTGCTAAGTTAGGTATTTAATAAAAATGTTTATCTGTAAACAAAAGTTATCCTTACAACGGATCATTTTCCAGAAATTGGAATTTCAAGACAGTGCAACAATGCTTCAGTGTTTTCTTTGGCAGTAGACAGCAAGGTGAAATGTAAAATTCTAATCACTTCAGAAGAGCACGGTACAAGGTTAGAGAATGCTTCATCTCCCTCTCTTGTTCCATGCAGAATATCAAGTCCCTGAGACAGACACGGGTTATTCTTGGACAGAGCAGCTGTTTCGTCAGTCTAAAACCTGATGATCCAGGAGCAATTCCATTGCCGTTCAAACCCTAAATGGGGGAGGGAGAGAGAAAACATTAGAATTCCATGTAAATACAAGTTTTTAACCACACTGGTTGGATTATACTGCCTACTTGCATAAAACTAGCTTGCTGATGTTCAGCTTTACGTGCAGAAAACCAGCAATCCAGAAGTCCTTGTATACTTTAAAAGACAAAGCAAGCGCTTGCCAGTTGATGGTTTATTTCAGTCAAAGCAACCAGAAAATTCTACCTTTCATTAAAACGATATTATTATAGTAAGATAAATAACTGCCGTTTCACTGAAGTCATACTGCATAGTCACTGGCACTGAGAAAGGACAAGCTTACTAGGAAAATGGCACTATGATGGTTCCTATGCAGGTCCCCAGGTGCTGCAAGGCTCCTACTCCCACTTGCAAACACCCAAGCTCCAGATGTTCACATCTTCTTGAGGAAAATGATCACTGTGAGTGGGCTCTAGCCCCAAAACACAGCCAGGAGAAACTCTTACCCTGGCCCTCACCTGTGAATTGTCCTTTAAGGGAACAGCAAACACACAGAGTCAAAGCATCCACGTGCTCAGAACACTATCTGAGCCTATTTGTCTCAGTCGGCTGCCTCACTTGGTTATGAAAGCACAATTGGTAGAAGATGATGATGTTTAGGAGTTATACATTCAGGCTACTGGAATGAGCAACCCCCACGCATTCCAAAATGCCCCAAGATTTATTATTAGGGGCGGGGAGGAGGAAGATTACCATGAGCTGCACAATAGACTGGCTACTTATCTTGGAGCCAATCTATGCTACACAGCCAGTCTCTTATCACTACTGGAGGGTTCTCGGTAATGAATGCAATTTGTACAAATACGAGTGCTCAGTCTCTGTAACTTCAGCAAGGCAATGCCTGCCAGCATCAACACCACTTGGAGACGGTGTTGCTTGGATGCCGTGTTAACTATATCAATTCTTACCCTAACACTCTCTGCAAGACTTCAGCAAAATGACTTTGCCCACTTTGCTAAGAGAAATCTGGTTAAAACCCCTACATATTAGAAACAAATACCAGTGCTGGACTATCTATAGCAGAGAATGCTAATGTTGTTAGGGGGAAAGCTTTGAAATGTATTAAAGAAATAGAGAGATTCACCAGAGAGCGCACACTAACCACAGAAAACCCAGGGCATATTGCAGAAATGGAAGCTGTATTTCTTACTAGCAGCATGCAGGGTATTCAGCACCATTTCATTTGCTTTACAGTCGATACTATTAAACACTATGAAATGCCATCACTTGAAATTTTCAGTTTGTTAAATGGCTTGGAACAAATGCGTGCGTGGGGAAGACTGCTGGCCACATCACACAGAGAGGGCACTGCTGTCCTGGTAAGACACAAAAGGGTCACAGTTCAAGTTTGTCATATGACAACCCTGAAGGATCCAGGGAAAAGATAGCGCTGCAATGCAGCTGCCAGCACGGGTTGAAAAGGAGGTCAATCCAACAGGATGCAGCAGAAGGCCTGAGGCAATGTTATAAATGAAACAAACCCCAAGGGTTTTCAGTAACCCAGCAGCGATGTCCTTTATAATTCAAAGAACTTTATGGAGGTGAAAGTATTTTCTCTCTAAATAGTCATTAGACTAGAAGTCTTACCTTTAAAAAGACACCAAACAAAGTCACCTCAGTCCTGTTCACTCCCTTACAAAAAGGAGGCAGACAGCACAAATCGCCGAGCCCGCTTTGGAAGCTGTTGGAGCTGCAAGATACTACAATAGGGCAGAAGCACCAAGCTGCCTGTGTTTGAGACAGAGTTACGGATTTGTTTATTCTTAAATTCTTACCCATCGTGCCCAGTGCAGAGACGCAAAGTGATGTTAAGCTGTAATATCACATCCAAAGCCAAAGCTTATCCCGGACTCCTGTTTGCTAAGACAGCCAGTTCATACTTGTAAGTTTCACATAGCATCACACCGGCTTATCAGAGCTACGGAGCACAGCATTTCAGGGGCCAGGGGCTCTTTCACTAGTTACTGAATATATCTAAACCAACAGCTGCTACCACATCCAAGTTAAAAGAAAAGGTCCTTCTCTCAAAGTGCATGATGGTTTAAAATTAAAGAAGTCAAACAGCCTTGGTCATTCCAGTCCGGACTGGGACTGCACTGGGGAACTCACTCTGAATTAAGTTCATATAGGAATGAACATTAACTCCTTTTAGCTACTGTCCCCTGGTCTTTCATGTGTTTGTTTTGGACTTTGGACCAAGCAGTGGAGGGTGATGTATTGCCTGTCTTTTTGTAATAAAACATTCAGAGAACTAAAAGTGAAAACTCTTGAAGTTTGAAACTTGCCATCTGTACATCAAAATGAACTATCGCAGCTGCCTCTGTTAATGTCCAAGACCTTATTTAAGAAGGGCCTCAACTCTTGAGCTCTCCAGCTGACACAATGGACACTTCAGGGAAGGTTCCTCTGCTGCTCAGTTCTCAGAGCCTCCTCTTGAGCAAGTTCTTCTTGGGCAGCAGGTTGATCTTGCCTGGTCCTAGGCAAGAGTCAGCAGTTCTGTCCTTTACAGCTCATACCCCTTCCTGCACAGAAGCTCCCCCCACCCTGCTGCTGAGACCTTAATACCCTGGTTAGAACAACACCAGCCCACTCCTTGCCCCCAGACAACTATTACATTCCCCCCAGTTGGGCATCAACCGCTTGTGTCTTGCTATTTTGGGGTATTCTTCACTGCAAAAGTCTTTAGCCTACCCTAAAACAGCTTTGTGGGCCTCTTCTGAGGGGAAGTGAAAAATGCTGCTTTTCAACCAGGCCACAGACAAGTACAAAGATAAGTGAATATAAAATGCATCCCTGTAAAACTAATTCTAGCAAAGGGTACTGCAATCAGCCTGCACCCCCCTTCTGCAACGTCGAATTATTAGTGCCTTAACTGGCAACTTCTTTTTTCATTTTCTCTCTCTCTCCTTATTTTTTATTTTAAATTGGGAACACTGCTCTTCTCCACAGGGGAAGCTGGAAAACATCAGCCATATCCTGAAGTTCCTGCTTTCACTGAACCCCCAGCACCCCACTTTCCTTCCGAAAGAGAAAAAGCGGTGATGTGCAGCCCGGGAGGGGTGACTACCAACAGGAATACTATCAGTCAACCTGGGTATCAACAGCTGACAGAACCTGTTCGTAAGCCAGGTAAGGTACTGCAGCAATGTGGCTCTGCACCACTGGAAACCACCACCACCCTTCACAGTACCGAGACCAGCAGCTGGCTTAAAACCAGCCCCAGGAGGCCACAACGGCTGCAGTCCTGCCTGTCCTCAGAGTAAAGTCAAATCAGCGACTTCACCAAAGCAACATGCTGTCACCCTTTCTTGATCTTCAGAGCCTTTTATATACACCTGACAGAGATCAGTTACTCTCGCTGATCTTGGCAGTGGAACACATTGTGGAGCTCCTGCTGTAGTCCCACGCCTGTTGGGCAGCTAGTTTTGTTGACAGGTTGCTCCAGAAACCTGTTTTAAGATCTCTAGAGCTCTCTCCAGTGGCTGGACCGAGAATTAAATACCAACTCTCCCTGAAAAGGCAGCAGTTGAGCTGATGCAGAGCCACAACTCACAACAAGCTCTTCCTTTACTGGAGCTACCATTGTCACCTTATTCCTAGTCTCCAAGGTACGTGGAGCATGTGATCTACACGTCTGGATCACAGGTACTGACAAGGATATAAAAAGTTGCTCAGAGCTAGTCTACAAGTCTGGATACAAAGCTCAGAGCGGTCAGCAGACACCTTCCCACCAAGTCCAGGTCAGGCTCAGTGAGCCATTCCTGGCAGGGTACGCTCTCCCTTCTCAAATTCAATGGCTTCACACCAATTGCATTCAAAATTTTAAACTCTTAAGGGGGCGGTACTTTAACGGAGCAAAGCATTCAGTCAAGTGTTAAAAACTCAAGCCAAGAGTTCTCATTTTAATTTTCGGTGTGCCATAAACCCATCCCAGTCTCAGTACCGAGATCCCAAGAGAGCAAACTGTCATGGCAGTTCTTCTGTGCATTATAAAAATACCACCAGCAGAAGGGAGCAAAGTCACGAGACAGTTTGCAGTGACATCAAACACTGAATAATTACAGCTGTCTGCAGCAGAGATATTGTTGGAAGGTGGTAAAAGCATCTAGCAAATCAGAGCAAAAGCATCCAGGTTCAACCCCCAGCTCTGTCACCTGTGGTCACACTGATGGTCTGTGGTATCTAGTACATTAGCGTCCCAGCTGTAAAGCACAGAATGTGTCCCTGCCTCACAGGAGGAAAAAAAAGTGTTAAAGAGCCATTAATGCACTGTGGAGCATTCAAACACTTTTCCTGGGTCTCCCCCAGCAGGGAGAAGGAAGGAAGAGACCCTGTCGGAGTTGTGGAAGTTTTGCTTGTACAAGTAAGTGCATAATTTAGGCCAGAGAAAAAGTGAAAAAAGTTGATATTACTTTGGTGACAAGCCAGCCTACTGATGCTGCCTATTCTAACAAGCCTCAGTCAGCTAGAAGTACTCCCACATGCACGATACTAAAATACTACATTACTCAATATTTATATAAACATGGTATTTTTAAAAAATAAAGTTGGTGGTGTTGGGTGGTGGTGTTTTTGGTGGTTTTTTTTTGTTTTTGTTTTTGGTTTTTTGTTTTTTTTTAAACCATATAGACCATTAGGGTAGATCAAGCCAATGTCTGAAAGGCTTAGATCTCTATTTCCAGGCTGCTTCTTGTGAAGCTGAAAACAAACATGTATATTTATGATGTTATCTGCTGTAATCTACAAGGAATCCTCACAAAGCTGTCAGATCTATATAATAGAGAACGCTATTCAACTGCGCATTTTTCCTCAGATTTCATTGCAACATTCCTACAAGTCCTTTCAAATGTAGGCAACAACATGTTTTACATATTGAAACAAATTACTGCAAATGTAATGTCAGTTTATTCACTATTATGCCCAAGATTCATGTACGCATGTCACTTCGTATGGCTACATCAGATGCTTAATCTGTACCTGGAGGTAATGAATACTATACAAATATGTCATGTTAGTTAATAGACAATTATTAAGCTGAAATTTTCTGGCTCTTTGCCACATCATTTTAAGCAATGTATTGTCAACTAAATTATAAATCTCTTGACCCTTCACATGTCATCAACATTTGCACATTACCAATATGTTCAGCCTAAAGCTACAATGCAATTAGTCATTTAAATTGCAGATATCTTTCACACATAAGAAGAATTAAGTTCATCTCTAGCACAGTGAAGGCATGATATGGGCCAATGAACTGCACTTCTGAAGTGTGCGAATAGCAGTGAAGAATATTTTTGCCTATTTACGTGGGAAAAAAATCACGTGAAGTGTATGGCCGAGACTGACAGCAGCCAGGAAATTTAGCACTGAAACTGAAACTCTCTAGCTGACAGGGCTGTGCTTAGGTCGTGCAGCAGATAAGTAAGATGCTGAAGCCATATTTTATAATTGCAGTAACACTTTTAGCTCCGTTCTTCCCCAAAGGTATGACCACACTGTAGACTTGTCGATTCTCACGACAGCCTGAATAAGAACCAGAAACTGAAATCAAAAGTCTGCATATGTTAAGCACGTGCAAAGTACAAAAAAGAAAGCCACTTCAGACCTAAATTTCAAAATGGGCTGGAGGAAGGGATGGTAGAGACAGAGACAGGCAGCGGAAGAGAGGGAAAACCCTCAAGTGTAGAAATAGATTTTGTAGCCTGACTCTGAACAGCTACTTACATGCAAGTAGTATAGGTCCAATTTAAAAGTGATTGCTTTTAAATTCATTTTCTGCAGCTTTTAAGAAAATACTTTAGCAGACTATCATGTACCAACGCCAGGCCACCAGTCAGCAGCCTCTCTGTGCCCCATGGATATACAGGGAGCAGCAAATCTATCATCCATTTGCTACAGAGCCAACTTCTGCATTTAATTCACATTTAGACACAGTCACGTCCTTAACACCAATACTGAAGTTGATGAATTACGCTAGCGTGTCCTCTCATCAGGAGAGCTTATGGCCAGAAAGGTGGCTGTAACTTCTACAGCTACTGCTTATAAGAGTGTAAAGCCAGCTACCCCTTAACTACCACACATCCCTCCTGCAAATGCCAAAAAAACAAGTGATTTGATTGCCACAGTGCAAAAACCAAAACATCTCTCTTCCCCAAACATTTGGAACAGTTGGGATTTTCTTTCATTCTGCAGAAAAGGACTTGTTGCTTAAAAGCTTAGTTCTTCCCAGGCCAGCCTAAAGAGCATTTCCATAGTTTAAACCCGCACCACATACAGAGTATGTTTGATCAACATGCGTACCAGCATGCTAAGTTGTAAAGCAAGAAGGATAAGTTTAAGTTCTGCTAACAATGATCAGATGTGGCAGAGACCTTGCCCTAAAAGAGAAGACAACACACTTGTTTTCTCCACCCACAACCAATACTAAAAATGAAACAACGACCAGTGTGGTAAACAAGACATTTCTCTCATTTCTTCTTGCCAAAGTTCTTCCCAGAAGGAGAACACAAGCTTATTTGTGGACTGCTGTATCAGAAGACGTGCATCACTCTGGAAGTATCACATTATTTTATGCACGTTAGCTGAAGATAGGAATTTGACAGAAAGAAAGTACTTGAATGGCTCTGCACTGACCCTAGGATATCAGCTGCATCATTTATTTCTGTAGCAGCTAGCCTAAGTTTCCACAGCAGAGCTAGACACCACCTAGTCCTAGGTGGTAAGGCAAGACTCACATGTACTACCAGAGCAGCCAGTCTTGGTGGGGGACAGAACAGCCACAAGCAATATCTGGAAGGAGGAAATTTCCTTTGCTATTGGCTCAGGCAAAAAGAAAAGAAAAGACACAAGAGATTTACCCCGGAATCAGTCAATGTAATCAACCTGGAAGAAGGCAAGTGAAGGACACACCACCAACATCACTTTGGGGCAGGATAGACTGCATCAATTCCAAGTAGTTAATGTGTTAACACTGAGCCAGAAAATGGATGAGAAGCAAGCAGTTTCCCCCCAAAATTACATAGAAGTGCATCCAAGTAAGTTTTCCTGTATAAAGCAGAAGAATGGTCCAACCACAGTCTTCAGAAGCTGACCATAAGAGTAACAGCCAGCCTCCTAACTCTACTTTCAAAAACCTATCTATCCCTTCTGCTTGATACCACACAAAAGTACTGCTCTCAGTTCAAGGCCAAGATGAGCTGGGACCCGGGACACCTCTGGATAGAAGGAAAGAAAGTTTAAGGACTCAGAACTGCAGCCTGTTTCCTCACAGAAAAAAGGCTTTAAATATCTGCAACGGTTTTCAAACTTCTAAGACTCCAGTTATAGTGAGAATGAGACAAAGCTGTTTCCAAAATAGCTTTGTCATCAGAAAAGCAGTAAAACTTAATCCAAAATAATCCTTGACTATTTCTCAGCATTGAAAACATTATAGGGCATGTTACCAACCAGTAAAAACTATGAAAGAGAACACAGAATCAGGAAAATATGTCTGTGGCTTCAAGTTTATTTTTTCCTGATTTGTTTTAGAAGTGTTCTCCCTTCTCAAGATGAGTTATTTTTCAATTCTTCCCACCCTTTAATTCATTACTGTTCACCACATGCCCCCAAAAAAGGAAAAGAGGTGGGTAACAAATACACAAACCCCAAAACACATATGAATGAAATCCAAAGGCCTCTCCCCCTCATTGTATCCAAAAGTGTCCACAGGGACTAGAATGAGAGAGATGAAGATATTACCACCTCTGGAATACAAGTAGCACCAATTAACACATTTTCACAATAGAGGGATTTTCTTACCAGGGCTTTCTCAAATTACTCTTTCTGAACAATACCATTCAAATGTTAAATTGTAGTGAAGAGAACATGTAAAACTACCCAAACCAGTGCTTCCAACCAGAAGGGGAAAAGAATTCCCATTATACTGATGATTATTTTTTTTAATTAGCCTAGAGCATTAGCCTTATTTTTTCGTTCCATGATCTTCATGGATTTGCACCTACTGCTATTTCAAGTTTAGCGATACATAAGTAATAATCATGGCAAGATACAGTTTACCCTTTTTATATTGCTTTTAGGTCCAAATTAGTTGACAGACACTCCTCTGGGCAAGAACCTATTTCTTTATTTGCTACCTGCCACATTATAAAGTGATGTGGCTGCTGGCAAGCAGGCTTCTAGCTGTAAAGCACATGCTCATGTCACCACGTTCTGCTTCCCAGATTAAAATAATCCATAATAGATCTCCTTAAAAGACCAAGTGAAGATAGCAGAATTTCAGAGAACAACGTAGGATGAATGTGCAGGAATCAAGCATTCAGCTATCCCGGGAAAAAGACTTTCCAGAAGAGGTGCAAAACCAAGCGGCAGAGTACAAAGGAAGCAGCTGAGGAACCATCCTAATTAAACACAGATACTCATTTGTGGAGAAAGGAAACATGGTATGCTAAGAAAATGCTGTCCTTCGCCCTTCACGCTTACTGTTATTGCAACAGAAGGTAGCAGACACATACCGACCCAGTCTGCTGAGCTGCACTCTTCCAGTACCCATTATACTTTGGTACTGAATAAAGAAAGGGAAATATGTAACAAATTTGCTTACAGAGTTTCACTTCTTAAATACCTACTGCAACTGATTATTTCTTCCCTGTCTCCCCAAATACCTTAGGGCTTCAGTTCACATCAATAATGGCTTGAAACAATTCCTTTCCTTTAATTATTACAGTAGGCAATGATAAAAAGAAGCTGAACTGAGTCAACTTTGCTCTAACATGGAAATAATAGATACAAACATTGTACAAAGAACAATATCCAAGGAAAGTTGAAGTCTCAGTTGAAAAACCAAATGCAGTTAGCATCAGTGATTTCATTCAATACTGTCAAACGATCATTCATATTCAGGGATAACATCTTCCATCATACCTGTCTACCAAGATATTAGGCTTTAAAATAACAAAAATGGCCACAGGAGTATTATGCACAGATTTTCTCCTTGCCATTGCATAGTCAGGAAGTTCTGACATTTAAGATTACTTGAGAGTAAAGCTGTCTGTATTTGTAATTTGAAATGAGAAAGTACATCCTGCCTGTTTAAATTATTCTCAGACAGGTTGCCCAAAAAGATCATTTTAAAGATGCCCAAATGTGTATCAGCCTAAGGCCATATTGTACTTGCTTTCAGTTTCAAAGACCTCCTTTCATCTCTGAAGAATGGAATGTTGTTTACTGCTCAGGATGTTTTGCCATGTTATCATGAATATATTACAAATGTTCTGCTTCTTGAACTAGAGTGTGTTTGTCAAAACTATTCTTTATTCTACATGAGAAGTCTTAAGCCTTTTATAAATCCTGCTTATATATCTTGGGACACTTAAACGTCTAAGTCTAAACATCCTTCTCAAGTTTGCTATCCTGCATAATTTCACAAAAAAGAAAAAAGGTCCGCAGAGAAATACTTTCTGGTAGCATGAAGCTTAAGTATTAGGCACTGGAATGCAAGACTGCATGGGAGAAACAAAAGTAGTTTCACTGGCAGAATTACTTTCACCTACTGTCCTTACAACTCAGTCTAGTAAGGCAACCTATATGAGAAGCATCTTAAAACACAGCTGGTAAATTTGTGACAATGAAATGCTATCAAGGTTTATGGTTAGTTTTAGGCATGTTACGTCCACATTCTTTTAAACTTGCAATGTAAATAATGGATCACCATCTTTCAATAGCAACATTGTTATCTGTCTCACTTTGGCACAATTTCATGAAGTGTTTAATAAGGCAGACACACCGCAGACGATGAGAAATAACTGAAAAGTACCTAACAGGCAGACTTGTTAAATATTCAGAAACAAATCCGGCAATAATTACAGAAAACCACTACGAGGAACAGGAATAGTTACTCGATAGAAGCTTGGGGGAAAAGGAGAAAACGATGGGGAAAACTGTTCTTGTGCTAAACTCATTTTTTTCTAGTTTTTCCAGTGGTATTATAAAAAAAAAACAACTATACCTTCAGCTTCATGTGAAAGAGCATTAAAAAAAACTTCAAAGCGAAGAATAGCTGCTCAAAAGCTGGGAACACTGCTTTCTGTCGCCTGTTTAGATACAGATTCTTTCACTTCGCTTGCGGTAAACAGGGAGCGTTCGAGGAGCTAAATGTGTCTCCACATCAGAAAAAAAATAATCAGAGAAATAAGTCTACCTCACCTCCTTATAGAGGCCTCTTGTCACAGCCCAGGCTGAGAGAAAACCTACAGGACAGATGCCACCACTGTCTCAGTTACATTGCAAATAAATGAGCTTTATAAAAGGTCCTTCCAGACTCCAGTATTTTCAATCCTAGCATCTATTTAAGCTTCCTAGGCCATAAGAATGAAAAAAATTTAAGGATTATCAGAAAGGACAACTTCATCACCATTTCTTCCACACAAGAGTTACTTTCCAGGCTTCTGTTCACTGTGCTTGGGTCACAAGCCAACCAGCTCTTTGCTTGAGCAACATTTAGGCTTCATGAGAAAGAGGGGAAAAACTGGCAACAACACTTCAATGACAGGCCACAACGCATTTCTCCCACCTCCAGCCAAGATGATCGCTAACAGAAGTAGGCCATCAGTCTCCTCGGAAAGAACTTCTGCAGCCCCGTAAGCTTCCCAGGTCCCAGAAGCAGTTAATCTCCAGCACAATATTAAGAGATTTGTTCAGACCAAGATTTGTTAAAAGCACCTTCAAGGCACTTCTAAAATGCAGCATGAGCCAGAAAAGGTGATCTGGCTCATTGTAAGAACTGAATGGTCTAGATTTATTTACTTATTGCTTTTCTGGGGGATCTAGCCAAGGCGAACTCACAGTATATTTGAAAAAGAGTTCCTATGCATTGTGCATGGAAAAAAGTCCACAGCCAAATATCAAATCAAGAACCATTTCAAAAGCCATCTAAAATAGCCATCGTGACTTCAACTGAGGGGCTATGACAACTAGCTGCTGTGGAAGACCACCACTGCTTTGTCACCCTCCACTGCAGATGGAAGTTTCTCTGAGCCATCATTTAATTCGGTCCTTTACACACAGTGCTCTTACCTACAGTTCTTACTATAAGACACAGTTAAACATTCCCATCAAGTTTACAAGAAACAATCCTTTCAAGTATCTAACAAACAGACTAGTTTTCTTACAGTATGTAACCAGCCATTTCGCGTAAGAGAAATTTTAACTCCTTCCTACAGGGAAGGATAAAAATAATTCCGTTTGAAGATACAACAACATGCAAGTCATCTCCATACCTCCAGCCCAGATCCAACATTTGATGAATCCAATGGTCTTTTCTTCCTTGGTCCAATGGCTGCCAAAGCTGTGAGGTTGGCTTCTCTTTGTTGCATTTGTGCTAACTCCAATTGTTGCATCTAATTTAAAAAGAAAACACCTACATTAATTATGATATACAGTACGCTAAAGGTCTTGGTTCTCTTTATGGCAGCTTCAGACAGCTCTGTGGTCCTTACTGAAACAGTGTATTTCACAACATCTTTTCCTGTCTTTCTGGACAGTTTTGACAGATTCCAACACTCATTCACGCTTAGACCCTTGAAAAGCTAACGGCTCTATAGACAGCTCTGTGTAAGTGACACCTTTTACGGAGACCACACTGTGGTATCCATGCATCCTTAACAGAAGCCTTGCTTCTGGTTCCTCAGCTCACAGACTTTGCCATTTCTGATTAACAGACAATATTGTTCAGAACTGGTTTATGAGGCTGGATTAGAATTAAAAGTTGAAGTTACTGAGTTCTGTGAATTTGGGATATTGTTAATTCAAAACCTCAATTCAAGACTGCACAAGCAAGACACTCAGTTTCTTCACGCTGTATTACCTGAACCCAGCACTCAATACTGCCACTCTGAAACATATTATTATCCAACTGAACAGGATGCTGTCAGTGCACTGATATTCTTTCTTTTCCCAGTACGTATTTGAATCTTCAGGCATATCTTCAGCAAGTTAGAGATACGCTGCATATATTTACTCTCACTCACCCCCAAAAAAACATTCAACACAAAGAAATCCTTAGAAACAACTTCTACTTGGGTTAGGTAAACTTGGGATGGGAGAGACACCCATAGTCAAGAGGACTGAAAAAAAAAAATTATCTCTGCATTTCAAGGTAGATACTACTTCATTCTATTCAATAACCATAGATGTCAGCTGCTCTGGAGCTCAACACAGTCAAGTCTGCTGATAGACTTACTAGCTCAGACTGGCCACCTTGCTAATGCAACCACACTGCTTTGAGATCCACCAGCTGTCCAACTTGGAGCATGGGTGGAGGGGAGCGCGCTCTCTCTCTGTAGAGAAGGAAGCTTTTCTATTTACTCAGGTTGAGTTTTTCCTTAAACACAAACCTCTAGGTTTGATTTTAATCCTTAGATGATCTGATATGCAACTAAAACTGCTCCTTAGCCTATGCCCTCCCCCACTCCCAGGACTTACAAAATCTGTTCGGGTGGGAATTCTCTACATTCACGCATGTCTTCCCTCAACCCCACAAATCATTAAAAAATATAAAAAATAATTGGAATTCCTCATTCCATCAGTAGAGATATTTTGCTTACTAAGCTTGCAATACACTATGTTTTTACTTGCTTTTCAGCTCTCAGAGATCCTACTTGGAGAAGAGAAATTCATCTGGCTAAGAAATGAGCTTGTAGCACTTACACAGCATTACTCTCCCACTTGCTACTACCTAAGTAAGAATCCACAATAAAAAAAAAAGCCAGAATAACGTGCCATGGGGTTGGGTTTGGGACTTTTTTTTTTTCTTGTTGTTCAGAGTTCGAGGGTTTTAGGGGGTTGGCTTTGGGGTTTGGGGTTTTTTTTTGGTTTTTGGTTTGGTGGGGTTTTGTTGCAAGTCTGTAATTTTACTTCAGATCAATAGACTTGTTCTTATTTTAGTGATGCTGGCAGCTTCACATCAAGTATTGCAGCCAGCTAGACTATTTAAAGAAAAACGGTATTTCAGTACAAGATTCCTAAAAGGACATCCTGCCCTGTAAGATTCAAACTATAGACGTGCTCAAGATTTTTCAACAGAAATCAGGGAATGCAAGACTTTGACATACATATGTTGATAGCAGTTAGGTTTTTGTTTGGGTTTTTCTTTGGAAGATGAGACAAAGGATTCAGATACGAAAACACCACCATTTGCAAGTCAGCTTTGATCACACCGTGTAGGCTTTTCCTTACAGAAACGCAGTAGTACTTCTTCAATACTAGATACCATCATTCACTTACCATGCATGCTATTCTTGCTTTTGTGTGCAGTGCAAACATTTATAACCATATTTATCAGAATTACTTCAGTTCTGAATGGGCTTTTTTTGTTTGTCTTTTTCAAAGTACATAGTATTGCTTTCAAGAATATTTTAGAGACTGTAAGGTTTTATGTCCCTTAAACTTGAAAACTACATTTCTGCAATTGTATGACATTACCCCACCTGGTCTATTTGCCTAAGATGTTTAAGATAAACTCCCCTTCAATCAGTTTTAAATATGTGTAT
This sequence comes from Himantopus leucocephalus, assembly GCA_003993805.1. Lineage (NCBI taxonomy): Eukaryota > Metazoa > Chordata > Aves > Charadriiformes > Recurvirostridae > Himantopus > Himantopus leucocephalus. Next base: position 115,198,174 of record RSEF01000002.1, on the reverse strand, counting down.
TTATATTCAGGAACACATTGCAACCTAAAATAAGACTAAATCTGAAAAAGTAACTTGAAACTTCACAAACTGTGAAACGCAGAGGCTTAGAAACTATTTTTATGTGACGTCATCACTCTCTGGATTAATTGGGAGCAATGAAACACTGAGATTCTTTGGCAGAGGCATGTGCTGACTTCCAGCCCCAGCTGCCCAGGCATCCAACACCTGGAGCCATCCCCACTTACAGGCAGCAACAGAGCATCCCTGTAGAAGTATACTGTCTTGCTAGCAATGTAGGTCAGTTGTCATGGCAGCTGCGTGTACACCACAGTCTTCTTGCCATGAGAAGAGGCATTACAACATGCCATGCACATGGCATCCCTCTGGGGGCAGATTAAATTCCAAAAGGCTCCAGTGGCAAAGAAACCAGAAGGGGAAGGATTATTTGCTTTACTTTTAAGAATCACTACACTTAAAATGAAAAACACTTTTAAAATCATTAAAACAAAAAAAGAAAAAAATAAAGCCTTTATTAGCCTAACCTTGTGCTTCTAATCCCTGGGAGTCATTAGAAAACATATACAAACCAGCTTCACTGTAGTTAGACATGTCAGAAACAGGTGGCTGCTGAACATTTGGTCACTGACTTGAAGCAGCATTGAAATAAGACCCCTTCTCCTTTTTAAAGCTGATGTTGATAGGCAGCCATGGTAAAGACCAAGGACAAGAGGCAGAGCTATGAATTAAATACCAAGTGGGCTTTGACTTGGCATCGGCAAGGGGTGGAGGGAACTCAGCGGGTTGAATGCCTCTTGCTGGAGTACCAGGATGCTGAGGACTGGGTAGCGGCTGGGCACCATCACTCATTTACCCCATGCAATTCAAGCTGACAAAGTATGCTGTCGACACAGGCGCTTTGCAGGAGCGAGCACTGCTGTTGGAGGGCAGTGCTGGCAGAAAACCCACTGATACAAAGGATGAGATGACACTTGGTGGATGATATGAAAAAGATGTGCTATCTAGAAACAGAATTCACGCACCTTTGACCACACAGTTCCCAAAGACAATGTCAGAAATGCATGTCGCTACCATCACCTACTTTCCCCGATGCATTTTCCACCTCGTAACCAGTCAAAGGATTTTATCAAATCAGGCAGAATCTCACCAGGGTTTTGGAGCAAAAGAAAAAAAGAAATCATAGTCTTGTTGCATTCTAGACATCTCGGGGATTTTTCTGAGAACATAATTAAGACAAATGAATTTAAACACTCAATCTCCATAATGGACTCAACAGATCCCCATTAAGCAATATGGGCAGGCATCCAAATTACCCTGCTGAAGCCAGCAAAATCATCTTTTCATCAAGTTTTGTTCCATTAAAAAGTGTGAGATTAAATGTCCAAACATTGTGTGAGCAGTTAAAAGCACAGGATAAGGAGAAGACAGACAGATAACATCAAGGGATACCCGAGGATACTGGCTGGGTAACTACTGCCAGAGTTTCCTAAACAAGATTAGGAAAGAGCAAGAGGCAACTATGTTGAGTCAAATCTTTCTTTAACAGACAGTTTTGTAGCACACAAGTTAGGGCAGAAAGATCGCTGCAGCAAGTGAAAGACAGTAAAAGTAGTATATACGCTTTATTAAAATATAACATAGAGAAGCTGCATCTAGTATTGTTTTCCTTCTAGGGGCCAGTTTTACTAATATTGGTGTCTGTGACTAAAACGGGATACAAATAGGAACTGTCATACTCAAGTTTGTATCTTGAAAACAGATGGTTCCCTTGAAGAGAGAAGTGTGTAATGGCAATTCAAGAGGAGCAGGGGGAACCTGCGCCATACATTGGAGCCACAAACTGGCAAGTTTCCCCTCAACCTGACCTACTTCATCTGCTGAAAGATGCTGCTGTTCCACCACAACACAGGAGTCTAACAGGTGTTCTGTTCAAAATTCATTCCTCAAGAAGGGCATTTGAGAGGGGACCGTCTCCAGGCAAGAGGCAAATGAATGTTCATGCTCCTTCTCCCTCCTTTCTGATTTTTACATATGCTAAGAATTGCAGTACAAAGAGTTCTAAAAACCTGTGTATAAAGATCAAATTGCTATGAAAACGTCTCAGAACTTGTAAAATAGTCTTTGTTGCTGCTGGCCTTTTTAATAATAAAAATAGGGTTTAAAGTCTGGTCTTGCAGCAAGCAGGAATCTCTAGGGTGACACAATAACCATTTTAGTTAATCTGACCTGCAGCACAAATCAAGAAGTAAGGTATGTTTTAAAGCCCTCCCTTATAGTGAAATGGCATTTGCAGCATGGCTGTAATCACACAAAATGAAAGGTTTTAAAATTGACCTCTCTGTTCTTCACTCAATCCTCTACTGAGAAAAATATTTCTTTTCCTGCTCACAGAAATTCTCTCTCATTTATGTCTCATACTCCACATTCCAGAAAATATGCAAAATCTATTTTTACTACTACACCAATGACATTTTTGTGGCATTTTAATATTAAAAATTAAATTTCAAGTTGCATAAAAAGACAAGAAGTACTTCAGCTATGAGACGCCGAGACTTTTTTTTAAAGCAATACTGCAAGTTGGTTTTAAACCCTTTCAGTTACGAAGTTCATGATATCTGGTTGTTAGCATTATCAGAGCTCCAATAATTCAATAATTCAAGATATGCAAATCTCGCAAGGCTTTCCCTAAACACTGCAAGGAAGAGTCCCTCGAACACAACTGAAGAAAGGAAGAAGTATACTCTAGTACAAATAAAGTCCACTAATTCACACCAGCTAATCCACGATGTGTACAGCAGCAGGTGGCTGTATTACCAAAGAGGGGAAAAGGAAGAGCTACCTAGCTGAATAGACGTTCACCTTCAAAAAGGAATAACGAAAACCCCCATGTCTGGTCACAAAGTACCCAAAGCAGAACAGGGTATTTGGTATAAGCTTTCATAGAAGACAAAGCACATGAAACCTTTACTCTCTAGATCCTCAAGTTTTACCAGGGAAGACTTCTCTAAAGGTAGAGACAAGAAATGAAGCATCTGTATTAGCCAGGGCTCACCAAGCAGTAACAGGTCTGAGGTGAAAGAAAAGCCAAACAGGTGGTACTTGTCCAGCACAATGCTGGCAGATGACGTGTCTTAAGAAATTCATACTGCTGCCCACTTCTGCAGCAGCTTCAGTATGTAAAGTACTAGGAAATAAATGAAGACAGATTTCTTTTCTCCACTTCTCAGATTTAAGTGCTAGGAATTATGTTTTAAAAAAAAAATAACTACAATAGTCTTGGCAATGTAATAACAAATAAATACAGCTGTATGGATGTAAATGAGCTCAGAAGAAATGCTGGTAAGACAGAGGGGAAAGCTAAACACCACAATTCTGGACTTGGTTACAATTAATGTAAGGGAAAGAGTAAAAAGCATACATACAAGATACTGGGTTTAATATCAAGAAAAAAGTGGAAATGTCTCCATGTATGACATTGTAGGCTGACAGAGTACGGGACAGATTAAATAAATATTTAAAGTAACAGAAGAACTGGCAGGAAAGGAAACCAGGGAAGGCTGAAGACAAGTTAATGTATGCCTAAGGGTTATGTGTGCTATCCAGCAATAAGTACATCAGGAGTAATAAAAGCACTAAAGTAGATGAACAAGAATTTGTATAAGACTTGCGGGGGAAAAAAAGCAAGGAATATAAGCATACAAAAGAGGCAGAAGCCCCCGATTCTTTCAGGTTCCACAATAAAGAAATAAAACAATAAATTAATGAATATTAAAATTCAAAGTAAGTCAAAGCAACTGTGACCAAATATCAACATTTACTTTTTTCTAGCTTCCATCAGTCAAAAAGGCACCTGAACATCCGCATGAGTCCTTACTATTGCCCTTTACTGTACAATTTTAAAGAACTAAATGTTGAGGTACCCTTCAAGTGGGGCCACTTATCCCACTGAACTGACTTTTCTCTCTTGTTTCTATCCATTCTTTATTCTGACCATCTTTTTCAAAGTTTCACTGGGTTTCATTGTGTCCTCCATTTAGAGCTTTGAAAGTTTCCTACTGCTCCCAGTTGTTTCTCCCTTCATTGTCTTTGGAAAAAAAGAACTCCAATTTTTTCACATTCCCTTAAAGCATTTTAAGGAACTTGTGACGAAAATGAAAAATAAACCTTAAAAATCTGTTTTCAATCCCAAGCCTCTCGCACTGGTTGTCATAAAGCTCGATGAGCATTACTGCCTCCAGCCTCCACCTTTTCTATACAAAATTTTCTGCCCTACAGGTTGAATGCGGCTGAATAGCAGACTTCTCATATGGGGGACATTCTCTGAGGAAAACTGACATTTGAAGGCTGCATATTTAAACATTTATCATCCTCTCCTCTTGCCTATAATGCAATTCCTCTTCTTGCAATTGCTTCCTTTCAAACTGTTTTAATTAGCCATACAATTAGTTTCCACTGACTTTTCCCTCTGTTGTAATTTAGATTTAACAGCAGAAAGGCAGAATAGTATGCACTGGTTTGATATGCAATCCTAACTTACAATAGGGCTGTATATAATACTGTAGGTGTCTTTCAGGTTAATATTCCATGTGATGCTTCAGTGGTAGAACAGCCCCTACCATGGCTGTGTCCTCCAAGACCAGGTGCCTTGTCTGTCTAGAACTAAAGGGTGAAAAAAGATGTTATGGAGAAAACCAAAATTTTTTCTAGGATAGCCACAAAGTAATCTACCCATAGGGAAAAAAAAAAAAATCCTTCAGTTGATATTTGACATTTTCTAATATATAAATAACTAGGTCCCCACAGAATTTAAGAAAAAAGTCCAGGGTGAGCGACTTACTGACTCCTAATTTTGACCATTCTTGTTAAGAATTTCCCAAGTGTATTTCCTTTTAAAAGGGTTTGTTTTGTTTAACAATTATTGATGCACGCCTGTGTATTCTAGAACACCTGGAGCACGCTTTCCCCTGTGCAGTTGCATCAGCTTGCCTTACTTGGAGGCCCAAGTTCCTGGGTGTCTAGCACCCAGCATCAAGCTCTCTTTATGTGTGTTTTCAGACACAGCCCAGGCTACTTTTGTTGCAAGGCCAAGAAAAGACTACAGCACACCACACCAAAGCAATATATTCTGTAGTTTGTTTCAGATGCAATCGCTTGTGAGAAGACTGCTCAGTGACTGCCAGCAGACCTGCATTACCACAACAGAACAGTGTCCAGCCCTTGCAAGACATTACTTTAAAACCAATCACAGTTCTTCCAAACACACGATATTTTGAATGATTTTCAGCTGCTGTAGCACTGCGTATTCGTTCACTCACTCTTGAGGTCTCAAAGCTAGAGAACGTTTAAGACCTATCTTCCACCTGCAGGTTTCTCCATCTCATCGTGCAGTCCATCCAACACTTGTTCTTGGCACAGAACTCTCTGGCTCGCCATTATCTTTTTGTCATACTTTAAGTCCTGAAATTTCCTCTATTAGCCAGTTTCTAAAGGCCACACTTTCAGCTGGTTACATGTCAATTATAGTCTCTCAGACAAACTTAGAAAAAGCTATTTGAAAATCAAAGAACAGGCTTAATGGAGTTTGGGGGCCTTTTGTTTTTCACTACATAAAGATAGTTGCTATCATCTTCCAGCCAGGTGGTTTTAGGGTATCCAATGCCGTATCTCAGCTGCTCTTTTCTTACACTCCTTCAAAACACCAAGATGAATGCCACATAAACAGGGATTTGGTTCACTTTTCAGTTTGCTCAATAATCTAATACTTTACAGGAATTCCATTCCTCACTTTCTGCAAGACTCGTAACACACCGAATCTCTGATGATAGCCCCTTGCTATTTGTAGGGCTACACTGCAGGTAACAAAATTTATGTCTGTTCAATAATGATGTTTTTTTCTCCCCCCCCCCAAACCATGCACAAGCAGGTAAGAAACACTACAGAACAATAAAGATAATATAAATCAGATAATTAAGCAGAAGCTCTCAGAATGTCACTAAAGGCTCATAAAAAGCCAATTGATCGCAATGAGATCTTATTTTGCTCGCAGCATCTTGTTTGCTTTTTTGAGAGGTTATGGTTAACTAGGGAGTTTCCTTTTCCCCTGCCACAAGAGTGGTCTTAAAGAATTTGAACCATTAGGTCCAGAAGACTAAATACAGAAGTAGCACATGAGGTGTGGGGTGGAAAAAAGGAAACAAACAGCTTGAAAATGTGGGTTGGAGACAGTAGGGAGAGCAGCAGACAAAGAATCAGGTTACAGTTACTTGTTATCTGAGAATGTGAGAGAAAATAAGGGAAAGAGTTAGGATGGACACATGAAATAGGAAAAAAAAAAAAGATGATTTTTGAAAAAAGATACTACAGAAAAACTAAATTTCAGTCATTACTATATAGCACCCAGGAGCTCACTGGAATCACGCAGACTTTTTTTTCCTTGATGTTTTTGATGGGGTTTGTTTTGTCTCTACAGAAAAACTAGGGTTTTCTATTTTCCTCCTAGTTAGTTGATACTAAAGGTATTGAATTTTCTCAGCATCTCATCTCCTGCTGCCTTGTGACATCCGTGTCAAAATCATAACAGTAAAACGCACAAGTGCATCACACAGTCAGGAACATGGGACTGAGAAGACCTGTGCAGTCGTAAGTGAACAAAGCTGCTGGAAGAGCAAGGCATGGGGCAGGCAAGTCTGCTGTCCATCAAGTGCTTGCTCCACATGCTCCTTCTCCTAGTTCAAGATGCAGCTGCTCACCTTTATGCACCAATAGATGCTGCAAGGTGCCACAAGAGACAAAGGTAGCTACTACGGAATAAGCAAAGATGCTATCAGCACATACTCAACCCCAAGCAGCAATCTTGCACACATACAATCTGAAAGGTTTGCCCAGCCTCAGCCTTAAGCTTCCTGAAGCCATACTATACAAGCACACTCACTTTTGAAGATGAGAGACAGAAGTACAAAATATCAGGGTTTATGTTTAAATTTACAGTACACTGTTTACTACTGACATTTTTACAGGTCTTCTGGGATGTATGGTTCATATGGCATGCTTGTGCATTTGACAGTATCCTACACCTACTCAATTTAGGTAAGCTCATTTCAGAAAAGGGATAAAGCCAGAGATGAAGTATAAATACAGCTACAAAAATTGCATCAGCTGAACATCTGCTTTGTAACTGGAAGTATAGCTGAAAGTAGAACAGGAAATAGCAAAAAGCACCTAAAAAAAGTTATGGTTTAAAAGTGCATCAGGGACAATGTGAGGAACTGTATCCTCTCAGGTTGAAGTGGCAGATAAGGCTGAATGAAAAGCAGGGGTAATTTACCCAGGAATGCCACTGCACAAAGAGCTGGCCCATGAGGTGAACAAGGACAAAATTCTTGAGTGCACAAAGGAGCAGCTTGGGGCAAGCCTTGCAGCTGTCTCAGAAGGAATGTGCACTTTCTGTAGGTATTAAAATCTGCTGAAACAGGTGAAAGAAGGAAGTAAAGAAAGGCTTAATTCATAGCAAACTACATAGACTACGAATATAGGAAAGTAAATTACTTAGCATAGGGTAAGTTTGAGGCAATAGGTCATGCAAAAAGGGATGAAAAGGTCATAGCAATTATGTATAGCCTTTTGGATAAAAGAATCCACTGCCGAGTCTCTGGATGTACTTCCAGCAATGTTAAGATGTTGCCTCCAGCTGCTGGATGACAGCACATCCTGGATTTATAAGTATTCATTGTTAGTATGTACACTCTGCATTTTGGGAAACATTGCTTTAGAACATTCTCTAGTGCCTTTACCCCACACCCTCTTCCCTTCTCTGGGAGGTCACCATCAACACATAAAATACAGCTTTGAGGAAGGAAGGCCCATATTCATTCTTAAAGAACTTTAAGGGGATAAGACCAGGCTTTCCAGTGGATACTTAACTGAGTGGCCTGGAAAGGATCTGACTCTAGCTAACAAAGGTATCAAAATTCCCCAGGTGTGGTTTCTTAGGAGCAGGCTACACTCACAACACAACAAGACAGACAATGGTGAGCCTTTTCAGGCTTTCATCCCAGTATACACTGTGCTTCTACGTTACCAGTTTCAGCCTTGGGACATTTGTTGATTTTTATTTTGCTTTTATTCCAGCTCTACTCACATTTGCATTTTTTAATGCAAATTTGCATTTTGCAATTTGCATTTGCATTTTTTAATGCAAATGTGTGCTGACCATTTATCTCCAAACTGTCAATAAAGTGTCAAAAGTGACCAGCTGCATTTGGGCTCATTTCCACTCAAGCTTGAGATGTTCTCACAGATAAGAAAGCACCCCTGGCACAGAAGGTGGGTTTCCCCGTGTGGCACGTAAAGCCTGGAGAAGTTCTGGCTGCCTCATTCTCCGAAGAACAAAGCATCAGGACAGAGGGCAAGGCAATACCCACACAAAGATCTGTGTTGGCCCACGAGGCACACCTGCCTCCTCTTCTTTTGATGAAGCAGTTGGAAACCGTCACTCTGGGAACAGCACAGCATGGAGAAATATGCAGGACAAGCACGATGAAGAATGTGTTAGTCCGGCACAATATAAGATGCACCGAAGGAGGTGAACTCAAGCACTTAGTGGAACACCAAGCACTAAACNATCACTCTGGAAACAGCACAGCATGGAGAAATACGCAGGACAAGCACCATGAAGAATGTGTTAGTCTGGCACAATATAAGATGCACCAAAGGAGGTGAACTCAAGCACTTAGTGGAACACCAAGCACTAAACTTAGACACCTTCTCTGCTCTCTTGACTCCTTTTTTGTACATTTACATGCCGCTTTTTAAAAGAGATCTCATTAACAATACCAATCAATCTAAAAAAAGACCCAAAACACATACCTAACTTTTTTCTGTTCTAAATAACCAGATCACGGAATATTTTTCAAGATCCCACACATTATTGTTCAGAGGAAAAGAGAAAAGAAGCTGCATAAATGAATAGCTTGGCAGTGTTTTATTAAAAGAAAGAACCTCTAGAAATGGCCAGATGATGCAGCGGTAAAACCACCTACAAAACAAGACAAATTAGCATCATCCACTGATTGTTGATCCTGGTGGCACTAGAGGCAAACTGGGAAGGGCTTTAGGGCAACTTTGTACTCACAGATTGTAAGCATGAAGAAAGAGTTATAAGCAGAAAGAATGAATTAAAAAGTAGATAGTAAAGCAAGTTCCTTCTCTCTCCTCTTATATTACAAATTTCTTCTACTATGGTGAAAATCCAGAGCATTGATTCTAATACTATTTTACTGGATTTCCATTTGTTTTGCCTGGGCTCCTACATTAATCCAAACAATAAGGGCCTTTAAAGCATTCATAAATAACCTGCTGCTGCTGCCGGCACCTAGGAGCCAAGTGCAGCAATGTTAAGCAACAACAAATTTCATACTTCAAGAGGCACAGTTAAGGAAAAAGGTTGCTCAGAAAATCACTCTCATTTAGCACAAAGATCCTTAAAAATTGCATGAAATCAGTCAAGTAACTATAGAAACCAATTTCTTCAGCTCTGTATCACACGTCTCACACCTCAATTGTCTTTATTATCGTCTGCTGTCAGATCCTTAATCAGAAATGTGAACAGGCTTGATGATTTATTCAGCAGGGAAAAGAATCTGTAGGTCAAGTGAAAAATTTCACACACACATACACACGCACACACATCTTCAACCTTAGGTACTTTCATTTCATTCTGTTCCCAGTAGCTCTGGGGGCAACTCCAGTGAGATCCAATATTAAGGCTCAATTAAAATAAGCTCCAATTAGTGGAGCTTTTTTCTCTCAGGCTAGAAAAGTCAGGAAATGGATATTGGGAAATGTAAAAAGTCAGCTACTGAGAGGAGGCTGCAGACATAAATGAACTTATTTGTTGATTTCTACAGTTGCTATGCAGAGGCCTCTGGGAGTAAAAGCTTAACCAGTCTAAGCTATAAACTAAAACCCCTGCAGCTAAACATGAACTGTGTGAAACAAGGGCTCCATTCCAGAACAGAAAACTGCTGGGCCCAGAAAATTAAAAGCCAGAGGCGTTTTCCATTTAAAACTAAATCCCAGTACCGCCTCCCAGCCAAAGAATTATAAGCAGTATCAGATTTACAAAACGAACAATTACCCTGGAAAAATGTAGCCTATTGTACAGTCCCAGATGCTAAATCTCAAAGTTTCTTTTTTTTTTTCTAATCCCACATTATATTCCTACCAAGTGTACTGCTGCAGTTTACAAAGGACTGTTTCTAGACAGGACTGAAACTACAAAAATAAAATGTTAAAAAAGAGAGCTCATAATTCATTGACCTCATTTGAAGCACTGCCCTTGCCTGTGGCAGTTCCTGTCCTTCCCCAAGGCCTCTGCAAATGGTATGCAGCAGCAAAATAAACCCTGACCTAATTGCCAGGACAGGGCTGCCAACCTTCTCTCAACACACAAAGGCAAGCATGGTAACTGGAAAAGTCCTACCTCTTTCACTTTCTGCTTTAACTGCAGTTGCTCTGGATCATCTTTACTGGAACGGCTCTACCAAAGGAAGAGGAAAAAGATTGAACAGAAATTACTGGCATCCAAACACCATCGTATCCGTTAAATATTTAATAAATGACAATTTTCTCTGGTGATTGAAAGATTTAGCTCCAGGGCTGAATGCCTCAATCCAGACTGGCTTCCCTCCCCCTCCACGCACATACACACAACCCCCCTCCTCATCTGGGCCGGCTGCCTCTGCTCTAGCCTGAAGCAAGATTAAGCTGAAAATGATGCTAACACTGTCAGTCAGGTCCAGTCTAGGCATGATGCTGTTCATGTCAGCAGCAGACACTTTAAAAGGACAGGAAGTATAGAAAAGAAAGGGAGTCGTATTCATGCAAGTACAACATGATTCTTTCAAGTCTAGATTAGGTTTCCACCCATGGGGCTCCAGAATTCAGCTTGAAACAAAACCAAAAAAACAACAAACAGAAGATGATCGTCACATCTACTCTTTTTTTTTTTTTTTTTTTTTTTTTTTTTTTTTTTTTTTTTCCTTTNTATTCTTGAGGGGAACGAAGCGGGAAGAAGGGTACTTATTCTGTACTAGCAGTGGCTCCATCAGAGGTTTGCAGATGCTAGGGTATCAGCTCCAAGGCTAGCTCTCTGACCTGACTACAGAAAAATATATCTGTCAGGGTGGTGGATCCCACCAGGCTCCAACTTGAACAAGTATAGTGAATCCATATTTCCAAATAGTGCCATTACAGAGGTATGGAGAAAGACATACCAATTTCAGAGCCAGAAATAGAGCCGGGAAGGACGTTTACAGCTATGTGAATACTTCTTTTATTTCATTTTAATAGTAGGAATAATCTCAGAAGAAGTTCACCCCATCACCCGTTTGAAAGAACTCCTGATATTTTTTTAAAGAATGTAAAAAGCTAAAAACCTTTTTCTGTATAGCCTAAGCTATCCTAAACATTATGGATTTCCAGTTACAGGGTTAATGGTTACAATATTTAAAGCAGAAATAGGAGAAACCTGAAGGTGTTCACCAGTCTAAAGGACACCACTACTTCCTTGGAAAGCAAGAAGCGAAGTTCTTACCTTGACTGCTCGAAGCAACATTTCACGTTCCTCTTCATCCTTTCTCTGCTTTTCTAGGTGATCAAGCTTTTCAAGAAATCTCAGCTGTGCTCTGGTGTCACTAGATACGATGTATCTATCACTTCCCTGGAAAGAGAAGTTTGTTACAGACAACCAAACTTTCATACACACCACTAGAGCTAATAAACCCAATGGGAACAATCTGAAAAGAACAACACTGGTTTTTGAAAGCTGAGAAGTGTAGGCTGTTTGAGACTTCAGATGGTAGGTAGTCATTTAGACATCTCCTCTCCACTGAAGCATGTTTCCTGGCACCTGTGACTAGCAAGAGGTAATTGAACAAGTGATATTAACATCTAGTCTATATTAACAACAATAAAGTCTTTAAGTCTATAATTTTGTTTTAAACAGCAACTTTGTATGTTTACTGTATATGTACAAGACTGTCTTCTAGACAGGTTAAGAGGCAAAAAAAAAAAAGAGAAATGTAACGCAGCAGAATATCATATCCTTTCCCCTTTAAACAGAAAGGGTGAAGAAAAAAACAAAATTAGACATTTTAAAGCTTCTAGTGTTTGGTGTTCTAGTTTCAGCTGTTTAATCCAGAATTTCAAACAAGCCTCAACTGGTATTTCCAAAAGAGGTTTTATGAAGCGGAGGGTGGTTTAGAACTACTTATAATGAATCTTGGGGGTGGGGAAAGTGACATAAATTATATATGGTTTCTTATAGCTTTAGGGATACATATTTTTGCCTCAGTGGACGCTCTCAAGTCATAGAATAGTTTATGTTGAAAGGTGACCTATGGAAGTCATCTGGCCCAGTCCTCTGTGCAAAGCTGTGCAGTGAATTGTTCCAACGATAACTGGACACGCACGCATTGAAACAAGACTATGGTCCTTTTGGTCTAAAAAATAACAATCAGCTTATTTTTTGTACTATTTTTTGCCCTCACTGGAAAGTCTGAGTTCAGTTTTACTTCAGATAGTGAAGAAGGCAGAGAAAGGAAAGATCAAAAATGTGATCAACTGGCAATGAAAGGCTTGTTTTTACCATTCTGCTCTTCCAAAGACAGGCTATTTAAGCCATGCATTGGCCAGAGGGCATTAGGTAAAACAAGGGAGGGAGCCCATTCTAGACAACGCACATCTGTGCCACCTGTTTATACCACTCTTTAATGCACATCCTAGAGTCATCTTTTTTCCCTGTTACTTTGTGAACTTGTCTTTTCCTGAGAAATTTATCCTTGTGCATTTACCTGCCAAACACACTATATACTTTCAGCACCCTTCTTTCTACCCTACCCCAATCTCACAGTATAATGAAGCAATCTTGACACACAACTGCTCTGGAATAAGCATGGCATATTTTACACCTATAGTTTAAGCAAGGGTATATTTTAAGTATATGAACTATCAGTGACTTTAGCTCCTAAATTTTATGTTTCATACTCACTATACTCAGACTCTTCTTCCCACACCCAGTCATACACTTTTAAAAGCTGGGAGGAAAGTAAAAGTCTTCTTGTAGGGCACCATTGTGTCCCAGTCTGAATTCCCACAACCCAGCCCAAGCGTGAAGTCAATCCTTCTTCTGGTATTAAGTTTGGTGCTTTTCAATGAGCCACCACATAGTCACGTATCACCAACTGTGGCTCAGACCACACTATGTGTTGCAACCAGGAAGACAGTCTTTCCCAAGCAGAGCCCGTGGTTCTGCAAAAAAGTTCAACGAACCTTTCCCCCCTCTTCTGTTACTGCTCGAGATTTTTTTTTTATTGCTCCCCACAAAACATAACGCTACTTTGAATCAGTCTTAGTACATTAGTACAATTTGTTTTGAAGCAGCAGTTTATAATAATACACCACCATGCTGCAATCCTTTTAAAGGGTCAAAGAAGAAAGCCATATTACCAGAATATTTTTTTTCCAGAGTTTAGAAGTGTTTCGCTTCAGAATGCCCAAAGTCAGAGTTAGATACGTTCTTAAAGCCAAATCCAAGACCCTATGCCAATTAGCAACACAGGCCTTTCAACCAGAATCACCCCAATGCACTACCACGAGCTTATATGGGACAAGAAGTAAGTGCATTCGTAACACTGTTCCAGCTCATCAACAACTGTTTTAAGATAACTTATTTCAGGTTTTTAGAAGAGGAATACCTGCAGTTATATTTTGTCTGACTCAAACTTGTTCTCTGTGATCATTTAGCACTGGATTGCTTGAACAGAAAACATTATATTGTATACCTGTTCATAACTTGTAGCCATTACTGTTATGATGAAGCATGCTGGATTCAGTTTTTATCCACGTAACAGTTTAACTTCCTCACATAAGGCCAAACTGTTCCCAGCTATAACAGTGCAATCCCAACAAAACTGAAGTTACAAGTGTAACTGAGAACAGAGTTTAACTTAGTGATAAATAAAGCACCTAACCACAATAGACAGCGAGGTTACATTTGTATGTGCCAGAGCTGAACTTGTATATCTGACAGTTAAAAAGTCATTTTTACTTTAACTGAGCTAAATTTAAGCTGGAGTTCACCCGCTATCTTGAAAGAAGCTACTGCTTTCATGCAACAACAGCACATTAGTGCACCTATATGTTCTTGTTATGAAAGTCATTCCTCCACACATTTTTTTTTTAATTAAAGATAAATATACATACACAAGACTTCTCTTGCTCTAAAGCACAGCCAATTCCTACCAAAATTTTTACATTAGGTTTACACGTTTGAAACATGCAGCATTGAAGCAAAGCATTCCCAGATATATATCTTTAGTGAGAAGAGAGCTGGCAACAAATTCAAGAACAGCTGTATGCCCTGTCCATGATTTGCAACTTCCTTCCCAGATTGTCACATACCTGTAAATGAATTTGAAATGTGACTGAGGCACTTGAGGTTTAGCACCAGGAATGTATTGCATGTCCAGGGGCACAAAGGAAAAGCCTGCATACAGGGAAGCTGTGCTCCACTTCAGTCCACCAGGAAAGAAGTTGGAAGAACCCCACAAAGACCAGTTCTCCCATGAAATCTGAGCAGTTCAAGACATGTTGAACAGCCTTGCTGAGGACAGAGCAGGAACGCAGGCAGCTGCAGGGGCTCAGCTACTATGTGGGAACCTAGTAAGCTCTGGCTTCTTATAGTCAACTCCTAAACCAAGTTAATAACAGGAAGGCTTCTGATAAGTTACTTCTGCACTTTGCAGTTTGATGGCAGCACGGAGTGGGTAGGAGGCAGCTGGCCGTTTTCACATCTACGAGTGCTCACTCCTTCGCTACCTTCAGAGCTTACCCTTTAAACCGACACAGCTGCCACACCATATTGCCCTACAGATAGTGCAGTTTAGGGTTGTGGTGTACTGCTACTGCAGTACACAGGGAAAATGTTTTCACGGAGCAATGTTTCCAGCACAGCACCGTACCATGCCTCTCAAAGCCATGTGCTCATGGGCTCCAAACACAGGAGCATGGCAATCATCTGATGCTGTGCTGATCCACATTAAAAATGTTTTTTATCACTGTACCGTTCAGTTGTTATTATTAATTCTGGTCTTGGATATCATATTATGTCACTTGCACACTCTTATACCTCAACAGTTCTACAGATTATAGGAGGGAAGTAGCTGAGGAACCAAACCTGCAAGGTAAATGCCTTTATGGTCTTACCAAGGCTCTATAAAGGCACTGCAACAAGAATCACAGCACAGAGAGCAGCTCACAACAATCTGAAAGGCTATTCCTACTTCAGATAAAGAGACCACCATAACACTTTTATCCTAATTAAGTTAGTAACTTCCAATTATATACCTCTTTTTAATTTCTTAAATTTAGCAACAAAAGGGCAAAAGTTGGCAAGTCTACACGGTGGCATGGTATGATGCTTTTACGCTGCCAACTCTCTCTCTCTGCAGAGCTACTCATCAGATGTAAGCTGCTAGGCATGAGCTGACCAAATGGGGAAGAAGAGTTTCCCGAGTATGATCCCATGAATTATTGGCTTTTTACACCAACNGCAAGTCTACACGGTGGCATAGTATGATGCTTTTACCCTGCCAGCTCTCTCTCTCTGCAGAGCTACTCATCAGATGTAAGCTGCTAGAAATGAGCTGACCAAATGGGGAAGAAGAGTTTCCCGAGTATGATCCCATGAATTATTGGCTTTTTACACCAACTTCTACGCTAACAATAGTTACCTTGGTTTCACCACACCTATCCCTATTACTGTCTGTCTTTTTGTAATAAAGATAGGACAATACAAAGCATTACAGGGCAACTACCCAATCCTCTTGGAAAGGTTCTTGGTAATTCTCAGAAATACACGGATTGCATATTGCATAGTTACCTATTGATAGCCTAGTGGAAAAAGAGGATGGGGCAAGTGCTGGGGGACATGGAATACAGGGCTGTGTAAATACATATATAAATATGTAACAGGTCTCCAAAATCCTGTAGCGTTCTGTTCTTGAACTTCATTTTCTAAAAGCCTGTCAGCATCTCTCACAATAATATTACTCACAAACACAATCCTGTAGGACACTCCTCTGTAGCATTAATACCATCTTCTTAATGGAAGAGGGTACCTGTGGTTCTAGGATTATTATGCTGCTTACTTTTTGTTTGTTTGTTTTAGTTTTGAGAAAAGAGGAAAAGAAAGCAAGCTTATTGCAGTCTTACAATCTTATCATTGCTTCTGGCAACTCAATCAGACAAAAAACTGTCAGTTTTCTATTGCTTTAGTTCAATGAGAAAGAAATCAGCCATATCGAGCCCACTGTTCAAAAACATTCCCTTGTGTCCTTGGTGTCCGCAAGACACCAAGTCCTACTGGTTACTCAGGACTTCACCTTCCACCTCACTTTTGCTCACAAGCTCTACTGGATCTCTCACTTTGGAGAGACAACACAGAACATGTGCAGATTTCTGAAGACTTCTCATAAAAAAAACCTCTGTACTACTTCTGTATTGATTTTTTTGCTACTGCATCTCCTTCTGGCAAGGAACAGCATACTCCAACTGCTCCAGACATCACTATAAATACTTGGAAGTTTCCAAATAGTTCCTGCTCTTTACTATTGCTTCTTCAGTGCTTAAAAGCCTATAAAAAGTGTTCAGTACAAAAATAACTCCTATCCCATCCGTTAGTTGCTCTTGTTAAATTTCATTAAGTATAAAGTTCCTATTAAAAAAAAGCCAAACAAACAAGAACTTAAGAGCCAACAGATACGTCTGCTTCTAACTTCCAATTTTTTTTTTCTAAAAGGGCTTGATACTGAAAAAATTAAGGACTAATACTAAAAAAGCCTTAAAGAGCTATTTTGGCCACTAGTAAGTTCCCATTTGTACTGTACAAGCATCTTAAACGATAGTGGTTCCCTGGAACCAAATATACTTTATATTCAATGGAGCTAATAGAAGAGGGAGGGGAGGGAATCTTAAGTAGCACTGGTGGAAAAAAGTTCCGGAAACTTTAAGATCAAAGGGATCAAAGGGATCCATGCCTTCACATGGAGCACTTTCTAAAAATAAAATACTCAAGTTTCCCAAGGCTTTTTATTGAGCCAATACTGCAGTTCTACCAACAGTGAATGTCTAAAGCAAACACAAGCCCCTAAATCAACCTGGCCACCAAGAGCATTCAAAAATAGCTTTACATTTACCACGCAAGACAGATTTTGTATAACAGCCACCATTTCTATAGAACAGGAGGAGGAGAAATGCATGTATTTATTCTCATGCTGGGTTTTAAGAGCACCTATCCAACAAGTTGAATGGAAAACGTAAGGAATAGTTAGAGGCTATAAACAGTTAAAACAAAACCAGCCTTTGGTAGATACTGAAAATGCACAGATTGCATATGATGTGCCTATAGTTGGAAGAGGTTTACCTTCGAGGCTGCAAAGCAGAAAAACTTTGGTGCAAAACTTGCTTAATGATTTCCTTTACCTTGTGGGTTGATACTCTGTGTTGAGCAATTACAGTTAGTTTTTCTAGGAGCCCTCGTAATCTCTCCTGTGTAGCGTGGGAGATCAAGTTCACAACATCAGAGTTAAATTCCATAATGTCATGCCTTTTACCTGTGGAAGCAGAGAAAATCCATTACATGTTTTAGTAGTAGCTGATAATTGAAATAATTAGCACAGCAGGTATTCTGTTCCCCCTGGAAGTCATACCCATTATGAATAAAGGTTTGGAGATTATGATTTTCCTGGTAAAGTCACAACTTCAAAGATCTTAGACATTACATTAATAAAACTTAGCCTGAAGCTTCAGAAAATATAGACATTGTTTCACTTAGCCTCCAGAACCACTCTCCTTGCAAGGTCATTTATAGGACAAAGTTAATAAGAACACAAATCAAGCTTCATGTTCAGGGAGGGGGAGAAGCAGTAGCTGTAGAAATTAGTGCCATATTCTGTTAATTCCAGTAATTAAAAAAATAGAGAATTACATTTTGCCCTGCTTGACACTGTGCTTGTTAACAACTCATGACATTTATTCGATGAGCGGGAATGGTTTTTGCAGCACACTCTGGGCACACAGGACACTCTCACCTGCCTCGACTGACTGGCATGGGACAGACAGACCCACCTATCCCATAGCAGCAGCTCGGACAACGCAGATCAAGTCCAGCCGCGGTCATCATGCCATCACCTTCANCGTGTTTCAGCATCTGCGACTGAGGCTGGCGACTGCTCCGGGCAAAGCCCCCTGCCCAGAGCTGGGCATCACCTCCGCAACCTTCTGGCAGCTGCAGGCTGCTGACAGAGAAGCCTTCCTGCGGTTGACACCACCGATCACTCAACGCAACTCCGTCAAGACACCTGGACAGCAGCAACTTTTCCCTAGTAGGTACAGCAGGCAGCAGTTTCACACACTTCATACGCTGTACCCATCAGAAGTGCTTTTCCTTGCCCCTCACTGCATTTACAGTGGCTGTAATACTTTATGATGCAATATACAGCCCGCCTTCAATACCCATTTCAGTATTTATTGCCAAGTGGAGTGTTAAGAATGGATAAACAGAAAGCTGTAGAAAACACTAATCACCTCTTACATTTGCCATTGCTACTCTAACTGAAAACGAATACCAATCTTGCAAGACAGGGAGAATCTACAATGTTTTCCCAGAAACAATCGAAGTGTTCCCACTGTTTGGTCTTGGCCAGTAAGCGTTGGCCTCTACTTTAGCTGAGTGCAAAGCTCATTTTGCTCCAGCACCTTTCAACACTTCCTCAGCAGTTTCCCACTATACTATCAGAATACTGAAACGTCAACTTAAAGACAAAACAAAATCCCCCCAAACCTCAAGACCTCTCCTCCACACACACATACACTTCCTAAACCCAAGAGGGCTCAGTCCAAGAGCAGAAGCATTCATTTTCTGAATTGCTGTACTCCCCAACAGTATTCCTTTCCTTGCANACAAAACAAAATCCCCCCGAACCTCAAGACCTCTCCTCCACACACACACACTTCCTAAACCAAAGAAGGCTCAGTCCAAGAGCAGAAGCATTCATTTTCTGAATTGCTGTACTCCCCAACAGTATTCCTTTCTTTGCAATCAAAACACTTTTCATTTACAACATGTATTATTATTATTTATTATCATTATGTGGAACTGCCACCATGCCAGCCATGAAACAGANACTCCCCAACAGTATTCCTTTCCTTGCAATCAAAACACTTTTCATTTACAACATGTATTATTATTATTTATTATCATTATGTGGAACTGCCACCATGCCAGCCATGAAACAGACAGGCTTGTATTTTCCATCTTTCAATAAATTGTCTTCACACCCCAAACCAGACAATCATTATAGAAGTACTCTCTCTTTATACTTTTGTACAGCTCTTTTAGTTTTTCTTATACCTACTTCCCTTGGATAACTGGTTAACCCTCTACTGAATTTTGAGAAAAGCTCCTAGGCATCAGTTTCAATGTGTATTTTCCCTCTTCCATTAGTGGCACAGCACTTACTTCACTATGCCCCATACTGCTCAGATGGCACATCTGGCTCACTAGTGCGGGACGTATTGAGGTAGAAGATAGCATTTGCAGGTTACATGCTCGTCACAGGCTAGGTGCTTAGTTTGGACTAAGAACCAGTTGCATGTAAAAAGACTTTGTGATCATGTAGTCAAGCCACCGTGACAGAATTATGACTGCACATACCCACTGCAGGCTTTCCTGAATGCTCAGCTGTAAAACTCACTGTTCCAGTATGGCAAGCTACCAGGCAGAGAGCAGGAGCAAGGAGCTGAGCAACATTCATCCAGCTTGCTGTAGACAGCAGTGGTACAATCAGTGTGGTGCTATACAAATGCATGCTCCCCGCTCTGACATCATACAACATCGCTAAGCAAGTTATTATTTTGCTCAGAAACTAACAGCTGAGACAATACATACACTAAAAACTTCCTATTACAGTTTAGTCTCAGCCATTCAACATACATTCCAAAGTATTATGCATTGATACAAACAGATTTAACATGTCTTTTGCATAAAATTAACGGAAGATTTTTCCATAGAGGGAGCCGTGAACAAAGGTCTGCCCTGTGCATATTGGCAGTTTGAAACTTCCTCCTAATCACTTGGGCAGGATCTGTAATGTTGGTCAATAGAGTACATATATCTGAACAGGCTGAGGAATGCAAAAGCTGTTAGGAAAGTCAGTGTAATGCATCAAATTAGGAGCTGCAGCAATAGAAAAGCACGCTTAAGTGTTTGATTTGACACTAGCATCTATATGGTTATGTGTTGCATTAACTTTAAGAGTAATGAAGTTGCTCAGTTCTCACATGTAAAAGTGGTACCAATTTCTTTTTTCTGGTTGTGCTTCAGATTATTTCCATGTAAAAAAACTCGGAGAATAGTTGTTTCCTAGAAGGGGAAGTAAAAACTCACTATAGTCTGGTAGAAACACACGAATTGAGATGGCAGATCTTAATAGTTCCAGCTCCTTCTTCAAAGATTGGAGGCTGGCTGATGAAACAGGCAAGGAAATACTACATCCATACATATCTGTTACATATGTTTTGTTCTCACCTATGTTCAAGATCTTCTTCTGAAGCGCATCCGAGGAGAGAAAAGGTTCATCTGCACAAGAGCGAATCACTGTACCAATGAGCTCAGAGTTTGTTGCCAAAATGCACGCATTCTCCTCGTTAAGATTGACCCCAGCCATAGAAGTCACATCATTTATGTCATCTTCATCTCTACTAAAGAGAAACCCAACATTTTATGCTTCATTCAGAACAGATACAAAGAAAAAGCCTCTAGACTATCAACAAACAGCCACATCCAGGTATCTTGGAGGGTACCCCTATACAATAGATGTTTAGTGTGTGTGTGGACAGGGACAGACAGCTCCTGAAAGCTTTCACACTTCAGTGAAGTGCCTCTCAAATACATGAAACTGAAATTCTGAGCAAGCTCAGAAAGCAAGGACCAGGGTAAACCTGGATTAAAAGTCCCCACAAGCCCCCCACCCTGCACAAACTACTCTTACTCTGAAATTTGTTCTAAAACTCTAATTCACCAGGTAGAACCAAGTGTTGAATAAAGTTGGAAATACTGACTCATTAAACTTATAAACAAGCCTGTTTTCTAACTGAAAGGTCTATCCTATGAACCTAACCTTACAGCACAAGCATATTAGCACAAACCTGATCTTCACGTTCCTTTTAGTGACTTCCCTTAAAAAATAAGATACAAATGCTCCTAGTATACAGAACCAACCAGACCTCGCGCTTTAAATCAGTCCTACCATATAGTACTTATGTATGTAGCAAGGAAGATGCTATGCTTCTGAAGAACAGCAGCAAAGCTCTAGTTCTTAACGTCCCTCTGTTATCTGTATTCTGCTGTGGCAGCTTTGGTCTACATATTCAAAATAAAAACTCAAGTCTGGCGTGCTTCGGGCTAACATAACTAAGACTAGCTATATCATGGCAAAGCTCATGTTAAGCAAATAGCCTGTGTGTCTCAGCTTTTTTTGTTGTTTTTTTTTAAAAGAGATCATTTTAGTTAAAAATACTGAATGAATTTTATATGGGAAAATTTTTTCAAGACTTTAGCAATGAAAATACCCAAGTTATTTTCAATTAAGTTTAGATCATCAAAAGAAAGCCTTTTTTGCTTCTCAAAGTTTCAAAGGCCCTAATGGTGGCTTCAAGGGTTTAGAACCAGAACACAAGTCGGCGTTTGTTAACACAGACAGGTGGAAGTACTCAATCTGAAGGGCTTTTGATTTGGAAAACAAATAAAAAAAAACCCAAAACCAAAACCACCCCCACCCCGCCTTGAAACATATTTGCTGACAAGGTTTGATAAAGTTCTTCAGAAAACACTGTGTGACCTACATAGTTCTTGAACAAGGGTTTAGTCAGAAACTTGCCATTCTTAGGTGAAATGGAATCTCTTGGAGGCTGTCTTCTGACTTGCAACAGGTAGAAACTGAAGTAATTACAACATGGATTGGGTTTGAGCAATGCTCAAAAGACACAAGAAAGTGTTGGGATTTTGTCTTAAACTATAGATGCATTTTCTCCTTTGGGCTTCAGTGAGATTCTATGGCGCAAGTCTTCTCCCACAAACTTCTACAGAGAAGCCTGGCTAGGAAAGGAGTCCAGTCTTCCCCTACTCCTCCTGCCATTCCTTTGTTTGCCCTCACAGATAGGAGTTTCTATGTGATTTGTTCAGGGAAAAGGAGACCCAACAGATTGTCAAACCAGCTTCATTCGTTCAGTCCAGGCATAGCTTCCTGACTAGGCTTGTGCCCCAGATCCATTGTGCTAAGAAAAGTGTTACATGCTAGGATTGTCAGAATGGTTAAGTGACCACAGTTACAACTTAAAGCTGAAGTCATGTCTGCCAGAACAGCTTCCCTGCTCCTATCCCCTTCACAACCAGCAACTGAGCAGTTCCAAGCATATACTTGTGCTCTATCAGCCTAACAGAGACTGATCTTTCAAGAAGCATGTAAATGAAGCTTTACTGCATGCTAATTGAGTGCTAACTGATCTTCACAAGTACACTCCAGTTTCCTCTTCTTAATGACCACTACAGAGAAGTCTTTGCTAATGGCAGAGGCAAGAATCCCACCAAAGAGCAGTGACTGCCACAGATCTGCTGATGAAGGAACACCAGCACAACTAGCGCTGAGAACATACCTCACAAGCTATCAGAGCTGCAGATGCTGGAACATGACATTACCCCAGCAGAGCTGTTTATGGAATCCAGGTAAGGATGCTTGCACCTCAGGTACAACTGGATAGCACGCAGTTTCAGTAAATCATTTTAGCTTTTAATCTGGCCGCATACTCCAAATACTCAAGCAAGGAGGAGGTAAACTTCTATACTATACATCTGTCTACCTTTCTATATACACGAGTTGCAATTCTCTAAAACCAGCCTTTATCAGGTTACTATTTACTTTAATATTTCCATGCACACAGTCTCTCTTGCGACTGCACACATACAAGAGCTTATATGCAAATAGATAGCTCTACCTGTACTGCTTATAAGGACTAATTCTAACTTCTTCACTGTGGGATATAAGTTTGGATAAAGTCACTGAGTCGCTAGCCTAGACGAAAGATTAATTTGCACCTATGAAAACACTGCTGTACTTATTTTACGTAACCCAAAGAAGTTATTACATTTCCTTAGAAGTAGTGCTCACTGAAGATTAACGTAAGTTGCAGAAGTCATGTTAAGTTTGTACTTTTTACTATACTTTTTTCCTTGCTGTTCAAACAAAACTCAATAATTTTAAGTAAGGTATCACATACTTCGAGTAAACTGGTTGGTGATTTTTAGATCACGCTATTAAAGTGATAAATTTAAAATATTCCAGAGTATACATGCAGATGTTTGTTGGATACGGGCTTGCTTTCATTTTCAGGAATCCCTCCATAAAGCCCCTCTTCTACACTACTTCCTTTAATGCTTTTTGTGTTTGATCATGTCACACACAGAAATCAACAAGAAAAACTCTCCCAGCTGTTATAAGCCTTCAGTGATTTAAGCTCATCGGGACAAGGGGGAAAACAGAACATGGGGTTCTGAGCATTACCCTGCATGAAGTCAGCTTTGACATTTATACTGAATATTCCACTGGAAAAGAAGCCCAAGCAATGCAGATGCACCTCACGTCTAATAATTTGCCTGTACTGTTTGAAAAGTGAGTCTGTGGCGCCCTCTGGTGTTTGACCAACGCACATGTCTTCTTCTAAATCCATCTTTCTTTACTCCATTTTATACAACAGTCAAAGGGAAAACTAGAAAGGCATGCTTAACCCAAACTTCCATGCACTCTCACGGACAACTATGTGGGACAGAACAACTCCAGCAGAGCAAGAACCACCAGCACCCCCCACCACCACGGGGCAGGAGGAGCAGCTGCCCAGATGTTCTCTACTATTGTCTCACTCCTGTTTGTCTGCTAGTTGAGATTGCTGGTACCTTCCAGACAAAATGCACAAGTCAGTTGTATAGGCTTTGGAGAACAACTCTATAAAATAGAATAGATGAAAAAAATACATTTGAAGATGCAAATACATGCCTTATTTTTTTTCCAGGGTGCTCTAGCATATACTTTACAGAAGTATGTAGAGCAGTTTATAAAAATCTTGATGCTTTTAAAACAGACTGCCCTTTACAATACGTCATGGGGCAATCAAGTCCCAGTGATGCCCATGTTTAGATTAGATCTTTTCATTTCTAGAAGGGTTCTTTTTTTTTTAATTGGGGAGTGGGGATCACCTTTTTTTCTACTGGTTATCTCGAGCAACCAAAACAGCCCATTAAAGAGCAGACAAGGTCAAATTGCAGCTTATTAAGCACAGCTTAGTGAGTATTACATTCTTGAATCCTAACCTAACCTAGTCACACAATGGCAGTCAGGCTTGATGACATACTGCAACGAGAAGCCACAGTTTGAAGTGTCACATGTACAATCACATCAGTTACAAGACCTGCTCTCTGCTTATTACGAATCTCATCACAAAACCTGAAAGGGGGCCATGGTACTTCTCTCTGCCTCACAAATGATCAGCCAGTTGATGGATCACAGGTCAAAGAACAGCTGCGCTTGGAACAACAGAAGGTAGGACAGAATAGAGCAAGGAATATCTACTGCCCAGTTCAGATTAACACTATGTGGTGCTAGACCTGCTTGGACAACACAGATAACTTGACCTAGGGAAGCCAAAAGTTTAGGTACACACTGCCCAGGTTCAGCTAAATGAAGATTTTCATATGTAGTTTTTAAAGTCAGAAAGCCTGGTATCGGTGAATATGTATTCAAAAAGAGATAATTTCTTCAGAGAAGAGGCTTACTAGAAAAATTTAAGGTGAGCTAGAGATTTCAAATCTGAATTCTCATGGATTTACACTACTTTGAAAATCATAATCCAAAATCAGGAACAGAAATCCACCTTGTACCACACTCTAGACACAGAGTTTTTCCTACACTAAGAACTGAACAATTCAGGGAAGAATTCAAACTTCAAGAATTCAAACTTTTTCATGCAAGACAGTTGATATATTCTGATTGGACGATCACAAAAAAAAGGGTTTCCAGGCTTTTTTGTTGTTGTTTTGTTGGGGTTTTTTTAAATGATCTTTAACAAGTGATTTTTGCAAGTATCACTACACAAAATTACATCACAAATTATATTTTGAAGTATATTTCATAAGAGCTTGAGGCAGCTGAACAGAGCTATTGCTTTAACATCAGCTTTTCATTTTAACTTCTGGCTACCAATGTTTTAGTGTTCTGTGTACACCGTATGTTACTGTAAATAACAACAGCTCTCTGTCTATATCAGTGCACACAAAGCTGTAGCTTTCAAGAGATGAGAAGTCAACTGGTCAACAACACAAAGCTGTCATGTCTGCTTTTATCCCCAAGCTTGGAAGCTTGCCTTAAGGTCATAAGACCAATAAAGCTTACAGCAGTCTGTACATCTGTTTCAACATCACATTTCAGAAATACAAAAATAATTTCTGCTTTTGAGAAGTTAATGAGTTACCAGAACTAAAAGCTTTAAGCATTCTTGTAATCTAAAGGCCTAGAGAATATGCCAGAAGCCATAATTAGAGGTGTAGTCAAAGACTTTCACCTCTACATACAGGAACAAGCTCGTAAGAGGAGCTAATAAAAGATTTCGTAATAGAGCGCGGAGCTTTAGACAGGTTACCAGTCAGTCCAAATAACAGTTCAGTGCTATCTGGTGGTCTGTAAAAAACAGAGGTTATATTTGCTTTAATCCTAAGGAGAGCTTTTAATACAAGGCAACTTTGCTTTAGATTAGTTAAAAGCACTCACAGAAAGGAGATCAACATGCCTCCTCTACAAGTGAAAAACTGATACATATTGATGCACACTGTTTGTATAATTAGACTCCTGTGACAGCATGATGAAAATCCAACCTCATCAGGACAGTTTTCTTATATTAAGAATAATTAACATCTACTATGAGGTCAAAACTTCTCAGTTCCCTCTTGCCAATAACTATTCTAACATGAAAACCACCTATCATAAACAAGTCACTAAAGAAAGTTGCTTTTATTTGGGCTCTGTTCCCACCTTTATATTTGCTTCCTATAGTAAACTTCTGATATTGTTTATTTTTACCTGAAGGATGTTGGTCCATTCTCTTTTATTTTAGCTTTCTGAACAGGAGATGCTTGAAGGGACAGAATTTTATTTCCTGGCAGGGTGATTTGCTTCAGAATGGAACCTAAAACAAAACAAAGAACATAACATAGTAGAAAGCAAAATGCTAAGACAACTGTTTAAGTAGTTTATACTTCTAGCAAAGGCTACTGCAGACTCAATAACAACTAATTAGGCCCATTTGAAAATCAGATACTCTAGAGTCTTACATTCTGCATGTTCTGTATAGCCAAAAAACCTATATGCTCTCAGCAAAAACCCTCCTCTGTGCTGACCAGTGAAAGGTTTTAGTGAAAACTGCCTGGCTGAGACAAATTCACACTATGCATCAACCTGGACCTGTTGAAGGAAAAAGCAAAGTCTCACGAAGCAATTCTCAAAAGCATTGCAGTTTAAAGGAAATTTACTGCAAGGAGCTTACTCACAGTATTTTAACAAGTATAAATGTTTGATTGATGTGCTTTAAACAGGTGACAGAAGTAGACACGGCACTGAGTATCTTATGACAACTCCAAGCAGACTGTAAAAATGTTCAGCTTCTCTCACAGAGCTGGTTGCTCCCGAAAGACAACCACCATTCCTACAATCTACCAACAGCCTGTACTCATTTCTATACCTCAGCAGCCGTCTCCCTTCTCCATTAAAGAGGTTCCACCATACCTGCAGGAAATTGGTTAGTTTGAACAAGTGTATTCAGCGGCATCCTTTTCTCAGCAGATGGCTGTAGGGTCAGTGTTGAGGGTTGCGGGAGCGCGGATACTTGCTTTACAATGGTTCCTGATGGTTGCTGGACTACCTGGAAGTGGAATATCCAATATCAAGAGTGAGAAAAGCTAAACGTAGAGAGAAGTAAATAGCACCAACATGTTCAGCCAGCCAGAAGCGCCACTAGGCACGCATGCATGTCCAGCTTTCAGTTTAAAGCAAACAGCATGCTCAGAAAAAAACATTTTTTTTTTGAATCATAGAATGGTTTAGGTTGGAAGGGACCTTAAAGATCATCTAGTTCCAACCCCCCTGCCACAGGCATGGACACCTTCCACTAGACCAGGTTGCTCAAAGCCCCATCCAGCCTGGCCTTGAACACTTCAAGGGATGGGGCATCCACAGTTTCCCTGGGCAATTTATTCCAGTGTCTCACCACCCTCATAGTGAAATTTTTTTCCTACTATCTATTCTAAATCTACCCTCTTCCAGTTTGAAGCCTTACCCCCTGGTCTGAAGCCATTTTACTTCATGACAAAAAACAAAATCTTAACAACTTGGTGGTGAGCTTATTTAAGCCCCAGCTCATTCAGTGAGCTTTAACAGACACTTCACCCCTACTCTCTATTGATAACTGTATTATACAAGTTTCACTGAGGACTACACAATCCACTACGCTAAGAGGCTTTCCTCTCTGTAAGTCTTGCTTAAGAGACTAACAATTGAATATTGAGTCTGTTTGCCAACAAGTTCAAAAGGGCAGGTATCACAAACACCTAGTTAAAAAGAGAGAACACCAAAACAAACAGAAATCTTGCATTAAATCCTTTTCCTGCCAAGAATTAAGACTACACACTATAAAGTTACTAATGCATTTTGGAGCCACAACATCAATTGTAAATTGAGATGCTGAGTTTCAAAGTGTTAAGCAAAAGTACACTGCACACATCAGTTAGCAGGAACATGAAGTACCAAATAGCAACACCTATAGTGAGTAGAGCCTCTACACAAAAACATCAGTACACTGCTGAAGGGGAAAAAGGAAGGAGGTTGATAGTTTTGTTTAAAGAGGCTCTTGAAAGAAACAAAACCAGACAGCGGGATGTCATCACAACACAAAACCTACAGGCACAGCCCATAAATACTAATTCTTCCTCTTCAGGGGTAGCTGTTAAATGCAAGAAAAAAAATAAAATTGCAGCATCCCCAAAAGCTTCATTTCTAAGCCTCCTAGCTAGCAGAATGTGGGCTGCAGCTTTTGATACATCCTTTGGAAAAGTTCTTAATTACAAGTAGTAGAAAGATGAGCTTTTACCAAAGCACAAGATTATCATCACCTTTAGATTGAATCATACTTTTTTAGCAGCAGAATGCCAATACACAAGGAATTTTCAAGGTAAAGATACTACTTTTTCTCCTCTACATCTTTTATTCTAACTTCAGAAAGTCTAAAGAACACTTGCACAGCAACACTGCACAAGTTTATTTCATTAAAGAATTGACATTTATTATACTTCAGAAATTGAGCTGTCTCCCTCTTTCATCTAAATTCAGATTTATCAGTAAACGTCATCAACGTAAGTATCACACATTCACAAAAAGAGGTACTTTGCATATCAAATAGTCAGGGTACACCCCACCCACCCCCATACTAATCTATGTCATGGTTTGGCATAGCAGCACTAATGTAGAACAAGTGCACTGAAGGTGGTGTTTGAAAATCAGACAATGAACAGGCATTTCTTGAGAAGAAACATAAGATCTGTATCTCCTGACGTTTTATGCCGAGGAAAGAACCATGGGAGGACAGGGACAGACTGCTGAGACAGTCAAGGCTCACACATGCAGCACTGCCTTGCGAACTGGTACACACGCTCACATTTGCTTCTATGTATTTTTATGAAAACACAAATTGATCTTTCTGAAAGATCCAGCTTCCACGTGCTGGAAGTTGAAAATAACGTTAACAGCATCATTTATATGTTCACGTAATTCCTAAACCACCGACCAGCTTGGATAAGCCAGCACCCACACTGATAAGCACCTAGAGATCTTCCCTACCACCAGCAAAAATGATGTTTCATCTTCAGCATGCAAAACACTGAAACAGGACAGGAGGAAACATAAAGCATTCAAGATGAAGGTGCAGCAGACAAAAAGAACAGAGAGAGACAGTGTTAAATCAATAGCTTAGGTGGAGATTGGGAAGTCAGTCAAGTAACCGAGGAGACTAGATCAACGAGAAACAGAAAGGATGTGTTGGAAGTAAAGCTGATTTTGTGTTTGCTGTTCTAGCTGCTAGACTAACAAAAGCTAGAAGTCCTTGGGACTTGCAACAGAACACGCCAACAATCCTAGAAATTTTGACAAGAATCTAATGCCAGAAAAATAGATAATATCTGTAAGAAAGAGCTAGTGCCTCTTTTCTTAAGGTTAGCAGCAAGAAGTAATAAAGAAAAGGGACTGCTCCTTTGTGTCCCGTTAAGTAGTTTGACAGAGACATCAGAATAAGAAGCATCAACACTTAAGTAAAAAAAAATGCAATGTAACATCCAGCTGACAGCATAGGGACAGCTGCCTGAGAGAGCCATTGATTAGCCTTACTGGAACCTGTTTTGCATTCATAAAGTGAAGTTCAGAGATAGCAGAGAGATGGTAAGTTATCATTACACACCACTAGCAGTATTGCTTCATGAAGGAAGCATCATCAGCTGAATGCAAAAGCAGGACAAAAAACTCTTGAAAAATAACAGAGGAGATTCTCTGCTCAAGAAAGCTCAGCTCTGAGGGGACTCGACACTAACAACAACTCACAAAGAACAAGTGGTTGGAACAGCACAAACACTTCACTCCTTGCTTCAACTGCTAGCAATGTCCAGGGAGCGTGTCTCACTGGTAATTGCGGGAACTACACCATAAAACTCTTGCTCTTTATGCTTAACATGAAGTTGTAGTCTCACAGCAGCTTTTGCACCATTGGAAGCCAGCGGCTGGTAATGTAAATTTTCATTTATTGTGCTTTAAAAAGAGACAAAGCAATACTACAGCAAACAAGCTTTCTTTCCAAGATGAAAGACTTCTGTGTATGCCAATGCCCTTAAATAAGACTGTGTTAAGAAAGTGACCGGGAGGGAACCCTGTCCAACGCGTAACTCTCACAGCACAGACGTGTGATGAATCCCAACAGCATCCCTGAAGAACAGATCCCTCAGTGTCCACCATGCAAACCCAGAATTTCAATAATCAAGCCACAGAAAACACAGTTACACATTGCATCACTCTGGTCACAATTTTGGTATTAAAATACTGCAGTGCTGCATTCTCAAGCAGCACCAATGTAACATCAGAGCTGGCACATGAAAGTTCACTTTACATTCCCAAGCACAAGAGACTTAAATTAGAAATGGGCATGCAGAGGGAGTGTATGGCATCAGACAACCCTGTGGGCTGGAAAGGGAAAGAAATTGCTGGCAGGATTGTATGGACAGATTTGCACAGCTGGCATGTGCTTCCTATCAGCTGGCAGCAGGACCCTTCTGTTTAGGGAGGGGAGGTCCAGATTTCTTTTCTTATGGGAGGAAAATAGACCCTCTGTCCTTTCAAGGAAATGCACCAGGGAAGCCCTAGAAGATGCAGCCACTTCTATGAACTTGCTCTTCATGCTAATAGGTTGTCTGAACCAACACCAAGCTCCTGATATGTCTAAGCTGCGAAGTGGTCAACTCAGCCCTTCAACTACAAGACTAAAATTAAATAGGTATTTTGAAGAGCAAATCTTTTAATCGCTGTGCCTGGGATCTACCCAAATGAGGATGAAAACATGTTTTGTATGCAATTCAATGCTCGTAAGGTACAATGAAGAAAAGCAACTGCAATAGGCTGCCACACAGCAGTAGTGGAAGCAGAAGTAATTTCTTGAGTTCACCAATATCATATTCAAGAAGCGTTTCGACTCCCCAGTGTAGAGTTAAGCTTTCTCGTCTATTTGTACAGATGGCCAACCTTTCCCCTGGATTACATGGCTTGCTGTGTAGCCAAAAAAGTGCTCTCCAGCCCTTGTACAACCTAAGAAGCCCTCATTTTCTTCTGGCTGGAATTTCAAATTTAGTCCTTCAAGACAGTAAGGGTATCAACTCCTTTTCCAATTTGGCTTTAGCTACTACTATCAAAAACTGTTAGTGCATATGCTTGATAACTGTTTTTAAAACAAACCCACTCATAAAAAGGACCCCCATCCCCTCCATCTCGCTGAGTGCTTTGTTCTTTTTAAGCAAGTCTGAAAAGGCGAAAAGCTGGTAGCATAAGCTCTTTAATTTACAGTGCAGGATTCTTGTATTGCATCTGCCTTATGCACTTTGAAAGGAGGAAAATTTCAAAAAGCAAAACATTTTAGGGGCCTGGATACTGTTATATCAAGTATACACAATAAACAAACTACAAAGGAAATTCACACACTAGATGCCCTCCTATACCTGTAGAAAGTAAATCTAGCTTCATAGGAAGTCTAATGTTTTCCCCTCTTTTTAAGGAACTAATCTTTACAAGGAAGTCCTATTCAAGAATTAAGTTCTCTATGTGCCAAAGGGAGACTATTCCTTCAAAATACTTGAGAACATTATTTGCAGATAGACCAGTCAGACAGCATACTACTTGGTATCTCAAACACCCATAAACCAAAGAATGTATTTCACAGCGTTGCTCTTTTGGGTATACCTGTGATCCACAGTTTGTTGGTATTTAACATTAACATTAGCAAGAAGTTAACCTGTGCCAAGAAAAAAATGTTAACACAATGCTTTTGAGGGTATTGTTTTAATAAGACATTTATTCCTCCAGGAATTTGTTAGCTAATGAGGCCTGATAGAAAAAAGCTCACTTTTGGATGACTTCATAATTAACATGTCTTAGCAAATTTGGAGGTCAGAACTCTGCTCTGAAAAGCTCCTTGAGCTAGTTTGTATATTTCAGTTAACATATCACTAACATCATCAAGCCACCTGTGCCTGCAAAATATCCAGGGTGGGAACTACCAAGGTAGAGAGACTGGAATCCCTGGTGGCTAGCTGAAGCACAGACCTAACAGGGCATCTAACAGTAATTAACCTAAGCATTCCATCATCGACTTCTGTTTCTGACACTAGCATTTCCTGCATTTTCTTTCAGATGCCAACCTAGCCTGGCTGCACCCATACCAGGGGTCAGAACTCATGTTCCCTCGTGTCTCAAGCTGGATGTTCAGTCTGGTTGAATGGTGGTCTTGCATAAGACCGAGGTTACAGCTTGGCTTTAGATTCACCTTTTCAGCAAGGGCTCAATATCCTTAACTATGACAAACATAACTAATTAACTCATGACAGTCTAACTTCTGCTTCACTCATGACAGGCTAGCTTCATATATATAAAAAAAAAAAGCTAAGATCCAAATTGGTATCCTCTTCACAAAGCAGTAAGAATCAGTATAAAGAAGCCCAGTTACAGAGAAACTGAGAAATTGATCTTACCAACTGTTTCACTTTAACCACCTGCTGAGAGCCCACTGACTGCGCAACGATGGAGTTTGGCTGTGGGATTTTAATACTGACTGGGGTTCCAATGACTGATTTCAGAGGCTGGAGAGGGGTTGCTGCTGAAGATGCCGCTGTAGAGACCAGTAGTGGCTTTGCAGACTGGAGAGCGGATGTTGCTACCGCAGAGCTGAAGACTGGCTTGACAGTATGGATAGTAGTCAGCCCTGACGTTGCTATCGTTGTGGTGAGGACTGAAGCTGCAGGCCGAAGAGATGCTGTCACCACTGCAGAGGAAGGAACGGGCTTAGGCTTCACAGTCTGCAGAGAAGCTGTCGCCAACACACTGGCAAGGACTGGTTTTATAACTGGAGTAGCTGTGACTGTTACAGAGGCAGACACCGGTTTTGTAACTGGAATAGAAGTTGTTGCTACAGCTGAGGTTGCCACCGCTATCGAAGGGGCTGGTGCTGCAGAGGCACAAGTCGAAACAGCTTCTTGCGTTGGAGCTGGCTGCTGCATACACTGCTGGATAAAGTTCTGAGCATTGGGCATTAGCTGCCGTAAAGCAAGCATGCTTTTCTAGAAGAAAAATGAAAAAATACTGGACTTAACATCAGCAGAGTCTTCCACAATACTGATACATTAGCAACTGAATCTTATTCCTCATCTTCCAATGTATTTTTTCATGAGACAATAAATTGCTTATTCTAAACAAATTTTGCTAGAATTCAGGTACCCTTAAATCGATGACTATACTGCTCAGTGAAGACCACAAGAATCACCAACACAGGCTGAGAAAAGGTCAACAGTCACCATGGCTTCACTGCATGTAGCAAATCCCATCTATAGGGAAACTCACCCCTAACTTTGTTCGTTTAGATTTTTCAATTTGAAATTTGTGCTCTAGAAAAATACCATTTTAACTGCTTTGCTACCTCAAAAAATTTTGTTTTGCCAAAACCCCCTGCTATATTGTAACAGCTGTGTTTATTCCATGGAGCCTGCCTGACAGAGAACTAGAAATTATCCAATAAAGTCAGAAACAAGCTCTGAAGACATGAGCATTTCTATACCAATACAGCTGTATCTACACTAGGGGGGGATACCACTTTAATAATGCCTGTATAGCTGCAGCAGCACAACTTAAGCCAGATAGTTTTCTGCAACACGAGAACATTAGTAAAGGTATCTGGCAACATCTCATTTTTACTACAGCTATGTTTGAGAAGGTTAATGGACAGAATAATCTTCAAGCCCTCTACAGATTTTTCTCCCTGACTATTTACAATCAGTTATGGCTCAGAACCAGGGGAAATCAGTTCTGCAGCTACATGTATATTCTCACAAACCTTTCCCCCACCCCCAACAGTTTTTGAAGTCTGTAAGAGTCTCCAGCCCAGTGCTGTTGCTCTGGGCTTCATGCAAAAGAAACATGTTGTCTCACATGCTAATATACTGAGTGAACAAATCGTTTGGACATCTAGACCTTCTGTGGCACACCTATCTTTCATGTTCCCTTCATTTTCTTTTAAAAGACTGCTCAGCTTTCCTCATGCTCCCAATGCAATTTATTTACCAAAATAACAGAATTTATTTACCAAAGGCATCCAGCACAGATTTTAAAAATCAAGCAGGCTTTACAGCCAAAGTTACTGTACTTTTCCACCTATTGGAACAGACAAAACAAAACACATGCAACAACTTCAACAACCTGCAGCTCAAAGATAAGAGACAACTCCAGAGAGTCCTCCCTAAAATTCCACTTCACTAGCTAAAAGTGAATTGGCAACACACTGTATTACGTTTCTTTCTGGAATCGAGCTGCAAGTATTTCCCCCGCAAACAAGGCCAGCACCGAATCTCATAGCACTTTAGAGAAGTCAGCTTCCCTTTGGCATTCAGTCCTGTCACAGGCGCTCAGAGTTACAGACCAGACCTAACTGGTGTGTATCAACACATCCTTAAGGTATTTCAAAAAAAAGCAATCAGGGTGCAAGATGTTTTAAAGGATGGGTAACACTACAAAGTCAGCCAACTTTGACCATGACAATGTCTAATCAATGTTTCTGAAGTCACAGTATTTCTTCGTTAATATAGCATGTAACAGGGAGAGCGCACCTTGTCAAAGATTATAGGGTACGGAAACTGCCCAAAAAGCCTAGATGATACCAGTACCTGGTAGGAGAAACATGCAACAGCTCTGCTGTGATGGGTCAGGGTCTGACCCACACTGATGAACCCAACTCAATTCCTGTGGAACTGCCTCAAGGTTAGGGCACTACATGTAGCAGCTCCCCACATTGTGGGATGGCTTACTAACTCAGGCTGACCGCTTCTGCAACTGCATGAGGACAGTACTGTGCCTGAGCAAATAAACCCTTGGGGGGTCCAAAGGGGTAGAAGTATTAGCAAGTACTGCAGAGCCACCCCTCGGCTCACCTCCTCTGCATGAAAAAGTCCAGGGCTGTCAGGGCTCACCAGCCCATGATGAAGTCTAGCTGTACCGGACTTAGGCTGGGTCTGCGTGCAGCTACTGAGGTTCACCTCCGTTGTTTTGGGAACACAACACAGGGGCACCTGCGCTGGCCACCCAACATGCACACAGCCAGCCCACATCCAGCGGGGTTCGTCAGTCAGGGCCCTGCAGAAGGCAGCTCCACTACTTCTCAAGTCAAACTTGACCTGGCAGTTAGTAAAGCTCTGCTGAGAATCCGTGCAGCTCCTGGGAAACCTCTGCCAGTCACACTGACCCTGCTCTCACAGCCCAGTCCTTCTGCAGCCAGAGCTGCAGGAAAGCTCATACTCCACACTGTTCATTTTTCTAGCTTTTGCATGGGCATTTAAGAAGCCTCCAGGGAATTAAACAAAGAATAAATAAATGACCAATATGAAAATTTTATATCAAGCCCTGCAGAGATGACAGTGATCTTGTAGACTCATGGCAAACTTGCCAGTGAAGCATTTGAAGCCACTGTAACAAAAATATTCATCCCACACTTGAACAGATTAACAACAGCCATCTAAAGTAATATCAACATTATCTCATGCGTTGTTGTATGTGCTGTCAAATACTATGGAAGAGGATGAACTCCAGAAAACCTCTGTTCCAGCTTTACCACTAAACTTGATTCTCCACCACGCCTATAATGAATGCCATGGAAAAATACAGATCCAGCAAGCCTAAGAATACTGCATATATTGCAATTAAGTAAATGTAACCAAGTTTTCCTTGTTTTCACTGGGATTTAATACTTGCTGTACAAAGATGTTAATTTTTATTTTGTTCATATTATTCTATCATATGATTAAAAGTGTTAAGAGAGCATTTTTTAATTTCTGTGATTATTTGCTGGAATGGAGGTAGAGTTGTCCCAGGTTACTTTTCCTAAGCTGCAGTGGTCCTGTCAGACCCTTTCTGGAGAAAGGGGTGGGGGGGTTTCTGCCTCCAGTTAAACACAAACCAGCAGGCAGACAAATACAAGCTTCATGTAGATTCTTTGAGCTTAGGTACTGCATAAGCTGTGCACAGCCACTGTTGTCAGTCTCCTGTATTAGAACTCAGAATAGCTATAGTTTTGATGAGAAAATAAGAGGTCACTTTAGTATAGCTGCTCTACTGTAGATGCATCGGCTTCCAAAACATCAGTATCCATTAACGACTACAGGGTGATTACTCTCCAATTTAAGAACACAGCATAAATTACTCTTCTGAAATCCTCCCTCCCCCAAAAAATTGTCTTTCCAAGAGCAACAGTCACACAGGGCTGGGTTAAGCACCATTTCCTCAACTGACCTGAGCAAATACCTATTTGAATGCTCTGCCTCTTTCCTTTTCTTTTCTGGTCCTCCTCCCTCCCCTCATTAAATACTACATATCCACAATCAGACACTTACCTTGAGAAAAGGAACTAAATAGGGTTGTGGAGACGACTTGAGCTCTATGTATAGCTTTCTTGTAAATTCTTCTGGTTCAATTTTTGCTTCCTAAGAGGAACGTATAATTACAATGGTAAGTTATAACTATGAATCTCCAACATCTTTTTCCCAGGTGTATCAAAAATTCATGGAAATTTGCATTATCATGGTATTGTTATCAAATCTGTTTTCCTCTTACATTTTTAAACAAAAGGTTTTAGGATAGAACGATCCTGTAATTTAGATACAGTATTATCAAATTAAATCACTTTCTAAAACTCTAGGCAGGTAACACACTTAAGGATACTTGTTTAAACACCTTAAAGTGAACTGATAGAAACAAGTTTGTAAGTAGCACTGAGTAGCAATGAGTACCTCATTACTATGCATAAATATTTAAAATCCACACCAGTACTTTTTTTTTCTGTAAAGGCAGTTTATCTGCATAAAGATCAATCTAAAGAGATGAGAGACAAAAGATAACTCAGTAGTTTTTGTAAGACAATTCTAGTCTAATGCATACATAGCATAATAAAGCAGAACACTTAACATCGTCTTTCAAAAGCAGGAGCAACTGAACATCAGAACATCACTTCTGCATAACACTATGTTAACAGTCCTCTGGCTTGCAGAGTACTGTCTCGGTTCTTAATGCTCTGCCCCACCACAAACACCTGACTCAAGGGCTTGAGAGGGTTAGGAAGCTGCAGCAGACTTCCGAGAATCCCCTCACTCCCTATTTCAGTGCCACCACGACAGGGCTGAGGTGGTGAATAGCCCCAAACACTGCTGCCCTTTCTCACCCTCCCAGGTGAGACTCTGCCACAATCACCAAGAACGTTATCTCCTCTAAGAAGGTACAGACATACAAGGAAAAGCAACCCCAGCACAAATCTCTGTCTCTGCAGAGAAATTACTCCTCTCGCCCCTACTGTCCCTCCAAACAACTGTTCCAAGGACCTACATGATCAGAGCAGGGGTTTTAAGGACTGTATATTCACAGACAGAACTTACAGCAGCTCTCCTATTTAGTCATTTGATCTGCTGCTTGTTAGGTCTCACTGAGCTGTGGATACAGGTCACCAAGGTCTCACCGATACAGACACAGGGATTTGGTACTCTACATCTCAGTGCAGACAAGGTGCTTGGACACTCACTTCATGAGATGCTGCCTTAAGGACCATTTTACTTATCCGCTGCCATTTACTCATTTCCCTCATACATATGAAACATTAATTTATTTCGCATGTAAATCATATACACATACTGAATGGCAGAAGAACAGCATTTAAAAATACTAAAAAAACCAAACAAGTGCACAGTTAACGATGTATTAATGTGTAGTAACAACTGTTCTTAAAAAAAAGAAAATAAAAGTATTGTAACCACAAGGAGGAACAATTCTAGTATTTTCTAACAGAAGCAAGGTATATAGTCCAGCAGGGACACAGAGGCAGAGGAATCAAATTTTTGCAAGGCTGCATCCTCACACAGTCTGCTCTCTTAAATTACACCTCCATCTACACCACGCTTTTCTAGACTGAAAAGTCCTTTGGTACCACTAGCAAAGCCATCCCCCTCCATCAGCCCACAGCCTTCTGCTACAGTGGAACAACAAAACAGCAGCAGCGGTCAAATGCCAGGACAAGAAGTGGCAGGAGAAATCGTTACCAAGAAAACCCAGCTGTGCTGGGGTACAGCACAAAACAGCATACGGAAGCCACCTGCAAGGAGAGAGAGAGGCTGGCAGCCACAATGTTATTTTCTCCAATCCCATTGTCTAAAGACATAGATAATGTCATGCTTGTTCCACTGGAGCTTCACTACCAACCAACTGTAAGTCAGTTCTGTCTTGGAGTAAAGCAGTAGCACGGACTTAGCGCTGCACTACAACCTCCACGGTAATACTCTTCCCCTTGAGGAGTCAAAACTACACTAACATGAAAATAAAGCAGCTTAGACCCAGAAGCTATGTTAACACTATCCGCTCCTCCTGCTGTCAGTTACCTGTGTGCATAAAACAAAACAGGAATGTCAGGGGGGGAAAATACAGTGTGGGATTCAGTTAAAATAAGAGCTATAATGAGAGCTATAAAGCTTAAAGAGAGTTAGATGTACTCAGCCAGAAATCAAACTCTTCAGCTGTTTAAAAAAAATAAAATAAAGACAAGGAACAAAAATAAGATGAAGTCAATGTCAAAAATGATACACAAATGATGCAGACTGTTTAAAAAAAGAAAATCTCACCAATAGATTTTGCACCAGATTCTTCACATTCTGCCCCATCTCAGAGGCTTGAGGTCCACTAGATGCCAGTTTTATTAGTGTAGCGAGAAAATTCTTGCATTTCTTTACATTCTCTAGCACCTCCTAGCATGGAAATAAAAGAGAAGTCTGTTAGATGTTGCATTGGCTGTCCAACCTCTGATGAATATAGAGAATGTTAATTTTTAATTAAAAACTTTTTTTTTTTCCTTACTGTAGAAGCACTGGTCTGTGCTACTGTTGTGCCCTCTGCTTTCACAGAGACTGCCTTTTGGGAGATAGCTTGTGCAGGTGGTCCTGTAACTGGAAGTTTTACAGGTGTTCCAGTACTCAAAGGCTTTATAGCAGTAACTGTAGTAACACTAGCTGTTGCAGCTGCTGGCTGAAAAGAAAAATTAACACTTTTTAACCAAAGACTAAC
Source organism: Himantopus leucocephalus (assembly GCA_003993805.1). Lineage (NCBI taxonomy): Eukaryota > Metazoa > Chordata > Aves > Charadriiformes > Recurvirostridae > Himantopus > Himantopus leucocephalus. Next base: position 115,159,076 of record RSEF01000002.1, on the reverse strand, counting down.
GTGACAAACATACTGTATTCTGCTAGTGTATAAGGTAGCACCCTCCCTCCACACTACTATTTAAAACATTAAAAATGAAGATAAAAATTGTTTATGTTTTGATTCCTTTGCTTTGAGAGTCTCTATTTAACACAGGAAGTGACAGAACCCCCACAGCCATAATTCTGGTTTTAAATCAAGAATAGAGGGAAGAAATTATGAAGTCTCACCCAGACTGAAGCACTGCCTGAAACTTCCAGTGAAGAGAGAAAGGTAAAACTGTCTTGAAGAAACCAATAGATTAACTTCGCCAGGCTCCTACAATCTAAGACTAATGATTTTTGGACAATGCTAAGCCAGTTGATACTACTCTGAAGATAAATATGACCTTAAATGATTATTTATCTTCCTTTCTTCCCCTGCAGCTCCTCTCCCAATTGCAATATCCCTTACTCTTCCTATCACACACGCAGTAAGCAAAAGATGTCGTGTCCACTTTGGAAGGATGCATGTGCCAGCAGAAGCAGCCAGCTGAGCAAATGCACCTAACAAGTTCTTCCTGCTTTTTCCTTGTGGGCAGCAATTTGGACCTCTCTCTCCCTTGCCCAGACGCAAACCCTCAAAAAATCAAATATTTTAAGACCTCTTTTTAAAATCTGGTTAGAGTTTACCAACAGATTCAGAAGCTCCAGCAACAGGAGAGTAATGAAGGTTTAGGAAAAAATAAGAACACAATTGCCTCTCTCTTTGCAAACCAGGCTAAAGAGTAGTTTCCAGAGGAAAATTTACTAAACCGGAGTATTTCTACTTCAGATTTTAAAGAAAAAAAAAAACCAAACAAAAAAAACTCCAAAAAACCCACCCCACACTCAAAAAATGCACCACAGTTCTTCTGATACAACAGAATACAATATGAGTAAAAGACATTGCCTCTACCAAAACCACTACTATCTATTTCTCAACTTGAAAACTAAAAAGCCAGATTGAACCTGCAAGATACACAAATAAGCGAAAGTTTCAGGTTAGCATTTGAAACCTGAAGTTGGGTGTCATTTTTCCTCCAAACCTCTCAAGAGAAAGCGGAAGCCTGGTTTTGTAGGCCAAATTCTAGGTTCAGATCTGTGCAACACAATTGCTTTCACTGACCCTTAACACACTTAAACACCACAGTTTTTTCCAGCAATCACAAATTAATACTTGCTAATTGCATTATGATAAGTAGCACAAGAGCCCAACTTAACCCTATCATGGGTAAAACAAAAACTAATCAGAGTTAGACATAATGAAGAATATCAAAGGGCTTTTAAGTCTTTCAGGATAGGGAAAATTAGTGAGCAAACATTTAAAGCTAAAGCAAAACACTTGCTGTTTTGTTGTTTATCTATACATTATTTTTTTCTTGGGTGCCCCCCCGCCCCGCAAGCTGCTGCCAGCTTGACATGAAAGAAGCAGGCAGCTACCAGAAAGCTTTCCAGCTTAGGCTCCCACTGTTGGTAACACTTTAATAGCTCTCTGCAGGATCTTTGCCACCACCACTGCCTCTTCCAAGGATGAGGCTCAACAGCTCTAAGACCACAGGGAGGCAAACTGGGCACGAGAATCCCACAAACAGATGGACGCGAGGAAGACGGAAGGGGACAGAGCACAGATCTGTCAAGTTGCAATGCCCTGGGCTTTTAAAAGCCGAAAACATGAGGTTCACGGGAGCTGATCTCTTGCAAATTCCAGTGTGTTTACACATCAAGACCAGAACGGCATTTTATCAGCTGAGGGAGGGAACAACAGGAGGTCTGCTGGACCCTTTTCCCAGAAAGACGAATATATGGGAATTAACTTCTGTCATCTGCCCTCAACCTTTTTCACTACTGACAATTCTCATTCTCACTTCGAGCAACAGAGAAACAGTCACCACAAAAAATGGCATTAATCCTGCATATTTTGCAGTCATTTCAAGAGAAGAAGTGCTCTGCATCTAAATGAAAGTGCCCCAGCATGATGCTAATTAGATACTTTACAGCTTCGCTACTCCATCTGGGAAGAAGGTAAAAAATAAAAATGTGCAGGTATTTTGTCTAACCTCAGAGTTTAAACATTCAGGAATGACAACAAATGGAAATATTTTTGTAGGTGAGGAGATTAATGCTGGACTCAGTAACTAGAGAGAGTTTTGCAGATAGTAGTGTTCCAAGTTGCACTTCGCACGGGATAGGAGATACACAAGCAAGCCAAGGATTATTTCCTCTCCACTGTCTCCCACTTTTCGTGACGACATCATACTTCCACACCAACACTCCTCTTCTGTGACCTCAAAAAACTGTCAAGGCTAACACCAGCAAGTTCTTCTAGGACTGATGAAGGAAACAGCTGCCAACGAAGTCAGACCCAAGGGCTCTTCCTTTCTTTCCCCAGACAGTTCCTGCAACCTTATGCACGGACTCTCTTGTCAGCACTCTTCTCTTGTCCTCCCCAGGATGAAGAATGAAGCAGCCCTGTGACGGCAAGATGTATCCATATTGTACCTATTTACTTTTTATTGTATTACACTATTAATTATACTATTAATTTTTCCTAGAGTCATCTTTCCTGCTGTTTAAGCCCAACGTTAGAAGTGTTCAAGTTTCTACAACTAAAAAATATGGCTTACAAAAAATACTCCATATCTACCTCTTTAAATTATCTCAGAAGAACACAAGTTAAACTGATTACATCAAAACTGAACAAAGAAAGTACAAAAGAACCAAGTCACAGGCAGATGTAAGTTAAAAAAGAAGTTAATAGTGTGATGAATCTCAATGTTTATCCATGTGAGAGTGTGAGGATGCAGGCAAGTTCATTCATCAGATGGAAGAAATCTTTACCTTTGCCTCTTCTCCCCAGTGCAAGGATAGTACCGTAGATGACTAGTGCTTTTACATTCTAAAGATCTCTATGCAGAGATCACAAGTGTGTGGTTTGCAAGCTAGTATTCCAAAATAAAAGTGGGTAAGGAATACCCGTTACTGTCCTTCTTAGACAAAAAGCATACATTGTTTCCTTTCTAAGCAAAATAGAAAGTGTATTAAGAGAGGCCTCTGGGTTTCCCCTTTAGCCCCAACATTATCCATCTGTAGTGAGAAGGAAGAGAGAAAAGATCACAGACAGAGCTGTGAGTAGTCTTCAGTTGCTGATACAGAAGAACAGCAGGAGGACAATTTATAAGTCAGACTGTTAGTTACTGCTGTCAGCGAACACATCCTCCAATCCTTCAAACACCCTCAAGGTCAAAAACATACATCCAGTGTTTTTATGGAATGACTGATCCTGCTCATTTACTGAGTGCTTGGCCAACTGCTACAGCCCAGTCTCCTTCAAGCTCGTGTTCACCAAAGAAAAGATATGTGCAAGGCCGACTTCTTCCCCGTTTCTCCTCCAGGTTACAAGGAGAACAGAATATTTTAGCGGCACAAAGCAGCAGTTTTCTTTTCATCACATGTGCTTATCCAGAATTCTGTTCCCCAAGAAAAGAGAAAGAACTGTATCTAGGAGAAGTCTCATGCACCACAGGTAGCAAGAGCCTCTTCAGAAGAGTCCTACAACATTTTTATCTGGAAAAAGAGAAATAAGACCTAGGAAATAAGACAAAACCCACTACCTATAAATAATGAGGCATTTTCAACCACTGTCTATCTACAGTCGTATCTGTGGAACCTGTCTGCCAAATTCAATGAGAGAACAGAGGTCTTCAGCTACGACCTTACCTCAGCTTTTAATGAGGGGAAAAAATTGTAGGCACGAAAAACAGCTTGACTAGTGCTGACAGCTCATTTTCTCCTCAACAACATCACAGGTATACTTTTTTTTTCTAAGGAATCAGGGAACCCAAACAGGAGAGAGCATTAGGAAGTCNATTTGACTAGTGCTGACAGCTCATTTTCCCCTCAACAACATCACAGGTATACTTTTTTTTCCCCTAAGGAATCAGGGAACCCAAACAGGAGAGAGCATTAGGAAGTCTCCATCTCCCAGAAAAGCTTCAGCTAGAGCTTGAAGAATCTGTGTCATAGGGTACAATAGCACTGGAAATGGCTCTCTGAACTATTTATTTTATGCATTGTTCATGGTCTTTCTACTGCAGTGAGAGAAGATGAGCTGACACACACTGACAGAAGCATAATTAAATTATGCATTTAGAAAAAAAGACATTCAGGAAAGAATTTATCATGAGGACAAAAGTTACCAGCTCAGTGAAAACCAGATTAGAGTTAGAAGTATCAGGAATGCATCCATATTTTCTTCAGTACTCTCTGTCACTTACTCTTATTCCACCTTACTATAAAGCATGCCACCTACCTGTATTACAGCAGGTGGCTGAACAGTAGAAGCCACAGCATTTTTTGTTTGAGATAATGGTTTCACAGGAGTAGCTGCTACTTTCTTTAGTAACTGGGTGCCAGAGTTCTTAACACAAAAAAAAAAGAAAAAGAAAAATTAAACACCTGCAGAGAACAGTTGTCAGACAAGTCAATGACAAAACAGACACTGAAGTTAGTACCCACTATTGTCTGATATAAACCAAGACACCCACTCTTACAGTAACAATAAAGGCATTATTCACTTAGTCCATACAGTTTAAACACTGTTCAAAGCTATTTATCGGCCAGCTTAATACTCAAGAACAGATTCAGAGATATTTAGACACAGTGCCTAATCAGAGCAAAACAGTTAAAGGATGAACATGTTGGCAAGACCTATGCAGATGGTTACTTTTTTGGTACCTGCTCTTACTCTTGTATGCTGATATTACAAGGGATGAATGCAAAAAGTCAGCAGAGCTCGGGGAACAAAGAACATCCTGAGGACACGAGAAAGGTCCCCAGCTTCAGAGAAGCATCCCACCAGAGGATTGCAAGGTTACAGTTACTAGCAGTCACCATTTAGGTAGGTTTTTTAGGTTTGAGTTCTTTTGGGTTTTTTGTTTGGGTTTTTTTTTTTCTTAAAACCCTTTACATAATCAGCATAGAGGAATTCCTTAATTTGAACTATACCATATGTAGCTAGCACTTTCTTCAAACTGAGAAACCAAAGCACAGTGATGTTTACGTGCAAAACCAAACAGCATCATGGTGTTCAGAAAGCATTCAAATGCTTATTTAACCCTCCATTACTTATTTGCAAACCCTGTTACAACTACGTAACATACAGCTACGTCAAATTAAAGCTAGGAGAGAAGTTACCTGTACGGCACGTATTCTGATTGCAGGTGTGCTGGTCGGTACAGATGGTCTCATGCTTGTGTTATTTTGTGGCTCACCCTGTGCTCGTGCTATTGCTTGTTGAGACACTAGCATTAGTTGGCCATTACCGCTTCTGATAAGAACAGTTCCTGTTGGAGAAAAACATCCAGACTGTTAGAAATTAAGTGATATTATGGCTTTCCTATGCTTCTGTGGAAGAAATAACTAGACCACATTGATAAGATAATATTTAGCTTCTTACTCCAAGGAACAGCTGCCAAGAAATGTAAGAGCTAAGCATACTCAGCTTTACTCTGCACAGCCACATCAAAATACTATGTGCATACAAGATGCAAATTGCAAAGCAGTTCAAAAGCAGTCAAAACGATATTTTGGACATTAAAAAGAAGGACACACCCACACACTCTAAGATTACTTTAACAATAACTTCTTAAAGATGTTCTTCAACCCACAAAATTCATCACCATTATCAGACTTGGCTGCCTCTATACATTTTTACTTTCTGAACATTTAGGCACATAGTTAGAGATGAAGTAATACATGGTTTAAAGAAAAACTGCAATGGGAACTGAAGCCTGATTAATACCAGTTCACCTGCCTATATCAAGACCATCCTCCTCAGTCAGAGGGCAGTGGTCTCCAATGAAAGCCAAGGCCACTCAGACAATTGAAGCTGTCCTTCTGTCAAGAGTCTGTCCAAAAGCATTAAAGAACATGATTTTAATGAAAGCAACTTACAACCAAATAGGGATATTCGATTGGAGAGGAGAAAAACAAAAACAAAAAACACAAACACTACTCTTCTGCCTTGTTTCCTTGCTTTTTTGTTTTCCTTGTCAGCCCAGCAGGATTCAACTCCTACCACTTTTCTCCTACCACATCAGCTATAACGACAAACAATTAAACAGTTAACAAACAATGAGCATATTTACTAAAGCTTTCAAATGAAAATCACCCTAAGGAGAATCAGGCAGATGCCACAACAGAGTCCCATCTTCCCTGCATTTGGAAACCATTCAGCTACCAACACCTCCTCCTCCTCCTCCCTGGCCCCCTAAGGGCTAGGCTCTAGAAAACTCTGACGTTTCATGAGGGTCACAAATACAAAATGCCAGCTGGATCCCTGGTCTCAACGGCTTCAGATCCTTCAAGGGAGCTACTGGGCACCCTACCTTTGCTGTTGCCTCATCTCCTTTACCTTCAACAGCAGCTGCTGCAGAGTCCGTCACTAAAGCAACCGCCCTCAAACGCCTCACTCATAGACTTTTTGCATAAAAGAAAGGGGGAATGCCAGATATGTAAATAAGAATACTCGACATTTTTTGAGGACTGCATTAAACTTTCTTTGAAGTTATCCAATATCTGAAGAATCCCAGATCTTCTCTGCACGCTTATGATCCTTCCTCGTGTAAAACAAGACTGCATCAATGGAATAGTCTTTTTACTACCTGATTAGTCTGGAAGCTGTCAAAATATTGCTGTACAATACAGCCTAAAACACTGCTTCTGTCTGAGTTTAAATGAATACAACAGGGAAAGCCACAAGCTCCATGACTTGGGTTTTGTTTAAAAAAAAAAAAAGATCAAGCTATAACCACATGCTTAGAAACAGCTTTTCATCCTCCACATCTAAAAGCGTAAGAGGATATTGCAAGACAACACAAAACTTGGTATAAAATTCTGTAACGTCAACATATTGCCATTTACATAGCACACACAAACTGAGACTGCAAGAGTAGCATCTGGAGTGATTCCCTCCTTTCTCAAGCAGCCTTTACTAGATAGGGCAGATGCACAAGACAGCTGCATATCCAGAAAAATACTGTTACTCCATCTGACAACTCAGCCTTCTCC
>RSEF01000002.1:115131173-115151909 GCA_003993805.1 Himantopus leucocephalus | reverse complement strand
CTCCCCGGAGCATTCTCTTCTCCAGGCTGAACAACCCCAACTCCTACCCCAAGTCCTACCTGGAAGTGCATCTGCAGTTCCTGCTGGTTTGAGGAACCCAAAGCGACATCATGAAGCCCCACAAGTGATCTGATGAGGTGGGAAGGTCAGGGAAGCACACAAACCTCACAAACTAGGCTTTAAGTGAGGAGGAAAGATCAGAAGACTAAGTGAACGGAGGGAGAAAGAAGGGAGGAATGGGCACAAGCAATAGAAATGTGTAGCTGAAAATATACAGTAACAGGAAATAGGTACAGGTAAAAGGCCTCTGTGAAAAAGATTCACAGTATTAAAGGCTTAGCCATTGGGCACAAATGTATTCTCAATGGAACACAGAGAGTAAAAAAAACCCCACCTGATCTACAATTTAACATTTTAAGAATTATATAACTGTATGAAGAAGTTGTACTGGATGCCACTTGCTATCTGGTAAAATTCACTAAAAGAAAGCAGTTCTATCACCAAAGCTGCAGTGGCCTATAATAATACAGCATTGCGTAAAGTGACATAGCTAATCTATTTTTCATGAATAATGAACAGCGTTGCAATGAAACAGCGTTGTAAATGAAACAGAACAAAAATCAGAACTTTTCTGGACTCATAATACCACTGAGCAGTAATTATCCCTTTTGCAAAAAGTTACAGTAGAAAAGGAAAAAAAAAAGGGGGGGAGCGGGTCTGACAGATTTTACATATCTTGTACCAACACTAACTGGGGGCAACCATCAGGTTCTGGAAAACATGTTAATAATTTTTTGTGGCAAATGGATGTGCAAGAAAAAAAAGAGGAAGATGTGAAGATATGCCTCTTTGCACAGTGCAGGAGGAACAAGCACATTGGGTTTAGCACGACTGTAGCTCCATCAAGTTTCAGGAAAACTTCAGAACTCAGCTTAGGAAGAACCAAGTTCATTCAGCAACTCTGTGTGCTGTAGACAATTACTGCCTCTTAGAACTTCAAAAACATTATAACAGCCATCATAATTGTTCTGCGACTTAGCTATTTTTCTCTTTTTCTTTTCAGATGCTTTTTCTGTTCTCTGTTTCTGCAACTTGAATTTCAATATCTTTTGCACTAAAAATCTGATAAAGACAAAATGATTAATACCACTGATTTCCAATTGTGATGCTATAATCTCTTTAGTTACATTCCATAGCAAAAATTGTGCTGCTAAATATTTGTAAACTACTTCAAAGCGATGCAAACAGTCAGAATCAGACTGATGAATCAGATGATGGTGAATTAAGAGACCGCTGGCAACCAACAGTGGAGTTACCAGAGAGGCTAAATGGGGCTGCATCCCCTTCTCACCACTTAACACCAGCCACGTTAAGGCTGGGCGAAAGCTGTAACACAAATTACACCAGTAAAATCTGAAGTCCACCTGCAGCCGAATTAAAACTGGTGTTGGTGTTCACCCACCTCCGTAAACAGACACTGGAATTCTGTTCTAGCGTATAGGATGTCTTCCTGTTCTTTCATGCTGTGCCCTAGTATTAAACAAGCTCAGGTGTCAGTCGGAGCTATACTCCACTAGGTGCTTTCCAATTTTTTTTTTTCTTAAAAAGTATTCTATTTAATTGTGTTCATCAGCATTTTATAAACACATAGGTAGTTATGCCAGCTATTAGAAATTTTTATTTCTAAGAGAAAACAGAATGCTCGAGAATTAACACTCTGATGAGTATTCCAACTTTGTTGGGAAAATAAGCCTGCAACACAGTTATTTTTTCTCTTTGAAAAAAAAAAAATACAACAAACCAAACCAAAAATCCATTACTGACTAGAAAAAGGACTTAGCAAATCATCTTCATTAGGGCAAATCATGAATCCTCCTTCAAATGACAAGGTTGTGTCCTTGTTTTCCTTCATCCTCAGAAGCATCACATTGTAGGAAACTATTGCTGGAGTGATGCATTTAATTTCCACCTCCCTGTGCTTGTGTATCATCTTGGATTAATCAGGTACATGTTTTTTAGCTGAACTGCTGGCTTTCCACTGGGAATTCATAATTTGATTCTCCCTTAACACACACAAAGCATAAAAGCATGGAATTACATGATTTCTGACCCTGGAACTGCAATCAGACAGACTGGTTTACTTGATCAAAAATAAAAAGTGCCTGCAAAGAACACATGGATTTATCTTTTTATTTCTTTTGGTGAATAATAAAAAGGTCAAGATTTTTTTTCTTACTCTCCCCTCACCCTGTTCACATATTGGAAGGGGCAGAGAGAGATTTTAAACTTTGAGCAAATGTTAAAGCTAAAAAATTAGTCTAATTAATGTCAAAAGCATTAATGCAAAGCAAATTAATTGCTTAACTTCTTTACGTATTTGGGAAAGTGTGTTTACGTCTTGCTCTCTCGCCCATTTTCTCTATGCTGTTTTCCTAAACATCCAAGTCGCAATCCCTTACTGTGCTATTGTATTGGGAGAGATGAAATGCACACTGAATTTCAAAGCACACACGCATTGTTAAAATTTGTTATTCAAGCTGAAGGCCTAGAGACAGTCAATAGGAAACCCAAGGTACTTGTAATTAGGCCAGGTAAATTTGAGTCAACCCCTTCTCTCCATCCACACCTGAGTGTTATTGGGGAAAAACAAACAAAAAAACCCAAAACAAACACAAAAAAAAAACCCCACAAACCCCAAAACATGATGAGCTGGAACAACAAACACAGTTTTGAAGATGTTTTTATTTTTTCCACCAGCTATCACAGACTGACAGAATGGCTGACATTGAAAGAGACCTCTGGAGGTCCTCTGGTCGAACCCTTTCCTGCCCGAGCAGGGCCACCTAGAACCAGTTGCCCAGGACCATGTCCAGATGACTTATGAATATGTCTAAGGATGGAGATTCCACAACCTCTCTGGGCAACCTCTGCCAGTGCTTGGTCGGCCTCACAGTAAAAAAAAAAGTATTTCCTGATGTTCGGAGGGAACCTCCTGTGTTTCAGTTTGTGCCTGTTGCCTCAGGTCCTGTCACTGGGCACCACCGACAACAGCCTGGCTCTGTCATCTTTGTACCCTCCCTTCAGGTATTTATTCTTGAGATCCCCCTGAGCCATCTCTTCTCCAGGCTGAGCAGTCCCAGCTCTCTCAGCCTTTCCTCATAGGAGAGATGCTCCAGGCCCTTAGTCATCTCTGGGGCTCTTCACTGGACTGTCTCCAGTCTCTCTTGTACTGGGCAGCCCAGAACTGGACACAGCGCTCCAGGTGTGGCCTCACCAGTGCTGAGCAGAGAGAAAGGATCACCTCTCTTGACCTGCTGGCAATACTTTGTACTATGTTATAAGTATTAAAGTAACTGTTCCAAAAAATGAAAATGCTGTACTCCAATAATATTTTTAATGTAAATTCTTTTTACATACTCTAAAGCCTGTATTTTCCACTTGTGAGAGAAACAGAAGCTATTAAGCTACAAAGAGACCACAGCATGTCAGAAATACTGTGATAAGGATCACTACAGGAGAAAACATTGCTATCATTTTCATCATTTTCACAGACAACGATAATGTCTTATACAACCCACACAAGTAGCATGTTGCCATACAACTTCCTACACTGCTTCCTGCACGAAACGTTCCCAACAGCATCTTACACTATTATAAATTAGCAGCAATCACTATAGCTCCCAGCACTATCAATCTACAGAGACACTGCAAAAGTCACCTAACATTATACCACCAGATGTTAGGGGAGATTTCATACATCAAGTTGAATGCACAGGTGTCACCTGGAATAATTTTTGTGATAAGATTTTTGTATACTGGTTGTATACTTGTTTCCTATAAAGTCATTAACACATACCTGTGGTGGCTGGTTTCTCCTTACTATAGCAAGTTCAATGTTTTTTCCACCAGATTTCACAGCGTAGCGTACAATGAAATTATTAAAACAAGTATATTTATCACGCATTTCACATTTTCATGAAGGAAAGAACCCCAAGCTTTTCTTGAAGCATTTATCACGTGTTTTGTACTGGATTACTTCTTAGCAAAGCTGCTTGCTAATTCGATGGTGTCCTTTTGAGCTCCTGTAGCTTCTTCTGGGTAATTCTCTTCCAAAACCTCTTACCCAGTTTTAGCCTTGCCATCAATTGCATTGGCCTGTGGAGGACAGAAAGGAAGTTTTAAATCTCACCACAACATACATTAACTTACCTGCTGTAATCAGTCTTATAAAGGCTTTTGTACATTTCATACTGGGACTCCCTCACTGTCACCATGCAATACAAAGTGCACAACTCACCTGTCTGCCAGGTCAATCATTTCCCCTTGCAGCTTCTACTTAGACTCTGCTGATGTTTCAATGCTTGATCTTAGGGTCTATGGGAACATAAATACATGAGAAGAGCAGTTCAACTTTTTCATGCCACGCATTTCTTTATCTAAGCTATTCTGTTTTTGCTAAAACCTCTTCTGATGTAGAGCCAGGGGAAGGACACAAATTTCAAAACCGTTTAACACAGTCCTGTGAGAAATAGTTGAAGAAACCCAAATTAAATTCTGTCCATTGGAGAAGCATTGTGAGTAAGCCAGGATGTAGAATACTTCTCTAAACAGTGTAGATCTGTATTCAGGGTTTTACAAAAGCCATGTTGTTTGTGGGTTCTTTTTTTTTTTTCAGTTAAAAGCCAAGAAGGTGTGTTTGGAAGAACTGCCAAAGTTTGGTACCTATTTCTTTACATCAGAGAGGAAAAAAAAGCATACACAGGGTTTCTCTCAAATGGAATTCAAAACTTTTTTCAGTTTCACTGGCATCTAAACTGCTATCAGAGCTTCCTGGTGAATTGAGGAGTGCCCACGTGGTATGGTGTGCAAGACTTGCTTCTAGTACTGCAGCTATTGTCTTTTCTCACAGTAACTAGCAAAAAAATATTTGTAGTGATTCAAGAATTTTCTTCCCCTCTCTGAAGTTTAATAATAATAAAAAAAAATTCTAATGTAATAATAATTAAAAAAATCACTAACATTTGTTCATTTAAGAGGGAAGTGGAAGGTGGACAGAAGTTTCATCTGGGTTTACTGAGAAGCTGATTACGACCATCTCCACCCGTGCCATGACTTTGTCAACTAACCATATCCCTGGTGGCCCAACAGCCAACACACCTCTGCCAACCCTGCAGACAAGGTTCCATCAGCATCTTCTCAAATTAAAATGAGAATGGCAAAAATGGTGTATTGCACTCTTTACAGTGAAAAAAAGTACATTCAGAAAGTTGTTTTTCTTTTCATGTTTACAATACTGTCACTAATAAACCAGTTGTCAGATTCTGTAAATCCTTAGCTCATTGCTTGATCTGTCCAACGTCTATCTGCATGCCCCAGAATTCTTTCCCAGCTAGCTCAAAAACGCCTTTGAAGTATTGTGATGGCTCATGAGCACAGCAGTCAGTGTTTTGGTCCGAGTTCATTAGAGATGAAAGAAATCCACAGGACAGGGGAAAAGCAGACGGTGGCTAGGACTTCCCTGCTTTCTGGCTCTTGGGAATCAAGCAGAGAACATGAACTGTAATCCAATTAACTACACCCTTGAGGCAAAAACTAGGGAATAAGAAGCAACTACAGGCACGTCCCAGCAGGACAGGGAACCAAAAAGGCAGCGTGATGTGACGGGGGTGACTCAATCTCTCTTAAAAGGACTCCTAGGGAGTTTCAACTGATAAGGAATGATGTGCTAGACCTTGCAAGACGGGAGTTGCACAGGATATAAACAACTCAGCGTAAAAGGCTCTGTACTGATAAGGAACAAGGCCAGCGAGCCCTTGTCAGTCGAAAAGTAACAGGATGCAGTGGCCAAGGGATACGTGGAGGGGGCCGAGAGAAAGGAGTAGTAGTAATGAATCTTGTTGCTTAACTGCTAACCAATCATGAGCTCAGCTTTTGTAATATGTATTAGGTGATTAGCTGTTGTACCAATCAACTTAAGACACATACTGTTCATTGTTTGTCTAAAGATATAAAAATGACTGTTGTAATCAATAAATCAGATCCTGACTTGCATCAAGCCAGGTCTCCGTCTCTCCATCGCGGCAGTGATGGGCACATCAAGGTATAGAACAATAGAATACTACAAAGCAAAAACACTACCGCTTGCATTGGTAGGTAACTGCTACTCTATGCTCACCTTCAGAAAAATAAAAACAAACAAACAAACATGCAATAATTATAAAAGGAGGAAAGAAGACATTTGGGCTTCTCCTTACCTTTTGTCCATAACCTCCAAGTTAAGAGCCCAATACTTACAGCAAAAGAGAATTGAAGGAAGATAATGCCAACAGCAAGAATGGCTATTACCTGACAAATTATCTAAAAGGCAACTTTCCCCACAAAGTTGCTTAAATGAAGACAATGCAAAGCGTTTGCTTACTTGCCAGTTCTAGAAGCTACATTAAGGCCATCAATAGAATTAAGAGCTGTAAGAAACATGGCAAAAATATCAAATTGATAAAACTAGCACTTACAGTATCAACACAGTAATGAGAATACTTATATAGTAAAACTATCCACTTGGAAACAAAGATAGGTCAATACAGAAGTGATAGTCAATATTCAACTTTGTCTTTGGATTTTTTATTTCATTGGTGGCCAAAGGCAGAGAGAAATTAAGAAAATACACAGAACATACAGAAGAGTAGTGTAAGACTTAAAAGGATCCTTATGTCCTTCAGTCCTTTGCCTCAAAGCAAATGTGATCTGTGATTTTGCCTTCACCATGGCACATACACTTACAGGTCTGGGAGAGTTTTAATCCATTCTACAGAAAAATTGTTCCAAGTTACATGTAACCAAAGCACAGAAGCTCTTACAATATTCTGGCGTATTATCTTCCTCCCTTCTCTTCTCCTACTGAGTTTGGAAGAGAATTGTTTTCAAAAAGAGAATTAATCCAAAGCCACCTGAGCAGTAAAGGTGGACACCGCTCCTGTCTGCACTGCAGAGATCAATCCACTGCCGTAGCTTTCAGCTACCTCACCTATACCTATGCCAGAACAGAAAAGCCGTCACCGCATGGGTCCAGACACTGAAGCTTGATTATCTCCATTGTTACAATGGTCTTTGGCACACATCGTGAGCAGGCAGCCAGGACACAGCTAGTCCATTTTGGAGGCAAGAAGGGTCTGGTACTAACATGGTCTCAGGGACAAAAAGTGGGCTTTGGCAGTTTTGTTCACTAACGAAGATGGTACCCCATCAGCTCATGTGCTGTAAGAGCTTTCAGCAACCATTTGGCACAAAGTCAGCAATGAAATTACTCCGGTAAATTAAAGTGGTAAATATCTGATCGACTGAGTACAAAGTATGGACAACACCAGCTGCAGTCAGGTGTGACCATTCCTTTAGCCAGAGAACTTCCTCCACCATGCCTCTACCTGTCTCCATTTAATAATAAATTAATAATAATAATAATAATAATAATAATAATAATAATACTCCTCTTGGTCATTGCCTGCATGACCAACCAACATATTCAGTAGTTTCACTGCAACTGGAATGGAAGCCTAAGTATAATCATCCAGATTCCTCTCTTGCTACTGCTTCCAGCAGGACAGCTGCAACGCCGACAGGGAGAGCTTCCAGTGTGAGCAGACTGTACACCGAAGGGTCCACCGTATTTGTTCCAGTCCTGCTTGAGTCAATTACAAAAACCTGTGATCAAGAGCAAGGTACGAATCAAAACTGTCTGGCACAAAAACTCCAATAATGGCCTAGTTGCTGTTTGTGTTCTTTCAAGTACAGCTGATAGGAGAGCTTTCAGTACCTATACAGAAAAGTTTCTATAAAAAGCGACATGTGAACAAAAGAATCACCAATAAAAACAAGACACATTTCAGAAGGATTTTTTTTTTTCCGTATGAACAGGCTACCATTTCTTGCAGCAATTATTAAGCCTTTGTAAAGGCTTTACATCTATTTATGTATTTTCCCTATATTACAACTTTATTTCCAAAGCCAAGTATGTTTCAGTGACTTAGCTTGAACCTTCCTTCTGATCCTGTTGATGTTTGGTTCAGAATTCAATATCCAATGTCAGAGACATGCACTGACTATGCAAAAACTTTTAATGCATAAAATTGATTCTTCATACAGTCTATATATGCAGTACTTACATGTAAGTACTCAGATACTTACAGAAAATATATATATATTATTTTGACACTTATCTTCCAAGACTGGTAGGTACCAGATGGATCTGTCTGGTGCAGTTCAGGACTCCGGCTGCTATCGGAGCCCACAGTCAAGGCAGACATACCAAAAGGTCTAGAGCCATTGCTTTGTGCGCAGCACTGTGGGAAAGCTGGCCAGTTTTAGCATCCCAGAAAATTAATAAATTTACTGGGCAGATACGCAAGGAAAGCACAGAACTGAAAAGGCTGGATACAGGTATTCTCCATAAAACTCTTCATTTCCAATACATCAACAGCTTATTTCCGATCCTCAGAAATCAGTTCGTGGTCAGTGTTCTAGTTGCACAACTCCATTGAAGTCACACACAAGTAACTAAGGCAAAACAGGTTTCACTGTAAAGAATCTACTCCCTGTTAAAACCACACAGACTACAGAAATTAAGGTTTAATCAGATTATCCTCTAACATGATCTCAGGCACAGTTGTGAACAGATTTGAAGGAACATCTCAGATGGTTGCAATCAATCAGCCTGCTCACAGGTGGTCATCTAGTCTTTAGTATTTGAAAATAAGAATCTGCATCTGTGAGTGTTACATTCAGTTTGGCCTTTCACATTGCTGTCTTCTGTAAGGGATTTTGTTATTTTGTTTTTAAGTTTATATTTTCATCTCAACTCTTTTATACAGTAATATTGTTTGGTCTCTCTGGATTATTATTTCCAAATTATAGAATCATAGAATCATAGAATTGTTGAGGTTGGAAGGGACCTTTAAGATCATCTAGTCCAACCATTAACCTAACCTGACAAAAAACACTTCTAAACCATATCCCCAAGTACCACGTCTACCCTTTTTTTAAACACCTCCAGGGATGGCGAATCCACCACCTCCCTGGGCAGCCTATTCCAATGTTGGATAACCCTTTCAGTGAAAATTTTTTTCCTAATATCCAACCTAAACCTCGCCTGGCTTAACTTGAACCCATTTCCTCTTGTCCTATCACTTGTCACTAGGGAGAAGAGGTCAGTCCCCATCTCTCTACAACCTCCTTTCAGGTAGTTGTAGAGAGTGATAAGGTCTCCCCTCAGCCTCCTCTTCTCCAGGCTAAACAAAAACAAAATATAACAAGTTTTTCACAGATATATACATATGAGGAACAGTTATGTTTGCTCATGCTCCTTAAAATAAAAGAGCTCATAATGGTGATTATTTTCTTGTGAAAAAAAAAACCCAGTTATTTTTCTCAAGTGATACTCACTTTTTTAAAGAAGTCATGCAAAGGAAACTTAACCTGACTTCCTTTTTCTACAGATAATAATAGAAACAATCGGTTTGTTTTCAGTACTCAGGGTCATCTGACGCTTTAAGCGGAAACCTAAAAGTGCCAAACTGCTTACCTGCTGAAGTTGCAAAGCAGTGTGGTGTATTCTGCTGTGACTGGACCCTCAAGAGACAGTTTATGGTGCTGTTCTGGCACCAGCAGTCAGGTCTGCATAATCATAATGATGAAGTCATTACAAAGACTCTTTCATTAACTAGCAACAAATTATTATTCAAGAAGGAGCAAACCATTGCAATTTTTTTTTTTTTTAAGTCGGAAACTGCTGAAAAAGCAATGTAGGGGAAGACAGAACAAATTCAAACCAGCACACAGAAGTAATCTTATTCTAACTGATAAACAGCAATTTTAAGTAAATTTCAGGCCATAACAGTCTTAAAGTTCACAGAAAGTAACCTTACAGAATTAAATAGGGATTCATCCCCTCCAAAAACACATATGAAAAGTACCCTGCTCCCTACGGTACCACACGTCATGATTTTGGTATTGTACAACTCCCCCCACCCTACAGGAAACTGGGGTTACAGCACCATACTAGCGGGTAAGAAGAGAGAGTTGCTGAGGTACATCCTTATTCTTCTTCATTACAGGTTGCTGTAGAAAATCCAAGGCACATTTCACATTGTAACTTTCCTGATGGTAAAGCCAGTTGAGTAGGTTCCTGATTTCCCACTTTCCCAGTCAATTATTCATTCGTTGGTGTAGTTCTTCATCCTCCCATTCTCCCACAAATTCATCTGCTTGTGAGGCCAGTGAAAATACTCAGCTTCCAAAAGGAAAGGATTTTTTTTTTTAAGTTGGATCATTTTGATGAGCCATTTACTACAAAAAGCTGAAAAATTCTTCTATCACTTCTATCTTCTTGGGGAGCAGGTCCATGTTCAACATCAGCCAATCTAAGAGCACACTGCTATCAAAAGAGATTCTCCCATCTCTTGTCCCTCACTGCATCATCTCATTCTCTCCCAGTGTTAGGATGAGCTGTTCTGCAGCTGTTAAGTCAGATCAGTGTGTTGACCTTACTCAAAACTAATTTTTGTTTTACTACATTTTTTTTTAGTTTTGTTTTCATCCCTTCTGAAAGCATGCAAAGAGCACAGTTTCACATCCTGATAGCATGGCCTAAATGGAGATTGCCACAAAAAGCAGCAGTCTGTTCTTCCCAAACACTTCCACATAGACATTCCTGCAGCTTCCCCTGAATTGAATTTAACAATCACACAACTTTGTGGCAACTCACCAAAAAAAAGAATTCACTTTGCATCAGATCAGTGAGTTTAGGAGTATTTTCTTCATTAGCAGCTTGCATGCACAATAGGTTAGGTCTAACATCAAATTGTACCCTCAGTGGGTGTTAGTAATAGTTTGACCATCACAAAAGGACAGTTCCATCTCCTCCACCAACTTCTTCCATCACTCCCCCCTTCCCTCATGGAGTTATGAGGCTCAGAGAGTTGCACACTGAATCAATTCAACAAGCAAATCAAGAGGGTTTTTTTCTGTGAGGTTAGTGAGTTGAGTCAACTCACAAGGGGTCAAAGAAGCATCAGAAAGGGCATCAGGGGGGAGATGAAAGTGCCTAGCGTACAGCAGGGACAAGGGGACGAAGTAGCACCACCAAGAGCACACACTTGTATGAGAGTTTAGACTGATCTAAGTCAGCGTTACTGTGTCTCTCTGTGAATCGCTCCCTGAGCCTCTACTGGCTCTCACCTGACCTTGGTTAGACACTGCAAGAAACTTTTTCCTCCTGGCTTATGTCTCTGCAGGGCAGGCTTCCAGCCTGGCTTACCATGCTTCAGCTGGGCAGCAAAGCCAGCACAAAAGTGACAACAGAAGAGCACAGACCAGAGTAAGACCTTTGTCTTGCAGTGGCAACTAGCCATGACCAGTCGGTTTAGTGGTCACATGGAACTGTACATTGAGATGAGACATATGCTCTAAGCAGTTTTTCTAACCAATTTTCTATGTTTTGATTCAGTTTTACCTTCATTCAATCCTCATCTGAAGGCAAATATTCCCTGCAGAGGCAAATGTTCACAAGTGTTAGTTCATATATGGAACGGGGGTCTCACAAATGAGACAGGCATGTCAAGAGGTAGTTTCTAGAGCAGAGGAGGAGGACGGCAGCACAGATTCAAGCCTAAAGTTGTCTTCCAACTCTCCAGGAATATTTCCAATATCACCTTGGTTTGCTTTGCTGAATTTGATCTCCAGGTTTGCCTTTCTTGTCCCTTTCAGTCTGCCTATTGTCACTGCAACCAATACAGAGCAGCTTCTGCTATCCAAGAGGCTTGTCCCTCATGATGAGGTGCAAACAGACCCACATAAGACGATTTAAAAAAAGAAAAGAGGAACCAATAAGTTTTAAAAATCAAAATTATTTCTGCTGGCCCCATAAGAATCCTTCAGCTGTATTCAAATCAGTTATGTAGGAACACAAGCCTTCATATCCTAGTACCAATCTCTCAAACCACCATGTCCACCTTCCCAATGTTTTTCATAAATTCAGTCTTTAAAGGACTTTTACATACTCCATATCCACAATGGTATGAACTGCGGAGCAATAATGCTAGGAACAATACCTGCAAAAGCCAAACAGACATGATCAAGTGCATAAATTTCCTCACAGTTCTTTCCTCTTGAAGCTTGGTGACAGATTTTTGTTCTGTCCAACAGAGCTGTATCTAGCCTTCAAATTCCAATCTGTTAGATCCGAATAAAGAAATTGTTCTTATTTCCAATATTAACTTTATTTATGTTATGCAGAGGAGATGTTATTATACTAAGTCTTTCACAAGGACATCAGCAAACAGCTATGTGGAGGCTGTGTCATTCTCCCCATACAATAAATAATAATGTTTGACATCTGTTAGGAAGGAAAAATGGTAAGCTGCGGTAAACATCACAGCAAAAAGTTTCAAATTTGCAAAAGTTGTGGTTTACAAATACAGTACAGAGAGGCAGCCCCTGAACAAAAGGCTTACAGCCAAAGTAGAAAACAAAGGAGATAAGGTGGTTACAGACACAAGAACCCAGAGAGATGGCAAGACAACACAGATCAATGTGATAAGCGGTATTCTCAGTATACTCTCTGTTTATAGGTGCAATCATGGCTAAGCTGATCTAACAGCTAATTGCTGACAAAGAAGGGTAATGCTGCTCCACTCTTGTGTCCCAGTAATTGTCTTCCTTTGCTTTGACATCAAAACTCATCTGCTCCCTATTTGTGAAACTCAACAGGCAGAAAACTACTTTTAGAGAAAAGCAATTGGTTTTCTACTAATTTAGCTCCCTTAAACATCTCGCTACAAGATCAGATGAGTAAAAGTGATCGCACAGGAGACAGAGTGGGAACACATGGCCACGAGTGTAGAGGGGGCTGAAGGAAAAACGTGGCTTTTGATAACAGCTAGCTGTGAGGTTTACTGAGCTATAAGATAATGCCAGACTGCAACTTAAATGCTGTCACTGGTTTCATAGGTATTTTGGTGGGGAAGAGTTTTGAAGGTAGATAATGACGTACCACGGACATTTATGAGAAGCTCCTTTCATATCCACAGGTAGAAAGAAAGATGTAGACAGCTGTTTTGAAAACTTCTAAGAAAGACTAATGGAAAGGATGTTAGGGTCAACATCTCAAGAACTTTGTTTCTTTCTCAGTTGGTTTGAAACTCAGCATATCCCCTCACAAAACCTCTTTCTTAGAACACACAAATTAATGAATGCAGAAAAGGAAAGAAAAACTGACCAGCACTGTGTCAGGTCTTTTCTGAAGAAAGTAAATGAGCAATAAGATCAATGATAAATAAACTAGGATTTTGAGCTGAAAGTCTCAAGCATGACCAAAACAGCACATAAGCATCCCCTTCCTCCTTTGCTCTCTCAGTCTTCCTCAAAGACACTCTCCTACCAACACTAAGGAATTGATGCAAAAAAGGGCTTTCTAGCACACATCCCTTGCTGCTGTCATTCTAAAACAAGGGAAGACCAAAGTCTTTAGTTCCTACCTTGCAAATACCACTTCTCCCCATGGATGCAACCTCCCAGTTTGTACAGCGAACCTCCTCTACCCTGGGACCCTGTTCTCACAGACTGCACTCACACAAAGGATCTTCCTTCTCCTCCCTTTTGTTCCTGCTTGGAAAGAAACATACATGCATAGATACGTATTATACATATATATATATTTTTGTGTATATATATATATGTTTACAGTAATGCAAGCTAGAGACAGTGACATTCCAAGCAACCATTCATTGTACCTGCACAGTCTATGCCAGAAATTTGGACTAGAGAAAGGAATTGTCGTAGTTATTTTTTGTAGTGATTTTCTTGGCTCTTGAATATCCATACATGCTCGGTTACTGTATTTGCACTGATGATGGGACTACTCAGGACAGAAAGGTATAAATGAGTAAACTTTCACAGGAAAGGAGTTTTGGCCTCCAGTGAATTATGGGCCTTTTGAGCATTCCCCATGATTAAATTACTGCATACGTACCAAATACAGAAATAGGGACAAAGAAATGGGGCCACATCTGGAAAGATGAATACCATGGTACAAACACTAATGTGATATGTGTTCAACAGAAGTTTATTCTGGTTCCTTTTTAAACATTATAACATATGAATATCCTATATCTGTCATTCCAAGCCAAGAGTAAAATGTATGCATCGTGTATAAGCAATGTTATAGAGCCTCACTCTGCATCTGGATCTCCAGTCATCCTAATTTTGCCCTTGAAAATACTTGAAAAGTAGAAGAAAGCAAGCAAGAAGCAAGAATCCCACAGACATTAAAAGCGGAAAACAATAAATGTACATTCAATACAACAAGATTTTAGTTAGAGTATATTTTCCCAAACTGGTTTCAAGCACAGTAATACTCACAAAGCATATTTGCAGAAATGTGAGCATATTGTTTCTTTTGCTGAGCTTTGTTGTCACTGAGGTGCCGTGTAAGAGAAATGGCACCACTGGTTATTAACAGTAACAAGACTATCTCTATAATCTACTTTTGGTCAAATATAACTGTATTTCCTGCTTTGTATTTCATTGTATAATTTATTATTTTTTATTCATCAAAAGAATTAATCTTTTAAGATTTTAAGACCACCTGACAAAATACACAGTGACTTTGAGATACACTGTGTATAGCAAGTTAAAGAACACAGTTTAATGGCTATTTTTTTCTTTTCTGTGATTTAAAAAGCAATATATAGAGTATATCAACAAAGAAAACAGACAGAAGAGAACAAAACTAAATGCCTTTTATGTGAGACAGCAGCAGGAATAGAGCGTGGATCTCTGCCTTGGGATGGGTGAGGAGTCAAAGTTGTCCTGGGGGTCTGCTACAGACCCCCACATCAGGAAGAAGTAGAAGAGGCCTTCTTCAGACAGTTAGCAGAAACTTCATGTTCGCAGGTCCTGATGCTCATGAGGGGCTCTAACCATCCTGACACCTGCTGGAGGGGCAGCAGAGCAGGGCACAAGCAATGCAAAAGGTTTGGGGAGTGCACTGGTTGACAAATCCTTAACAAAGGTGATTGAGGAGCCAACAAGGAGGGGTGCTCTGCTGGACTTCACACTTACAAATAAGGAAGGACTGGTTGGAGATGTGAAGCTGCAGTGACCATGAGAAGGTGGAGTTCAGGATCCCAAGAGGAAGGAACAAAGCAAAAAGCAGGATCACAGCCCCAGATTCCAGGAGACCAGAATTTGGCCCATTCAGGGACCTGCTTAAAAGAGTCTCACAGGATGTGGCCCTGGAGAGAAGAGGGATCCAAGAGAGATGGTCAATTTTCAAAGATCAGCTCCTTCAAACTCAAGAATGGTCCACCCCGACCTGCAGGAAATTGAGAAAGGAGTCCTGCAGGGATGAACAAGGAGCTCCTGACAAAAAAACAAACATAAAAAGGAAACATGCTGAAGGTGGAAGCAGGGGCGGGTGACTTGGAGCGATAGAGAGACACTGTCCGAGCATGCAGGGAGGGCAGACCAGTGGATTTTTTTTTAATCTCAACCTTAGTGAGATTTTAGACAGTTCTCTCCCATAACATTCTCATAGGTGAACTAAAGTACAGGTTAAATGAGTGTACAGTGAGGTGTACTGAAAACTAGCTGAACTGCCAGGCTCGTAGGGTTGTGGTCAGTGGCATGGAGTCCAGCTGGGGGCCAGTCAATAGTGATATATCTCAGGGGTCAATACTGGAGCCAATACTGGTTTAACTCCTTCATTAATGAGCTGGATGACAGGAAACAGTACACCCTCAGCAAGTGTGCAGATGTTACAAGACTGGAAGGAGCTGTTGATTTACCAGATGGTTGTGCTGCCATTCAAAGGGACCACAATGGGTTGAAGAAAGTGCAAAGTCCTGCGCCTGGGGAGGAACACCCCGCCGCACCAGTACATGCTGGGGGCCGACCAGCTGGAAAGCAGCTTTGGAGAAAGGGCCCTGGGGGTGCTGGTGGACAAGGTGAACGTGAGCCAGCAATGTGGCCTTGCGGCCGAGGCCAACAGCATCCTGGGCAGCATTGGGAGCAGAATGAGGGAGGTTTCATTTAAGTCATGGGATCAGGCTCGCTGAAAGAAAGTTGCACTTGATATAATTACCTTTCTATATTAGCTCAGCAAGTTGTTGATTAGGATTGTGATGATAAGGTAGAAGTACTGTCCCGTAGCCATTCAGTCATCTCCTCTGTCCTTCATAGTCATGAGTCTTCAGAAGGCAGAAGCTGAAGATGATGCAGATGTTGCAGAAGCATCTCCAGAAGAACAGTATACCTTTCCATTGCAAATGTATTGCCTTTAACAGGTATGAATATTCAATGATCATCAGGATCATTGCTACCTTTTCTTCAGCATTTCTTGGAGGTGCCTTCTCATGTTTATCTTTTCTGCTTTGCTTTTGACATTCAAAAAATGAGGAAGTTAGTGAACTACAGTGCTTTGCTTCTGTGTCCTAAAATAAAATATTAACTGCTAAGAATTCTTGAAGAATTTTCAGCTCTAAGGAGGCTTAGATTAGATGTTCTGCTATTCTTTATTTATAGCATACGTTCCTAGTAGCCGGAGATTCCCTTTTGAAGAATAAAATCAGGACACAGAAAGATTTTCTCACCGCAGCTGTTGTACTTACTCCCACTAGTGCAAACTGCTGAACCTGCTGTGCGTTTCTTTACTCTAAATATTTATATTTCCAGACTAAAATGACAGATACTAGAATAAAAATTTAGCATCCCAATGATTTTTTTTCTGGGTTTGTTATTGCACCTCTGGAACGTGGCAGAGCCACCGATATCCATGTAGCGTGCAGTGCTGTTTGGGTACTTCACTTTATATCAGAACATATAGGCTTGCATCTCAGATGCTACTTATAAATATTCTCTACAATCGCCAGTGCAGAATATAAATGAGAAAATTAAAAAAAACCAGACAGGAAGCTGACAGAATAAATTCAAGACAAACTTATCCTGTTAGTGTGGTCTGTTCTAAGAAGCCAAAAGCACCGTTTTACCCCACCAACAGTCTCATATTGTTGGGTATTTTGATAACAAATTACCACTTAACAAATAAGCAGAACTGGAACCGTTTTCAAGACTCAACCATTTACACAGATGCACAAGATGAATTAACACGGAGACTGGGCGCATAGGAAATCCCAACAAAGTTATGAGATCACAACAAGTTCAGTTGGTGAAGAAATACTAAACCAAAACCAGCATTTCTTCCTTTTCCTGTCTTCCTTTTTCATCTACCAAAAGACACTCCTTCCTTGGGATCTGCTCTGTTACCTGATTGTATTGCTGATGTTCCAAAACACATGCATAAACATCCCCTTTTTTTTTTTTTAATTGTAAGATGAAAAAGTAGTCTATCCTGAAAAAGAGGCTCAAATTCACCCTGCCATCCTATTAGCAGTAGATCCTGAGCTATCATACTTACTGTAGTAAAGAAAGTAGGGGTTTTTTTTGTCAATTTGAAGTGAATGCACAAAATGAGGTGCTGTCACCAGCATGTTAAAGGCTTTGACAAACAGACAGTCTAACTCTCAGGAATCATTCTCAACTTTGATACCAAGACCTTTAGTCAAGCAGGTTTAAGCAGATAGTGTTTAACATTCTTTGCTGTCCTCTTTCTTGTATACACAGCTTTGTAAATGCCAAGTTTGAAATTTTAATTTTAGTTGTAAATTTGAAAATGATGATGAATCGGCCTTCTGTATTTTCCTGCTTGTGGATGGGAATGTCTGCGGGTTCCTCCTCTTACATATCTCTCTCTATTCCAGAGAATTTAAGGAAAACTAGATAATAAAATGGCAGAAAATACAGCCAGAAACTGAAGATGGCTTACTGTTTTTTTTCTCAGAATTGTTGGAAGACTGGATCACTGCAAATGTTATAGTTTTCTCCAAAACCAAAAGACTTCCTCTGCAATGAGGAATTTTGACACGATCCTGAGAAGACTAAAATTGCTCTACTGTTAGCACTTCATTTCAAACAGATAGCTTTCTTCAGGAACTAAACGTTAATTCTTTCCAGACCCTAGTCTCGGGAACTGTGTCTTTACCTACTGCTTGTTACTGAGAAATATGAATTGGAAACATGGGGAAAAAATCTTTCAGAAAAGGGTCCATCTTTCTCTATCTGCATTCTTTTCTCTCAAAAAAATATGGCATACTCAAATGCACGTCAACAAAAAAGACATTACACTGACAAAAGTTGGAACAGGGGTGGAAGAAGACCTGACTGAAACACATTTGCATTTGAAACTCTCGGTGATGATCTAGATTTATGCATCTGAATTACGATTAAATAAGGTTGTGAGTAACTCACAAGAGCAAAGAAATGTACAATTAAAGAGAAAATATACCATATGTCCTTTGATATCTCGGCATATTGCAGTGCATTAAGAAAGTCATAAAAGAGACACCCTGTTGTGGTTATGTGTTCTGAGACATGTGGCACATTTCCACTGTAGCTATCTATTTCCCTGCTTGTATGTATCTGTGCCATAATTTAAATGTTGATTTTGAGTGTGAATTTCCCTTTCCATGGTAAAAAATGGAGCTGCAGACTCTTCTTTCAGTGTTTCTCTATATCTGTTGCTATTTATGAATATGGAAGTCCAAACTTTTAAACATATGAATGAAAAATCGTCACAAAGGGAAATAAATGGATTTAATCATCAGACAAAATTAGGCAAACGGATGGTCTTAGTCATTATGAATGAATGATCTTCTGTGTGTATCTTCCTCTAAAACCAGTTGAATTCCAAACATTGTTCTCCCATATTTTGCACGGAAATAGGAATGTACTAAAAAGTTTCTCATATTTAATTTGGACTACTTTTGGGAAATACAGTGGGCAATTCCTCCTTTCATTTTAAGGCTCCTCACCTGTGGGATCTCGCAAGCCTATTTTTTTCCTCTACTCAAAACCAACCTGAAAATGTGGGAGAATATGACGGAACATTCAGATCTTAAAAACAGTATTTATGTGGCTGACATCTAAAGCATGTTGTCTCAAACGCTGTTATCACCAAGACATTCCAATGTGAAATATCTTATAAACAGTGGTTGGGTAACTGGAGGATGAGAGCAAGACAAGTTATACTTGTGGGAAGACAAAAAATTTTTACGGAATTCCCAGTGTATTTCACGAGAACATGTTTGCCCTCCAGTTGCTGAAGATGCCTGCAGCTTTGGGACTTTCAGGCACCTCACCAGTTCTCCAGAGCCAAGCATGTACTTCTGCTAAAGAAGTTAACTCCTCCTCATTCTATTTGCAGCTGGCTAGGAGATGATACCTTTTGGTTACATGCTGATTTGCCCAAGGCTAACTTGCATTCTTCATTCCTAGGACTCTTTGTTGTCCTTTGTAATAACTAGAAATAGTATGAATTTGAGCACAGCGCTATTACAAGTTATCCTATGAGTTCACTCCAAGAACATACAATAATAATCATGAATCACCGTGAAGAGTATCAACTTTAGAAAAAATAGGTTTCTTCAACCCTGTCTTTTTTTGTGCTTGGTTTCCTACAAGTATGATAGTAATAACAATGATGATGAAGTGTGTGGGAGACAAAAGAAAAATCCCCTACTACTACAAAAAATGGACCCAGATACCATCGTGATGAGTGAAATGGTTAGAAACACAAACAGCCTAATGGACGTGCTGGCATCACTCCTCCTCCTTTGCACGACCTACAGGGCAAGGACTGGGCCAGAAACATTTTCTGGAGAGGAGAGCAAGCCAGATAAGCATCACATCAACTCAGGGTCCTGTATAATCTGAAGAGACAGGGCAGAAGCAGCACCATTCTGGTAACAGAGAGCATCAGGCCCAGGTGGCAGGCCCATGGAGAAGGGGATGCTGTAGGAATGCAAGAACAGCTTGGAGCCGGCAGCCTGGGAACTGGTTGTCATGGGAAAAAAGCAGGGGGTGATGGGCAGTCACAGTCAATGCTAGGGCAGCAGAGCCAGGATGAGCAATCTCCATGGGGCTGGGGAAAAAAGCCAGCCTAGAAACAGTCTGAGGAGAGCGCACGCCAGTTGGGAAGCAGCTGTACAGCCACGGGGTGGCCACGGATGCCACTGACAAATGTGTGCTGTAACCAAAAGGTTAGGGCTTGAGGGAAGAAACAGGGACTTCAGCCAGCAACAGCTGAGAAACAGAGAAAGCAACGCACCGAGTAAGGAATGAGATTCACGTTTTTGTGGTGTGGTGTCACATCACCGAGTAGTGTCCCATCAGCCACAGCAGCACACGCTTCTGTCAAATGCAGGAGCAGAAATCAGTTTAGAAAAGGCCACAGCTTGGGAAGGAGACAGTACCCACAGCCGGCAGTGCAGCACTGGAAAGTACACAGGCTGAGCACGGGTGTGCCCGGGGAAAAAAGCAGGTTGAAAATACTTTAGTTGGGGATTTTCACCTTTACTGTACCATTACCCTTTGAAACTCTCATCCTTGTAAAGAATAGTCTTAGACTAAGCAAACTTGTACACAGGGCTGTTTGGCGAAACCGATATTCCCTCCAGCGGCCGCACTGAAAAAAAAAAAATATCAAGGCTGATTTTAGCACTTTCAGCGTCTGCAATTTATTTAACGTTGCAGCAGTAACCGCTTCTCTTTGCTCCGCGTCGTTCTCACGACAGCGAAGCGGCGGCCGCCCAGGTCGGTAGGCAAAGCCGCCCCACACCAACGAGCCGGGGG
>RSEF01000002.1:115107343-115121299 GCA_003993805.1 Himantopus leucocephalus | reverse complement strand
TTTTTGTTTTTTTTTTTTTTTTTTTTTTTTTTTTTTTTTTTTAAAGCTGCAGAGTTCAGGTGGCTAAAAAGGAGTCATAAATGCAAGAATGGTTTTACTCAAACAGTGGAAAGTCTCATATGATCTTAAATACACTTTAGTACTTTTCAAAGGGGTAATGCTCAATCTGATTTTAATGTACTTGTGATTAGTATGTAGAAACAATTCAGTCTTAGAAACTGAACAGGGCACTCTGCTTTTTTACTACCCTTTAGACAAGTTTTATTTTCAGAATAAAATATTTAATTGAATTAACTTGACACTGTTGTTTTTTTTTTTTTTGAAAAAAGCAAGATGGCATCCAGAAAAGACAAATATGGCTCAGTTTTAATAGCCTAAAATAAAATTTGCAAATAAAACTCCTGTTACTGAAGATGCGAGAAATCCTAAATTAACAAAATTCGTGTCCAGTTATGTACCAAATGCTTGGAAAAATCTGGTATCTGGTAGTATAGCAGAATATCTGTTAGTGGTATTTGCTTTCTTGCTGATCACAGCTGGCATAGGTCTTTAAATCTCTGGCTTAATTTAGTGTATAGTGAATGGTAGTGTGTTAATTAAATTTGTTTTAAAGCAGATACACAAAACAGTATGGTGTATTATTCTTCATTAGCCTCTCAGAACACAAGTGCATGCCAAATTCAAGTTCAACTATTTGTGAACTGAATAAATAGAGAACAGAGCAAAATAAAGGTTGAATGTTTCCTGTCAAGAGGCAAGTGAGCTATTAGTCAGAAGTGAAGCTTGGATTTAGAAGAATAATAATTGCTCTAATTAAATGTTTGTTAAACAGTTTTCAAAAATCATAATAACTTCTAAAGACTTTTAAAAAGAGAAAGATTAGGCAGCAGATTTTTTGAGAAAGGGAGGAAAGATGTTGCATTCATACCCACCATATTATGCAAGTACACTCCAAGGAGGATTTCTAGATGGTGTCACTAGCAGTCATTGTGTTCTTTAAAACAAGAAATTTGAATGCTTCTCTGGTGTGGAATTTCACATTAGAGTAACTTAATCAAAAGAGCAACTTGCCTACTGCTCTTCAAATTAGAGGCAAGTGGAGCCACTGTGATTGGGATGGGCAAAAGAAATTAAGCTTCACATTCCCGTACCGTTACTAGAAATTATCAAGCTAATCCAAATCCATAATTGATAAAAGCTAATCTATTTGTCCCTGTGTCCTCCCGAAAGAACATGATTTCTTGAATTATTCCCTCCTCCAACTCCACATACTGTACCTGTTTATTTGCTATGTGGATTTTGCATAGCAAAAAAGATTTCTTGTGTTTTGTGAACAAGAAACACCTGGGGGTAAGCCTCCTTTGGTAATAGTCTCTAGCCCACAGTTAGTTAGGCTTTGTCAGTAAAGATGGGAAATGTGAGATGCTTAGGTTCATGTTGTAGTACCACGTTATTCTAAAATTCAGCATTACCCCTGAGTGTGAGTGATCTTGGAGACTCAGCGCTTTGAATAACATGGTAAATTAGACTTTTCCTGAAATTGTACAGTATTAAGGTCTGTTAGAGATGAGATTTAATTCTTTATTGCTGACAGTAGCCTAGTTCTTCGGTGTGACTGCAATAACTAGTCATAAAAGCAATGCATTATGATTTGGCTGTATAAGTGCTTACAGAGAGGTTGAGTGTGTCTGTGTCACTTAATTGTGTTTGCTCCAAGGCCAGCATGTGGTCATCTGTATCTGTTTTCTTTGAGGCGTTGGATGCTGTTTGGCTTTTGACCTCTCAGTGAACACTCTGATTGTCTGTTCATTGTATGTAAAAACGTGGTTACGGGATATTAACCAGAAGAGAACTAGTTTAACAAATAGCTACGCAGTTGTTTTTTTGTTGTGGTTTTTTTTTTTTTTTGGTGGAGCATGAAAGAACACATTCGTTGCTTATACCAGGAAACTGAAAAACTACTCATTATGGCAAGGAAATCTTGTAAAATTGTCAGTAGTAGGAGTTTTTTAGAAGACTTAAATGAAAAACAACTGAATTTGCTATAATTTAAGTTTTTTGGGTTGTTTCTCCCTTAGCCTATTTGTTGAATCTCTGTAACACCACCAGTCCTTGTGTTGATGTGCATCTTTTACGGCTAATAGTGTCATTCTGCTTTAGGACAAGAGAATTGGGTACACTGCCTTTTTAAAAGAATTTTCAGATTGTGGATCCTCAGTTTATCCATGTATGCCATGGTCTTATAATAAAAATTGCTTTTCGAGGTTGTTCGTTTTTGTTCCAGAGAGGCTTTTAAATGTTGGAAAGAGCTTTTAAATGTTGGCTGTTGTCAAACAAGTTTCCTTTTGACGGTAATGGTTATGCTGACATAACCAGAGCCGTATTCTTGTCAGCTGCAATTCTGCTGTGTGGTTTTTCTCAAGTTGTTGTATGATGAACCAATCTGGAGAATCAGTCCAGATTAATTAGGTGGAAAGGGGGGTGTTTTCATGCTGGATTAGTTCAGATTAACCGCAGGGCTATGTAAATGGCTGGATTGGCACAACTGAAAGGGTGGTATTGGGAAACGGAGAGCCGCTGGAGGGAGCTTCTTAAGCCAGCAGTTCCACTAAAAAAAATTAAATAATCAGAATACAGGAATTTAAGTTGCTAGTATGTTAGGAGGGAATTCATAGGCCACTAATGTACTCCACTTTAAATAAGAGGATCATTCTACCTTCTGTAAGCTACTTTGCATGTATTGCTAATCAGGTGTGTCCACATGGGGAGCTAGTGCACTGTACACAAGAAAACTACTTATATTGCCTACTAACTTCTGTAGCTGATTTAGAAATCAGTAAAAATAGCAGCCAAGATGAATTAGAAGTATGCTCTAAAGTGTAATTCTTTCATACTTGAAGGTGTGATTTTCCTCTCTGTAGCGCAGTATCTGCACAATAAATACCTATTTCAGCCCTAGGCAGTTCGCTGAGAGCTGTACCGGGCAGTCTGGTAACATAGATGCCGAGTCCTTTAGCCTGTATGGTTTTGCTGTTTCCCCAATGAAATGCTCTGAGGGTTCTGCACGATTCTTTCTGCTTTAATTGCGTTTACATAAGGCCTTCTAGCTGGAATAGAAGTCGAATTTTTCTCTTAGGTTACTAAGTGCAAGCAAAAGCTGTAAATACTGGACCAGACATTAAACCACCTTAAAAGCCAAAGAGGCAGGAGGTAAATGGCTGTGGTGCAGAAAGCTCCTGCTTTTCAGGACAGATATGAACTGCATTTTATGGGGGAATTATAGAGCACCTTTGAAGTTGTCTTGTTTCTATAGCTCAGTGTATTCCTCAACTTAATGTCCATAGTTAACTTATTCTTAGTCATTTAAAATAAAACCATCTGAATTCATACTTTTGATTTAAATAATTTCTAGTTATATCACAGTAAGAATTTTGTGTGATTATTTTTTAAGTATCAGAAGAGCTATTGCTGCACGGACATCTAAGTATTTTAGGGTTAAATTTTCTGGTTGTTAAAATGATGCTAAAGATTATTTGTACAGTGAAATATTTTTATGCAGTGATACAAGCAATTTGAAACAACTAAAGATTCCAATTTCTTCTTTAAACAAAGTGCTTAAGTATTACATTATGCACTGTTTTAACATTTTGTTCAAATATTAAGTCAGAGTTTCTCTGATTTTTTTTGAAGATACTGATGTAAATCAAGACTTAGAAACTGGTTGTCATTCTAAATTTAGAATTCCTTACTGCTAATGTTTCAACTAGTACTCCAACAGTGAGAGCAGAAATTGCATTTGTAATTAACTTCACTATTTAGACATGATTGTAAATGCTTTTCATGTAGAAATCCTCCCTACCCCCAAATACTACACTTGCTGAGAATTGATATAGGTTGTTTTTTGTTTGAGATACTCTCAGTACTAGAATACTCTGCACCTTGTAGAAGAAGAGTTGTAACCCAGTTAAATAAATCTCACCTCTTTCAAATCTCAAAAATTTATTCCTTTATGATCTTATTTCCCAGTCTGACACCTCAGTAAGCACTCTGCAGGTGCCATCACCCCCTATCAACAGAGTTCTGTTCTCTGAGACTGGGACAGGTGCTGTGATATTAGCAATGTGATATTAGCAGGGCAGGGTACCTCCTGGGATGGGATATTTTGCTTTGCAGAAAATGGTATTTGAGAACTGAAAACAAAGATGATTGATTAAATCCTGAGTTAGAGCTTCTCTTAGAAAGATCAGCAGGCTTTTATGTTTGTCTTCCATGTAGCTTTTAATTGTTATTCTGAGAGAATTTCAAGAAAATTGTATTTTTGATAGTGTATTTTAAATATCTATTGCTATTTGTATTGACTAGCAATACTGTGTTTTAATGTGCTTAGTAGTATTTCCTGTCTTTTACATTTTATTGATGACTGAGTTGGTATTCCACCTCAGTTTTTATAACAATAAATGTTCCATAAACAAATCTTTCAACCTGCTATTGATGGTAAGAAAAATCTGATAGGGCAGGGAAGAGATGATAGATGAAAGTTCCAGGTGTACAATTCCACCATGGCAGCTTTTATTGTTTGCTGTCTTGCGTTTGATCTAATTTATTATTTAGAAGAAAATCCTCTCAAAAAAGTGCAGTTTGACTATTGTTTTAAATGTATGCTTTCAAATAACTTTCGAGTTAGTTAGGATTTTGTTTGCCGAAAGTTGTCAGTTAAAATCTAATGGGTTTTTTTTTTCCCCTTGTCTCTTTTTTATGGTTGCAACTGCAGATCAGTTTCAGTGTTTTTCCAGTTAGGATTTCCAGAGCTGGACAAAATAGCTTTTTTTTTTTTTCATGCTCTGATAAATTTTGAATGCTCATAGCAGCTATAAATTGTAATCTGTGTGTTGGGGGAATTGAGCCAAAAATTAGTGTTTAGCAAGTGGAGCTATGTCTGACATCTTACTCCTAATTCTTTAATTTACTTTTTACCTATAGTGAAATATTTAACATTTTCTACTTCATAATTAGAATAAAATCAGCAGTGATTTTAATTTCCATTCCTTTCTGTCACTCATCCAGCAGGAAGAGGGAAGTAGCCTTTCGTTTGTTAACCTAACTACATTTGGATGTCATTTCACCCTTCTTATCTAGGCTGAATTGGGTAGAGTTCATGGTGGGTAAGTTTCCCTTCACAGAGGGTGGGGGGCTTCTTTTTCTTTTTTCTTTTTTTATTATTTAGCTTTTGAATACCGTGTGGTCATTGTATATTTTAGGTCTTTATCATGCATAGTGCGTATTACTGGGGATAGTCAATTTCCTTAACTTCTGTAAAGAACAAAAAAGGTTAAATGACACAGGTTTTGTAGGTGATTTTTTGTTTGTTTTGTTTTTTAATTAAAGATGATTTAAAAGAAATTTATCAACTGAAAAAGCCTGGATCAACTCTGATAGAAAAAGGGAAGTTGCCATTTTAAAACAATTTCTTCTTTTTTTCTTCTGGCTGTGGCCAGTAGAAAAACGCTCTGGAGGAATTTCAGTAGGGAATAATTATATCTGCAGGAGACATTTCTTTTTAATTACTATCAGGTAGTGATTGGTTTATGACCCTGATGTGAAGGCTTATAACACTTTTAAAAAATCCTATATAATATAATTGTTTTGATTGAATATATGTATGTGTAATTATCTCTGAATCTTATTTAAACTTTCTTCTAGTGTCTTGTGTTGATGAATTCCTCAGGTTTATGTGATTTATGTGGTGTCTTGTATGTTTAATGTTATTTCTCAATTTATTGACTATTCTCCTGGGGTTTTCTTTGTTGTTAAAGCATAAATTGGATGATCTACTTTTTGTGTGCATCATACATTAAATTGTATTTCTGTCATATCCTCTTATATTCGTTTTCTTTCGATGTTTAAAAAAAATTTAAAAAAGCCCTGTCCTTTCTTACTTGTTTCAGGTAAAAGACATTCAAAGTCTTTAATCACTGGTTGCTTGACTTTGGAATCCTTCTGCTTTTACAGTATTTTTTTGTGATTGCTTTCCTCAAACCAAATGTGTATTGTGATCACAAATACCATGGCATTTTTTTTCTTGGATATTGTACCTCACTTCTGATATATCATGTACTGCAGGTAATCAGAAAGTGAACACAGGTATTTTGAATAGCTTTTATGGATTATTTTTTTTAATTATTTTTTCCTACCAAACTGTGTAATGGCCAATTCTNTTTTTTTTTTTTTTTTTTTTTTTCTGGATTAGTTGCAATAGGCGTTTCTTCTTGCTGAAGAAAGAGTGGTTCAAAATTTAGTGTAGTTGCCATAAATTTATCCATGTTGAATTTCACCTGGCACCATTCTGCTTATTCTTTCTTCCGCAGTTTTCAGTAATTAGTGTTGCAGTATCTTCAAATCTTGACATTTACTAACAAGTATTTTCAAGGGACCTCTGGATGTTCCCTTATTCTTTGAAGTTCGTTTAAGATTATTGCTTATTTGTTCACTTTGAGCAGTTTATGATCAGGGAAGGTGTGTACCCCTGGACAACGTATTTTTCCAAAAGGCTTGGTCAAAAAACTGGTGTAAAGAAGTTTTTATTAAATATGCAGCTAAGTGGTTTAATTTATATATTTGAAAATTTCTAATAGATTAGAAAGATATGATTTCCCTATATTGACACTTTACTAACTCATCTTTATTTTTATCATCCTTGGAGTTTTGTAGTACTCTAATTATTTTCATCAGTTTACTTGTAGCTTGGGGAACAAGGCTCACAGATTTATGATTCCTAGAATTGTTCCTACTACTTTCTCATAAAAAGAGGTGCAGTGTTCTCCTACCTTCTAGTCATCTTATGGGGTAGTTTATTTTAATGGAAGATTGAATTTGTTTGCAGCTTGGACCTTTTTCTTGCATTATTTTCAAGAATCTGAAATGAGTTCACACAGGTCTTTGGGCTGTTTTATATCCAGAAGCTCTTCTTGCTAAATTATTTCCTGGTAGTACCTTTTTGGGTGTTTTTAATTACTCCCTCAGTTCTCTCAATTCCCCATGGTTTGTGAAGTCTCTTGCAGGTTTTTGTATCTAATGGGATTTTTTAAATCCTTAATATTTTTTTTCCCTGTCCTTTAATGTTTGCGCTTTGCTTTTTTTTTTATCACTGCAGTGTTTGTCTTAATGTTAAACAATGATTGTTTTGAAAACTTCCAGAATAAATTTCAGAGTTGGAATATATAGTTTTGATTCAAATAACCTTTGGAGGTTTTTTGTCTGTCTTTCTATGCACAAGGGCATGCACGGTGTTTGTGCAATAACACCTGCAGGATAGATAAAACCTAGGTATGATCTAATATTTTTTAGTACTTTATAGTAATTTTCATTATCAGCATGTTGTGTGAACAGTGGATTCGCTAATGATTTATATGTGGAATCTAAGAAGTTCATTTTAATTCTGAAAGCATTTCAACTTGGATGGTTTTTGGCTTTGCTCTGTTTGCTGATGTGGAGCTGTTGTTACACTTTGAGCTCTAGCTGCTCAAGTGGAGGTACCAACTGTGTTGGTTTTGCTGGTATTCCAAAAACTACATTCTAAATAAAAATTAAAAATAGTCTCTTGGTTGCTCTTTTTATTTGTTTGGTTTTTTTCATGTATATCAGTTTTAGATCATTTCCGTTAGATGCAAAAGTAGGATGGTAGTGGGCTTTTGAAGGTGAAGGGAAGGAAGACTTAGCTGAAGCAGCCTTGCTTTGGTTGCTCTTTTATGGAGGAAAATCAGGCAAAGCGGAGCAGCATTACACTCGCACTATTGAGAGAGAAGAGCTGCCTCTCACTCTTACCTTTTCCACCTTCTGCCACTTCTGCTATAGGATGAGGAATAAACTGGCTTGTAAAAGGTCATTCGCTTCGTTACGGAGGGGTGAATGGAATTCAGTGAGAGGAGTCATCTGCTTGCTCGCATTTTCCTTCATCTCCTTCCTTCCTCCTGCTAAAAAAGCTTTTCACTAATTTCTTGGTGAAATTTTTAAAATATTGCAGGGAAAATTATACATGCTTGATGTATTTAAAGAGAAAATAAATCAGTGCTGTTCCTGGCAAGTGAACGTGTGTGTGTCTGTGTTACCCTGATGTTGCCTTCTCCAAGGCCAGAAAGAGGTCCCACCTTACGCTCGTTTGGAAAGACTTACTCTTTTCTACTGTATTACGTCTTGTCTTTATGGACCTCCTGATGAGTAGGTTTAGGTGTAAGGGGGACTGGGCTAGGTGGGAACTTGGGGATCACCCCCTTGGTTGTTTCTGTGAAGAGAAGTGTTGAAAAATACCCCCGTGTGGTTGTCTCATGGGAATGGTTTTGCATGAATTGTTACGGCACGTTAGAGAGGGTCCTCAAAAGCCAGAGACCCAGGCGTTTGCTCTCACAGAGATGATTTTTGTTCCCCTGAAAGCATTTGGCTAAGGTATGTGAGGACCGTAGAGTCTCACAGGTGTTTTTAATAGGAAGACGAAGCTGGCTACTCGCAGTTTCTGCCTCTCCTTACATTGCCGTGACTAGAACCTAATAGTAAATTCCCCCTTGCGCTTACTGTTTTTCTTGCTCTCCCTCTTTGAACTCTCAAGGTTATTCAGTTATTTTCCTCACAATTTCATTAGGAAATTTGCCAAAAACATCCTTTCTAGGCAGCTGTCTCTGGACCTTTGGAGGCCAGCCGTAATGTGCTTCCAGCCCGCGGGGGGTGTTTGGCAGGGAGTTAGGAACTGGGCCTTCAGCGCCGCGGGGGGCAGCGGGGAAGACATCGCACACGCTTTACCACACCCAGGTGCAAATTTTTGCTCGTCTATGAGCGTTCAGAGGCTTTCATCTCTTCTTGTACCTGGTTTGTCCCGGTGCAAGGTCTGTTAACGGCAACAAATTGTTGATGTGAGAGAATTGTAATGGAGGAGTTGTTTTCTCTGTTCGCCGAACGTTGCTTTGAAGGAGAGCTTTTGTGTGTGTGGGAGGGAGCGGCTCCAGCAATCTTAAACTGTTCGCGTATAATTTTTTAATGAGGCATTGATTTGTATTTTTCTGTTTTAAAGTGGTGCTTGAAGGTGCTGTGATGTTGTCTGCATGTAATACTTCATGTAAAATTGATTGAAAGATTAAGCGTTTTGCTGAAATTAATACTGGGAGGAGTTAAACGTATCCGAAAGAACAAGAAATGCGTTTCAGTGCTTTCTTTCATACCCGGCTGAACAATATAGACAACTGCTGTACCATATGTACATATAGTATATTTGTCAGACTAACTGCTTCTCGTGTTTGACTAAACTGTCTCCTTTCAGCCACCCACACAGAATATGCCTATGGGTCCGGGCGGGATGAGTCAGAGCGGCCCTCCCCCACCTCCGCGCTCCCACAACATGTCTTCAGATGGTATGGTAGGTGGGGGCCCTCCTGCACCACACATGCAGAACCAGATGAACGGCCAGATGCCTGGTAAGTTTTTCTCCTCTAAGACATTAACACCAGCGTTGCCTGGCAACCGAAACGACATGGGGGCTCAAGGGATACTAGATTGTTGATGACAAAACTGCTTTGAATGCCCCCGAGTACAAGCTCTCTTAGAGTTTGTTAGCTACAGAGCTACGTGACCTGTATTCAGTGTTTATCAGGCTGCCCTTGGGCTTTGATGTAGCTGACACACAGCATTCCTCTGATGAACAGAACTGGCTAAATTTAGTCTGTTTGAAACCGTGCAGTACAGCTGGCTTTAGAAGGCTTATTGGGGAAAGGTATTGGCCTGTGGCTGAGTGAACACAAATCCTTCCATAAAAAGATAATGTGAAATCATCGTGGCTAAATAATTAGATAATAATAAAATAGATATATCTTAAAGAGGGTGTTTTGAAAGTGGGTAAATGTTAAAAAAGAATCAAATCTCTTTTATACAGAAAGTGATCCAGCTTCCACTAATCCTCTGTGTTCTTTATTATTGAAGATGTGTTGAATCGTAAGGGATTTGTAAAGAAATGGCCTCCAGATTATTGTTCTAGGTGTAAATTTTAAGTCAGTTTTTATGCCATCGTCTTTTGTAATAAAAAGAAAAGTGCTTGGGAAGTCAGAAACAAAGCAGTGAAACAAGATGATAAAACTCCACATTGTACCTACCAGTACTGGCTTTGGGGTAACTATTCCCTTTAGCAGTCAGATCAGAATGGAGTAGGCCCTGGAAAAGCTTGCTTCTTTATGTAGTGGCTGTTTACCAGAATTTCTTCTCGTAAAGTCATACTGCCTATTTCATGCGAATTGGCTTTCAGCTTAAAATTGCATTCCCAGGATTGCTTTTGTTCAGGACCCCTTCATTTTTTTTGTATGGAGGAACTTTTCGTACAAAAACTCTTCAAGGTATTGATTCTTCCAAGAAAAGAAACTGCTGTCAAAGGATCTTTGAAAATTTATCTCTCAGTGGTCACAAGAATAAGCTTCACAACAGCAAACACAGTAAATAACTATGCAAAACTGAATATGAAGTAAAAAATATAATGATTGCTGTAGTCTAATTTCTGTGCCAATCTTGATAAAATGGACCTGATCATGTTACTGACAGCTTTTCTGAGAAGAGTAGCTGAATAGCCTCCAGAGGCTGTGGATAAGAAATGTAATAAAAGATCTAGAGAAGAAGTTAGGTTCATCGTACATGTTGGTCATGGTCTGCATTTGGAAGTGGAAAGAGCGATATATGCTGCTCCCTAAGTAGGGCAGAGATATTCTGGTTGTGGAGTCCTCTATCCATCTAAGATCCATCAGCTCCCATGGAGAATAGCATCGCCTCTCACAAATCAGTCTCTTTGACCCTCTAGTGTAATCATATTATTGTTATTATAATGATCTTTTCCAAGGAGAAGGATTACTAAGTCACAATGTGAGCATAATGACTTCACTGCAGAGCCACGGGGGAGAAAAGTCACTCCTTAAACATACATATTTTGTAATTAGATAGAATAAGAAAAGAGCTCTTATGAAAATATGTGAAAGGTAAATAGGTTTGTTTTGGTATTCACCTAGACAGATACTTAAATACAGTTTCCAACTAAGCTTTAATTTAGCCTTTCTTCCAACATATTTCCTTTTTTGAATGTCTGTTCCTTCCCTTCTCTGTTTAAGGTTGTCTCTGAGGATGTCAAGATAAACAGCTTAAGATGAGGGCATCTCTAATATCAGAAAAGCATGCTAAAATCATTTCATAGTTAGGTTTTGGAGAAGGAGAAACAGAATAATCTTGTTAAGGGGATAGCTGAATGATTATTTGCTTTAACTATTTGCTAGTTTACCTGTATGTAGGCCTTTGTGTGTTTCATAGAAATGTATTTGTCATCATTTCTGCAGTGTATGCATTTGCTTTCTGGTTATAGGGCACTTACTGTAAAGTTATGTAGATAATTTGTAGTAGAAGCCAGATATAAAACCTTAAATATCTGAAGAGATGATCTGTCCAAAAGGAATAAATTCACTAAGGTGCAAACCAGGGTCGACAGCCATGAGTTGACTAGCCTGGAAGAAATAAGGCTCTTAAAAATACCAGTTAAGGATTTCTGGAAGGCCTTAGCTGAGCAGGGGCTTCCACAGAACTGAGTATTGGTGGAAAGGTTGATGGGAGGATTAAAAGAACTGCCTAGTGATGGTCAGGGCATGAGTTGATTTAAAGTTCTGCCGCAGACCTGTCCCATTACCTAACGGGCAAAGGATAATTTTTTTCATACTTGTGTTCTGGTTAATAAAGGACCTGAAGTGCTGCTGAGGCCCTTAATTGCATCCCCTGATAAATGAGTGTCTGTATTCTCTTACCAGCAAAGACAGTCATGATGAACCTTTTTCAGCCTACGGTAGAATTGAGTATTATCTGTACCTGTGATGGATTATGGCTTTTACCTGAAAAAATTACTGTCTGAAGAGTTACATTGACTGAGAGTTTGTGTGATGCAAACTAAGGATAGCCTGGATTTGGAAGGAGATGATGAACTGGGTTGTGCTGGTGGCAAGTTATCTTCCTGATTTCTTGAGCTTGTTTTATCATATGTAGAAAGTTGACACGTAAGACTCACCGTAGAGTTCTCTGACCTTTGTTTTGGAACTGGTAGGTCACCTTCCTGAATAACAGGTGCTTGCGTATTACCATCAAGTTCTCTCAAAGTCTTCTTTCCTTCCTGCAAATGTAACCTCAAATGCATATGCTGGCTTACAGCTTCTCAGAGCTAAGATACTGTCCATAAGTGGTTAAGAGGAAAAAGGACTTCTGTTTATAGCCAAGATAGATATTTATTCCACTAACTTTATTGTAACACGGAATCTAATTAGTATGGCATTTAAAGCAGTTATTTTAATGGCAGATAAGCGCTTTGTGTCTCATTCATTCATATTTCATTCAAGTTCTATTCTTCCTATTTCATTCCTATAAAAAACAAATCAACTGCTGTGTCCTCCTGTGCACGAGAACCCCGTGAACTATTTTGGAAAAATATATATAAAAAAAAAAGATTTGTAAATTGTGTTCTTAACTATTTTTCATTTGCAAGGTTTTTTGATACTATGATCTTGGCTTTTCCTCTGTCCTTGTTTTCTAGCTTCTGACTAACAAACTACCTGATTTTGACCCCAGAACTTATGCATGCCTGACATTTCATGTGCCAGCTTTTTCTCATGAATACTTTCCCTGTTTTGGTGCTACCCTAGACATGAAGTGTAAACCAGCCTTTTAGAGAAGGTGTTTTATTTTTTCAACAACTTCTCTCTTGTGGTGATTTTTGCTTTCCCCATTTTGCTTCTTATATTACCAGTTTTTAAAAACTTATTCTACTGTGTGCTTCAGTAGCTCTCTGAAATCTACTTTTGACAATTTCTCCTTTAAACAAAAAGTAACAAAACTGCTCCCAGGCCATGACTTTCTGGCGCTAATCCTGTATGGTCTTCCTTTTCTTATGAAAGACAATGGGAAACTAGTCTTTTCGCAGTCCTACACAGTTGCTTGGCACTACAGTCTGGAGCTTTTCTTCGCCTTAGTTGTACTTTAACACATTGATGATATCATGGTTAGAGATGATCTCATTTCTTCCTAATTAAACCATCTCTCTTTTCTCACTATTACAGAGTTAGGCAGTGTTGAATTGAAGAGGGGACAGTTACAGGCATCTGTAGTTCTCTGCCATGGTCATAATCCTATTCACTGCGGTATTTTCTCTGTATTTGTGGTGGATCTGCCTTTGTACCATTCAGCAATCTCTGCTCGCCTTGTTTTGCAGGAACAGTGAACTGAGCATATGATACCTTTTAGTTTTTTCACTTCCCTTGATAAAATATGCTACATGTTCTTTTCCATAAGGTGTCTGGAAAAGGGCGAGAGGATAAGTATATTCTTAAATGTATTCTCTGTTTCTTCATGTTGGCTTTTAGTAGCTGTGTTCCTTGA
This sequence comes from Himantopus leucocephalus, assembly GCA_003993805.1. Taxonomy (NCBI): domain Eukaryota; kingdom Metazoa; phylum Chordata; class Aves; order Charadriiformes; family Recurvirostridae; genus Himantopus; species Himantopus leucocephalus. The sequence continues at coordinate 115,107,874 of RSEF01000002.1, read as the reverse complement.
TAATTGTTAGCTTTTCCTTCTGCGTCTTTTTGTTTGCAGGTCAGTTGGTATTGCCTCTGTGACCTTGTGTACAACTCTTCATGTCCTTACTTTAGCCTTCACTCTGTCCTAGGTTAGTGCAGTTATTTCTTTAGCCAAGACAGGATTCGGGACATGTTTACAGAGGTAGATACTTTTTTATTATTTTTTTTTTTTAATTGCATGGGGAGATATGTAACCAAATCACTATATTCCTACAGCTCTACTGATGTAGATTCTTTTAGGTGCCTCTTCTAAGTTTTCTGTATTTCTTAGAGTTTTGTAGCTGAAAAAAAACGCCTTGCCATGTTTGGCAGGAATGGCATCTTCTTGATGAACCCTGTATATCAGCACTTGCCTTTTTTATAGTTGGCCGTGTCACATGCTTTGGTTGTACATATCTTTATAAACTCTTCATGTGATGCTTGTCATAAGCATAATCTGTGCACTTCACTTTTTTCACTTCACGAAATCATAGAATGGTTTGGGCTGGAAGGGACCTTTAAAGGTCAT
>RSEF01000002.1:115090286-115107243 GCA_003993805.1 Himantopus leucocephalus | reverse complement strand
TTCTCGGCAGGGCTGCTCTCAATCCCTTCATCCCCCAGCCTGCGTTGATATTGGGGGTTGCCCTGACCCAGGTGCAGGAACCTACACTTGGCGTTGTTGAACCTTATGAGGTTCACACGGGCCCACTTCTTGAGCTTGTCCAGGTCATACTTATATCCAGTCACACCTCTTACTAATTTTAGTCCTGGTAGCTGCTCACATATCCCGGCTAAAGTAATGAGTAAACTGATCAGGTGGTATTGTACTGTTTATACTTTTTAAAATACCCATTGAAAGTAGATTTAATTCAGAGAACAATCCAATTCCAACCTGCGTTTTCAAGAAGAGCAGAAATAAAGGGTGAAGAGATGTAGTTGGCCTCATGGGTACATGAACAGGTTGCTCTTCCTTTGAATCTTTGCAAGCATGAGAGTTGAGCTGATAATTTGGCTGTCCTTCCAGTCATTATGTCTCACCCTAGTAATCTGTAAATACAGTTGCAGAATATTGGCTATAGATTATATTTTCGAACAATGTTAAACATGCCGTCAGCCATTTTTATTCTACACGTATTTGTACCATGTCAGTGTTAATACTGCCTGATTTTGGAAAAAGAATATTAACTGTTAACTTTCAGAAAAGTATCTAGTATGGTTTGTTTGAATAAACAGAAATGTTACAGCTATTGTAACAATTATATGTGTAGCTACCAAGCTGGCTGTTAAACCGATACTGTGCAATTCACGTTGAAATTTAGTACTCACACAACACACCCTGAAAAGACTCATTTTGCATATGATATGGAGATGAGATGAGGTGTATTATATTTTATGCTTTTGTTTATTAGCTTCAGCTGCTCAACAAAAGAAAATGTATTGCATAGTAGAACTGAACTTTGACTGTTGTTAACTATTCTTTTTATTAAAGTTGGGACATCATGAGCAAACTCTGTTTTATCTTTGTTCTAATGTAATTGTATTTAATAACTTCTATTTAGGTTTGTGATTGAGTATGACTGTATTTCCTTGATTTATGATATTTAATGTAGACCTTTTTTCCCCGCTTTTCTTTCTGAAGGACCTAACCATATGCCTATGCAAGGGCCTGGACCTAACCAACTCAATATGACAAACAGTTCCATGAACATGCCTTCAAGTAGCCATGGGTCAATGGGCGGCTATAATCACTCAGTGCCATCCTCACAGAGTATGCCAGTGCAGAATCAGATGACTATGAGTCAGGGACAGCAGATGGGCAACTATGGTCCCAGACCAAACATGAACATGCAACCAAACCAAGGTAAGCAAGGTGCTTGTTAACTTCTGTAAAAAGGAAACATCTTGGGTACAGACTTCTTTTAGAGGTCTTTTCTTGTAGATTTCCTTCTCTAAATGCTTTTTTACCCATGTTCGGAGCACTCTACATCTCTTTTCTCCGATGCGTTAGTGACTTTTTATTTATTTGCAGACATTGAAATGTTTTCAGGTATTGTGTGAGAATCTGGGAATGGATCTGCTTTCATCAGTTACAAGTTTGAACTACTGTTTATCTTTCTCAGACTTTACACTTCTATCTAAGTGTTATTATTTCTCAAGTTGATAAAATGCATCTCTACTCTTCAGCCTCTTGGGTAAATTGGAAAATTAAAGTCAGGTAGCCCTCAGATTTTTGTACCTAATTAATCTTTGTTCTCTGCTGCATGCTGTTTTAGTGTGGAATGTCTGTTAATCTTAAAGAAATAAAATTCAGTTCTAGGAACAAATCCGCTACTCCCCACTGTTTTCAGGAGATGTCCTTGTGTATATAGTAAAATTCAAAACTAATTTTGTATCTAGGATATTTACATAGCATAAACAGATGATGTATCCTGTTGACAGTATGGTCCTTGTTGAAGTGCCAAGGACATGGCAGAATTAAAATATTGCATTAGAGTCACAACAGACCAAATTATTAACTTGTATGTATACTGCATATTATAATTGTGCTTTACAAGTCAGCAAGCAGTATTTTCAGTTTACCTGTTAAGTCTGTTACTACATTGGATCTGGACACCAGCTAGAAGACACACTGCAGATTTTTTTTAAAAAAATGCTTCTGCCACATTTACAGCAAGTATGAAATCTTACAGATATATTAGCTGAAGGATATGACTCGAGTTGAGGTTTTAATCTCTTTTCTGATGCTGTAGGAGAACGTGTTTTTCTCTTTTTCTAAGGCTCCCTTCCTGGTAATTGAAGAAAAGATAATCCTCCGCTGGCATAGGTTGTACTTATTGCAATATACTCTTGTTGGAGACCAAAGCTCAACTTTGTTAGGTAGATATCATTTGTTCCTAAGGTGTACAAGCAGACCAGGTCATACTGATCAGTTTGGTTATTACATCACAAAAAGGTACAAAACAGACAAAAAGACTAGGTTAATGAGAGACCGAAAATGAGTCAAGACAAAGCAGCTATTTCTGCCGTTTTCTTGCCAGTAGTGGAAGTGGGAAGTCTGAGTCCTTCATCGTCCACATTGTTAATGGCATTTTTCTTAAAATTTAACAGCAGGGGAAACAAAAGATAGGCACATAGCAGAGGAAACCATCATAAGTGGGAATATTTTTGGCTGTCTCTCTGAACTGTCAAGTTATCAGTGTGTTACGAGCAATACACAACGGAGTAATTTTGTAAACGTTGTAAGATGCTTTAGAAAAGTCCTGTGCATGCTCAGTTGAAATTTCTTAGTTGCAGAGAGTTAGCAATAAATACGCAGCAGTATGTGTGAGGGAGCCATCCACTAAGTCGCTCTACAGAAAACAACTTACTTTGTATGACTGGCTTACAATTTAAGACCAGTGATTATTCTGTCTCAAAGTAGCTTTCTTTACTCTTCCTCATTCCCCTGCTGTATTTTCAGTACTCTGTCAAACTTGAAAATTGCTCATTAGAAATTAGGCAGAAAGATACTTAAAAGGTTTCTGTTCTGAACAAATAATAGTACTGAAGTGGCTTTGGGGAATACAGAATAAAGCGGTATCTAACCAAATTATACATTCAAGAACAAGAGTGAAATCTCTAGTTAGAACAAGAGCTGGTACCATTGCCTGTACTTAGGGCCACGATAAGCTTTCACATTGGGTAATTCTAGTTTTGCCAAATTTTGACCCTTTAGGCTGAGATTTTTTACATTCCAAATGTCTGCTTCACGGCTGATGTTTTGCAGAAGTTTCACAGAACTGGAGAGCCATTTCTGACAGTGGGATGAAAAATTACATTCTTTGAAATATTTCAATGTCTCACAAAAACATTGGTAAATAGAGCACTTCATATGGAAATGTAGGAGTGCAGGTGCCCTTTTGCTTTAGAGCAAGGCTTTGAAACCTTCCTGTTGTGCCAAGGTGCTATTCCCTGTTGCAATTAAAATACTGTCCCAAATTAGTCAAATTTTAAATATCTGTGGGGGAAGAAGTCTTTAAGGCTGAAGATTTGCATGTTTGTTATATATTGTTAGCTAAGGTTTTTGACCTAAGAATATTCCCAATCAGGTGTACTGAATACAGTTATTTCCTCCATTTTCTGCTATTAGTTGTTGCATTTGTTTTGAGATTTGGTGACAGATTAGAGGAAATATTTTTGTATCTTCACTCTCTTGTGACTCCAAGACAGCAGGGGAGAGAATGGCAGAGAAATCTGTGAGACTGTGAGAGATGTAGATGGGGAGCCAAGATCCAGTCTGGCTGGGTAGAGGGTCTCAAGCCAAGCACGGACACTGCAGGCTTCTCATCTAAGTGAAGAAACAAGAATGATTCGCCAGGAAATGCTTTGAGATACAGTTAAAGAAAAAGGGAATAAACAGATTGTGACTTGAAGATTTCCTAATTGTTAGCGTGTGCTGCCATTCAGAAGCGGAAATAAAGAAAAATTTTCTGAACCTCTGTGTTGTTGTCAGGAGGCATTTGTGAACCCCTAAACACACATTGTTTCTTATAGAGGGGTGATTCATATTGAAAATGAGAGATCATACTATATCTGTCAGTAAATAACAGCACTAGCTAAATATAATGCTAAATATCCCACAAGATAAGGTCTTAGCATCTCAAGTTAGTTGTTAAAAATTAGTAGATGTTTTTGACCTTAATCTTTCCCTGCATGGGTTCCCCGTCTGTAGAGGAATGAATCTGATGGGAAGATTGTAATACCATCTGATTTCACAGGAGTGTTGTGAAAATATATTCATTATGAAGATTTGGACATTTTAGTTAGGAGTGCCATAAGAAAACCCATGACTAAATTAATAATTCCGTCTTCAGTGTTTGACTAGGCATGGCATCTCACGCAAACAATTAGGAGAAACAAAATATTGAAATAGCTTTTCAGTGAATAATATCTAGTGTGTCCTGAATGAGGCCAGTACTTTTAGGAAAAAAAACATGCTATCATATAATAGATTAAGACACCATAACATGCAGAAAGGCTTGATCTAACTTTTGGGTGGGTTTAGCATAACTTTTAATGTGCTTTTTCTAGCAAAACATCTTGCTGTATATACATATCTTGAGGCAGATGGTGTTAGTAAGAAAAAATGAAAAAGTGCAGTCCATTCTCGGATTTACTTTTGGTCCCCACTTTGTACTCATTATTGATTTGCACTAGTTTATAAAATGCTAGCTGGAGGAATATCTTAAATGAGAAGGAAAATTTTCACAGTATTGTTTTTATACGGTCAGTCCAGTTAAAAGAAGAATTTCAGTCATTTTGGACTAAGGAAGCAGAATGTTTAAAGTAGAAGATTGTGTAGATAACTCTTGATTAAAAAGCTACTGTAGCAGCCTAGGACCATCTGCAAGGAATATTGGTTACCTTTTTGGAAAAGATAGGAAGCAGCAGGAGCTGAGTGAATGTGGAAGAAACTTCTTTCTTAGAAGAAACTCATTTCTTCTTTTGTGTGGGAAGCTACTTCAGTTGAATGAAATATTTCGAGTCTTGCCAATTTTTGACTTTTCAGAGGGGAGATGTAAGCATAATTTTCTGTAACCTGAAACTTAACATGGATCTGTATGACAGATCAGGATAAAATGATTTCTGAGGTTGAGGACCTTTTATGAATGTCTCGCCATCTGTTCATTCCTATGTAAGCAGAGGCTGTTAGTTTCAATACCTCAGCTGTTTGTGGTAGCCATGATGTCCGTATCATGGACAAAGCAGGCCAGTCTTTATTTTTCTTCAATAGGTTAGATGTCAAAAAAAAATGAATTGCCTCCACATTCTGAAGTGCCATCATGCTATAGCTGGATTTGTAGGATGTCTAGCTGTAGAAGGCACTGCAGTTCTATCTTGAAAAAATGTATAAAAAATATAAAGATATAAACAGGTGCCACAGTACTTGTTCTTTCATCTTTTTTCCCTATTGTGAAACATGAAAGGCGATATTCGTAACTAAGGATTTCTTTTGTATGACTTATTTTTATGTATTTTTTTCTTAAATGCCACCTGAAATTATGGTTCAGTTTGAGATAAGAACTTGTGGAATTAAATGAGTGTGGAGAAGTTTCTACAACTTTTAATTTGCAGCCTAAATCATCATACATTAGGAATAGCAAAAAATTTTGTATCCTCAAAGTCTTTTGAGCTGGTGATTAAACTGCCCTTCGTGTTAAAACACCTTTAAGATTTTGGTTCATTTGACCAAGTACATCTGAATTGTAGCTTTTGTCAAGAATCTTGAGAAAGCTGAAAGTTAAATTTACCCTACCATATAGTTTCTAAGCTAGCTCTTGCAAGAGTTGTCACCATCACTTACGTTTAAAAAAAAAAAGCATTTTTTTGTAAACATGAAGGAAAACAATGCAAAGGTTTTGCTGAGGGATGCTGCATTGCTGGATATATATTTTGTTATTCATGTAACAGTGGACACAATGACGAGATTAATCATGGTAAATCTGGCATGGTGCACTTTGCTGATACTCTACATGTGGATATTTGATTGCTTTATCAATACAAGTGCACATTGTGAAATACCTGAATGGACCTCTTCTTAGCAACAAAACCAACATATTTTGAAGCATGAAGAAACAATATCTTGTACTGTTGCTTTTTGATTGTACCCAGCTGCTCCCATAGCTCTTTAATCGGAACAGCAGAGCCACCAGTTTATTTGTGAGTGTGGTTCCTCACTTCTCTGCTTCTTCAAAAGTTTCAACCATGTCAGCAGTTATTCTTGTCTTCTCATAGCATTTGCCACCAGTATCTGAGTTTCAGCAGAAGAGACAAAGCTAAGGAGACACTTTTAAACTGCTTAGTTTTTCTGCAGCTCTTTCATCCTCAGTGCGCTGCTGGTCTGAAATTTGTTAGATTTATCTGGGACCCACTTCTAGTTTGCATTTCTATTTCTCTCTGTTCATCTTACATGTCTGAAGACTAGGCTGTCAGTTTCCTGAAGTCATTTCTTGTCAGGAGACTGCCACCGGGACACTGCATTTATAAGAAGCTCAGGTACCAGCCCATTTTTACATCCACGTACCTTTTCTTCACTATATGTGAGTCCTCCTTATGAGACGCTGGCTAGAGCAGGAACAGGTTTTTTTATTTAGTAAGTGTAGATGATATTGAAATGAGCGGTTGAGGAAGATGATGTATGTTCTTGATAGTGTAGACTATTTTTAGTTAAATTAAACAACGAGCAGTTCAGTTTTCACCTATTGTCTGGCTTGCTTTATACATTCACTTGCTCCATACAATTGATTTGGGTCTACATGGTACATTTTTCAAATGCCTGTTTAATAACTACCAAAATTGCCTGCACTCCTCGCAGGACCTTCTTAGCATCTTTTTCTTCAGGCTTTTATCCCAGGAATGCTTTTAGTATATTGACATGTGAACGCTGCCTTCTGAATATTCAGAAACATTTATAGGGCTTTAGTACTACCAAAGTTAAAATAGTTTCTTGGAAAGACAATAGTCTGCTTGCGTGCTTGCGTATTTAGATGAACAGTCCTACACAATATTTTCTTGGACTCATTTTTGACTCAGTGCAAATCAGATATTTTGTCCTCTCTGGAATAAATAGTTCTAGAAATTCACCAAAAAATAAGAGTCTAAGGAGAGTTTTTGAAAGCGGTGAGCATTCTCTTGCAGTGTACAGTTTTGTGAACTTCCGTGAGTTTTATCTCCAAATCTGGAACAGATCATGATTTCCACTGAGGGTATTTTGTTGTGACCTGACTGGAGATTCAAGAGCTGTATTTTAAGTGGACTGTAAAAATATGTGTTACAAATATTAGAAAGTCTTAGATCATGGACTAATAATCTTAAGTTTTTGACTTAAGTTTTGTAAGGGTTTTTCTAGGTTAGTTTTTTGTCCTTTTAGGTATTATACAATGAATAAATGTAGCTTTATTATAGGCTTGATTTTTCAAAATAAAAACAAATTCAAAGTTCCCTCACCCCTCAAAACTAATGCATAAATTGGTTCTGTTGCATGAGATGATAGAGACTGTGGTTCCTCTTCTAGGTATCTTCTTAATAAGAGAGATGTGAACCAAACTGGAAGGCAGCCAGGCACTCTGTTATTAACACAATACACAGTCTGATACAGGGTAGTGAATTCTCATTGTGGCTCTACAAAGCGTTAATGAAGTTCTAATTTAAAAAGCAAACAGAAAACCTCTACATTGCACCATGGGGACCCAACACATTTTATCACATTGTATTGTGACTAATATTAATATTGTTAATTAACAAGCTTTCTTGAGATCTNCATTTTTTTTTTTTTTTTTTTTTTTCAAGGCTGCCTAATGTTTCTCAGTACCTCCAAACAGAGGAGCAGTGAAATGGAATGTTCTAAATTACCTACTCATTCACAAGATCAAAAAACGAGATATATTTTTGCTAAGTGAAAAATAATTACAGTATCTCAACTTAAAACAATTTTTTTTACTTTAAAATCAGGACACACAACTGCCATGCTGAAGGATAGAAGCATAACTGGATCATTTTAAGAGTGGCCAATATTTATCTTCAGACGAAAATGAAGCTTAACAGAACTAAGGCCACTTTACTTCTCGCTGAGAGATTCCACACAGGGGTTTAATGGGATTTAACTAACGCACTTTGAATTCATACCATTAATTAATTTGGCTTAACTTTCTCTCGTAACCTCACATAGACAAGATCTAAGTGACTATGTATTCCTTTCCTTATATAAATCCATTGTCAGTATTGACTGTATCTAGGTAATTTTCCAGTACCGCGGTTTCTACGTAGGACTTTCTGCTTGCGCTCCAGCACCTAGTTATATAAAAATATTAAATGCAATGGCAAAGTCTAGCATATAGAAAACTAGATGATACCTTCCCTTTTTCTCCTGGGATGGGGCTAAGGAGTGGCAGTGCTAGTTTGATGTTTCGATTTGTTTTGGTTTTTACTGAGATTTAGTTACTTGTTGTCTTTGGACTTTATAAAATAAATTATTTTTAAAAAGGCCAAAAAAAAGTTTATAAAGCTTATAAAGTATGCAAGTGGTTTGAATTAATGTATTATCAAAATATGTTGTTTAAGAAGTTTAGCTCCTTGTCACAACTTTTTCCTCCTCATATTTTTAATACTGGAATAACTCTTTTCTGAAGTGGTACTACAGAGGAAATGAGGAAGCTATTCTTTGTTACAAGTTATATCAACCTAACCTGCAATCTCATATAATGAAATGACATAGTCATCATTTTCATTGCTGTGTGGTGTCAGTAGGGTGCTCTTTAACTGTCTGTTTTCATTACTGAAGTTTGCATTTCTCCAAATTCAGTCTTAGCCAGATTTTCTTGGTTGATAAAACATGGACGCTACTTGATCTCTCCTGGTCTTTTCCTGTGGCTCATAAAAACTTGGTGCAGCTTGATATGAAAGATTTTTGTTGCAGGCTGCTTGGGGCTGTTCAGTGGTGGGCAGACTGTGTATTCTGGTGGGCCTTTCTGCATAATGTCTGTTGTGATTGCCTGGCTCACTGGTACAAGTGGTTTGTCTTTATAGGCTAAATAAAATTGTTTGGTTTGTGATAACAGTTAAGTGGCTCGTTGATGGACTATAACAACAACTACATGTGTATTAAAACTATGCCCCAAGGAGTTCGCAATGTTAAATAATTTTTCTATGACTTGTCAAGGTTTCACCATAAGGTTTTCATCGACACATCCTTACAGATGATTTTTAAAACAAACAAAAAATGGTAGAAGCATTTCAGTTATCTTTGTGCATAAGTAAATTAGTGTCTGTGTAGTTTGAAGAAAAAATGATCTAGAAAGCATCCTTATTTAGGCTGAGTTCTACTTTGTAATTTGGTTACTGAATTGATCACCTGCATTTGCATAGGTCCAGAAACAATGAATCCTTATGAGAGCACTGGAAATACAGAGCCTTTTTTGCTCCATTTTTAAAGGCTGAGTTCTCTATGTTAGTTCTTTTTGGAAGATTTAATCACAAGTCGTGTGTTACAGAAGACATATTTGCTACTTTTCCTTTCACAGGTCCAATGATGCACCAGCAGCCTCCCTCCCAGCAGTATAACATGCCCCAAGCAGGTGGCCAGCATTACCAGGGGCAGCAACCACCTATGGGAATGATGGGTCAAGTTAACCAAGGAAATCACATGATGGGTCAGAGACAGATTCCTCCGTACAGGCCGCCACAGCAAGGTAGGACTTAACTGCAGTGTTTTTTAAATAACCATCTTTAAAACAATTTTAAATCACTTTCTTGCTTGCACCAAATTTCGATCAAATCATTGGGTGTCACAGACTTTGCAGACTCTTTTTGTAACCCTTTTAAGGGTGGTTCTTGCAGCAACAGATTACCGGTATCACCATGAAACGTGAAGACAAGTATTTCTTTTTTTTTTTTTTGAGTTCTTTCTGACAAAGTATCTAAAAAATAAGCATCTCATATCTAGATATGCTGATGCAGAATTCTGTTTCGATATTTAAATGATAGGTACAGAAAAGGAACAGAGTACCTGCTTGGTTTTGAATTTGCTCAATTACAAAAAAGGAACAGTGTTCCACAATCTTGCTTCTCTTTTTTATTTATTTTTCCCCAGTCCTTTTAGAAAAGGAAAACTTTATTTTTAACACCTTGGTCTCTTATACACATGCTCCTAAAATGATCTCAAAACTGAAGTTTGATGTGCTCAATCTAGTGCAGCCAAACAACTCTGTGTGTGTGTATATATATAGATAGATTTTTTTTTTTTCAAGTAAACCGGATTACATATGTTGTCTGAAATGCAACGATATGGGTGGGGAGTACATTTGAGAAATATTTCTCATACTAAAATCAGAAATTAGCAGGCATTATAACAGAGAAAAGTTATTTACGTATTGACTGGTTGTGGTTTTTCAGGCCCACCACAGCAGTACTCAGGCCAGGAAGACTATTATGGGGACCAATACAGTCATGGTGGACAAGGTCCTCCAGAAGGCATGAACCAGCAATATTACCCTGATGGTAATCTCTCATAAATGTTAACTTTCCCATTTTCTATACCTGCCCAATACTAATGTAGTCATATGCCCAAAATTAGGGAATGAGGCAACAATAGTAATTGGATATCATACTTCACATTTACAAAACATTCTAAATTCAGAATTGTTACTACAGTTTAAGTTACTATGACTAGTTAATTTTACAACTTAAAGCATGTAAGTGGTAATACTCCCATTTGAAACTCTGAACAACAGTTTTAGTATTTCAACATGAAGTTCTGTAACTGGTTTATCTAAAAGTATGGAGGGTTCCTTAGGATATCTAGTATAATTGAGATGAATTAAAACAGTCATAACTTTATTATAAATAAGAGAGGGGGCGATATCCTTTTATTAAAGATTTTATTGAAGTGGAAAAAACTTGCTAAAAAGATGTGGTTTTTCTGTAAATATTCTATTTTTTAACTTAGTGTTTAGTTTTCATGTGAGTCGCACAAATATGTTATTGCTGCTATGGTATGGGCCTTTAGTTTAATTTTTTACAAAGGAATAAAATGGTCCCTGCCCAGAGGAGACTGTAATTGTGAATCCTCTTTAGAAGTCCCCCCAAGTGCTTTCAAGACAAGACTGGAACTTTGAATTTCATAAATCTGTCCTCCTACCTCTTGGAATTTAGAGTGCTGAAGGCTATTGGATTGTGTTGTAAGTTAGAAAAGTTGCAATTAACCTGTTTTTAGGCTGAGCAGAGACTCGGAGAACAAAGATGCTGACTCATGACTACTGTGATAACCGTGTATGCAACTTAATGGTATCTTACGAAGTTCAAGGAATGTGGTAGATGTTAACAATTTAAAATGTGTCCAAAGCAAAGCTGTGTAATTGCCAAAGCAACTACTCATTGCAAATAAAAGGATACAAGTTATTTGTTTGAATTACAAGTTGCATTAACTTGTAATTATTAAGCTTTCATTTTGGAACTTTTATGTTACACACATGAACTTTAAATAGTTACAGGCAGTTTACTGTAGTAAGGGCAATTTGATGTTGCCATCAACAACTCTGTGGCAGCAGATGACTTCTCTAAAACCTATTCCTTCTAAAGGTTCATTCTTTATCATTACGTCATTATTGCTTTTATATAGAACATAAAGAGAATTTATTATAAGACTTGTTTTAATGGTCATGTATTTATATGAGATTCAATGAATGATGTATGGTACAGTTGCAGAACTAATTACAAACACCACTTAGTTTTAGAACTGTTTTCTCCTTTCCTTATTTTTATTCCAAAATTGTATTCCAAACTTACGTAATTTGTATAATTTAATTTCAAATTTAAATAAAATTTTGGCTTGTTTTCTTGATCAAGTTAGCAATAAGATATATTGTGGTCATCTGTAAGACAAAATATATTTGTTCTAAAAACAACAGGTGGGGGCTTATTGCATATATTGGTTTCTTAATCAGAGATGCCTGTAGTCTCTGAAAAGGAAGGTTTGTTTGTAATGATCCTACTCAGGACTGGACTTACAGGAATTCTCTTTGTAGGGAAAACCTTGAGAATGTTATTTTTCTGTCACTTAAAAGCAAAATTTAATGTAGACTGTGGTTCATAACTTCATTGAGCTTTATTTGTTATATTTCACACTGCTTTTAGCATATGCTTTTGAATTGGAGATCAGCAGAACAGGTGTTAGACAAAGTATGATAATTGCTTTCTTTGTTCATTCTAATTTAATTCAGGTTATTTACATGTGAAAGGCCTAAATGCTTTCATTTTTTTTTTTTTGAGTGAAAGATAAAGTACTTTTTCCCTCCCCCCTCCCAACAAGGATTATCAGAAGGTTAAGACCATCCCTTGCTGTGATGTTGCTAAAACTACTGCATTAAGCCTTTTTTTTTTCTGTCACGTTAATTCAATATGAAAGGAAACCATATTAATAAGTCTTTGGCTCATACAATTGAAAATTCTTTTTCATGTATATCCAGTTGAAATTTTTTTCATTTTTCTGAGAAATGAAATATTTTAGGGTTTTCACTCAGAGGCCATTAACGTTTCTTCCTGTCTCTTGTCGAATTGATGTAGGTCATAATGATTACGGTTATCAGCAACCGTCGTATCCTGAACAAGGCTACGATAGGCCTTATGAGGATTCCTCACAACATTACTACGAAGGAGGTATCTATATACCTTCACACACATACGCACATACATTCCCTTTCCTCCCCCACCCGCAACGGGAACAAAAATTCTTGCACAACACGACTTATACCCATGCAAAGCTCTTGTAGAATACTAGTTGCTGGCTGTCTTGAAAATTGCAGGGAACCCGAAGCATTCAGAATAATTTCTTGCAAACACCTAAAATATGTAACCACAATTTGCCATTTCTAACAACAGTAAAATGACTAAAACACTCTAGAGATTTTTTTTTTTTTACCTCAATGGAAATTTTTATTTAAACATAAATTTGTTGGTTCAGTTGTATATCTTTTTGTGTGTGTATCTATTTTGTATAATTATAGTGCCGTTAGGAAACAGCTTGCTGATCTTGTGTAGCTAGTCTGTGCTCTTGTAGCTGTCCTTAATTTTGTCTTTTTTTTTATTTTATTTAGCATAGTCATGATCTTATGACTGTGGTGTTCCAGTAAATGTTTTGCTCGTTTGGCAGAGGTGCTGAAAATGCTGCAGTTCAACTTTGCAAAATTGGCTTTAACTGCAGTTTGTTTGGCCGAATTCCTTCTGTTTGGTTTGAGTTTTCTTTGTTTTGTTCAGTTTTTGAAATCAATATTGCATTTTCATTTTGTTCTTGTGTTGTTGGCTGTGCATCTTAGAAGGGAAAAAAAAAAAAAGTAGGTACCTTTATAAGTTTTTGCTTTCTTGCAATCATCTTACAGGAAACTCGCAATATGGTCAGCAGCAAGATACGTATCAAGGACCACCCCAACAGCAGGGTTATCCACCACAACAGCAGCAATATCCAGGCCAACAAGGCTATCCAGGACAGCAGCAGGGTTATGGTAAGAACCTGAAGACACAGACAGCAATCACAGAAAAGACCAAGGGAGATCCTCGTGTTATTCCATCCCTGTTTTACTGGGTTGAAGGGCCAGGCTTGGGCAAGAAAGCTGTATGCCCGCAATTTCACTGGGCAAAACCAAAAAGGTGTAGAAGACTGCATTGTTTGGGAAGTAGATCTGTTGGCAATCTAGGACAATGTGGTAGCATAGAAAAGGAGGGTGGCTAGAAAGCGTTATAACAGGTGTCTGTCTGTAATTTAGAAAGACCCAGAAAGACTGCTGTTTTCTGTCCTCTGTAGGTGAACACAGACTCAGGAGGGCAGAAGGATGGCAGAGCGCCATTTATATGCTTTCATCCCTGGATTTGCCATTTAGAACAAGATCTTTTTAAAAATAGTTTAAAACTTCATCCAACATACATTAATCATGCTTCTAAAATTCTTGTACTGATCAGTAAGGAAATTAATAGAAGCATTGCCAATGCAGCTTTCAAGAGAGTTTGTTTTATAAATTTGCACTAGTAGTATAAGCCGCCTGTTGTATGGCAGGAATGAGAAATCCTCTGCCACAAGTAAGATAATGTAGTGCTTGGATTCAAGGAAAACCTCCCAAACAGGAAACTTAAAAGTAGTAGTATGTAATTTTTTTGTATTACTTCTGAAAACTGGAGGTCAGAGGAGCATACTGAAAATACTGCTGTCTCAAGTTTTGCTTGCTTGCATATTGTAAAGCTGTACATATTTATCTCAGAAGAAGGAACCTCTGAAATATAATTATTTAGATTTTAACTTCTAGCTTTGTTGCAGGTTTAAATACTAAAACTTTTGGCACTGTGGGTATGTGAGGAAGTGCGTGGCTGATGACTTTGCCATGTAGATAAATGACAGATTCGCATTAAATCCAGTGATGTTGAGACAGAGTTAAGTTTTAAGAGGATCCACTGAGATTTGGCAAGTTTTCTCCTTTGTTATGGATGAATTGATAGCTCTAAAATAATATTCATGTACTTATATTCTGTAAAACGGAACACAGGAACAGAATGAAGATTAGAGTGAAGGTCCATCTAGCTCACTATTCTAAATGTTGTAAGTAAAGAAATGAAATCTGACTTATTCTGAAAATTTAGGTTAAGAAATATGAGAGGAAGGGGAATTACAGTCGCTCTGTTGGAGCGACTTACCCACTGTAATTCGTAAACCCAAATAGCATGCTTCTCAATTTTTATTTTTAGCAGAACTAGATACTGAAGTTTTCATTTTTATTTCATAAAATCTAACACTGAGTATTTAGAATTCAACTACAAATAATGACCATGAATAAATAAAACCAAGTTTCATTTGTCAGATGAACACAGCACTTTTTAGGGTGTAGTATCCTTGCTCAATTTAATATTTAATTGCTTTCTAATTTGCAAAAATAATTCAGCATCCCAGTCATTATTATCAATCTCTAAGGTTTTGTTCCACTGTAGAAAGCTGAAACTGCATAGTTAAGGGGATTTGAGGCCTGAGGAGAATGGTGATAGCCTATGGAGCTTTCTTCTCCAGGTCATCTTTTTGACTGTCTCATAGATCCAGAATTACCGGAAGAGTTACCAGCTGATGTCATCTTAATGTCCGGTGCCTGTAACTAAAACTAGCCCTCTCTAGCACTGAATCACACTATTGCTAGAACACATTTGTTTCTTCTGAGGAAAAGAAAAGAAAAAAAAAAGGGTTGGTTTGTTTAAAAGAAAGCACTTAGAATGAGTTGCAACTCTTCCTGGGTGCCCATTTTTAAGGGGTGTTGTTAAAAAAGCGAACTTGGATCCACTACAAAAGATCCATATGGAGCGTCACTGGAATACACAGTACACCACCTCTCCCAAGGTCAGAAGGGATGAGGTTAATTTTTTTTGGAACACAGCTGCACTGCCTGATGGTCGTAAGGTGCAGCTTCCAATGGTAGACAGTCAGGTAGTCCCTGTGAATAGTAACAGAAAGAGTTTGTATTCACAGAAGAACTGCTTCCTTTTACAGCCAAAAAAGGCTGGAGCCAAAATTGGGTTTGGTTCTTTTTTTTTCCTATCCTTTTCCTGGAAGGTTAAGATGACTAGAGGAGTATGGAGTAGAGGGTGCTTTTTCTCCATCCCGCAGTAGCTCTTACTGGTTGTCACATCTCACACTTTATGCATGTAACTTGCTTTCCTGACATCCCATTTATGATTGCCTGCTGTGGTGTGAGAACTGACTTTCTGGCAGTGCAGCGCTGCTGGTCTCTTCAAAAGGTCCAAATGCTAAATGCAGCTGATCATCTGTCTGCTCCTGGCATTGTAAAGTTCTGGAACTGGAGCAGCATGCAGCAGGAGGAGAGTGTGCCTCCCTAAATCCTGGAAAGTGCTCATGATTTGTCATTTCTTGTCTTGTTCTTCCCTGTCCTATGACCTCATGTGTGGCACTACATGCATTGGTAATAAATAATGAATATATAAATAAAGGTAAATGTTTTTGAGGTTGGAGCTTGGGCCCTGTCAGCTAAGGTGCTTCCCAGAGTGAGAGGAGGACCGCTGATCCCTGGTATGTTTTTAGATAGGAAAAGACCTACTTGCACAGTAGGGGTACTTCATAGCCCTGCTTAGTTGTAAAATTCAATGCCTTTCTTTTCTTCCTAACACCTTAAGCAATCTCTTTTTTTTTTTTTTTTTTTTGTTCTTTTTTTTGTTCACATCTTAATGATCTCCAGGCCCCTCCCAGAGTGGTCCAGGACCTCAGTATCCCAATTATCCACAAGGACAAGGCCAGCAGTACGGGGCATACAGACCCACACAGCCTGGGCCACCACAACCGCCACAGCAGAGGCCTTATGGATATGACCAGGTAGTCTTTCATTTGATGAGAAATTTGTAATTCTTGCATGTTCATTTGATAATCTTATTTTTTTGTGGACATTTAAACTAATGAATTTGAGGACATGGCCTCTCAGGTGTGTACATACAATTCTCATGTATTTCCAGGTGCAGAATTATTTATCTAGAGGTGTGATTAATAATTCTCTTCTGAGCTTGCAAAGTCTTAATGCAGTTTTGCAAAGTGAGGTGCTCCAGACAATATTTTTAGACCTTAAAAATTAAGGTGATCTGTTTCATATCCTCATGGTGAATGACTAATATGAAAGATGAGGTTCCTAAATCTCATGGTGGATCATTCTTCATTATTGCTTTGCAATAAAAATGGTTGAATTGACTTTCCACAAACACAAATCCAGTAATCCTCCTCTCCAGTTGCAGAACCACCTCAGGTGTGCAACTGAAGTCCCTCTACTGTAGAGCTGTGTTGGGGGGACATGAAGGCTATTTTTACACAGATTTTCTCTGAGTGGTATAAAGGAACACTTAACACGGGAAGAAGTTACCTGAAAAATCAACTGCTTCTTTCCTATCACTACTAACATACTAATACAAGTTTAAAACAAACAAGAACCACCAAAACTCTAGGCTGGAGTTGAAGTGGAGTACTCCTGTTAAAAAAA
>RSEF01000002.1:115056796-115083099 GCA_003993805.1 Himantopus leucocephalus | reverse complement strand
CCCCCCCCCCCCCCCCCCCGCAACGATACAGATCATTTCAGAGCTGGCTCTTCTTATGTGAGCTCCTAGGTAACTACACCTAGCTGCTTGTTCCCACGGCTGTTTCCAGCTTGGATAAAATGTTTCCCTTCTATCATGAAATACCTTATTTAGAAACTTACTGTTGGGGAAAAAGGGTTCTGCCTATAAATGCCAGATTTTTAATTTCTTAAGCCCAGAGAGCCTGCCCATGTGAGCATGGCAGAGTGTTTGCTAGCTTCGCACTGGCTTCAGATTTGTCACCTGCTTCAGCATCCGTGTAGGCTCAGGAGAGGTAAGAACGCAGCAAAACTGAGGCAGGCGCGAAGGTTTCTGCTGTATCCCCCAAAGTTTTTGGCTGATGGCAAGTGGTTGATTTTTAGGGCTGTAAATAGACGCTTGGTGGGTACTAGGGTATCTGTAACCGCCGCAGGTACCTTGTGTGCATGCTAACGTGTCTAATGGAGCCTGGTGTTCATCGGTGCTTGTTACGACTCTTGCTATGCTCTTGCTATAAAGGCAGCGCTGATACTTTATTACCTCAGAAGCTTAGTTCTATATGGCCTGTATTATTTGCCCTTCAGTTTCACATTGCTTCGTGTTTTCCTGCTCTCTGGCAGCAAACAAGGAAGGCAGAAAACCAGGAATCTTACGTGAGAGCCGCTCTGCTGAGGAAGGAGCAAGGGACATGGAGATAAATTAATTTGCCTGCTTCAGTAATTCTTTCGCCTGTTTAGAAATTGGAGCTTAAAAATGTGGTGGACCTGAAGTCTGTGGGCCAAGCAGGATAGAGGTGACCTGCTGACTAAGTTTTCTTGATACTCTTGCCCTATTATCGTTATTTAAGTGACTACTGACAGCTGGTCACCATTTGAGTGAGCACGTGGCAGCGTGTCTGCACAACCAGTTTGTATCAGTGTTCTGAAGAGAGCTCGTGGGCCAAAGCACCTCTTGTTGAGCTGCCTCTGTCTCCACTGAGAGTTGGTGCAGGAGGTTGCTGCAGGGTGTCACGCTGGCTGGTGTGTGTTTGTGTCTTTGCAACGCGGTGGTCCAATAACTCAGTGCCGTGGTTTGGGCCAGACTGGCCAATGAAAACGAATGACAGATGCTGTCGCCCACCTCTCTCTCTAAGGAGAGGAGGGAGACAGAGAAAGAGATGTATGAGTTCAGGGGGAAAAAAAAAAAGACTATTTTAATGAAAATGTTAATAAATTATAAAATAAAAATAACAAAAAATGAAATATATACAATATATACAAACCCAGTATCACGCTCCCAGGATGGTGACTAGTAATGTGCGGAAAACAGACTCCACAACCAAGAAGGTTGTAAAGTAGGTATGCTTTATTCAGCGCTGGGCAGCACAGGGGGTCGCCCCACCACAATCGTGCACGCCCAGTCCAGCAGTTTTCTCAAATATATATAGTACTTGATCACATAATCATAAGATTTCCCAATATGCCTATATATATACATGACCTGTCCCTGCTTTGTATTAAAATTAGCTCTAAAAAGTCATTTTCATAAACTCCTCCCAACTGCGCTTGCGCAGTGCCTCCTGGTGGTGGTCGCTGAGGGTCGTGAGGATGAAGGCTGATGATTCCTCTTCATCACTGCAAGTAACCTTTCGTCCCTGCGCAGACTCGGTTCTTCTTTGGTCTTTGTCCAGACCGCAGAGTTGGTTTCAACCGCTTTTCAAGACATGTTCTTATTCATTATCAGGAACACTTGGCAATGTCACAAGACTTCTTGCTTCGTCTAAGCTTCTTGCTTAGTTTTCAGTACTATACCACTACTAGTCAATTAGTACAAAATGTGTTATTATCTTTATCATATACCCCTGACTCAACTAGGACATCATCACCAACAGGCACAGGGAAAGTCCCAGACTGGACTCAGCGATGGATGGGAGCTGGATTCCAGATCTGGATTCAAGAATGCATGGATCGGGATCAAAGGCAGACAAACGGACTGAGTCCTCCTCGGATGCTGGCCATTGAAGGAAAAGAAAAAATGCTGACCCTTTGAGCTTTTGTACTGAGCATGAGGCAGATGGGATGGAATACCCTGTTGGTCAGTTCTGGGTCACCTGTCCTGTCCACTCCTCCCCACAGGTGCGACCCCTCTACATTTTTCCGCTTCTGACCCTCCAATGGGGCAAATAAGAAAGTTGGCTGCCGTTGGCTGTTATAGCAATAAGTATGAGCAGGAGCCTCTCTGCATACCATCCCTTGGCATAAATTACAACTTATCAGATCTTATCACTCTGAGAGCGAACAGTTTCTGCACAAGATGCTGTTAATTTCAGAAAGTTCAGTTAGTTAGAAGAGGCTTAGCTGCAAAGTAAAATTACAAAACAGAAAATCGGTTGTTTTACCTCAAACCAGGACACTCAGTAACTTGTAGGCTACCCCATGTTATGCCATCAGTAGTAGACAGTTTGTATATTTAGGTGAATATTGAGAAGCTCTCTCCTTTGTTGCTGTTTGTCTCTCTCATCATGTGACCATGTTGCATCATCTGCTCTGTTTTTGAGCCGTGACAGCTCACCTTTTGACCATGCCCATCTTCTAGAAGGGCGGCAGGCAGGACTCACCTTGAAGCCTGGCAAAGGTAGAGTTGCTGCTGGAGACACTGGAAGATGTCTGTGCCAAATAACAGGTAGCAATTATTTATGGAACTGCCCACAAGGATGATAAGGTCATCTATAGTTTCTCCTTTGGTATGTGTTGGAGACCGCCTTCTCCATTGCTATGAGGAGGCTCTGAGCCCAAGAGACAGCTATGAATTAGTGGATTTACATCATACTTATCATTTGGAAGCAGGGCTTTTGGGTGAAGATCTCTATAGGGAACTGGTTTCCCGAGTTTCTAAAAGAGCACACCACCTTCCAAGCACCGGTACATGTGAGGGAGAGGGTGCCCAAGAGGCTTGCTTCTGTTGCTTAGTGGCTCATGACTTTGGAGTAGGAAAGTCTACTACAAGGAAGATGAGCAACAAAATCTGCCTTCTCCTGGCAAAATCCATAAGGTTATGTGGAGCCTCACCCAGCGCTGAGTCCTCAATTTCTAGTGCTGTGGGCACCTGTGACATCATCAACAAGAAGAGTTTACTACTCCTTTTATATGAGGCTTCATGGATTTCCACAGATGTACTGATGGGCATCACTGGTCCAGGCTGGGACACCCCCCTCCCCCACCATCGTCTGCACATGTAGATCTTGAAAGCAGGAGAGACTGGTACTCCCTTTTCTCCAGATAAATGAATATCCAAGGAGAGCAGATCCCTAAGTGCATTCTGGGCAGTGGTGCCAACAGCCTGTGGCAGAGGGTCATGAAAGCCTATGCAGAGAAGCATGTGTGCTGTAAAGGGTCCATTTATCCATCATACTGTACACGGATGAATCTGAGAGCTACGGAGCCTTTGAAAGCAAAAAAATTCATGTTTGACTAAAGGGTGGGTGTAGAAAGCTACAAGGAGGAAGAGAGAGCGAGCCTTAGAAACATCCACAAACATAAAGGCTTCCTTAGTGTAACCCAGAAGACTTGCAAGGACAAGGGAGGGTCTGTAGCACCAGTGCTACATAGCGGGGAGAGGGGAGAACTTGGTGCTTTACAATGACTTTGATGCCTGAGGGCATTCTCAGAAGGCAAAAAGTCAGATCATGAAGTAATACACAATGGCAGGGACCTAAAGAGGTCTCTAGTCCAACCTCCTGCTCAAAGCTGGGTCAATTATGAAATCAGATCAGGTTGCATTGGTCTTCATCCGTTCAGGTCTTAAAAACCTCCAAGGATGAAGACTGCACAACCTCTCTGGGCACCTCTGCCTGACTTTCCTCTGTGTGAAAAAGTTTCTTCTCTTAGCAAGTCTGAACCTCTTTTGCTTCAGCTCATGCATGTTGTCTCTTGTCCTCCAACCATGCACTGCCATGAAGTACCTGGCTTGGTCTTCTTGCTAACCTCCCTTTAAGTGCTTGGAGGCTGCTGCTAGGTTCCCTCCAAAACCAGCTCAGCTCAGCTGAACAAGCCCTGTTCCCACAAGCTCTTCTCAAAGGCCAAGCGCTCCATGCTGGTGGCCCTCCGTTGAATTTGCTCTGCTTCATCAGTTGCTTTACTGGTGGTGTAATGAGGCTGGACACAGCACTGCAGGTCCGTGCAGCTCCCAATGCACAGTCAGTCCCTAGCAGTCAAAGATGTCAGTCCCCAGAAACAGAAAGTGTCAGGAACCAAAGAATACATAGGAGGAGGTGTTAATTTATAAGATGAGAGGAGNACAAAACTCCAGATGTCTGTATAAATGTGTATAAATGCAGTAAGTACAGGAATATACAGAAAGATTCTTAAGTGTATAATCAAAATTATGACTGCGTTAGCATAACAGAAACAGGGTTCTATTTATTTATTTGCAGGGCTTGAACATTAACATATACAGAACTTTTTTCAGGAAGGACGACAAATTGAAGAGAGAAGATACTTTGTCAGTGAATAAGGCACCTCTTCTCTGAGGTATGGAACGCTGACCAATTGAGAATTCATGGCAATAACAAATGGGAAGAGACCAAATGCTGTCGTTGTGGTGAGAGTTTACTATAGACTTTAAATTAGATCTGAGGTGTGCTGGGCCGTTCTGCGACTGACCAAGCCCAGTCATCTGAAATGCAGGAGTTGATGGTAATGGGGAATGGTAACTGTGCAAACGTGCCTTGGGAAGGGGACACAGGAGAATACAGGCAGGTTCCTTGGAGAGTTTTGATACAGCAGGCGTGGGGAGAGCAGAAATATGGAAGAGGTCTTCTGTGTTTGTTCTCACCAGTGAAGAGGAATCACCTCTCAATGCAGGGCTTAAAGGCAGCTCGAGTAAGAGATCACAAGGTGGTAAGAGTTTACTCTTAGGAAAGGAAGAAAGGAGATGAGCAAATAATATTTTGAACAGCAGAACCAACACTGCCCATTTTTCCATAGTAGTGTCAAGAATAAGTTTCTGGCTGGATTCTCTGATGCCTAACAAGTTGAGCTCTAACAGCAGCCCTTGCTGAACTGAGGTATTTATCAAATCTCTTTTCTCTCCTAGTTGGGTTGTTTCATGACCCTTGTAAGAACGTAATGTCTTGAAACACCTCTCTGAGAATTGGGTGAAATTTGTCAAATTTGGTTGAAATTTGTCAAGGAGTTCGCTTTTCCTTAGGAAGCCTAGCAAACAGCAAACTTCCACAAAGACAACATTTGTGAACTCAGAGAATGAAGAGGAAACGTGTCATGGGGAAAAAAAAAGACTAAAGAAAAAGGAGTTCGGGAGAGCTGGCAAGTCCTTAAAGAAATTATACTACAGGTAGAAATATAAATTATCCCAGTGTGGAGAATCAAGAGCTCATCAGTGCCTTCAAACAAAAGAGGAAGTGCACAGAAAGCTGTCATTGTTAGGATTAACCTTAAAAGAACAGTAGAACACGTTGAAATAAAATCAAAGCAAGCCAAAAAATAAAATATAACTATTCAGAGGTACTGGTAGAAAAGGAAGAGTTGGTCCATTACTTCACAGAGAACAAAAGCTGTAGACAGTGTTGCTGACGAGTATTCAAGCTTAAAACATTACTCCTAGGCTAAGGTAGGAAGAATCAGTTACACAAATACCTGATGAGGAACAGTTCATTAGACACACCTAACTTTACTACAGTTACAGCAAATGATTAGATTGCTACCCTTATTTCAGGATTGAGGAACTAGTAAAATAACAGCAATAATAATGGTGCAGTCTAGATTTGTTATCTTATTGCCCATATCAGACCAATTTATGGCAGGAGAAAAGACAGTGGGCACATTAGAGGTAGGCTCTTGGTGGGGATAATTATCCCCAAATGACTACTGGCAAGAGGTGAGTATGGAGAGATGATGGTGGGTGGATCTCAGAGGGGAATAACATGTATTGATCGTATTTATCAAACACAGTGAGCTGACCACAAGATCCATAATAGTATATTGTCTCATTATAGTACAAAACATATATTAGCTCTAACAGGGATTACACCTTTACTTTTAATCCCCACCACCGCTGAGGGAGCCATGAACTTCCAGCAAAGGATATGATGGCGAGGGAGTAAATAAATGGTCTTGCAGAGAACCTGTCAGCTGCTACAGCCCATGGAAATGGATGCTGGGAAACCAGTAGGTGAAACTCGTTTTGAACATCAGTTGCTGCTGCTATTCAGTTGTACCGTTACTCCTTTTTAAATTGAGAAAACATCCTTTGATTTTAAACTTTGCCTACACAAATTCATGATGTTAAGATTCAGAGGGTCCTAAACTCCTGAGTGATTTTCAACCTTGCTAAGCATCAGTGCAAGTTTCCCAATTGGTGCTGAGAAACTGTGGCTTTCGGGAAGTTGAGAATCCAAGTTCTCTACTAAATAGGCTGTTCTTCAACCCATAGAAGATGGTAGTGCTTTTCCTCTTTTTGATACTGAGAACCTAATGATGCTCCGGATACCATTCCACCATCTTCAGCTGAGCTGGAGATGTCCTGACTGGAGCTGCAGACAGTGCCTGTGCTAGGGAAGGAGGCTGCATCGCCATCACAAAAGGAGTTCTCATTCTCCAGACACTCTTGCTAGAGCAGAGAGGAAGGGGAGATGTTCTTCCTCTTTCTCTGGAGGAAGAAGCAGGTCAGCTGAGCAGCTGGGTGCCAAGCACAGGGGGAAACTGCGCTTCCTAGGGTGGGGAGCATGATGGTGGCATGGCAGAGTCCCTGCAAGACACGGAGCTCAGCAGGAATGTTTTGCAGGGTTATTAATTGACCCGCACCGACCGCTTTAGACCATGCTAGCTGGGGCATACACAAGAGCAAGTGCTTCTGAGGTGTGCTGAGCCCACAGGAGCAAAACAACCATTTCTATGTTGTCTACAATCCACTCACATTTTTTAAGAAAAACACTTTGGACTATCCTTAAATGTTTATGAACAGAATCCTAAAGATCGCAGCTGTCCTCAGCAGTCGTAGCTCTACTAAGCCATCAAGACCTAGTACTTCAATTTCAACAGCCCACTCTCTAGCAAGTTGTTGAAGCTCCGTAGCAAAGTTGAGTACTTCAGATCATACCAGTTAGAGCTCAGTCCTCATTCCCACATAAACACAACCATTTTGCAAACATGATCTGATATTAATTACCCCCCTGGCACCAAAAGTCAGGATTTCCTGATGCAGCCCGCTAATGTAAAATGCATTAGTGAAAATGCTGGCTCCAAGGGGTTAGGTTCTCTAAATAAACATAGCGAAGTTCTTCTTTACTCGCAACTCCCAGGCTATTCTGAAAGACTGATTTCTCCAACAAGAAAAAAAAAAAAAGGGGACTAAAATCATCCTTGGGTTTTTAATAGGTTATAAATGCCTTTTTTCTATTCAGTTGCAGGAACTGAATGTCAAGTTGTAGATCAATGAAATCTGACTCTTTCTTGCCTTAGAATGAAGTTTGTCCGGGCTCCCTTCTGCCATCATGTGCTTTGTATTGTCTCTCTGACTGAGGATCAACAGGGCAGGATTGCGCTTCTGACTTTTGGGTGAAGGTGGCCAACACTAAAATTTGTGGGTAAAAAAGGAAAAGTTTGTAAGAGCTAGGAAAGATTATTATGGCAAAAAAAAAATCTTAATTTCCAAGGCACTGATTTAGGATTATTTTGCTTCCACTAAAAAATGGGAAGGAGGACTCAAACAAAGCCAGCTTGCAATGAATGAGAAATGTTCAGCTCTGTTAACAAAATATGACTGTGAGGCCAGTGATTTCCATCTGAGAAATTGCCCGTGTCCTCATTGGCAATACCAGCTTAAGGCATTGCCACCTTCTGCCAGTACTGCAGTGCATTGCATTCGCATTTGTGCCAAGATTTGGACACGATCCGGAATTTGATCTGGCTTGAGCAGAAAAATAAGGAAGCTACCTATTGCCGAGCTGCTGCTGCACCCGGAGTGCCAGCAGCAAACAGCTGGGGATGTCACCTTGCGGTTCGTGCCGGCAGCGTTCGCAGGGCGAGAGCTGCCTGCCCTGACTGCACAGGGCCCGGCACGCGGGGCTCGCTCGGGGATGATCCCAGTGCAGGGCAGCACTGGAAAGCATCAGGGAGGGGTGAGCTCCACTTCCAGATGTTCTCCCCTCTGTGGCTGGCCACACCACTGGATTCATGATCTCCTCCAAAGTCCCATGCTGTAAAATTTCCATGTGGGCTAATAAAAGGCAACCTTAAAATGCCTGTGTGAGATGCCACAGAAGTCCTAGACCAACAAGTCATAAGCCAACTTGGACTCCCTTGCCTCACTGACCGCCCCCCATCCTATTTATCCCCAGGTTTTTAGAGGGATCTTTGGAAATGAGGCCCAAGGTATCCATCCTTGTTCTGCCTCTTCTATTGTTGCATTTCCCTACCTTTCCTTCCTTAGGGATCAGGGAAAGAGAGTGTGTTCAAGACCTAGCTTAGCCCTTTTATATGGAATAATGAGGCTGAAACGGTAGTGAGGGTTTCAATCCATGAATGGCAAGTACTGTATAACGAGATTGTCAAAATAATGTGTACTCAGTCCTCTTCCCATTTCAGAGCAGCTAGAAATATATACACAGGTATGATAAGTTCAGATACAAATACACGCATCTCATCGCCACCTGATTTGAAACACAAATGCCTGTTTAAAATTACTCCACTACAAATAAACAAATTTGTATCTGAAATGCTGTCCGGCACGTGTAATAAAATTTATTCAGCTAACACTTCCGTCACATTTCTAAGAAAGGCTGAAACCTGCAACAGGTTGAAAGAAAATTCAATTACAATTTCAACAGAATATTTGTCCAGATCAAATTTTGTTTGGATCATCTAATAAGGCACACTTAATCGCTGGAAAACTGCAGCATATTTTAAAGCAGTTTTCAAATGTTAATTTCATCTTTTTATTTCAACAGTTTGTGAATGCCATGTTTGGTTACAAATTTAACTTTCTTGATTCCAGAGAAAATGAACACCCTTTCTGTCTTGGTATTCTAGCCTTGCATATTCTATTCTTTAGTTGAATCCCATCCTAGAAAATGTTTTACTTTTGTCTTCCACACTTGTGGAGGGAAGAGTGAAATGGCAGCTTCAGTCTATTCCAAAATTTTTTCTTAATCCGAAAAAAAAGTTTGCTGTATGAGTTTTCTACCAGGGTCAAGATCTAGGGGAGGGGGTAGAGGATTCTAAAATTTTGAAACTAAATACCTCTTTTCTACCCAGAGTTTTCAGAATTCATTCTTTGTCGCACAGGTCTGAAAGGTTAAAAATAACTGTACCTCCTGAGACTTCTCCCTGGGCTGTGCTCTTCCCTGGGATTCTGTAAGCTTTTTCCACCCAAACTGGGTCAGCCTCCGTGCCTAATTTTAAAATCTCTGGGATCCAGTGTCTTATAAAAATCAATGAGAACTTTCCCATTATATAATCCCAGCAGTCACATATGATATGCTGTGGCCTGATTCTGCTGAAGCTTGATTTTATATATTAAAATGGTGATTATTAGTTATAAAGAGCTGTGAGTTCCTTGCAGAAAATTATGGGGAAAATTATTCGTGTGTGGGACCTTTCCTTTGTCACTTTATGCAGACTCTTTTCAGGCAGGAAAACTACAGTGAAAATGGGAATGTTTCCTGATTGAACTTAGGAAATTGTCTTTTAAACAATGAGAAAGTACATTTGCTTATGTTTGTGATTGTGTTTGTGATCTCTCTTACTCTCTGAAAATGTCACTACAAGAGATGGTGATGGCCATCACAAATATCTCTACAAATACTGTTTTTCTAGGCATTTTGATACCGGAGTTGTTCATGCAGCTAGCCTGAGAGGTCTGGGAAGAACTCAAGCAACATTAAATAATACAGGGGACCATTTCTATCAGATCAATGAATAAACCAAAATGATTTAGGTATTTATGTAAAATACCTCATTGTTTTTCCAGTCTCTGCTTAGAGAGACTCTTCTTTACCGTGATGCCAACAAAGTATTTGACAACTGTTTGACTGCTCACACACTAAACCAGTGTCCGTCATACTCATCTTTTTCTGTGCTCAGGCTTTTCTGGTGATATCCAGCTGTTTCTAGACTTAGACTGTGTATTGGAATAAGACTTTTTTTCATCTGTGTTTATGCAGCACCTAGCACAGTGTCATCCTGATGCATGGCAGGGAATAGAAGATGCTCCTGCAAAGCAAATTAACAGTGTCTTTGGGATTTGGAAATGACATGAAGAATTATTCAAGATTCGGCTCCAGAAAGTAAATCACTAAGTCAAATTGTAAACGATAGCTGCGACAGGCCGCTTGGTAGCAATGCATGGTTTGGAATATTATTGTAAACAATTTGACAAATACTTTAGATAATGAACAAAGTAATAAAAAATCAATGTCTGTTCCCAGATAATTTGTGAAAAGGAAAAAGGAGCATATTTATCAAATATATTGTTTCTGCAAATAGTTCACCTCATGATTTCAGAGGGGAAATAGGTAGGAAGAGAAAATGAGCTCAACAAAACAAACATCGGTTTTTATGTCAATATCCTTGTAAATGGCAATGACAGAAGGGAAATGCAGCTAATACCATATGGGAACAAAATTGTTTCTAAACTGAGTATTTTGTTGTGACTCTCCCAAACCTCACCAGCTCCTTAACCATGACATATCCTAGAGGTCACAAACTGCTGCCTGGCACACTCCGACACCGGAGCCGTAGGAAAGCCCTAGCTGTGCTGCTCCAGTAGCACTTCCCAGCTCTCCCACTCTTTCAGTCGCCATCCCGCACCATATATTTCCTTTTGCTCTCTGTTTGTCTGTGGCAAATGGCTGTTTGGGAAACAAACAGGCACGTTTCTGAATTCCAGGGGAACAGCAGCTTGGCTCACAGCAGATTTCCTTATGACTTTTTAAGGACAACATTAATATCATTTATAGTCACCTAAATCATTCCCTTTGACAGAAACAACCGCAGAAGAGGGAAGCTTCCTCCAAGAGATTGACTCTGCCTTGCTTGTTGCTTCCCCCTTAATTAGGAAGCCAGAGGCATATGTCTGAAACCTACCTAGGATGGAGCTGGGCAGGTTTAGAAGCCCCAGGACATATGTAATTTCAAAACTCAGCTACCCCAGACCCTAGCCAAGGTGCAGATACGCCTGCGTGACCTGCTGTCATGTCTTTTCCTCGGTGGCACCGAGTTTCATGGCCGCTCCCCTCCCCACCTCCCAAGGTTTTCATTTCAGGCCGGTGAATCACGCTTCTCCTGTCGTTGGGGTTCGCAGGTGGAGGGGAACAGCTGCTCCAGAGAGGTACAATAATTTATTTTGTTTCCGATTGGAGTCGTCGTGATTTTTTAATGGGTTATTTTTAGCCTGATCAGATGTAGGAGAGGAAATGGGTAACGCCATAGCTGAGAACAGGATGGAAAGCAAAGCCAGAGGAGTACGGAAAACCTGCCTGCGCTCAGACCCCCCCTTGCTCTGAGAATGCCTGCCAAAACACAGCTTATGACCTGGGAAAGCAGAGCAAGTCAAGCGTGTGTGCATGTGGGTGGGCGGCGGGGTCCTGCCAGTGCCCATTTGCTCTCCCCTCAGCGCAGAAGCTCCCCCTTCCTCCTGTGGGAAAAAGAAGAACATGAAGTTTGAGGTTTGCATTTTCAGCTCGCGTCTCCTCCCCCGAGGAGGGCGGCTGGCATTGCTCTCTCGGTGATGACAGACGCCGAGCACAGTGTGCCAGCGGCAGCAGCGCTCTGCGCCCGGGGATATCCCACCATGCAGTCCACTCCTGAAGAGCAAAGTGAGGCAGTGGTCTTCTGCTGATGGAATAGCGCATGGGGTAGTGGGGCTCTTAAGCGGCTCTCGGGTCCTGGGGACCTGCCAGGGTGAACACAGGCCCTGGGCAGAGCTGGCAGCAGCTTGCTGTGCTGTCCTTCCACCCTGGCGTATCAGCTGTGGGCTTCAGCACTGCTTGCCATTCCCCTGGGTGGCTGAGGAGCAATCTCAGAGCTCGCCTCTTGAGATCTGTGACTACCCCTCAGACCTCTGTGTTTTATTCCCAAAACCAGAATCGCATTAGACTGTAGAGGGAGAGACTCTCTCTGGAAAAAGGCTTCTCTCTGCTGAATGCCAGGACTCTAAATAAGAAGGAGACTGCAACTGGAGAATAGGTTGAGCATCACAAACCCCTCAGGAGGTCTCTTCACAGATTCATAGAATGGTTTAGGTTGGAAGGGACGTTAAAGATCATCTAGTTCCAACCCCCCTGCCACAGGCAGGGACACCTTCCACTAGACCAGGTTGCTCAAAGCCCCATCCAACCTGGCCACAAACAACCTGATCACTTCTTTCCCATTAAAGCCCTAAGACCAGGCAAAGTATATCTGGGAGTTTTATTTTCTTCCTTTCCACAGTATTATTTTCCATTATTAGTAGTAATCTTTTAGGGATGTATTTTCATTTTGTGAGTATCCTGCTATGCAGAGAGACAGGTAAGCACGGTCTCTGCGTAAGAGCCTGTTTGCAATGAGGGGAAAATGACACCTTGAGCAGGTAGGTGGCACTGAGTTCGCCAGCCTCAGCTCTACATTTGCTCACGCCTCAGCAAATATTTTCTAGGATCTTGGGAGGTGTGGTGGCGTTTGCATAGCTTAGTAATAAATGCCTGCAATATTAAACTCCTTTTAGGGTGTCAGATATTCTTCTGCCATTATGCCCATGTAAAGCCAGGGAGCAGAGTAGCAGTGGCAGGAGACAGTAGGCACTGAACGCTGCTATAATCAATGAAGGTCCATGCAATAAATGGGTTGTAGTAGTATTTAAATCTCAGCTGTCTGTGGAAAACATCAACTCAAAAACCCTTTTGTCCTCGTTATTTCAGAGTGTGTTCATTCAAACTGAACACAGAGCATCAAGGACTAAACTTCGTTTAAAGCCTATGCAAAGTTACAGCCTCGAATTCACATTTAAAGCACCAAAGAAAAGGAAATCTGACTTTCAGAAGGCAACTGTAAGTTCTAGTTTTAAAGTTAGCGTGGTGGGTTGACCTTGGCTGGATGTCAGGTGCCCACCAAGCATCAGCCCCCCTCAGTAGGATGGGGTGGGGAGAAAATAAGAAGGAAAAAACTTGTGGGTCAAGACAAAGGCAAGTAAGAAAGCAAATGCAAAGGCCGCATGCGGAAGCAAAGGAAAACAAAATATTTATTCTCTATTTCCCATCAGCAGGCAATGTCCAGCCCCTTCCCGAGAAGTAGGACTTCAGTACACATAGTGGAAGACAAATGTCATATTAACGAATGCCCCCCCTCCTTCCCCTTTCTCTTAGCTTTTATTGCTGAGCAGATGTCATATGCTATAGAATATCTCTTTGGTCAGTTTGGGTCTGCTGTCCTGGCTATGTCCCATCCCAAGATCTTGCCCACCCCCAGCCTACTGGTGAGGGGGGGAATGTTGGAGAGACAGCCTTGATGCTGTGGGAGCACTGCTCAGCAGTAGCCAAAACACTGGTGTGTCATCAACACCCTTCTAGCTACACACATAAAGCACAGCACTATGTAGGCCGCTGTGGGGAAAACTCCATCTCAGCCAGACCCAATACAGGCAGTAATGAAATGCCCATGGAGGGGAACTGTGTATCACATCCTCTTTCGATGGTTTCAGACGTGCTCCTTGGCTTGGAGAAAAACAAAAGTGAAAGAGTTGGGAAAGCCATTCCAGGAGGGATTGATTTCAGTTTGTTGAGGTTACACAAGTCTCGCCCCGACTGCTCTTGTTCTCCAGGAGGCTAAGTGGTTATCTTAAATGTGAGGGAGTCTCTCCAGGTGCAGCAGCCAGTCAGGCAATAGCAAGGATCCACTGAGGATCTTAAAACACAAACAAAAAACCCAAAGAAACCCAGTCATGCTCTGCTCAGAAACAAGATTTTTCTTTTACCTACCCGATCTGCTTTGCAGAAACGTTACTTGCAATACTAGCATTTTTCCTTCAGAGAAGAATGAACGTCCTTCTATGGACTCTAGCTCGCCATCTGCACTTTGCTTTCCCTTGCACAGTCTGAATTTACTTTTCCTGAGAAGCGATGAGCATCCTATTGAAACAAAAACCTAATAGCACAGTGCAGGGGAAATCTGGCAAGCCTCGTCCTCCTGATGGGTAAAGTATTACATCTCACCGTACCTGATGGCAAACTCTATGTTTTTATCGCTTTAGATGATAAGTGCCAGTTTAAAAGGTGGCACAGAGATTCAAGTGGCTATAACCTACTGGAAATCAGTGAGTGCCTAAGTCTCTTCATGCTATATCTCAGGCTCCTAGCCAGAGAAGTTTGGCCTTTGCATACAATTTTCATGCTTGTAATTCTTTGGGCATTTTTAAGATTGTTTTTTAAGTCTTCTTTTTGCCAGCAGCTGACTTTGAAGCCCAGCATGAAGCTCTTTAAATCTGTAGCAGTCCTTCAGCTGAGCTTCACAGCCTTCCAGAAGGTCTATAATGTCTGGTGCCTGATGGTACAATGGTTTGATACAGTCCATCACGCAGTCTGGATGACTTTCCCCCTCTGTGTCTGAGTGCCTGGACCACTCCTTGGGCCGACTCCCTGGGTGTGAGTGACCCACAGCACCCACTCTTCGTGGGCTCCCTGCGGCACATCCTGCCATCAGCTCCGCAAAGGAACTTTGTAGCTAAACTGCTTTAGATCCCTTGGGACTGATGTTAACACCGTGCAGCACAAGCTGACCCTTCCCAGAGGACCACCTCCCCCACATCCCAGTGTTTTGGCTTTCTGCTTTGGGACTTGAACGCACAGGTAAACTCGGCAAAGGGCCTGAAAACCAAACATTTCTTATGATGGTGGGTACGGAGCATATGCAGAACCAAACAAAGCTCACCTCTTTGCCGGATGACTTTTGCCATCTTGCTTGGACCCGCTGTTGAACGGGACCCCCTCTTGCTAAAGGATGCCTCTCTGCCTCCAGGGCTGTAAACCTCAAGTGATCAAAAATGGCGAGCTAGATTCTCTCAGGAGAATCCAAGTGAAAATGTTGCCCCCCCCAGTCATTAGATTAAAAAAAAAAATTCTAAACTGTGTTTTTCCAAAAAAATGTTCCCTTATTTTTTTAAATTCTTCTCTCCTTCCTTTGCGCTGTTTGTGCACCAACTTTATTAGAAAAATCAACATTTAACACACCCAGAAATTAACGCCTCACCTTGCCTGCTCAAGTAGGGATTCTGCACATGCTGAAGACACAAGAAATCCATGTCATGCAGCCGTCTGGACTTTCTTCTCTACCATAGCCTCATCTCTCCCCTACACTTGCTCATGTATAAGGGTTCTGAAATGAAGACGGAGGTATATTCTTTATGCACCCACTGTGAAATTATTTTTCAATACATATTTATGTGAACAGCAAACATCTTTAAATGTAAAGTTGTCATTACAGTGTCAACCATCTTGCTAACTGCTGGAAAACCCCTAACCTAAGCAGTGCTTTTTATAACTCTGCACATTAATTATATTTAGAATCCTTAATTATCTCCTTTCCATAGTCAACTCTAATAAATTCCAAACATTTAAAAATAATTTTAAATAATGCTGCTTTCTTTGCATATTTTCAATCAACTGCACAAATATCTAAATTAGCTGGTGATTATACGACATTTGGTTTACTTTAAAAACTGGTAATTAGTTGTCCAATGCAACACTTTCTTTTTTAGCCTCCATTATCCCTCCCCCTCACTGCCCTGGGACCTGCTCCTGGGCGCTGGGATGGGATCCCACTTTTCCTTTGCTCCTCTCTCCCTGCTCCAGCTGCCCAGGTGTCCTTCCTTGTCCCCAAGCCCAGGTGGAGGTCTCGGCTCCAGCAAAGGGTGGAGGCAGTGGCTGCCGCGGTGGTGGCCGTGGCTGCTGCAGCTGCAGGGGCACCACCTCCACCATCCCTCTGCACCTAATTATTCTGGATGGCTCTGCTAATTGCAAGGGAAGTACTCATCATTTTAGGAGCAACTACAACTGGGAGTAGCCGCAAGCTGTTTGGTAGTGGTGGGGTCTGGGTCTTGGTGCGTGAGCTACTCCAACCAGGCGTCTGCTTCTTGGGAACATTTGACTGTGTTAAATCCTTGCACGCTCTGAGCAGCCATAGGT
Source organism: Himantopus leucocephalus (assembly GCA_003993805.1). NCBI lineage: Eukaryota > Metazoa > Chordata > Aves > Charadriiformes > Recurvirostridae > Himantopus > Himantopus leucocephalus. Next base: position 115,066,931 of record RSEF01000002.1, on the reverse strand, counting down.
AAACGAGGAGGACAAATGAACTACAAATGGCAATATAAATGGTGAGCAGCAATATGTTTAAGACTCAGCCATACATCTATACTAACCCTTTCACTTATACACGCCATCATCAGTCATGCTAATTGACTAATTGACCAGAAAGATGTCTTTTGAAATAAGGTTTTTCACTGCAAATGTCTTTTAAAATTTTATAAACTTCTGCTGTAAAATTGCCTTTAAACAAATTTTAATTTACCATAGTTACTGTTTGGCAAGTAAATATTAAAAAGGAATATCTTTGGTTGTTTTTTTGTTGTTTATTTTCTTTAAGATGCCACACATATTTTAACTTCAAAATATGTTACCCAACAGATCTATATATGTTTTATGAACAGTTCTTATGATGCTCAAAAATTTTCAATGCAGTAAAACTCCATCCAGTAGAAAACTTTTGAGAAGAAGAATCATATCCACTTTCATTACAAAAATAAATAATTTTATATGTCTGACCTTTTTTGGCACTCAATAATTTTTGTTTGCTTTTAAGCTGTTTTTTATCATGTTTTTTTTGGTGGGAAGGAGACAGAGGATTGAGGGAGGCAGGTGAACAGAGGACGAGGAGTGTGCAGGCGAACTTTTCAAAGAGAAAGGGAGAGAAGACCAGAAAGAAATGACAACACTTACCATTTTCATTGGTAACTTAATTTCTCCTTTTGCTGTACTGGTGCACATAGCATAGCGTAGCTGCACAAGGTACCCACAAAGACTCCCCATATGGAAAACAGGTGATGCTACTGAGATATCTTCAAACGGGATGATGACATGTAGGAAAAACATATCAATATAATATCTTTCTGAAATTCAGCTCATTCTGGACAGTTTCACATTTGTTAGAGAGAACTTCTTCCTGAAGAACCATTGGATTTTTTCCTCAAATAATTTCTGAAGTGATCAGCCTGGGGAGGGGCCACCTTCCTACCTAGCTCTCTTGTCTGTGCTTGCTTAATGTACAGATTTGATAGCATTTCCCCGTGGGGCAGAGATGAGGAGTCACAGGTGGAGTGTGAGTGCCGCTATGTCCCTTTGTGTGGCCTGAGGCAGGTCACTTAACCTCGCTGGGCAGATGGAACCCTCATTGCCTGCTCACCTTTGTAAAGCACTTTGTCAACTTTGGATGAAAAAGCAGTGCTTTGATTTGGAGATTGCTCTACACTGGCTCTGTGGCAAAAAAAGGCGATAATAAAACAGGGACTGAGTTTGCCCTTGGGGTAGTCAAAAAGAAGATGAACATTTGAAGATAGTTGAAGAAATATTTTCTGGCAGATCACCTCATGTGAAAGAAGGTAAGTGGAAGCAAAGGGGAAATACTCCTAACAGGAACAGAAAAGAGATTTGTGTCTTGGGGCTTCCTTTTCTGTGCCAGGACTTCTGTGATGCAGGTCTACACCCTCTCACCATCCTTTAAATTGCTCTGTACTGGGAATTTCTTACTGTTATTGGAGTGAAGTGAAGACTCTCCCAAGGATACATCTGAGTGAACTCTCTCAAAAACTGACAGGTTAAAGAGAGCCAAGAGCCAGAGAATGGAAGAAATGGAGCCATGCATACAGGTATATGAGGAGAAAACAAAGTCTCTCAAATATTGTCTTGGCATCTGTCTCCCACCACGTCAAAAAGGCAACATACAGCTTGGAAAAAATCATGACACGACGGAAAATTCAGGATAGATCCTTTAATGGAAGAGGATTAGGAAATCTGGTGGTCAGAAAGAAAACATCGATCCTGACATCATGTTAATGCAAAGATATTTTTCTACTGAAAGGACTGAGAATGAAAGGACAAAATTCCTACTCTGGAAATAAAAGTTATTTAATCTCTGCCAGCAGAAAAGAAATGTACTATGTGTCAAGAACTTCTTAGGCTCCTTCATTACTGACTACGAGAAAAATAATAGCACCGCTTTACAGATGGGTAAACTAATTGCCAAGGGAATCAAGCTTTTGCTGTCATCACACAACATATCTAACTCATACCTAGGCATGGTTCTCCTACACATCAGGTCATTCACCTGTCAATTTGCCTGTCAACTATTAAGAAAATAGTTTGGTTATAAAGAAGGACTATACAATTCACCCAGCAGAACACAATTAAAAGGCAGCCACATCATCCTTCTCTAGCCAGTCCATGGCACCAATAGTCTGTCCAGGTGAGGAGTTCCCAAAGGCTGGCACATAAAATCCTCATTCACAGCCTGCAAAAGAGATTTTTAAAATGCTGATTGTATCCCAAGAGTTATCTTGTTATGTAACCTCCCTCATGAGCAAAACTGTGGGTGCACAGTTTGGTTTTGTTTTTCTCATCATGTGGCTACTAATGTTTGCACAAAGTGGGCGGTGGTGTGAATATTACTTTCTGTGTCTTTCATTGTTTTCCTCGTGCTTTGAACTCATTCTGTACTGTGTTAATAGCAAGATACAAGGCAGTAGAGACTTAGACCAACTGACTACCTCTTCACCTGAGTGCATCTCTGCATGTTGTTTTTTCTGCCTTTGATTCCTATAAAGTGTTTTTCCCTGTGGGATTATATTTTAAGTCATGTTATAAAGCTGATGCACACTTCCCCTATCCCAGGGTTATTTGCGCTGGATTGCGGCTATAGAGAAAACTCAAAGGATAGATGTGCAACTAAACAGCTCAGATGAGATATAAACCGCTACAAAATACATTATTAAGTAAAATGACATTTGATTTGTAGCTGTGAGAACAACCCCTTTTGACATTCAAGGGAGCACAGCTATGGTCTGCCTTGAAAGCCTCCACACATCGATAGTTTTTCTGTTGCTAGGAGGAAGGGTTTTGAAGTGGGAGGAGAAGCAGAGACCCTCTAGTCAACAGAAGGATCCTCATGTAAGGGTCAAGAGGGAGCAGAACTCAGAGAGAGAAAAAAATTCAGCTGACCATACTGCGCTATTCTCTATTCACTTTAATACCTACACCTAATGATATGCTTTAAAGCTAAACCTCAGGAATGTCAGGAGTTTTTTTCTCATGGTGACATCCCGTGTAGGAGCAATCTCCTGAGTTCTCTCTTTAAAACAGAAAGATGAAACAAAACTTGCCTTGGAGAAATTTCCTCTGGATTTGAGCTTGTTGGTGTGTTGTTTACTCAAATGATTTATGGACTGGAGATTAGTGAAGTCATAGCAACACAGAAATTGCCAAGTGAAAATAAAACCAGCCCTGTGTACTCTTATTGAACATAATCAAGCAAGCAGCTGACAAACAGGATTTTTTTCCCCATTATGCAGAGACTTTGTATGAGACGAAGATGATTCTCACCATTCAAAACTCTTTGAGCAGTGTCTGGCACTCCAATAACTGGCACAATTAATTTGGCTTTGCCAAATAACGGGGTATTTTGTATCCTGCCGTACCCTATATGCAGCCCACAAAGACTTATTTCCTTCTGGAGGTGAGGGGTGGGAAAAGACTCATTCCCAGAGCTGCCACAGACCTGCTGTCAAGTTGCACAGGGTGAGACTTGTCTTTCTGTAAAGCTCATGAAGAGCCACAGGTCTGAGCTGAGGTCATCCCCTGGTGCCGCCGAAGACCAGGGAGACGGCTGTGCACCTCTGCACAGGGGCAGCATCTTTTAGGATAAGACGAATGACATCTGTATGACTGCTGAGGAAGCCCGTAGGACTGCCTTTCGGAGACAGGTTCAGGTCCTCACCTTCCCCCTCTGAAGCCTTGTCTTACTTTTCTAACCACAAAAGCGGCATGACTTGGATGACTGAGTGTGTTGTTATGCCAGTGTAGCACCTCAAAATGTCAGTGCCACTTCCCGCTGAGGAAAAACAGGGCAGGATAAACTTTAACTGGTTCCTCTAAATGTTTGTGGGTTCAACCACTGTATAAAACTTCTCTGCTGTATCTCTTACTCTGTTTTATCTGTTTGGATTGCCAAGCCCTGCAGAAGAAGACTCTCTCTTATTTTACTTTTTTGCACAGCAGCGTACACAATAGGATGATGTTCGTGGTGGCTGGAAGTTGCTGCTGCAATGCAGTTAATAGCTCACTCCAGAAAGACCAAGCTTAAAATCTGACCTCAGGAGCAGTGTGATGGGGAGGTGCTACCTTGTTGGCTTCCTTTGGCACATTCATAAGTGGCCTTGTAAGAGCACCTCAAGGCTTTGGGATCACTTAGATTATGGTGGAATTATTTATTTGCCTGTATGCAAACAGAGAGCTTCCCTTTATGTAAATCTTATTCAGTCAAGGTAGGTAAGTAGAGAGGAATGAAGAGTGTCTGTGGGCCTGGAAACCAGAGGAAGAATAGATAACTGCATCTATGAAAGCTGCCGAACTCTAGTCTAGTGCAAGATTGAGGGAGACGTGTGTCAGGACCAGTGAGCAGAGCAATTTGTTGAAGTGGCAATTTAGGGACAAAAAGATCAGTCCAAGATCTAAACTGAAAACGTGCATCAATATCTTGCTGCTGTTTCTATACATAGCTGAGTAAAAACACATCACCTGAAAAGGGGAGAGGAAGGACAATACTTTTTGACAAGTTCAGGGTCTACGAAGACTTCTCGGAGTCAGGCAAACTCTGTGGTCCTTTGGGGGATGGTCACAGCTTCAAAGTCAAGGATCCAGTCGAGAAGTTGTCTGGAGGCTGTCAAAGACAAAACAAAAGTCCTTGTGGGGATGCAGGTAGTGGATAACTGAGAAGACGGTCACCTAGCAGAGGTGCAGATCGGCTGATAGAAAGCAGAGGCAAGTGCCCAAACAGATGAGCCACGTTGCGTGTCCTAAAATTGACATTGAAGAATGCAATCAGAAAAGCTTTTCCCTCCTTTATAAATCTTCATATGAATTAGCAGGTCCTCTGATGTGAGGTTCTTGTGATAGTGGATTATCCAAGCTCTAATCCTTCGGTGTTGTCTGGGAGACAGTTGTCTCCTCTGTTAGGCACAACACTCCTGAACCCATTGGGCTATTTGCCATGGAAGCCGATGTGTATAAGCAGTGTTAGTATTGCTGTCCCAGACAGGTTACTGGGAGTTCATATCTACCACTTACCATTTCCCCCTCTCACACTGTGGTTGTTTTTGGTCTAACTGCCTCGCTGTAGATGGAGCTTTGCCAGGACAGCTCAGAGAAGTGACATTACCTTTACCCAGTTCTTATTGTAACAAGAAGGAATAACATCTTTTTTACTCAGCGCTGACGCAGTGGAATACTGCCAAACCCCTGGAAAACCTCCAGATCGGCACATTTCTCCTGCCCATTAAAAACTAATACAGTACTACCAAAACAGAAAGCACTGTTGACAAAAACATATTTTTCCCACAATTTAAGATCCCAATTTACATGTAAAATAAACATTGAATACAGATTTAATTCACTTTTTACATCTTCTGATGGTGTATAATAGGAATAACACCTCTTTTAAAGTAAACTAGAAAAAGGCAGACTTTCATGCACTGAATAGAGATCTCAGCTCACAATTTTGGCTTCCTCGGCACACAGCGCTAGTTTAGTTCCTAATTTCCTCTCGAGTGACTTAATGGTACTGTATTGCTTAATTATAGCAGTTGCAAACTCCATCCTCTAAGAAATATCACTGGGACCCAAACATCTGCAAGATTCTGAAGGAGGAAGATACCACATAAAATACCCATTTTTGTATTATTTTGTGTTTATTAGTCTGTCACACGTAGCATAGCTACTAAGCAGATGGAACAAGGTAGCATTTAAATAAGAACCAATGGTAATGAAATACAAGATATTAAGTTGCACAAATTCTCTCTCCTTCAAAGACTCAGGCTACAGTAGGGGGCACTTGCATGTAACATGAGGTTTTTTAAAAGCAAAATACAAGTGGAGCAGAGATCTTAAGGGTGACATATATCTACCAGGTCATCCTAGCCCACCCTTCCCTTAGCCAGTAAGCATTGTTCTCAGCTGCCTTTTATTGCTATTGTGTCACGCCTTCTTTTAAATGTCCCAAGTGGTATGGCTTCTACCCTTTCCCTTTGGGACTCTTTCATTGCCTATTAGATCTCACTATCAGGAAGCTTTTTCCCCGATTTTTCAGTGTTACTTCTCGTTTTTGTAGTTTTATTGCCTTTACTCCCAGTTATATCCTTTCTATTACCTTTAATATTTCTTTCTCCCTCCCCTCTTTCTTAGCCTTACAAGCGAACATTTGCATGTGATAAAAACAGTTACCCTGTGTCCCGAGGTTCACAAGAATTTAGGTTCTCGGAGCAGGGGAGAGAACATGGAGCAGGATTCAGCATACAAAGCACCTGTTCCAACATATTTGGCAACACTACTTGCAGTGCAGCCTCGACACCGTGCCACAAACAGCAGCCATCACCGCAGAGAGGTATGTTCCTAGCAATGGTCCAAATGCGGTCGGACGTGGAGCAGTTGTGCTGCTGTTCACGAGGAGCAAGTTCACTCGCATCAGCAGGCAAACTCCGCACCTATGGCAGCGTGAAAGAGCAGAATTCCCCTCAACGCAGAACTGATGTTGATGAGAGCAGGGCAGAGATCTCTACAAAAGAAATAGCATTCGCCTCTTTAGAGTCTATATGATATTTGAAACCTTAAAGCCTGACGAGTAGGAAGAAAGTTCGAAACGCTTTAATGTAGTTGCTGTTGCTATAGAAACTATTTCCTGGGCACTGGTGCGCCCCGCGCCTTTGTCTCACTCGGTCCCTGGCTGCCCAAAAGGGTGCCTGTGGGGTGTGAAGAGAGAAGGTGGGGTAACACGTCAGAGGTACTGTGACCCCATATCATTTCATATTGCCTTCTCTGGAAAACGTGTTTAAAAATAGACAATTGGGGAGCACTGGTCTATTACTAATGGAAGAGAGGAAAAGAAGCATCAAGATCCAGAGAACTAAATTCATCCTGACGGAGCTCTGGTGAATAAAGGAGCTCCAAAGGAATTTGCCTTTTGCCGTCTGAAGAGCTTGGTCCGTGTGACCCACCTGCCCAGATGTTTTCCAAGGGCACATGATTTTTCAGACTTCATTATGAAAAACGTTACATACTGCTCTGAAGAGTTTCCCTTGTACTTTCCAAAAGTGATCAAATGGGCAACAGCTAAAGAAGTCCTTGGGTTTGATCTCACTTTTGGAATAGCAGACTGAGAAATTCATGGAAGAACAACAGAGAGGGTGTCGGCAATAGAGAGAAAACTTAGCCCAAGACTTTCCCAGAACTTTGTCTCTCCTCTCTGTGTGTTTTGTCAAGTTATTAAAATGTTAAAACCGACCAGGTAGTGCTTCCCTTCCCCATCATCTTCCCCAAGCACAGTGTTTAAGCAGGCCTATTTTGAAAGGTGGCTTTGTTTTTCTAAGCAGTGGGTATGCAATTGCAGTGAGGTCAATGAGAGGTCAGGCAATGCCAGTCAACTGGGAGGTCAGGCGATTTCTTTTCTCTTCCCTGGAAAGAAAATACTTACCTCTCAGCAATCATATTTCTTGTGAGAAGGGAGCGGAATCTGAATGGGGAATGAGGAAAAGAATTTATGCATGCAGAGCCCATTAATTGTTAGCTTGGGTTGTGGGTATTAAAATTTGCCTAGACTTTTTAAAAAAGTGCATCCTGCAGTCAATGGAAAAGCAGCGCAGTTCTCCCCCTTCAAATTGCAAAAATGAAATAAATAACTACACAAACCCCCATAAACAGCCAATGACATCTAACCCCAGTTGGTCTTCTGCTTTGCCGAAACCGTCAGCTAGACGTAAGGAGCCTGTTGTTGCTGGTACCTCTGCTGTTGGTCTTTTTGCCTCCACTCTTCTCTCCAAAGACTTCCTCTGGAACAGCAAACTGTTAGCATAAGGCATATTGAATAACTGTCTTCTGAAAATCAGTTTCAATTTCCTTTCACTTCTTCATAAAACCCACCATGGTGAAGAACTTGCCTACTGCCCTTCGCATTTTTTAATGAAGACACCTAAATGTTCTCATCATTCTTCAGAACTGTGCTCCTCCTAGAAGGAATTTAAGATTAACCTGCCTCCACAAGAATATATTCTTATGTATCAATTATTAATGAACCCTTCAATAGCATTTCCCTAGCTCCCTGTTGCATGTCTCCTTTAGACATCTTGGCTGTTCTTCCTGGTGGTGTTGAAAAGATTAGGGGAAAACTGTTTTACAGCCTTCCAATTGAAATATTGGGGACCACACGAAGAGCTCAGAGAGATTTTTGGTTGAATCCACTTAATTCACCAAAAAAATGCTGTTTCAGTTTGACCAAAGCTATTCCATAATGAAGCTGAGACTCAATCAATGAATTTAGCCGAACAAAACTGGAAGAAAAAAGACAAGTTTTGCACAGGTGTTTCCAAAGGCCAGCGGACTGACCTCCATGGCCCCTCTCCGTCTCTCCTAGCGAAGAACAGCAAACCCTGCGATTGCAGGAACAGCAACTTTTATGGGCGGCTGAACTGGGGAGGGGAACAAGTAGCTCCACCGGCAGCACCGTGAGCGAAACCTGCCTTCCGACTGCTTTGCAGCTACCTCTGCTTGCTGCCCTGCGCTGCTGCCCTCCGGCCAGGAGGCAGACCTGGGGGGGAGCCTGTCTTCTGGAGCTGGGGGCTGAGGCTGGACTGAGGTGCCCCAGCAGGAGTCTGGGGACAGGAAGCAGAGCTAGCGCAGGCAGTCTGCCTCTCTTCCCCTCCGCTGAGGCACTAATCAGGGTTTTTCTCCTCTATCCAGCTGTTCATTTTTATGAAACTTGTAGGAACTTAATATCTTTGAGACTTCTATTGCTCTTTCCAAATTTGTCTGAAAGTCGCTAATGGATTGGAGAATTATTAGGGGAGGACTGACTGACAGACAGCCTGATTGCGGAAACCTCGTTTCCTTCTTAAACCGGGCTGAAAGCAGTGAAGTGATGGGAAAGCCTGTGCCACTTTCTTTGATATGGACATTTTTTGTATGTCGTTTGGATCCCTGCCCTATTTAATATACACCTTTTGAGCATGGACATTTATTACACAGCCAGATTAGCTGTACATAAATCTGCTGCCTATTCAGCTTGTCATCCAGCTTCTGGGAAAACATTATCACTTATAAAAAGTGCTTTTTTAAAAAGACTCGTAAGTCAAATTCCTGCCAACTTTTGGCAGAGTTCTTTCATGAATCCTTGAAGTAAGCGTAGCATGCTCTGTTTCTTACACTAGGTGTTTCTGCTGGAGAGTTGTTCCAAATCATTATTATTATTATTAATAATTATTATCATTATTAATACTATTAAAATGAGGGAAAGAATGTGTTATTTGTCGCTAGGCTTTTAGCAAAAGTGGTATCAATAATTTTTATCTGCTCTTTCCTAAAAGTGCTGAAAGGGGCATCCTAGAATGTGCCCTGGAATACAGGAAAAAAAGGGGTTGCATAAAGTATAGGCATAATGAAATAATAAATATTAATTTTTAGTTTTTCCACAGTTTTCTTTCATTCCACTTGATTCATAAGGACAAGAATAAATATATTCCTCATTTCTGCTGGAGATCACCTTGGCTGACTAAAGAAGAACACTTCAGAACAAACAGATTTGTCATCCTTTTATTTAGATGCTGAATAACAGATCTTTTCTCCTAACCAGTTTTGGGTATGGTAAAGACATACTATGAAAAAATAACAGCTTTAAATCCTCTGACTAGAAGTAAGTAACCCTCATTTTTCAAGTTTAGTTTGTCATGCTTTTTACAGTAATACTGGCTCTGTAATAAGCTACAAACACTCCTGAAAAGTCAAGCCAGACATGGTTTAATCTTTAGAACCATTGTGGTGTAACCCCAGCCAGCAACTAGGACCATGCAGCCACTCGCTTATTGCCCCCTCAGTGGGATGTGGGAGAGAATCAGAAGAGTAAAAATGAGAAAACTTGTGGGTTGAGATAAAGACAGTTTAATAGGTAAAGCAAAAGCCGTGCAGGCAAGAAAAGCAAAACAAGGAATTCATTCACCTCTTCCCATGGGCAGGCAGCTGTTCAGCCACCTCCAGGAAAGCAGGGCTCCATCACATGCAACAGTTACTTGGGAAGACAAGCGCCATCAATCCAAACATCCCCCCCTTCCTTCTTCATCCCTCAGCTTTATATACTGAGCATGACATCATATGGCATGGA
>RSEF01000002.1:115031352-115056696 GCA_003993805.1 Himantopus leucocephalus | reverse complement strand
AGTAAGAAAGTCAACTCTATCCCAGCTGAAACCATGACAAGAACAAAAAGCAAGGACCTTTTGCCCAGCCCACCTTCATAATGGCTTATAGGGATAACAGATTTTGCATCACAAACCCCTCTCCCCCCCACCTAGATTAAAAAAACCCATGTTGTTCCCTCATGTTTTCAGGTCAATTTTTACTCTGCCTATTGCTAGTGCTCCAACTATAAATACATAGTAAGTGCTCAGTACGCTCAGTCAGTGTTTTTTTCCCCTCTCCCATTCAGTCTCTCGCAGCTGACTTTGCTTGGCTTCCAGGTTATATTAAGCCTTTTGGCTTCGTGGCTGTAGGGAGAAATCTCAGCGCGGATGTCGAGTTTAGCAAGGGAGGGCTGTGAATAGAGTCAGCCAGAAATACTGACAGTAAGTCAGAGGTGGGCAGCAAGGGACAGAAGAAGCAATTGACTACCGGCAAAGTCGAGGATTAAAAATATATCATTGGGAAAAAAACCCAGCAGAATATGAGANAATATATCATTGGGAAAAAAACCCAGCAGAATATGAGATTCTCTGAAATGCTGACTTAAAATCAGAGCCCCAATAAAAACCGAAATAAAAAAGTTCTGACTTGTTCTGTTTTATATAAAAGTCCCTCTTTACCTTTCAGATGCAGATCAGGTACAGGGTGTTTCCTTTCCTTCTGTTCTTTAAAAGCCAAATTAAATCCATGGTTGTTTTATAGAGAAAATTGTAAGCTAGGGGGGTTTATAAAAAGATCTATAGAATGAAAGGGTTAGTCTTTTGACAGGGAGCTAACAGGAGTGCTGCATACACTCAGTTATGGCAGCCTTTCTCCTGCAATAATTTTTACTGACCTCGGCTCCAATTTTATGCTCATTACTCAGGCAAACGGCTCATTGTTTTCACTGGCAGCTTTGCCCGAGTATGAAATTCAAGAGGAAGCTTTGAAACTGCAAAGACATTGTAGACATTTGTAACTGTTGGACTGATTTAAAGTGAAAGCCAGAGTAGCGATACTGCAAGGTGTCTGAGAGCCCACGACAGCAAATACCTCCATAGCCAGACACCCTCTTGCCTGGCCAAACGTCCCCAGGTCTGACCTGGATGTCCTGCCTAAAATGCGAGGGGATGCCTGTGACATTAAGAGCTAGATGTTAAATGAATTTGCAACAACATGAATACAGGCTGTGCACAGGTGAAATCTGCAATAAATGAGTGCTGTGACGGTTTTGAATGTAAAACAACGCGTTGGGGCATAAGTGATTTGCATCTGCAAAGATGTGTCTGGCATAGAAAATGAATGCAGCACAGGATTGTTCAACGGCTCCACTTGAGTTCAAGAACCCATCAGAGTGACCAGGGCCAGGGCCAGGGTGTGCTCCAGAGCTGTAACCCCTGGGTGAACAACCTTCCCAGGACTCACCAATTTTGCAAGATTTTAAGGAGCAGCTGTTAGCAGAGGTACATCTTGCTTCCTTAACTGACACTCATGTTAGCTCTTTAGAAGAAAGAAAAAAAAAAAGAAAGGAGCTGGAGGGAGAGAGCTGGAGCTGCAGGGAGTCCAGAAGAGCCCACCGAGCAGCCTCCAGATGGCACATGCTGCGGGGAAAGAGCCACGTCAGGGGAAAAGCTGAAGGGAAGGACAGGAAACTGGAAGAACTTTTAGAGGACATTGAAGTAGGGAAAGGAAGTTGTAACAGCAGAAGAGGCACCACTGTTTCGGGTTTGGTTTTTTTTTTTTGACTGAATCAAGAATTTAATCACTGATCAGGGTTATGCATGAAACTGTGAAGCATGTCCCTGCTATTTGGTTGTACAGGGACCACCTCAGTGTATCCACACACTGAACCAGGGGGCACGGAAAGCACAGACATGCCAGACATGGGGGCACAGGCTGGTCCTGCAGCACAGTTAGGATAAATTTTGGGGTGGGACTAAGTGCCCCATGGATGACTGAGAGGCAGGAGCAGCAGAAGTAAGACCAGGGCTGCAGCTTGCGATCATGCTTCTTCTCCAGCAACGTCACAGATGTTAGGCAGCAGGATCAGGCTCCTTTTTGCCTGTTTTCAGCTCAGTGCATTTGGCATTCTCCACTGAGGTCCAGCCGCAAGGAGAGAGGTCACCTCAAGACTCCCAGTACTGCCTGAGCGCTGCAAAGTTCAGGTCCCTCCAGGCTCAGAGCAGCTGCCAACACGGGTGTCTCCCTGACAGCCCCCCATCTCTTACAGCACAGAGTGGGATCACTTGGACTGTGTTGGACTGACTTCTCCAGAAGCAAACACCAGTGAGAGGAACGCCAGAGCCTCCCTGGCTCGCTTAACATCTGCTCATCCAGAAGACAGGCAGACGCATCTTTCCCCAGCACCGATATGTTCTTCAAGAAGATGAAGGAGTCTAATCAATTGACGGGCATATGAGATCATTGCAGACCCTGAGATCCAGTGCTCAGAGACAGATTTAAATTTAAATCTGCAACTCCTTTTTACTGGAAAACTTAATTTAAAAAAAATTGTTTTACACTGAACAATGGAGTGAAACTGAAATGAGAAATTTCATGCAAAGTGGAGATTCCAATTTTGATCTTTAAAAAGAATTGCAACAGAATTGTGGTTTTGTTTTTCAAGAAAAAAATTTGACACAACTCCCAGGCTGCCCAGCCGCTCCTATTCCCTGCTGCTGGGTGCAGGTGATGGCCACAGATTGCCTGTCCTGTCTGGGGTTCCCAAGAGTTTCATGATGGTGCAGGGGAAGACCGGCAGGGAGATGAGGTGACAGAAAAGATGATGCTTTCAGAAAACTTGCTTAGTTCCAGCAGGAAAATTTGCCAAAACCATTCTGTTCTGCAGGAATCTGTCAAGTTTGTAGCCATGGTATTTTCCCATGGTGGGAGAACTATTCCACTTCAACATTTCTGAATAGTTTTGCACGGGAACAAGAAGTAAGTCCTGCCTCCTCAAGTGTCCTGCCCCATCTCTTCAACTGCAAAATCTTCTCCAGTGGCTTTCCATGCAACAGCAATAAAGCAGCATCGGCTGATCCCAAGACAATTAAACCCTTTGATTTTATCATGTTTTTATTGTCTCTGGCTAGGGAATCTCCTTGAACCACCTTCTTCCATCCGCTCTTCTCTCTTGGGTGAGAAGGGATCTTTCAGAAAGAGCATTTGGGACCTCACAGTGGCAACTAGGGGAAATTTGCCACGCTGAACGAGTCACCACTCAGTGCCATCTATTTCATCTCAACTGGATGAAGGATTATTCAGAGACTGTCACCTATGGCTGTTGATTTAAGGAACTATATTATAAAGACTTTTAGAGGAGGGACATCCTTCTCTCTGTACCATGGACAATATACTTCTGTACGATTCATGTGTTCATCTGCAGTGTGTTGTGTGAGGGATCTGCCATGGCACTGGGTCCTCCTGCTATCCAGTGCCACCTGACTTCTTTAGCTCTGTGTGTCCTTTGGGGTAATGCAGAGAAGGACTTGAGTGGGCTGAGGGAGCTGGCTCTGGGAGCTCTGTCGAGTCAGCTAACACTGACCAGCAGGGTGGGACTGGGAATGGAGCATGGGGCAATACACCTCCTCCATGAACTTGGCATAGGGAGTGACCATTACAACTCCTGTGTGCAGAAGATGAGAACACAGCAGATGTATACAGAGATACCAGCTGCAGGCAGGTACTCCACTCCTGCAGCTGTTGCGGATATACTAGTTTTCTCATATTTTCAATTGTTTTTAGAAAAAAACCCCGTAAAAATAAAAAGACTACAAATACTGTTTCCTGTGTTGAGTGAATTCATACTTGCTTCTACTCCTTTCCCTGTCTGCTGAGCTCACTGTCAAGCCAAAGAAGCCTCTAAGCGCTGCCAACTGCAGGAACAGGTTAAGTGATTTGGGGTATACCATCTCAAGAAAGCCATCAGTTTCCAGACCACATTGCCCTAAGTAGGACAGTGATTTCCTATTTCTTCCTAGGGCAATTGTTTTTTGTTACTGTTGACTGCTGTTATTTATTGCATAATAATCTTTTTCTAAGCTGCTGGACAACCAAGAAAGATGTAGACAGGTGCAAAATGTGTGTTTAAGATGGCCAACAATGGTGTCTTGTACAAAACTCTTTCTTAAAAGTTTGTGATATTTGTTTGTTCTTTCTGTCCTTCCTAGACATCAATTTTCTCCCACAAGCTCTTGATTTTATTTTCTGTAAGCTTTGATGTACTTTTGCAAGCTCCTACCACTGCTTCTTAGACCTTAGCTTCTTAACTAAAGCCATTTATTGATATACTACATCTCTCAGTGAAGTAGTACATCAATAAATTAAAGATTAGTTCAGTGTGTCAGCTCTCCCACAGCATTCTGGGAAACGTTTGCCACTTTGGATGACTGTGGAGGCCACGCAACATCCTCGCACGGGCAAGATAATAACTCTGGAAGATTTAAGCTTTCTCTCTATGACATCTCCTCCTGCTAAATATTTTTTGAAAGTCACCTTTTAAACTAATTCATGCTTACTACTAAACAAACAGGTGGCAGTAAGTTTATATACTATAAAGAAAGGTGTCCAAACCAATTTTCAGCTGTTTCTTACTCCATTTTGTTTTTCCTGCTCTCTGATCTGATTTTATGCAGGCTACTTGTAGTGATAAACAGTTTTGTCCTCTATTTAGATGCATCATGTTCCCTGTGTGACTCAGGCTCCTATTACTCTTGTGACAAATGTGACTGCAGACTTTCATTGCACCTAATTGTTTGCAATGGCATGGACTGAGGTGCCTTGCTGCTGAAGAGGAGGCCATCGGACCTGTCTTAACTGTTCATGTGAGCTACTTCAATGTTCTTTATTACTATTTTTACATTGGCACTCATGCGTTCCTTGGTGCTTAATTCAGGATTTCATGCTGTTTACTTCGTAGATTTTATGCCTTGACCTTGCAGTCGATTTCTAGGGTTTTACTTCAGACAATATTTCAAAACGGGAGAAAAAAATTAGAGTTCAAAGCCAATATTTGCATTCCTAAATAGGTGCTTTGTGTATAAATGTTCTGATGGCAGAGCAGATCCCATTAACTTGATTTCGGAGATGCAGGGTAGTCTGCACTTGTGCAGATGAAATCTCCCATTTCGGTGTCCAGTTGAAGACTTGGCTTCAATCTTCCCATTAGGAAAATGGCACCTCAGTTCCTCAAATCCAAAACGTGTGCTTCGCTGTCAGTGTGCATTTTCCTAAATGCATATCCTCTTCCTTGCGCATCCCTTGACGAAGAAGGTGGACATAGCATGGCAAACGAAAAGTGTTCTGGGCACACAAAAAGCCCTGGTTAGAAGGAAAATGGTGCCAATCGGTTCCCTCTGGTATTCTGAATCAGTTGCTTGGGGAACATGACTTTTTCTCTGTTTTCTGCTTGTTGGTGAAACAACGCGGATTTCTGCTGTGGCTGCACTAGGATGGTATTTGGAAACCACCGTGAGGGAGCAGGCTTAGCTGTGTTAGGTGTTATTATATGAGAGTGTTTGTGATTTGGGGGGGAGCGTCTTAGCAAGTTGTTCACTTCCACTATTCGCTATCGGTGCTGAGCCAGCGGTCACTGAAGTCTCTTGACTGGGTACGGGGAAACATTTGAAACGGAACAATAATGAATGATACATAGCAGATAGGCCTTGTAATGAATATTTTGTTGTGCACAGACACCCACGTTAACATATGAATGTGGGCATTTGTATGAAGAGCAGCCCTTCTCCAAACCTTCACTGGGAACAAAATCCTGTTTGCAGAAATGTTCGTGAATAATGAATATAAACAGGGACATGAAGAGGGCACTTAGATACCATGGTGATGGGTATAGGATAATGGTACATACATAGCCAGATGGCTTTCCACAGCCAATCGGAATTGAAATGAATGAATGATTCCTGATAAATGCTTCCTGAGTGCTTAACCCAGGCTATACAAGAAATAACCTGTAAGGTCATCTTAGAAAAAAACTCTCTAGCTATTTAAATATTTTGTGGCAAAATCCTTAGCAGAGATGTATCACTCTGGCTTGGAGCCTTTGGGCTGGTGAAACTTTGCACGGTAAGGGGTTACTATTATCCTTATTGCCTCTAAAATGCAAGCTGACAGTGGCGAGAGCGCCTGGGAGGACTGACACCCTGAATGTCCAATCTTAACAGACGCATGATTTTTTTGAGTCAGTCATACTGACGGATGTTGCTGTACCAACCCTCATCCTCTAAGGAGAGCTGGAGTTTTGAGGAGTAGCAAAGAAGAAGAAATAATTTTATTAATTGCCTACCTGGCATTCAGCAATGGGCAGATTTCCTCCCATTGCTACGGTCAAAATAGCAGAAAGTTACTTTAACAGGACAAGGCCCCTGCAAATTACATTTCTGTCATCACGGTACAGAGAAAAGAAACACCTGATGCCATCCTACCTGTTCCAGGAGGTAGAGTTACTTGCGCACTAAACTGTGGTGGTGGGTTGAGACAAATTCATCTCACCTCCAGTGGGGAGCTTGCCTTGTGAAATTACCTCCATTTGTAGATAATCTTCATCTGGTTGAAAATTCTCTGAGCTAAATTTCTCAGCTAGAAATGAGTGTACTCATATTGTGAGTGTACTAGATACTCCAGGGAGATGTTCTTGGTGTGCCCCGAGCGTCATCCCAAGGAATGAGTGAAAACCCCTATATGTGACCCCAGCATAATGTGCTGTACATTCCCTGCGTAGGCAAGAAAGGTATCTAGGAACTGTTAATATCTGTTTCTCAGAGAATTACACACATTAGCCCTAGTGTTTAACTCTGCAATGTTTCCCAAGAAATCCTATGAAGACAATACTTTGGCCTGTGTTTCAGCAAAGCCGGTCAGCAGGAAAAATGAATAGTAATAGTCACATGCAGTGCTGACTCCTCTGCCACTGGACAACCATTTGCTGTAGTCATTCGTGGATGTATTTGCACCCTTAGTTACAGAATTAGGAGGTAGGCACCTATAGGTGAGGCTTTGGACACATATCCAAATGGATACTTCTGCTATTTATCTAGTTAAATGTGTAGTAGTTACCAGTTATTAGGAACCTTCCCATATACAGGCCATTGGTGAGCTTTTGTTAAAGCAAAGAGAAAAATGTAAAATGTCAAGCAACCATCTCTGACTGACACTTGGGAAACTGAGCTGCTGCTGATTATTATCCCATTTACAATTAAAATCTGGCCTCCTTTTCTAATTTTTGTTGATGTGCTGCTAGTCTGCGGACTCCTAGTAGACAACCTGGATTTTTAAATAGACCTTGCTTTGACTTCCAATTACCATACAATTAACAATTCTAAAAATGCTGCCTTTTAATTTCATTGCTTGTATTCATTTTTCTGTGCGCTCTCAATTTGCTATCCTGACATGTCTCTTGTAGACTCTGGTTTAGTACATCAGAAGTCTGTATTTCTATTTAAGACACAGAAGTAGCTAGTCTATATATCTATATTGGATCTATTCTTGCTTCTGAACAAAGGAAAGCTCTGCATAGCTCCACAAGCTACGCTTCTCCTTAATCCACTGCATTTACTTGGAATACCACGCTGCGATTTAATCACGGTGGTTTTGAGGCAGAAACCCCTGGCTGCGGGAGTCTGTGCCAAAGGGCCCATGGTGCCCAGCTGGGCTACACACACAGAGCTGTGCCTGTGTGCATGAAGCCGCTCAGGTATTTCAGTACGTGGTGTGAAGCTCTTGACTGTCCCCTTCAGCATCTCTGGGAACAAAAGGTTTAAAATTGCTCATAAACCCAGTTGCCTCTTCCTCCAGGAAGTGCAACAAGAAGGAAAATGGTCCATTGCATTGGAAGCCAGTAAATTTTTCATGACCTGCCCCTATAAGATGTTGGCCCCTCATATTTGTTCCTCTTCCAATAACCACAAGACTTCGAAAACGGCTGGAGTCCCAGGAAGGATGTGGGGACACGGTGCGAAGTCAGAAGGAGCAGTGCCTCATGGAGACCTGTGCTACCTCCGATGCCTGCCCTGCAGCACCCTGTCTCCGTAAGGGAGATAGCTCTGCTCAGGGCTCACGTGGGGCCAGTACGCTTTGGGGAAAGATGTCTGGTAGAACAAGAAAAAAGGGCAGGACCCTGGAAAGTTTTACGATGGCGCTTCCTCATTTTAAGAAGAGAATTACGTAAAGTTGTTGCCTGCTGTCACCCAGCTTTGCACTAAATGACCCAAAGGGTGCCTTCAGCCCTGTGTTTCCATGAGCTACAGGAATAGTTAAAAACCACTGTGGAGAGTGTTCCACTTATCATTCACTTGGATTTGTTTATTGCTGTATTTTCCCAGGATGATGCTATGTTACTTTTTTTCCCTAACACTGTTCTTGCTTCATACAAATACTCAGAGCTTTCAAGAAGAGAAGTATTACCTATTAGTGTGCCCAGGAAAGGTATTTAGTAATCCTAGGTGCTTAAACTGGTAATTTAACTGGTATTTAATGGGTGGATGCTTAGACCGGTAATGTTTGTTTATTTTACAAGACTTCCCCAGTAAACCTATCCTTCTTGCTGCTGCTAATCCCTGGCAGAAGGGATATGGAAAGATTACACAAGCTGCCAGTAATTTTCAGGACCAAAATTCAGTCTCCTGGTACTTCCCTGATCTCTTCATTGCTTTGTTCCAGCAAAAGGCCCTTGGTAGCCAGAAGGACACTGGTTCCTGAAAGGAATTTCAAAAAGTGCATAAAGTTGGTATCTGCTTAGAAGTAATACAAAACAGGAGCATCTGCCAGAGACAGGAGCATGTTGCTGGCTTAGTAAAACAGCAGGGGAACCTGCTGTTGACCAGATTTGTCCATATCAGTGCAGGTGTCTCTGCAGTTAATAAGAATTACTATTTACACTTGTTTTCAGAGATTTGGAGACATGGGGATAATATAGATAGCCCGTAAGTCATAAAGAGCAAGTAGATATGACACATGTTCCCATTAATGTATAGTGTTACTCCTTGGAGTTTGTGATATTGAGACATTACGAAGTATGGTATGAAATACAGATGGCTCGGCATCCTGACTATATTTGTTTAATTAAAGCAGAATATATTCTGAGACAGATTTTTATCCTGAATTCAGGATGGGAAAAAGGATGAGCAAAGTTATATGTAAGCTGAGCGTGTTTAAAGTTACCGAGACATGGCAGCTGGGCGTAGTGGGATTTGCTGTTTATCTTCAGTAAAAACAAAGTGAATGTTTAAGCATAAGCAGTCGTCTTCCTTTGACAAACTGCGTTCTGATCAGTCAATAGATGCATTATGGCCATTTTTCGTTTGGTGTAAATGAGTCTCTCTCCACGCATGTCGGCACCGCAGAGGCAGATCCAGCTTCCCAGACACGCCTGCCCAGCTCCTCTGGCTCTGAAGGGAGAAACCAGAGCAAGGGACTGGGATGGAGGAAGGGGAAAACCCTCAGCAGTGGGGCTTATTGGTCTTGCTACTACCTGGAGCCCAGAGAAGTCGGGCAACAGCTACGGGGTCTAGGAGGGGCTGTTTTGCCCTTTTTTCCTTTTGCCTCTCACCAGCAGTAGCTTCACCCTGTATGTCCTCACCAACCTGGCTTTGCTAGCCTCTGGCATCGGCAAAGTAGCCATGTGGCAAGCTGGCAGTGGCTGTTCCAATGCCTCCAATGCTGCTTTTTGAGTAAAGGCCTGTTTCAGCAACAATACCAGGAGTGAGTCCCACAAAAGGCTCACGGCAGCTGAGGAAAAAGCAATGTCTGGCTGCATGGAAGGACTATTGCAAAGCAGTAGTGTCTGAACCACGGGACTATTCATAATTAAAATGGAAGAAATTTTACTGCATGTGACTCCTGGCCAGGTAATGCAGCAGGTCACGAAGATCAAATGTGTCTCCTCCCTCACTCTGGACACGCACTTCCTCATCCAGCTCCAAAACACATATTTCTAATCTGTCCTACTAGTCTTCATAGTTTGAGTTAGTTCATTCCAGGTACGGTGAGATACCATAGTGTTTCCACAACATGACCTGCAAAAGTCTTACAGGTAAGAGGAGCAGGTTGCCTTGAATTGGGGAGGAAGAGGGATGCTGGCTGAGGCTGGCTGATGGCGTGCGGGGGAACTGACTCTCTTTCCATGCAGTCATGGGCAGCCAGTGGAAATATTAGAGGATCTGCACACATTTGCCTCCCATTGTGCTGCGTGGAGAAAAAAAAAAAGACATTATCAGATGTGGCCTGTTTCTGTGAGGAAATATGCTGCAGTGAGTATTTTCTTTTTGGCCGTACTCTCAAGTGTAAAATAGGATCACTTCCACTAAATAACACCCTTTGTGGCAGGCATTCTCATTCTCCAACATAAAATGTTATTTTTCTTTACAGTATCAGGTGGGAGTAAGATAAAAGCTTCCATCCGGGAATCTGTATAATCTGTAATTCTTCCATGGTTTCTTACTCTGTGGGTTAAATCCCATCCTACCACCAAACACACACAGAGGAAAATTCCTGGCTAGGCTGCTCGGCTGGCTTTTGTTCTAGCAGTACGGAGGCTATACTAACACGTGTGGTAGAAGTGGCAAGAAACTGCCTTTGATTCTGGACTCTCAGTGACGGGTCACCGCAGGAGCTGTCATCTAATGGGGGATCGTGATCACCTGGTGGCCCCTCCTGGGCTAGCTCAGGGGAATGGGAAAGGGGTAAATGGGAAAAAAGGATGGTCCATCCTTGGCGGCTTCTTCTCCAAGATCAGGGTGGCAAGAGGGAGGGGGAATGAGGAAAAGCAGGACAAGGGAAGGTGAGTCTTGGAAAGATGGACCAAATCAGAAACGGGTGTGAGTGGGATTATGAACGTGAAGATTTGTACACTTAGCACTCCTGCTGACTTGGGAAACGGCTTTAAAAAATAACTATGTAGAGCATGTGAGCACATGTCTGTGTGGAAGAAGGGGAAGGGTCAAGAGAGAAGCCTGAAGTACTTGGTTCCTTTTGGATATTTACTGCTTCAAAATGCTGGAAAGGGACGATATCTTTCATACTTGATTTTTGCTGAAGTACAAAGCAAATCCTCTCTGCATTAAACAGCGAAGAGCATTCTTGAGAGTAAGGACCCTTAAAGACTCTTGTGTTTTGTTTTGTTTTTTTCCTTCTGGGCAATGAATGACTAGTCCCTTGACACCACTAACTGTTTATGTAGAAAAGCTAATTTCACTTCTGCCAATAAAGTTCTCTTGCCAGTCTGAGTTTCTCATTAAAATTAATATTCTTATTGTATGTCCCTGTCTTTTCCCTTGCTGAGAGAGAAGCTAATAATCTTTCATTCAGGGCCAAATTCCCACCTCTTCCCCATCCCAAAACAGAGGAGGGGGAGAAGGTAATTGCATATGGAAAGGCACATTGGCAGGAACACAGTCCTTTGGAGATGTGCTTCGTTTCATGGTAAGGAGAAGTATTTCAGTGGCTGTATCAGTCGGGCTGTAGGAGACCTTGGTTCACTTCTCTACTGGAAAAAGCTTCCAGCTTACATCTCATGGGGGAATACCATAACTAACAGGCCAGGGACTGCGGGGGATTGTTCCCAATTTCTCTCCAGTGAAGCAGCTCTATTTTGTAAGAGAGAATTAAGTAGCCAGGGAGAGCAAGTACGGAGGCATGGCAGGGGGATTAGGGCACTCAGCTGGGATGTTTCAGTTCCTGCTCTACTTAATATGAAAACTTCACAGAGTCATTAGATGAGAGGAGGCGTTATTTCCCCCACTCATGCTGCCTGGTGTGACGCTGGAGCTGTTAAGGGAGTACCTACTGGAGCATTCATCGGAGGTGGGGAGGATAAGATGTTCTGAGGAGCCTGTCGGCACTTGTGAAATAGGTGAGACTGGCTCAGCGGCCCAAGTGTGCGATGCCCACCCGCTCATGGGGATACGTCGTGCAGAAAGGAGAAAGCTGGGAACGACACAGCTTTGGGCTTAGCACGCCTGAAGGAGAAATTAGGTGGGAAACCCTCTGTGGCTCTAGCCTAAGAGGACTGTGTGGCCAAGCAACCGTTCATACCTGAGGCTTAAGCAAGTGCTTAGGAAATCCTGAAATCCTCCCCCAGACACGGTGGGGGATCGTTCTGCCCTCACACACCCAAATAGCATCACCACCATGCTGTCCTCATGCCTGAGGGGAAACTCCCTTTTCCTAAGCAGACTAGTTCACACCAGGGTTTTCTCTCTGCACTGGAAAAACTAAAAGACCTGCTCAGGGACAACAGGATGGGTAGAAGCCCAGTTAGAACAAATAATCCTGTCAGGTGGGACTATAATAAATGGGAGCTTCAACTCCCTTTCCTCTTTTACATCTTCCTGCTGCCTTTTGGGCTTGATTTTGAGAAGGAGGGGAACGAAAGACTGGCTTAGTGGGTTTAGTGGGTATCTTGGAAGTATACTTGGAAGCAAGACCCAGCCTTTCAAAAAATGTCTAGGAAAGCAATTCCTGACAACACTGAAAACACCACTAATACTAAATGTTCCTTTAATTCTAATTTTGAGACAGTTGCCAATCTTGCAAATTAAAGATTTATTGCCTGAGAGTACTCAGATCACAACCTAACACAGGTTTAGCTGCTTTGTTCCATCCTGTCTGGAGTGTCTCCAGGGGCTAAGCCCCTGTATTAGAAACATCACCAATGCAAAGACTGAATGATCGATCAAAGCAATGAAGTCAGATTATGAATTCTCCTATGCAGTCTTCCATAAAGGGGATCTAGAGAAGCAGCTATTTTTTTCTGTTTATTTTTGGCAGACAGCTTTAAGTCAAAGATTCTGTGAAACTGTTTTGTAACAACCTGTGTCCTTTATTTAAGGAGGTAAATTCTGCTAGAATAAATATTTTTCAAGTGAACGAGGAAATGACATAACTGAGACAAGAAACAGAAATGAAATGTTCTGCACAATTCGTCAGGATAGATCAAAGATAGCAAAGGGAAAAGGTATTTCTAACTTCAGAAACTCCAGAATAAATAGACTGTTACTGATGCAAACTCCCTCAAGAAAACAAATAGGATGCACTTTTGCTCTGTTTTGAAATTAATTCTAAGTCCAAGGAACGGAATACATAATGTGTGTAATAATTTCAATGTGAATCCCAGGGATATTAAACATTAAATCTGGGCTGAGATCTCACATTATAAAAATTATTGAGAGCATGTCATTAACATACATCATTCAGCTACTTACTGTATTTGAAGAGGCTAGGTTTATACAAATACATCAGAGTAATACTTTGCATTCCAGGGCGTGACCAAATAATCAAATTACAAAGAATGAAGTGGTTAGGGCTCGAGATAGCATGATAAACACTACAACTCAAAGGATCCTCTGTTGTGGATCAGATCTTGCTCTCTGTAGACTGCCTGCAAAATAAAGGAATAAATAGGTGTGACATCAGGGATGTCTTTTTCAAACTATGTAGATATCATCCAAGACTTTAACACAAAGAGCAAATCCAGCAATCCAGCAGGAAAGAAAACGAGCCACATCAGGTGCTGCTCTGCTTGTTCAATTTGCCTCTCAGCCACTCAGTTTGAAGTGTGCCTGATTATTGATCATAGTGTTTTCCTCATCACAAACCTCTCTCTCCTTATCAGTAAAGAATATTCACCCTCTTGTCCTAGTTCACTTTTTATGTTTCTGGGAGTTTTTCCCACTCTAACGTATGTTGTTCTCTAGATACTGCAGCTAGGAAAAAAAAGTGTGTTTAAATCTGGATTAATCTTCTGAGAACCAAACTTTTAATTAATTCACAGAGGAAGTTTGTAAGAAACGTGGCAGAAGATTCTCTTTAGCCTGTATCTTTGTATTTAAGCTCTCTGCTAGAAAACACGGACCCCTTACCAGTGATCCTTTTTACTGTATTGCATTTCGTCATGAAGGTGGGCAGCTTTGTGACTCCTTTTGATCTGAGCAGGTAGCCAAAAGACTACATTATTCCAGTTAGAAGGGGAAATATTGGTGATGGAGATGGTGCATTTGATAAAATTCTGTTTATTTACAGAAATATACTAAATGCTGCTTTCTTAATGTAAGAATGATCCAGAGAGAGGCAGTTTCCTTTCTTGAAGCTCCTTTGTAACTCCCTGTGAAAAAAAGTGCATTTCCTGGTGCTCTCAGGTTGATTTGTATCTTGTCTACACTCTCTTACTCCCACCCTCATGTTTTTCCCAAAATACCCAGAAAAGCCTTCTTTTCTGTGTCACCTTTTCTCTACTGTAAGTGAAACCACATGGGTATCTACCCCTTACAGTTATCTTAAAGGCTGATGGCTAAACACACTGATCTGAAAGAGATAACCTGATGTACATCCTTCCCCTCAACTCAATTCACTGAAATGGTGCCACCTTATTTCAGTCAAAGTCAAAATAAAGTTTTCCCATATTTTAACAAAACAAAATTAAAGAACGCTTAAGCCTTCCCACATTCATAAACTCTTTCTGTTAGGTTAATTTCATATCACCAGGCATTTCTATTATTGATGTTAATACTCTGATTTATTTTCTTCCAGCTGCCAAATGCAAAGTTCTCTCTGAACACCTGAATTTCATATATCCTGTATTTTCTCTGTAAGACAGCCGCATTCTCTTTCTGGGTCTATACTGTCCCCCAGATGAAGCCACTCTCACCTTTTTCTAGTATAAAGGAATTCTCAACACTGTTAGACTATGAAAGAAGCAACCACTAGGACAGCACAGTCCTTTCTTCTGTTGCTACAAACAGTGAACCAACAACTTCCTATGGCCACATGCATAAACAGGAGATGGGAACAGATGTCCTACAGGAGATAACAACAGTTAGGGCAAGGCAAAGTCCCAGCAGAAGTTGGCAGGGCCAACTTCAACAGTCCTCAATGGTTCAATTTTTGCTAGAGATGCAGGTGTCTCTGCTGAGGGTCACTTGACATACCATTGGCTTGAAAGCAACATTGGGGATGCTGAGGAGCAGGTGTGGTTCAGGAACTGAACGGTCACCACCTAGCAGAGACATCTCTAAACCAGAAGGTATTAAGTGATCCTTCTAGTGAAAGGTATAGATGTTTTTGATACAGATTACTGTTCTCATCAAACTTATGGGGTGGTTCTGGTGCTATTTGCAAGCCCATAACTGAACAGGAGCAGCCATACAAAATTGCTTCTGGGAGAATATGAGGTATAGGCCACTTGCACACTGTCTCAATTTTCTGGTGTCTTAGGACTAATTCAAATTTTGAAAGCAAACCTGCTTTTTTTTTTAATTTATTGATAGTATCTTCTGCTCAGCAGTAAACAACAGGGACAAAAGGGACTTGGTCCTGGAGCAGACTTGCAGGAACAGCGGTAGAAAAGTTTCACCAAGATTTAAGATTTTTGGGTCACAAAACAGATTTCTACCACTTCCATCTTTCCTCTGTAGAAAAGAGAGCAAACTATGTTGCTATTGTAATGGTTTCTATGCCTGGAAATAGGACAGCTTGTTTGCTGCAAACCAGTTAGTTAGAAAATCATTTGTTTCAGCTAGTCCACATCTTCAAAAGGAACTTCCAAAGATCTCTGCAGTGTACTTTTCTTATTATTACTAGGTATGATTATCTCACTTATTAGTTCATCTATTACCTCAGTTACTCATACTTCTTGTTCAAATTACAGAGGTCCAAGTTTCAAAATTTATTTTTCCAGTTTTTGGATGTGTTCACATTCCCCAGATATTCTCTCCATTTGAAATCAATTAGGAGGTTCCGTTTTGGATCTCCCAAATCCCTAGTCTTTTTGGCTTGTCTAGTCTAATAAATGTAAGGTTTGAGACGTCTACAATTCCTTCACATTTCACCGATTCTATTACACATTCAATCGCCAAAATTCCCATTATTGTTGTTAGCTGTCCAGCTTGAAATAAAAATGGCGTGCTGGTCCTTCTACATGTCCCTGAGTTTTTCTTCAGTTTTATGTCCTTCCATCTCCTGAGCTGAAAGAGAAGTTCTCTACGAAGTAATGATGGTCTGCCTAGGGCAGCCTTATGTTCATAATAATCCTTCTTTTCACAGGGCCAGTTTTCAAATGAAGTTCACGTTATTCTCAATTTCATTTTACTGGGCCAAATTTTTCATTTTTATTATTTTTCAATAACTTCGTAAGGCAGTCTTGTATCCTCTTTCCCTGATACAGAACTGCACTTAGAGAATTTGTAGGGACTGTCTTTCATCCCTGTCACCAGAAACTGCTTTCTCCTTTGGTCCCCAGCTGCAAGGGGAGAATCAGAATTTCCATGGTAAACTCCAGAGACCCCTTGGAGTGTCTTCGGCTGCCATTCACTGACATTAGAGTGAAAGCCCAAGTCCAGTTGAGCATGTTTGAATTGATCCTTTGCCAGTTCATTCTGAAAGCCCTCACCCGCATATGCCAGAAACACAAACTTCTGCAGCTTCTCTTGCAGTTCAGGTAGGATTTCCTCTTTCTTTTTCCTTCTTCTTCTGGCTTTTAGTTGCACCTGGATCAACTCAGATCTGTGGATGGTTCTAATCAAGAGGCAAAGGTTTGGATGAATCCTCTTTTTAGGAAATCAGAGCCATGGCACTCTCCAATCATGACTATTCAGGCTTGCTGCTAGAACTCCTCCTTCCTCTTCACCAGCTTTCATTCAGCCCGTGATGTCATATTTAGCAAAGTACACATCAAATGGAGTTTTCCCTAAGAGATATTAGGTATTTGCATTCTTTGAACTATGAAAGTCCAGCCTCTCCCATGGGACTCTATGACTTTGCCAACCAAGTAGATGAACTGCACTAAATGTTTTTGCCTAAGTTCTCTGACTGGTCCAACTGAACGTCCAGATGGCTGGCTACCATCATGGGTTTGTGACCAGACATTTCTTCCTGGAGCTGAAATTTAGCCAGTGAGTCCTTGTTCCTGTTCATCCCTGCTAGTGGGTTCCCAGCTGGCATCTCCCTGCCTTGAAGCATCTACGGCAGTATTGGTGCCATTTCCCTTTTTGGGCTTACCAATTCAGACTGAAAGTTTTGCAGCTGGCCTGCTCAGTCTGTTAGGACATTTTGTAGTCATTACTCCAACAGAGAGTTCACCCCTGCCTGCAATTCACTTCAGCCATTTCTGGGAAACCTCCAGATGCTGCTGTAATTCCTTTTGTAAAGTTTCCAACTCTTGTTTTAGCGCCTTCTGGTCTTGCTTTAATTCCTTTTGGCTAGTTTTGTTTTCTGAGAGCAGATTTGTTATTGGTTCAAGAAGAATACCAGCTCATAATTTCTCTATTTGAATGGGGTCCCAGTGTTGACACCAGACTTTTATCTTGTGACCTGATCAGGTTATTCCAATTAGAAGGAGAAATTGACAGGGGGGATACTTCTGATACAATTCTGTTAATTTATAATAATGTATGAAGTTCTGCTTTCTTAGGGGGAGTGTTAATCATGCACAGATTTCTTGCCCACGGCTTTTTCTGCTAGAAACCTATCCAAAAACTCCCCCTATTAGCCTTCCATTTGTGCCTGTGGGAAGGTCGCAGATCTGCACACTCAAGGCAGGAACACCTTAAGAAGACCCTTGCTCTAGTCACAGACAGAGGTAGGTATGCCAAGCTAAAGAGTTACAGGCAGGACAAAAGGGAAACGCTTTGAAACCAGTAGCCACCAATAAAAGGTCTAAATAGGATAGAGTAGGCAACTGTGTGACAGGGTTAGAGGTGAAGCGCATTCTGCTTTTCTTGACTGTTTTAAGATCTGCTCCAAAAGTTAGCCTATTTTGGGCCCCTGCATACAATAGCAGCCAGGGGAGAGGCTTTTTCCCTAAGACAGAGCCACAGCAACGCTGAGAGGACTATGCATTGGATCTGTTCAAACTCCTGCATCTTCTTTCTCCTTGTACTCTGTTTCTTCTGCATAGGCCTACCTCAACAAATACTCACTGTCTACAGAGTTAACACTCCTGTGCCTTCATATGTCCTATATTTAGATGGAGACATGCACTAACCTCCTCTTATAGATATCTTAAGTGAAGGACGACAATTAAATTTAAGCTCAGTACCTATTACCACATAGATACACCGTTTCATCAGCTAGCCAGCACAGTATCTGACAAGTGGTGAAAGAATCAAGGAGTCAAGATTGTTGGCCAAAAGAGCTTATGAGTTAACAGATCAAAACAAATTACAATCAATGTTGAGAAGAAAGGCGGCTTAGGAACACAAGTGGTGAGAAGATCAGGATAGCAGTCCCATGGGTTTTAAGGCAGGACATGGAGGAAGGAGATGATAGGAAAAGCTAGCTCAAATGTCATGAAAGAAGACAGAAAGCAGGGTGGAAGAAGGGGTACAGGGAGCACTGTGAGCAGCAGAGTCAAAGCAATGTGGGATCAATGAGGGAAACAGGATGAAAGGAGTGCAAAGATGAGAATGTGCATGTTCCCCTAAGGAACAATGAAGACAGCTGAAGTTGATACACCACTGTCTTCTGATTGCTAAATACAGTTAAGGATTGGTGCCTGTCCTGTACAAGGACAGCTGCAGATGAAGAGCACTGCTAAATATAAGTGTTGCTAAATTCCTCACCCTCGGGAGAGGAAAATTAGAAAGGCAGTACCGGTAGGGCATGCAGAGGACTTTAGAGGACTGTAGTGAGAAGTGACTTCTTAGAGCAGAAGTCCTCTACAGGACACAATTGCTGGTTCAGCCACTGACATAATTCCAATTTGAATGCATCTGCTCACCTCAGCTATGGCAGTTTGGTACAGGGAGAGACACCACCTTAATTTAATGGATCCTCAGTGATGTTGAGATTTTTCATTTTTCTCAAAACATGTCTTGAGTTTCAACTAACAAAAAGACTAAAAGACTGTGAAATGGTCCAGGCTGGAGATAAGGTAGTTTACATGATTAAATGCAGGTGAGAAAAAAGTGACATCTGGAGCAGTATTTGGACTTACTGCAAAAAGAAGGAAAGAGGAAGAAAATAGGAGAAGTCACTGGGATTAACAAACAATTGTAATCCTGTCTAGTGATCTCCCTCTTGACCAAAGCCATAGGATTGCACACAGTGATCCCTGAACAGTATGTTTCTGAGGCTGCACCAAATATCTGGAAAGACGACTTTCCCTTTTACCCTTCTAATGTCCAGGCTTAGATATTCATAGCACCACTGGGGACACCTGCGCACTTGATACTCCCAGTGAGACTTCAGGCATGCAACCACTACACCCAACCTGAACTTTCTCCTTAATGCCTCACTTTTTTCCCTGCCTTGTGGGCTGCACTGTCCTCTCCACTTCCCACCAGCCTTAGAAACAGTTTTTGCTCCTTGCCCTCATCATACTGTGGCTTTTTATAAGTACCGACATTTCCTTGCAATCTCTCACAAACCCCTCTTTTCCTTGCCTGTCCCTATTTCTGAATCCCTCCCCAAGGGCAGAATTTGTACTACGTGCACTGTAGCTCAGCCAACAATTCCAGTGCCTGTGACTTGTGTCTCTTCCAGGTGTACCTGCTTTGTGGTGAGTAGACCGTTTTCATGCTCTTTTTTTTTCACCGGATTGAGCCACTAGCTAGGCCTCTGGATACAATTCTGGCCACATCCTTGTGGAGTTAATCACCATAAGATTAACATAGACTTTTAGTATCCTTTTGTTGGCTAAACTTTTTACAGTTTTGAGGGAGGCTGGATTGCTGTTCAAGAGACTGTGCAAACCATCTTCTTTTCCTGTTGCAGGGGCCATATCACTCCCCCCTGTGAATTGCTTCACTGGCTTCCTGTCATCTTCCATAACCGACATAAAGGAAGGCACTATCCATACCTGAGAACGCTGCAGTTTCGATCAGATACAAATACTGGCTGAAGGCTGATCCCAGGTCTGAGGGGAGCATCAGTAAAAGGTGCTGGGGAAGCGGTGAGTATAAGAAAGGATATAAATAAGGAGCAGGATGCAAACCAATTTTTTGGTAATATAAGATGATGGGGTAGAAATGGTACATCTGTGTCCAAGAATAAAGAGTTATGTTTTTGAAGGGAAGGGTGAGAAATATGATCTTTATACAGCATGAGAAAAGAAAGCAGGTAAATGGCCTGAAAGGTTTAGTGATGTGGGCAAACTTTCTTTTGCTAGAAAGTTTATTAGCAAGACATCAGCAAATTATACAGGCATAAAGTTACTTACACAAGAACATTTATAATATAAATGCAATTTTCAGCTACGGGTTTCATTATCCGGTGTGTAATAGCTCAAGGAATGTAAGCTGGATTTTAATTCTAATTTTACATTCTAACATGTAAAAGTAAATGACAATTTGCAGTGTTTGGTGCAACAGAATGTATGCTGTTCAGATGCCTGTATAAATTTAAGTTTTATTGGCAGCCATAGCATAAACAAGATGCCCTACCTGTTATCTCTTCATAGAGGATTCTTGTTGTGTTCAGCCTGAGTGTTGCAAAAAATATAAAGTCATTACAGCTTCTGGATATTTTTCTATACTTTGGGGTTTTCATCAAGATTCAGAACCATTTTCAGAGAGTGCATGCCCTAAGACCCTCTCTGTCACTTACAGAATGCTGCAAATTGACTCTATCACTTTACCCGCTGCTGTAAATTGGCTCTGAGCACACATAATGTGTTAGGTTTGCCTACTCACTTTCAGTTTTCACCCGCCTCTACTGGGCATATCTAGGAGTAATGGGATGAAATTGAGCAAAGGAAAATTTAGACTGAATATCAGGAAAATTTTCCTAACAGTGAGATCTATTAGAATGGGGAATAGTCCCCCAGGAAAAGTGATGGAAACCCCGTTGCTAGAATCATTAAAAATAGACTGGAAAAAAATACAGTAAAAATACAGTAGAAAATAATCTGCATTGTCAGGGGATGGACAAGATGATTCCCTGGGTTCTCTCAGGCTCTAATTTCTAGGATTTTAGGAGCTGAGCTCCATCAGTATTAAATTCCCTGAATGCCCAAGATCATCTAATTGAAACAATAGAAAGTTTGCTCATAGGCATGCCAGGGAGAGTGCTCAGTAATGATCAGGCTGCATTACTGCTGAGAGTGTATCACTTGATCTGCACTGTACAAAGAAACAAGGAAGGAGACAATTTTTGTCACAATTTACCCTTTGCTAAAGCTGTTCTTGTAAGTCAAATATGCTGGCTTGATTCAGCATTGCTGATGTTATAGAAAGAGATCTTTAAAGCGGGTAATAATGGAGTCCAGATCACAGTTTGTAGCGGTGGAGTTTTGTATCAAAAGCTAACCGCACGTGTTCAGAATCAAAATTTTCTCCTGCAACACATGTACTTTTTACCAGAAGTCTGTGCTTCTTCCATAGCAAACAGATGCTGCGCGCTGCCATTTCGTTTGTCTATGGAAGCCTTGCCTGTATATTGAGGGATAACAGATTACCTCCATAGGGAAAAGACACCGAGTCTGAATTTTTCCTCTCTAAAATGAGCTTGCTATTAGGATTTTTTCCCCACTCTCATTCGCTTAACACTTCACATTCAATGTTGAAATCTCAACAAATGAAAAAAATAAAAACAAATTGCCAAAGTAATTCCAGGTACTGCAGCCATACCTGAACTCAGTGCCACTTGCTTACAGCTACCAATATTAGTTGCTTCCCTGCTTGCTGTGAGTAGGACACAAAAGAACAAGGAGGGAGAAATGACGTGGCAAACTAACCACGCAGGAGAACGGGCTGTCCTACAGTTGTCTGAAGAAGCTGCAAAGTCAAAAAATCCTTCTATTTTTTCATAGTAGATCGCCATGATGATTTTCCTCTCACTTCTTGCAACACCCTCGCATCCCTGATGGCATGCTTGTTGGAGCAGGTGCGTTTCTGGGGCCAAACATGAAGACCAAGAAGGTGAGTAAGGTGGAGCATCACTTGTGCTCTTTCTGGCACAGGATCCCCCTCCGTCCTCATTCATGTCCTGGAAAAGCCGGTTGGAAAGACCGTCTGCCTGATCACGCAGCAGGGNCGTAATAGCTGAGATTTGTAACTTTTATTTCCAGGGTTGGCTGAGACGTGCATTGGGGAAACTGAAAATAAATAAAGCAACTGCCCTAGCTCATGGCAACAATTCCCAGAGTTTCCTTCCTTGGCCTTTAAAAGCAGCAAAACTTTTATGGCTCAGACCTTCAACCCTGCTCTGGATGCTTTATCTCTGCAAAGGGGGGTGGAGGGAAAAGGGCTGCAGCCATCTAGAGGGTCTTCAAGGGCTGTTTGTGGCCAGGAAACTTCTGCTGGGCTGCACCCCTTGTCTTGGCAACACTGTCAGGGAGAGATGCTTATGGGGTTCCTTGAGGGAGAAGCCAGCTGGCGGCTCCCTGTTCCCCCACATAGCTGTGAGGTGTTGTGGACTCAGCACTGCAGAGATGTGTCGCCCAGTAGATGTTGTGGAGCCCCCTCAGCACAGCTCAGGCTCTCCTCAGCTCCACAGAGCTCACTCAGCCGTCGCCCTGCTCCTCAGCCAGCTCCGCTTCCTAAATCAAGGCAGCCATTTCTCCATGTCGCCTTCTAAAGTCTGCAGGTTATACTCCTCAGCAGCAAAGCCCCAGGATCCCTCTCCTGCTTTGGAAGCTGCTCTTCACACGTGCGATGTGCACCTGTACACACATCATACAAC
Source organism: Himantopus leucocephalus (assembly GCA_003993805.1). NCBI lineage: Eukaryota > Metazoa > Chordata > Aves > Charadriiformes > Recurvirostridae > Himantopus > Himantopus leucocephalus. The sequence continues at coordinate 115,034,072 of RSEF01000002.1, read as the reverse complement.
ATGTGAACGTATCTGCTGATTAAATAGTAGTGGCAACAATGTCCTCCTCCTTTTGTTTGGAGGACTGCGAGGGTCTGGTGAGAGCCTGGAGGTACCAGGAGATAATAGGACTGCCTCGTAATTTCTGACCATCTATCCCTCGCTGATTCAGGTCATTAGAGTTATTTTGCAACATTCTCTTAATAACCTGCAGACACTCTCCTCCAACGCTGAAATCATACACAAAAAGCCAAGGTTTAGGGAGATGAAGACAACACTGATAATGAGTCCCTGATTGATTAAAAGTAAATACATTTTTATTCAGAGAAAAGGGCATTTGTTACCACAAACATTTCACCTTCAGCACAAATAGGAGTTGCGCTTACATTTACTAAGGGATTATAGCAGCACTACAACTAATTACTTCCCAGCAGCTATTGGCCTCAGGTTAGATGTAAGCTACTTCTGGCAATATGTGGTGTGGGTTCATGTAAAAGGGGGCCCATATTTTCATTGTCTTGGTAGAAAACAGTGCAACGGTGAGACGTGAGTGAATATACTATGCATAATGCAATACAAAATAAGAGCTTATTATAAGGAGAAGACTCAAGGAGATCAAACAACATTAGTCCATCCCACCATTTTATGTTATGAGGGAGATATTAATTATTCTGTTTGTATTTCGTAGATGGCCTCGAGTTGTACAATTATCATATAGGAAGGTGNTTGTACAATTATCACATAGGAAGGTGCACATTACTTGCTGGAGACAGAGTCCAGATTCAGACTCCTTGATTACCTTCAGTTGCATGAAGTCTGTCGTATATTCCTGATGTGACCCATGCAAATTATAGTACACTTTTGATCAATAGAATGTTATTTGTCCCCAAGTTATTTACCAGACCTTTGGTGTGAGACACTTATTTTTTCTGGAATCCCAACACAGTCACATCTTTGCTATTCTTATGTGAATCTCTGAACTCTCTACTCTTCCATCCTGTGATATATAATTTTTGCTAAGCCACTGGCAAGTGATGAGATTACTTTAAAATATCTATTAGGATTCAAAGAAGGAGGTTCCTCCAGGCCCAGACAATGAACTGCCCTGAAATTATTGAGTTATTCATAATGTTGAGCAGTTACAAATTACTGCTATTAACTGAATCTTGTAATTACAGCAAGAAGCTAGTTCTTGTAGCATAATTTCTAGTGTTGATGGTAGTTTTCAGTGCATGTCCTAGGGAGTAGAAACTCCAGGAATATGGAGAAATGGCTGTTCAAATCCTATAAAAATATGTGATGTTTCCTAAACTGGACCTGCTCTAGATCATGACGAAATAAAACATTACCCTTGAGTGAGAGTCAAGTCTTTAGTCTGATTAAAATAGTGGAGGAATGGTGTCTTCCAGCCCAAGTGAATGCCCCCAGTGGATGGACTATTTTTCACCATGACATGAGGAAGATCCTCCTTGAAGGCCTCTCACCAGATAGTTTGTTTTGACAATCGGCCTCTAACTTCAAGAAATTGCTGAGCGGCTCTAGATAATCCCTTTCAGGCAAACCCTGGAGTGACTGACCTCAGGGACTGTATCACCAAGCAAGCAGAGACCTCAGAGCACCTCAGAGCAAGTGTCCAATAGCCCTGTGTTGTCACCAAGCAGACATTAAACACCGCAGACTGGCCACTTCTTTCACCTACACAGCCAGTGCTGGCACCGCTGGGTCCCCTTCCGTGACATGTGTTTTGATGTGTCCTGAGCATAGAAAGCAGTTAAAAAAAATAAGAGTACTTTAATTGCAAAACCAAACAGATATTCAAGCTGTTGGGTTTAATACTCTAATTCCTGATGGTGGAGGTCAGCACACAGAGTATCTTCCGTGGCTGGGCATAGCACTGCGCAGGAAATTGGTGTTCGTTTTTGTGCTTCCTAGCTGCAGTAACGATGACTTCAGCCTCTGTTTGCTAGTAGCCATACCCCATCATTCACTGTACCTTCAGAAGGACGCCTTTTGGAGGATATTTAAAGCTGAGATACTCCTACACTTGTATTATCTTCCACAGAGTCAGTGAGAGGCAAATAGCCCCACATCCAGTGAAAGCAGAATGAAACAGAGTGATTTAGATTTCATACCGTATATTTTTGACCTTTCTGTTGGAAGAATAACACTGAGCTTGTTTAAAAGTAAAAGATTTATGTACATCTTGTTCTGAAAGCAGTGTTATAAAAATGGTACCTTCTTAGTCAGCAGATCTGTTCCTGTTGTGTATTGAGAATCATTGCCGCTTGCGTTCAAAACTAAAAAGTTTATGGTTTTTAGCCCTGCAAAACCAAACCTCTTCAGGACAAGCGAGCTGGTTCCTCTTATTCCTTTTATTATTAATAAAACTCTGTACTCCTTATCAGTTATCAGGCCAGTCAGTGCACACACTGATTGTTAACAAGTGTTCCTAGATCTCTCCCTTTTTCACCTTTAGTGTTGGCATGAGTGGAATTTCTCCTTGTGTAGAGGCCAATAATATTTGCACAGTAATAATTCTTGCATATTTTCACAGGCAGAGATTTCATGACCTGAGAGTGACACATTGGAAGTTGAGTTTGCAGTGGAGAAAAAATGACAGGTAAATAGTGGAAATTCACAGAAAGCAAATTTCCACTAAAGCAAATGGGATTTTAAATGGAAAAGAAGTAAGCAAAGAAGGAGGAATGACTGAGGGAACTGGGGCTGTTTAGCCTGGAGAA
>RSEF01000002.1:114993933-115022949 GCA_003993805.1 Himantopus leucocephalus | reverse complement strand
GGCCCACTGGAAGCCACGCACAGGGAAAGCGCTGAGTGGAGCTCCTATGGAGGGCCGTCCCCGGGAGTGGGTGACCCGGCTGGTGCGGTTGTTCTCCAGGGTGAAGTCTCCCCTCTGCACCACACACAGTAAATTACGCCCTCCTGGTGTCGAGCCCCCAACGCGCTGCCCAAAAGGAGCACTTGGAGGCAAAGTTAATTTGTTTTTGTGATACTTAGGGACAGCGGTAGGGCTCTTGCCAGCGGGGCAATGCTGGAGCCTTGCTTGCCAGATCGCCTAAAGTGAATCAGTCTGTGGCCACCTCAAGGCTTCCCACAGGGATTCCCTGGACGGCGGGTAAGGACCTTCCTGCTGGAGGAACGGGCTCTTGTAATATTCATTATCCTCAGCCTGACCTCAGTGTGAGGATGCAGTGACCCCCTCGTAATAACAGGACACCCCTGGCTCCCAAGCCTTATGATCTGCGCGGGTGCGAGCATGCCTGTGCGGTCCTCTTGCATCCCCCGTCTCAGGAAAGCGGCACAATACGGTGCGGCAGTCTGCCGGCGGATCTGTTACTAAAGGAATTCATGCATCTTGCATCTTGAAGATGCATTATTAATGCCTGGACAAATCACATCAGGTGGAGCTCAGCAAGTCCCTGGCACTGCAAAAAGGAACAAAGGCTGGTTCTACAAGAGAGAGAAGGATGAGACAAATTATAACAGCTGGGAGTTTCTTGTCAGTAAGATGGCATAAAAACAGAAATGCTAAAATTGTTTGCACATACGGCAAGTTTATATTTTTATTGGGAAGGAAATTACACATTGCACTGTGAAGAAGATACTTTAATTGTATCCTAATAAACATCACATTGTTGGGCATCTTTGAATCTCACAGCAAACTGGGCCAGCTTGCTGGCATCCAAATTACTTCCAAGCACAGTTTTATTTAGTATCTGGAAAGGATTGTAAAGACTGGATTTGCTAGCAGAGGGCCTGCATCTCGTCTCCTTGAAGTCAATGGCAAAACTCCCATTCGCTTCAGCAGTAACAGGATCAGGCCAGAGTTTGTAGCCATCTCCCAAAGGGAAGGAGGCAATGCAGCCTGTGACAGCACATGGGAAGGCATGGACCCCAGCCTCCCAGGCAGAGAGCAATAGTTCTTCATCTCTCTAACTCTTGATAAGAAGATCTAATTTGTGCAGCACAGGATTTGATGCCAGCTAATATTTCTGTCCCCACGGTGCAAGTTCTTAGCCAAAATCTGGGCCTTGCTGGCTTTGTTGCATTAGGGAGGGAAGAGGATGATAGGAACACAGGATTTTTTTTGGAACGGCCCCGTTTATTTACAGAGGATGCACGCAAAGTGCTATTACAGCAAGGCAGGAGCAAGCAAGGTAGTTTCTTGTTTGGAAGCGCAAGTCTCTTTTTAGTGAGCACTCATCCAGGAAGAACTATATTTTATATATTTCACCCCATGACAATGCATCATTGCTTATTACTCTAGTGGGTGGCTTTCCCAATGTCTTCTGTTTTCTCATTGTTTTTCACTCCCTCACACATCCACCTACAAGCATACAAACCCCCAGCTGTTTTACTCACAGTCTGCACCCAGGAGAACTGCTGGGTCTGTTCTCCACTCCTGCCCTTTCTGCTCTTGCCTTGTCAAGCTGAGCCATGCTCTGGGCAGTGACTTCAATTTTTTCTGTTGCCACTAAATTAAAGAGCACTTAATTGTTGTTCCAGTTAGTCTTAAAAAAAGTTCATTAAAAGCCTTCTGACTTTCACCCACCCTATGTTTTGTGATTGCCGTCTCAGCACATCGGTGCATTATTTTTGACTTCAGACTGAACGACTGGAAGGCAGTATTTTCTTTCCTAAGAGCCTCTAAGGACACTGTGGTAATTTGTGTTTAGCTGACAAAAAAAACCCAAACAGTCCCAGACATCTTCTACCAACTTGCTATTTTTTTCTCCTCCCCTCCTCTATAGGACTTCTATCAAAACTACTTATCTTAGAAAAAAAAAAAAAAGTGATCGAAGTGCTTATAAAGAACCCAAAGTAATTCTTTTTATCACTAAAACAGTATGAAATGCATTTCCACTAAGTCACTGAAAACAGATCTAGCTTTTGGTATGAAGTGGAGAGGGGAGAGTATTTGTTTGGGGTCCACATGAGATGGTAGGAGATTATTGAGATATCTGTAGCCATCACTATAGTGATAATCACTCCCTTGGAGCAAGAGATAAAGCCTGCCATGAAATAGGACCCAGTGAGGAGAGGGGAAAAAGAGAAAGGACAAAAAAGGCAGTTTTCACCATAGCAAAAAGTGAAAAATCTCTAATTCTTTAATGTATTGGCAAGCTGATAGTGGTAACCTTGTTTTGTCAGAACCAGACAGGTGAGTGAAGACCATGGCAGAGGAGCATTGGTGTGAGGATTATGTACAGGCAGGCATACACTGAGGACACTGTGGGGTTATAGATTACCTACACACAGCCAGGAGATGGATCTATGGTTAGCAGGAACATCTGTTTAGTGCTCACAAACAACCAAAAATTTAATGTTAGTACATAAACGGAAAGGACTTGAAAAGAACACTTCAGATATTTAAGAGTTTGTCATGTAAGTATTCGGGATTAATCAAGCACTATTAACAAAAGTCAGTTATTTGGAAACAGAAGAGATCATGATCAGCACATCAAAAAGGACTGAAAGCATAGGGAGGCTTCAGACAAAGAGAACCTGCAAACATGAGGCCGTTTGGTAGTGGCAGCCCTTAAGTAAGGAGTCTTTAGTCAGCCTTGCCTGAGATTGAAGAATGGCAGGGCACTTAAGGCGGTTAAAAGCATCTGGAGAAGTCTTCACCTGAAGACTGTGCACACATACACATGGAATGTGCTCTAGTACTCGAGGCCCAGGCAGAATTAAAGCACTCATCAATACCTCTTGTTTCCTTCAGTAAAACTCGTGTTCGATTAGACCCAAAGTGCATCTTCTGCTAGTTGCCTAAATTCTGAAAAGAGGATTTTATTTTATTAAATCGCAGACTAATGATTTCTAGCACATTAAAAGGGGGCATTTTTCCAAAGCTACTTCTGTGTTATCTGTCTGTTAAATAAGAATCTTCCTGGCATCCTGAAGGAAATTATATTCTATTTAAACATGTTACCTGCTGATCTACTAGAGAAGCAGGCCAGCAGTTTTTTTGTTTGGTTTGTGTATGCATGTGTGTGTGGTTGTTTCATGGCTCCTGGGTAATGTTATCCATATTTTTCTGTTTGGAGAATCACTTTTCCCTACGCACTCACCAACCAACATGAAACCACCTAATTATATTTTCATAATCATGATTAAAAACCATCTAAATTATCCTGCTTGATGTACTCAAAGAGTTTGTTGATTGCTTTTTGATGTGTATTAGAGCTTTTTGCAGAGCCACATCAAATGGTTTGCTCCACAATGAAATAAAAAAAAAATCTTGTAATATACATATGCACATCTTTAAAAAAAACATATATAATTTATATTCTGCTAATTAAGCTACATCAAAACCAAGTCTATCACCATGAAATAATTGTGTAAAAGCTGCTCACCTATTACAAGAACATTAATTTCCACTTTACTTTTTTTTTCAAAATATCGATTTTATCTTATACAAGGCAATTCAGCATTTCAAAGCCTCAGAGTCTCAAAGTGTTTTTCCACATCCATGGAGACCTGAAATCTTGAATACAAAATCAGGTTTTAGAATAGGAAACTCAAGTAAATAATATTTTCATGTAGAATATGCTCCTTCTGCATAATGGATCACAAACATTTTAATTTTTTCCTCTGTGTTGTTTTCACATCTTAAATATGCTGCACCAAATCTTGACAAAAGTTCTGTCCACTGCAGCGAAGGGGTTGATAAGAGGAGGGGAGAAGGGAGGTTGCAGAATGTACCCCGATCCTGGGTTTGAGGCTCCATGGCCTGTTTTACCAGACCATCACAATGTACAGATGTAGGTTTGGTGCTGGCCTGGTTAATCCTGAAGACTGTGTTGGGACAACATCGTGCAGAGGGTCAGAATTTAGTGGAGGCTGGGATTCCTCAAGGCCATGAAGGACTTCATTAGGGCGGTCCATGAGCACTAGAGTTAAGGTTTGCTTCATGGCTGTCCAACACCGATCACAAAGTCAGCACTCATTAAATAATAAAAACAAAATACTCTAGGAAAACAATTAAATAATTCAAACTCTGCCTACTTGATATCAAATCTGTTGTCATATCAAATATTCATGCAAAAGACATCTGTAGGTGTGTCTGTATGAATGGAGTGCAAGTGCAAATGTCAATGCTTTGCTACAACTTGCCGGCCAGCACTCTAAGGCAAGACCGTGGAGGTTGATCACATGCAAAAGTGTCCTCCTCCACTGTCACCTTCCTTAGCTCTGTGCATGTGTGTGGGTGTGTGTGGGTGTGTGTATGGGGGGGGGGGNGGGGGGGGGGGGCAGGGGGCTGTCTCTCCTCTTCTGGAAACCTGTAACATGCTGCCACTTAATCTGTGGTATCAGTGACAGCTACGGGGTATTCAAGTACAGCTCCATTCATCCATGTGTTTCCAGTTTGACTTTCAGTAAATGTTTAATGATCCTTTTCAATTACTGGACCAAGCAGTATTTGACAAGAATGCACCTTGTCTAATACTAGCACTTAGATAGGAGTGCATTTTTTAGATAGCACTTAGCATCCACAATGTTTTCGTGATATTTGTGAATGTACTCTCAGGTTGATCTTAATGACCCCATTACAAAGGTCTTCTCATGCCTTGCTGTGTTATCATCTCTCTTTCCTTGACTTTACTGATAAAGAGCTGTCAGAGTTCACCTGGGAACACTCCTACACTCAGCGTTCTGGGTTCAAGCCCTGAAAGGACATTGGCTTTACTGGCATGGCCATAACTACCATTGGAGAAGTAGGTTCCCCATATGAGACAGTGTGAGACTGATCCTTTGGCTTCTCTGGCTGTGTCTGATCTCACCTTTAGCCCATGTGTATCGTGCAGCCCTCTGCTGTGTGTCTCATGCATCCCTCAGCTTCCGTGCAGGGGGATGGTTTAAAGTACGGTGTGGTCTCGCTCTGGCCACTGCCTCTGGGCTGGATGTCCATGGGAGCCAAGGCATGCAGCAGGAGAGGCTGTGTCCTATGGGGAAGGCATGGGCCCAGGTGTCAGGACACAGCCCATACAAAAGACACACAGGTATATAAAATAAGACAAATGAAGGAATATTGCTATTCGAATGGCTTGGCCAAATACTTGGCAAGCAGGCAATTAAATAAGCCATTGCAGGGTACGGCTGCAGACCTGCGAGTGCCCCTTTACCTGGCATCCAAAGGTACTTTCTGTATTTCTGAAGACAGACAATGAATTCTCCCTCCAATGTTATGCTCACATCCTCTCCCTCTTAACTACCATCCCTTCAGCCCATAAGGATATGAAAACAGATTGTCTGCCCGACCCCTTCCTCCACAGTAATGAACGAACAACGGGATATGGCAGCCCCTTGACGGGCTCTGGAGATGCTCTTGGAGCATGCCCAGCATAGCCTGGCTAGACGAGGTTCCTTGTAAAACTCTCTGAAGGCTTCGCTTTCCTTTAAAAGACTTCTGGAAAAGCAACCACCACCATTTCTCTCTTGCCTCAGCCTAGGGGTTAGGAAGGAGGAAACCCACATTCAATTCCTATCCTTGTTGGAAAGAATTCAAACACACTTCTAGTCATTAGACTATAGGTTTTTCTGGGAATGCTTTACCACTCCTCGTGAAGCTGCACCACTGTGCAGAAAAATGGTTTGAATTCACTGAGAGAAAGGAGAAAGGGCGAGTGAAAGCACGACTCCCCAGGCTAATGATTAGGCAGCTTTTTCGGAAGTAGGAGGAGGTACGCTCCAGTCATTCCTTCTGTGTTGTGCTTTAGCTCATGCCTGTTTCATATCATGTCCTCATTCTTTCAGTTAAACTGGTGCATTTTGGTATTTTGAACAAGAAATTATAGTCTGGTACCTACCTACTGTGCATGCACACGGTGTTCTGCCTGTGCAGTGATTTTATTCTGCGTATGTCAATGAAGGAAGCTGAGGTTTCTCATCTATTTCCATTTATATGGGATGGGATCTATGAGGATGATCCAGTTGCAGTGAAAACTTCTCTTTTTGTCAAGTTCCACACACCCCCCCACCAGCCTTTTTCACAGTGTCATCTTTTATTAAGATCACATTAGCGCTTCTGCAACAGCCATATTTTATCAGGATCTCTCAAAAGAGGATGAGTCAGACCATCTGACTTTATTTTGTTAAGTTCATTTTTGATTTGCTGAGTTTAGTTCAGATACGAACACATCTTGTCCAATTTATCTTTAATATAATACAGACGCTGGCACAGGCGCTGATCTTGGTTACACTAGTGCAAATTTGGGGACGTGCCAATGGAGCGCTGCCAAGGCCATATTAAAATTTCACTTTCAGCATGGCTAGAACTGCTAGCTTCTCAGGAAGCGGGCTGCCATGGTGGGGCGAGCCAATGTGCCACTTCTCAATAGCTCTGCAATTCTCCCTTGGTTGGAGGATATCCCAGGTAACACGATACAACCAAAGTCAGCCAGGGCCGAAAGGCTGCTTTACATAGCCTGAGGCTGACTGGATCGCTAGTTCACATAAGCCTTGACTGACGGGGATAAGCTGGTGGGATTTAATCAGTAAAGAGGGAAAAATGAAATAAACTTTGTACGGATGGCAAGAACCATGACTAGTCAATGTATTTATCACCTGGCTATTTCCCAGAGTCGTACAGTAAAACAAAGAAGAAATGAACAGCATCCAACCTGTCCAAACCGTATTTGCTCAGAATTAGCACACACTGCAAAGCCTTGTATCGGGAAAAGGCAACTGGATGCTGTCACGGCTTTTCCCAGAAAACAGGAGTTCTGTGTGATTCCCCCTGGTTCATGTGTGTGCCCCAACATTCGGCAGTAAATGTTAAAAATGTAAGTGACATATTGATGTATCCAGGCTCCTAAGTACTTTGATATATCAGTATTCTGAGGAATTTTCAGATTTTGGACCATGCAACATAACTCCAGAAAACCCAGCTGATAGTAGCTTAGCTTTCCTTGAGACTTGGAATGGATAGTTTGCACTCTATATCCAGTGAAAACCTTTCTTATTTTTTTTTCCGGTACTTTCTAGGTCTGAAGGCTGCTTGACATCTCTCACTTAACTGAAGCCAGAGCACATGATACATAATCCTTTTAATATGTGCTTCATGCTAAATCAGTGGTAAACACGGGGTAAAATTGACCCCGCTTCTCTGGAATGAATCATGACAAGCCTGGGTTGGCAGGAACGGCAGCCTGCTGTGAACATTGATACCTCTGTAACTATTGATTTATGGAAGTCTCCTGTCTTTGATCAGTTATCTTCCTACTCTTTGCGTGTTTATTTGGTTGTTTTATATTGTCTATGCTCTAACATGTGACCTCTGTGAGTTAGCGATTCCTTTTGTATAATTTTGTAGTGGCATCTTGTACTCAGTTAAGAGTCCATAGAAACCTCTGCAAAGAAAAACAGTAAGGTGTGGGTTTGCAGTCTTTGTGGAGCTAAAATGCCTTTCGACATCCATGCCATTGAATATATGCAGTACTTTTGCCATTGTATCCTGATTATTTGAATCAAGGTGAGATTTTTCAAATATTTTACAAATGTTTAATCCTTTCAACAAATAAAACTCACCATTAAAATACACAGCACGCTTTACTGCCAAGAGTAATAGTCTGGGATGAAGCCAACACTAGGGATGAATGGGGTCTGCCAGTCCTTCAGGCTTTACGTGGACCTTTTGGGACTGTCTTCCTGAAGGCCCCAAGTGTAGCTCCTTGCAAGGCAAGCCCCACAGCTCTGGAGTGTGGAGACTGGACCTCTGTCTTCCCTCTCTTCCCAAATGGAAGACCCAAATTCTGCTCTACGTGTTACACCTGCCTTAGTAAAAGCTGCAAGTTTTTGTGACGGCACAAGACAAAGCTTTTTAAAAGACCGTAAGGCAACTTGAAAGCCCCAGGGTGTGAGCAGACATCTGCCTGAAGCTTTCAGCGGACCTGGGACTTTGAAGGGTGGGTGAGCGCTGATGCGTTCACAAAACCCCTGGACTATGATGCTTAAAGGGCTTGTGCTCACGCAGCAAAGCCAAACTTAACCCAGGTATGCCACAAGGTAAGTTTGTCAGGAGAAGGCTCTCTGCTGGCATGGCTGAGCTGCTACTAGTGTCCAACCTCATGGGTTTAAGTATCTTTGCACTGTCCTGTCTATGCTTTAGGACTTGGAGAAATCATCCCTTTTGCCTCCAGGTTTCTTGTCAGGTGTGGGTTATGAGGAGGTCCATGGGAGCTTTGGTCCTCTTTTGCCTGCTGTGTGACCCCTGCCTGGCACGGTGTCTGGCCCTGTGTCACTTGGCTGAGCTGTGTCCATGCAGAGAAGAGGATGGCTCTATCCATGTGGTGTCTGCAGAGAGAGGGAACCTGTGCTTGCCCTGTAGCGCCTTTCTGTCCTTAAGAGACCTCGCAAAACCTCAGCTTATATATCTTACCAAAGTCGATGATAATGTCTTTTTCTCCAGCTGTTACTGCTTGCACTGGATCCTGCAGGAGTCAGATGAGATTTGGGGCTGGATGCCAAAGGCCTGGGGGCTCTGATGGGTTTCCAGTCACTGCCACTTGCTGACTTCATGCCGACTGTTGCGACCCCCAGGCAGATTGAGAACCATGGGCAGAGCCCACAAATTGGTACCCCAAATGTTATCGTTGCTCAGGTACACACACTCTGGCAGCAAAATTCTTTCTCCAAGAACCAAAGAGATTTCAGCTTGTTTCCACCATAGGTGCTCTCTTTTAAGGATGACGGAGCAGTGAGTATATGGCCAGGGGCTGGTGACCCTGCGGTCGTGCTGGATACTTGGCTGTGCACCTCTGATCCCTGCTGGTGAGGTGACAGGGTGATTTTCCCCCTGGGGCGGTGGTCCCTCGTGTCTCCCAAGATGTTCTTGGTGAATTGCATGACTGGGACGCCATTTACAAGGTGGTCATACAGGAATGTGGCTCTTACACCCAGCCAGGTGCAGCACAGCCTCTGCGACGAGGGCATTTCCTAGGTAGATAGTCAAGAAGATTTCTAAAGCGAGCTGATGGCTCTGAAATAGAAGCAAGATAATATTTCCTTTCTCATCCTCTGTGGTCTGTGGGGAGGGAATAGAGACAGCCACCACTCATTTAGCAAAAGCAATTCAATTTTTAAGAAATGGGAAGAGACACTAAAAAGCACTCTATGACTTAGGGTCATTTAAGCAGATAGCGCTGAAGCAAAACCTATGATTAAGAGGAGCAATTATTTTTATATACATTATTACATATTATTCAAATTCATTGCAACTGGAAAATAATGCATCTATCACATTCATTTTCTATTCATTTTCTTTTAAATAAGCCCTACAAATGTTATAAAGAGTTTGAAACATAATTGCTAGCATGACTACCCCATCTGCAGCCAAATAAGCATTTTTTTATTAGACCTCATTTTATAAATGGAATGTGGCTTGCAAGTTTGAATTCAATCCTTCTCTGCTCAGCGCTAAGCCATATATTGGAGAGGTACAGCACTTAAATGTTGCCAAGATACCTTTGCAACCAGAAGGGCAAGAGAAAGTTCAGTTCTGTAAAGTGAAGGCTTAGATTCTGGAGAGTATAGCCAAATCTGTGGAGAAAATCCTAAAATTGCAAATACTGTGGATTTAGATTGATCCTAATAATACATTTTATTATTTAGATGTAATAAAAATTCAAATGATGTGAAAAATAGTAAAACCTCTAGTTTAGTGAGAGAGATTGAAGTGTTTTTAGACTATGCTACATGAATGCCAATATAGACAATAGAGTTTTGATAGCTATTCATCTAACATTTGCAGAAAGACATTAACAATATATCACCCTTCACTGCCAGCTGCAAACACATAATATCATTCACAAATTATGTATTTAGGTTTTGGGAACATGAGACGTTTTTTGTAATGCTAATACCAAGACTGTGTGTCCGGAGATATTGAACAGAGAGTCTCTGGCCCAATCCTGATCTCTTTGATATTTCTGTTGACATCAAAAGCAAGAACCATATGCAAAGAGTTTAACACTTCCGTCTGCAGATTACTATCAAATTTGCTGCGTTTTCTCACTGTTACATGACTGTGTTTTCACTTAGTAAATCTCAACAGTTAAGTTGTTGCCCTTTGCATTCACGGCTGTTACCTGAAAGTCTGCTGGACATCCTCTGACGGAGATTTTCTGGGAATGCTACTCCAGGCTTTAAACACTAAGTCAGTTTTGTCAAAATACCCTTTTTTGTCATCATGACTTATTGTTGACCTTTCCACCTGTGAGNCTCATTGCTGACCTTTCCACCTGTGAGCGGACTCTGAGCAACCAATCTGAGTCAAATAAGCGCAAGGCTATGGAAGATAATGTGCACGTCCTTTGTTCTAGAACTACTACTGCTTGTAAAGCAGTGAAACTCAGAGCTGGTATCTTCCTCTCACTTAATAAAATTGCCAGAAGGAAAATACCTTCACCGTCAGAATGCCTATGTGAGTAGGTGAATTAGGATTAATAGACATTTTTAATCGGCTTTCTAAATTGGTTATAATAGAGAAGGTGTTATAGCATGTTTGTGTCCCCACAATGCCACCCCAGCATGGGAAAGATGGAAAAGAGCAAAGATTGGACACAAATGACTGTATGTAAATGAGTAGTTTATACAAGAGAGATAACAAACTAGAATAATCTAAAAATCCCTGCACCAAAGAGCTAATCCTGAAAGAGACATCCCTGTAGGATGGGATGCTTTAATAAGGGTGAGGTAGGTCTGCACCAAAACCCAGATCCTGCTGCAGAGGTTTGTGAGCTATCAAAAACCTGAGTGAGCAAGTCCACGTGGCACAGCACAATGTCATGGGGAGTCACCAGCTTGGGTGTCAGTCTGGGATATCCTGCACTGATATTGCACTGAAGCTGAATTATATAAAGATCTGCCATGGAGTCTGAGCACGTTGCTCCACCGTACTTCTAGTGCTATTGTGGGCAATATCTGCTGGAGACATACAGACCCAGGCGATTTCGATTCTATGGCAAGCTCTGGTGACTGTCTACAGTGTGACACCACGCGAATCATTTCAGTTCTTTGTTTTCAAGTCTAAAATTAGGATAAAAAAGCAATCCTATCCCTTTGTAAAATGTATGTGATTTTTTAAAAAAAACCTATATGAATTTGAATCATTCTTTGATTATTAATTTATTCTTGATAAAGAAGTTCCCCAACATTGGACACTTTTAAGGTTCAGCTGGACGGGGTGCTGGGCCATCTTGTCTAGACCATGCTTTTGCCAAGAAAGGTTGGACCAGATGATCGTTGAGGTCCCTTCTATGGTCCTGGTATTCTATGAGTCTATGATTCTGAGTAAGGACTTTAATTAATAGAGAGAATAAGTAAATAATCCACTTGTGAGGGTTGAAATAAATCAGTTTTAGCAAGTCTTCATAGTCTATCCATTCTTAGGGTCTGATGTTAAATTAAGCACTTGTCTGCTTCAGAGACAGTGGTATAACTTTACAGGAGGATTTATTTTTGAGAGGGAAGAGCAGACCCCATAAATGAGGCATTAATATTTTCTTCATTACAGCAAGGTCACATGCAGCTGCATTTTCAAAACCCAGATATTCTGCACTTTAGGCAGTAGGTGCTCAGACAGATCTCTGCATGCTGCTCTGGCTTGGAATTTTCAAGTTATCTTAAATGCTGATCTCTTCTAAAAATATGACCATATAATTACATTACTAAGAATTGTGACGATGGTCACTGGAGGCATGTGTACTGGTTCCCTGCTGGACACTTGGAAATTNCAGTTATCTTAAATGCTGATCTCTTCTAAAAATATGACCGTATAATTACATTACTAAGAATTGTGACGATGGTGACTGGAGGCATGTGTACTGGTTCCCTGCTGGACACTTGGAAATTAGCAGTCCTTGCCTTTACTTCTCAATGGGATTGCTACAAACATTGGCCTGTTGTTACAGATGGCTTCCTTATTCTCTGCCTAGCAGCGATAGAAAAATGATGCACCCAATTACTAGTGCCACTTTAAAAAAAAAGTGCACAGTTCACCACTTTGAATGGGCGTGCAGTTCTGACCCAGAGTGTCATTTACATATTATAATGAGTCATTAGCATATGCTCATTGCAAGCCTGAGCCCAGCCCTGCCACTTCTAAAAGATGGTGGATGATGCTCCATAGATGCTGGCTAGTGTTGGCTGTGCTCTGGATGCTGGCTCCTGCTTCAAGGAGCAACCTGGGCTGGTTGGCTCCAAACTTGGTACCAGGAGAAGTCCGCATTTCCTTCTGCAGGAAGGACTGCTAAATCAGGTTTGACTGCAAGTAGAGGCTATTTGAGGGAAAGCATGTTGCAGGAGGGCAAAGGAGATTTCTGGGGACTCCTGGAATGGTAGCTGAAGGTCTGTATTGCAGACCTTGAAAGTGCCATGAGTAATAACAAAACATGTTTAAGCTGAATTTCTCCCACGCCCCACACTTCTAAAAATGTTTTGAACTTGGCTCACTTGTCTTGGGGTCCAGCTTCCACAGTTTCACCTACATTTGCTGCAGGAGGGACACAGCTACTCCCTGGCTTACCTTCCACCTGCCACCACAGAGCAGAGAGCAGGGGATCCTGGCTGCCCCTCGCATCCTGAGAGAGGGCAGGGGAAGGATTCATTTGCCTCCAGCTGAGCCTGCTGGAGTCCCTTGGCTGCCACCTTCTAGGATGGAGCCACTTACAGCCCCTTGATTTTCTTTTTTTCTCTTGAGATTTCAGACTGTCCCAACCGGTTCTAGTTAGTGGTATTCCTGAGATAATTTACCTATTGGGTTTGGCCAGAGGACCTCACCTTTCCTCCCTGAGGTATATCTACCATACCATATAACATCTTTCCTCATTTAGCAAGCATGAGAGCTAAGCATGGGAGCTGGAGTTCAGGGGAGATGACTCCACCTCAGCAGAAATGTTGCTGATGTTTCTCTTTTTCTCTGCACTGGCCACGAGCTGCCAGGGGAGTGGAGCAAGGCAGTGTCGCCTGCCATTCTCATGCTTTTTGGGGAACCGTTCCTTTCTTGTGCAAGCTGAAAGCACTGGGTGCAACAGTACATTTCTCCTGCTTTGTGCTTATAGTCCTTTCCCATTGATAGCCCCTCCTGTCTGGGTAATAAGTGTGGATGGTGCCCGGTTGCATACACAAATCCAGAGCAACCTTTGCAATACAGACCCAGTCCTTCCAGCCACATTTGCCTCTCCTGTGTAATGGGAGGGGAGCTGACTGGAAGTGGTGCTCCCTGTGTTGCCCAGTGCCGCAGCTGCTGGATATCACCTTCCCAGCTACTGGTACCCCTGCCCACCTTCCCACTTGCCTAGAGAGGGGAGTGACACTCAGTACTGACAGCCCTGAATACTCAGAAATCACGTGTTGAGCGCTTATTAATCATGGGATTGGCATTAAAATCACAGGATATTAAAAACAGCACATCCTTTGTGCCTGCTAGTTCTGGAGCCACCAGGGGTCAGGGTCTCCAGGGCTTTTCCTGCAAGCATTAGACATTGCTGGAGAGGAGGAAGGCAGAGAGGAAGGGAGGACTCACACAAGTCTTCTGACTTCAGGGGCTAGGGCTGCAAGAAAACAGACAACAAATGTTGTGGAATTGATTATAAAATTTGGCAATGCTGCACATGTTTTTGTCCGGGGGCAGAATGAAACTGCTGTAAGGGCTGAGCCTAACTGAAGCTTTCATTTCTTTCTGTTGAGTCTGTTTTTTCTAATTCCTCCTGATCCCGATCTCCATTCTGTTACACACAACCACCCAGAAAAACATGTTTTCTGGGCGTTTTCATCTTTTAACTCCACGTTTGCTCATCCTGAGATTTCACTGCCCACGACTGGGGATGATGGCTGTTATTACGTGACTCTTCATACAGGTTTCATTGCAGCCAAAGTATCCTGTTTTTCAAACAAACTTCTATCAAGTAGAAGTGATTAGCCAAATTAATGTGAAGTTAATGTCCCAAAGCAGCACAATTTGTTCTCAGAACTTCACGCGACATTTAGCTAACAGCTTAAAGAAAGGGTTCCATTTGATAAAGCGATCAGAAAGAGTCACAGCAATGAGCTCGGATATGCAGGGTTTGGTATAGTTTTTTCACTACCATAAATTAAAGAATAAGTATCAAATAATGTATTTAGCCAGGCAAGCATATGCAAAAAAAAAAAAAAAAGCAGCTATTTGGAAAGTTTCTCACAGTTTCCATGGTGCATCTTGGGAACAGTAGCTCTGAGGGCCACCAGCAGAGAACAGTGCTGGGGAAGGAGGGAGAGGTTAGACTTGGGAAGGCCAAAATGCCAGACTTGAGGTGGAGGTCTAGGTCCTTCAGCCCTTGACATGTTAATGCCATCAGGCCTTTAACGAAACAGGTCACTGCTCATCCTCATGCAATAGCCTTTCGCTTATTGAAACCTGTGTCCAAATCACGTTTGGAGGACTGAAAGTCTGTCTGTCCTAGGACAATGGATGTCAGTTGTTTCCAAAAAGGCTCTCAGAAGAGCCTACCCTAAAGGATGCTGAACACTTGTTAGTGATCTTTCCCACAGAATGACTCCAGAGAGAGGCAGGACCAGGAAGGCAGTCCTTTTGCAGGTGCGTTGCCTGAGCTACCTGGGGAAGCACACATAACACCTGCTCAGGCACTACCTGACTGGAGCTGAACCACTGCAATTAGTCCCTCATTTTAATGAGCACCAGAGTCAGTCACATCTTTTTAAAATCACCCCCTTGTGATTCTATCCTTTGAAGTGCTGTTAATCCTCCACTACTGGCAAGATCAGTGGGAAAAGTGGCTCACGGCACCACTCAGGTGTGCTGGGCATCTCGCAAGATCAGGCTAGGTCTATATGGCTTCTTGTTTGTAGTTTCCAAGGTGTGCTTGAGCTGCAAACAAGACCCTCCCAGAGGGACCGCCCCCCATCTGCCAGTGGAGTAGATGGCTCCTATAATGCGGCTGACTGACCCTTTGACCTAAGATGGCCCAAAATGGCAGTGTGGCCATTCCAGATGGATGGTTTTAGATTAACTCATAGAAATCGCCTCTCAATTTAAGCACGCGTCGTCTTTGCAAGGGCAACTCCACATTCTTTAAACCGAGGCTTCACACTTGCCCTGCGTTCCTAGGACTCATCACAGAACCGTGAATTGCTCTGCCCGTTCACCTCAGCTAATGCAAATAAAGTATCAAAAGGCTTTCAGTATAGTAAGTGTTGGGAGGATGAATGCCTGTCTGTCGAGCCGAGCAATTCTGCTAGCACTTCAGTATTAAAGAAATCCTGCAAATTAACATTCCATCAGCTACAAATCCAGCAACTTTGTGGGAAGCTTTTAAGAACATATTCCGTGGTCAGATGATTGCATATTGGGCTAGAACCAAAAGAGATTAAACGTTGAAATTAGAAGCCTATGAAATAAGCTGGGATCCCTAGAAAATCAGTGCACAGCTTATTGTAAATTTGATTATGAATTTTTTAGGCACTAAGTAGACAAAATTACTGTTAATCACATGTAAATTGAGATACTGGAACTAATCCACTGAAATTAGTGGGATTTTTGCCATTGATTTCCACAAGAGCAGGATCGGGCCTGCTCTGAGCAAGGAAGGGGAGGTGGAAAATTAATGTCTTGAAGAAGACAGACCTAGGCCAGGTCTCACTATCAAAATGATGGATGGCTCAGTAAGTAACCAACCCTCGACTCTTCTTCTCTCCCTAAAAAAGACATCATTAGCTGAAAATCTGTGCCAAGCTCAAGTGGCACTTCTGTTAAAAAAAGTTAAATTTTTGATAGTATGATGTATGAATATCAAAGGTCAAAACCGGAAACTCATTTACTGGATATGTGCAAATGAAACGTTTGGTAACTGGCACAAAGAGTAGAAATTCAGTCTGTAATGGGGTGTCAACAGAAGGGTTGCAAGTGTTGCTATGGGGTGCCCTGGCCTTTTCTGCCTGCCGTGTTCGGATGGCGTGGGTAACCTGCAGACACATTGCAGCCTGAAGTCATGTAAGCATCCTTACTGTGGACAGAGGTTCCTTAAGAATAGCTAATATGTTCAGGTAATATAGGGACAGAACCTCAGAATTAAAAGTAAAAATCAGCTGCATTTCAGAGTGAAACAACTGCAAGCTAAAGAAAGATTTTTTTACTATCCAGAGTTGAGCCTCAGTATGTATTTACCTACTGTAGCATTTGGGAATAAGTAGGCACAGCTTATGAATCAATTATTGATGATGCTGTAACCCCCTCCATGGCGGGCCAGAATGCACAAATGGCCTTTGCACTTTTAAGGTACAACCATCCAATATTGATCACTATTTTCTATGCTGTTTAACCTCGTGCACAAATCATTATCAGCTCACATCTATGGAGGCAGAGATTCCCTAATTCTCCTTTCCCCCTTTCCTGGACTCAGCACAGCAACCAAGGGCAGAATGAGGAGGGAAGTTAATAATCCCTTTAAGCTGCCTCTGCACCATATTCTCAGGCTATTGGAGATCCTTGGCAAGAATTCATCTTGAGCCTGGCTCTGCACTGCTCTAACTGAGTCCTCATTCCTGAGGACTCATTCGAACAATGACAGCCATCGGCCATGGCTTAGCAGCCACGCTGCTCCGTCTGTTTTCTCCTGTTGCATATGCCAAAGCCTGGTGGAAGTGTCTTTACCCTGCCTGAGAAATCCCTTACATAAGGTATATTCCCCAGAGGCCCTTTATGCATGATTTACAGCGTCATTATGCTATCACGCAGCCATAAAACCCATAAAGTGCCAAGCACTGAAAGCAAGACTCACACAGGCTCACGCTCTCCTCTAGCTGCTCCTCTACCTCCTGAATATGTGGAGAACAAACCGCCTCCCCCCACCTCCATGATCCAACTCGATGCCCTGGCAGGTCGCAGTGGGTTGCCAACCGGTTGCACGTTGCACGTGATGCCCCTGAGGGAGAAGAGGGCTGGAGAGCCCCCGGCAGATGCGGGCATGCCTGCATTCAAGGTTGCATACAAGCACCATGGCTCTTCCCGCACCATCTGATGCTAGAAAGTTTTCTTCTGTCAGCAGACAAGCCACTGCACGGTCTCAGCTGTCAAAGAAGAAGAAGCCTGAGAGTCTAGGCAAATATGAATTAAACACGACTGCTCGGGTACTGTGTTATGACAAGCATATTTCCATCCATTATTTTCAGCTACCCAACAAGAAATCATTTCGATATCACTGGCTAACTCTATATACTCACTCATTTGAATATAATGACTTTGGTTTCATCTGAAGACTTAAAATTCCTCTGGGCACATAGGATATTTTTTAAAATCTTTGCGAATTGAAAAATTTAGTAGCCATGGTTGATTTCCCATTTTGATGGGTACATTGCTCTCTTAGCTATCTCTCAGGCAGAGTATATCACCTGAAGTGTGAAGTTCTATAAGCACAAATTATGCCTGATACTGAGATGCCTTCTTTTTTTTTTCCCCTAATTAGTAAAGTTAATTTGATTTAAATGGCAGTTCTGCTGAGGTACTTGTATTTATTCCACTTTGAATTCACGAACGTTGTGAAAATGTTTTCAAAATATTAAATGAAGCTATATGTTTCCTGTGGTCAGGCAAAAAAAAACCCAACCCAAATTATTACTTGAACATGCTATTCCCAGACATTTTGAGAGGGCTTGCTTTGCTTTATTCACAGGCTTTGATATTTTAGGACTGGTGACTTCTCTTATGTGGCAGAAAATTGCAAGTTTCATCTAGGAAGACACAAGAAAAAACATAAATCCCTTTATGAGAAACATGTTGTCCTAAGACACTTTTCCAGTCTAGTGTGTTTGCAGATTCCTGTGGGTCCCAGCACTCCTACTATGGGGACCACGAAAGGCAAGCAAAACCAGCATGCCCACTGCCAGTAGATTTTCATTGGCTGTGCAGAGATCCCCATCTCCAGCGATGAATCCTTAAGGGTCCACAAATTGAAAAATGTTGAAAACCACAGCCCTAGGAATTGCGCTCCTACCTTGGAGCTATCTTTGCTAATTGGGCAGAGCTGACAAGGAGGTCCAATATGGTGAAGAGAGATCCCCAGATTATTAACGACGTGATGGCATCTGGAAGTTTTGTAGAGCAATAGAGGCACAGCTCTAATCAAGGACTTTTTCAGCCTCTTGTATAGCCCATCTGTTAAAGATTTAGCATATTATATATAAAGCCCTCAGCAACTGACTTTGATGTATGTTCAACTGTGAAACATCTTTTGTAACTAACATAAAGAAATTATTGTTTATTATCTGCTAGGTCCTTAGAATGGAATCTCCACAAAAGTCACCAAAGTAAATGATCTATGTTTTCCATATCTATGAAATATTGATATCAGATGGAATTACTCTGCTATCCAAAGCCCACTAAGTCATGGACGTTTTTTTCTGGATTTCACTAGGATTCTAATTATGGCCAAACTCTGCATAAGGCAAAGGAGACGTGTTAAACTTAGGGTACTCGGGTTTTAGGTGGGAAATAGGAAACAATGTGGTGCAAACATAACTACATTTCTATCTGATATGAAGTGATTTATTGGAAGTATTAGAATACAATTTATTGCAAAGTATTGAAGCAGTTTGTTCTTTGCTTTTCCCCTTCACTTGGTGCAGCACAAGCAGAGTAAGGGATGTGTCCTGGCTGAATTCCAGTTTGGGAAATTACATTTTGCCTGACCCTAAATTCACCCTACAGTGCCAAAAAAGAATAAAAAGCCTCCAGTCCTAAATCATTCTTCATTGCTGTAATTATTAATCAGCAGGTACATCTGATGGCTTCCTTTAGTTTTGGGAAAAATAGATCATTTGTTTTCAGGGCTCTTTATTAAGTTATTATGCTTTCGTTCTCCAGAATGAAAAACATACTATGAATATAAAATTGTTTTGGGGAAGCCTTTGTTTGTTTCTGAGCCTGTCCACATCTTCAGTAACTGATAGAGTAATATAATCTCCTTGCCTCAAATTTGTTTTCAGTGTTTGACTTAGCAAAGAGTTCCTTCCCCTGTTCTTCCTCAAACCTCCCATTTAATTCATGGAGGGCTTGTCTGGGTTAAAAGTGTGTGCAAATCAGTCAGGATTTCAGCATTTGGCCCTTATGGCTGCCATGGCTTGTCAGCATTGGCTTCTCAAGGACAGTTGCCTGAGCAGTTGCCAAAATGCCACCGTGCAAAGGTTAGGAGACTACCTCTGGGTACCTGACAATGGTCTGCAGAACCTGGCAGAGCGTTTTGCTGTTCCAGGGTTTTGCTGTTTTGCTCAAGCATGTAATGTGCTGAGCTCCATGGATTGGGAACACTCATTTGAGGTGATGTTTCAGCAAGTGGCTTTCCTCCTGTAGCTGGGTCAGGAATGTTTTTCCCTAAGCTTTTGACAGGAAGGATGAATTACTGTGGTCTCTCGTGTTGCTTCTCCATGATATACATTAGTGTTCCTATTAAGATGCTGGGAGCAGGTGATGAAGGAGTGTGAGGAGTACATGCCACATGGCATCAAGCCCCCACCCATGCCCCCAGACTGTGTGCACGTGCTGTGAGGATGTGGAGGTGCCAGGGAGGAGCACACAGCCCCGGTGCAGTACCGGGTGCTCGCCGGGATGTTTTCGGTACTTCCCAGAGATTTTTGTCTTCTTAAATGCCAATGGTCGTCAGATGGAAATGAAACTAAGCTGTTGATCAGTTCCTACAGTATCAGGGCTAGTGAATCCCAGGTCTAGAATGCCCTTCCAAGCCTGCTTTAGATCCAGCTTTAATTCCCCTGAAGTTAGGTTAAAGTCACATTAACAGATCTCCATGTTTCTTCCTTAGCTATGCAAACCAACAGCTTTCTTGAAATTGATAAATAAGAGTGATGCAATCACTGCTTAATTTTTGTGTGTGTGTTTTTATTGTTTGCAGTTGGAGCAGGGCAGCTCTGCAATGGAAGAAGTCACAAAGATTCTGTCGTTTTTAAGGTGGACTATGCTGAGCACTTTCATTGAGAGATAATAGACTCTAAAATTGCCTAGTTTTGATTTACAGACATAAATTAGTAATAAAAGTCTCTAATGACTTTAAGCATTTTGCGTTGGTAATTAAGTTGTAAAGGGGGCTATAAATGGATGGGAAGAAGAGAATATGTTCCTGTTAATATTTATTATACACATTACAGGCTTGACTTAAATATTTGAGAAGAGGGGAGACCCTTTGCACTAGGCAAGGAACAATGCCACACTGAGTGACAGACCCTGCCCTGAAGAGTCTACAGTTTCCAGAAAGAAATAAAGCTTGCAGAGAGTTGAAGTAATTTCCTCGGATAACACTGTTAGTTCTCACCAAGGATGCTGCTTCCAGGTCCATGACCCTGTCCACTGCACAGCAGTTGCTGCACAGGACATAAAGGACAGGAATTATAAGATATCAAGTTCCCACAATACTAAATAGAGAAATATTTTTACTTGTGTTCATAACAGGTTCATTGTGCAAAAAAGAGTGTTTGTGCTTAGACATCCACCTCAGTAATATGTGAGGGGTCACTTAGTCTTGCCAGCAGATGCTGTAACGTTCCAGAAAAATGCATAGAAGAGATTGACAAAATCAGGATCTTCTAAGAGGATCGCGTAGCTATATTTTCCTTTTCAGTGGAAAATGGCAGTTGCCTACCTGAATGTTCAGAAACCATCAAAAAGATCTCGAGAGACATACAATTGATCTTAAAATCATGGAATATATAAATAATACAATAGTAATTGTAGTAAAGGCCTGATACTTGTATGTATTTAATATAAAACTTACGAAACGTGTGGTATGCACATCAAAGCTTCCTCTGTAACTGTAAGTTAAACTTTCTTTTTAATGAAAACTGAGAACTTACTGGAATCACTTGGCCCTGGCATGGATGGCTTTCAGAAAATACCACATATTGCAAGACTCACTATGAAAAGCCAGAACCAATAATTGAGATACGGTCAAAGAACATTTCAGCCTTTACTGGACATCTTCAATCCCTGTAATGCAAGTTTGCTCACCTCAAAAAAATCTTTTTCATTATGTAATTACTCATAATTAAAAATGTACTTCTCATTTCTAGATTGATTTTTTTTTTATAGTATCACCCTCCAGCAACAGTATCTTCTTATGCATTTTTCTGGCATTAATTACCTCCCTGTCAAAGTTTTTGAAGACAGGACATGACTAAGTTTTTGTCTTCTGTGAAGAAACTCTGTGCATCTCCCATGTACACAAGGCCAACATTTAAAACATCTAGAAACACATACTTAGTTTCTTCCTTATCATGCTTCTTTGCTTTCTGAAGAAGGAAACCAAAAGCTTTTGCTAAATAGGGAAAAAAACCCACCTAGATTTGTTTTAAAATGTCCTGGATTGGGTGACAAAGTTAGATTGTTAGCCAAGAAATATTTCAGATATTCATTCACAGATTTACAAAATAGAACACAACAAAAATGAATGTGTAACTCGTGTCTGGCTTTTCCTGACCTTGAAAGTTCATAAATGAATATTAACCCCAAAGTTCAAGAAAACTGCAATAGAGATGTACTCAGACTGCTGACAATTTCTGAGAGAAACTCGCAAAGATCAGTATTATAGATTTTGATGAGGGGAAGGGTTTTGCAAAGAGGTGGTATTGGCTTATAAACATCCTCTCCATGGGCAGGGGCGAAACAAGAACAGAAATTGCTTAGGACATGCCTTAAAGCTCAGCAAGTTTTTGAAGGGATATGTTCATGTATCTGCTCATCTGAAACAAAGCAAAAAATCACTGAGTGATTGATTTTAACCCCAGCATAAAAACATTTTATATTTTTGTTTTGCATTGCTCTAGATGCTATACGGTGGTTGAGTACTAAATAAACAAAGATAAATTAAGTCATTCACTCTCAGAAACTTCAGAAGTGAAGTGATACAGTGTTGGTGATAACCACCTCGTCTTACACAAAGTACTTTTGCTTGCTTTCGTAGGAAGATCACAAAAAGAGACAATCTTACCCAGTTCACTAATTAAATTAACAAGATGAGTGAATATACATTAATAATACATAATTCAGATGCTTTTCACCTCCATCATGAACAGATTTTATGAGATTTTAAGTATTTATTATGGTGGTTTCTCAATATGAAATATAACTCCTAGGACCCAATGTCAAATTTAGGGCTCTGATTTTCCACCCAGGTTTCTCCAGTTCTTGCTGATGTCAATCACAATTCTCATGGATGCTATTAGTTAAATAACATGGTGTACAATATCCCAGAGTAAAGTGGTAGATACCTGGAATTGTCTCCAATGTGTAAATGTGTATCAATATTTGAATCCTCTTTATGTTGCTGGATGTATCAGAATACTGTATAAGAACATCCTGACTGTCTCAAACAGAATGTCTATTATCGTGGTTTAACCCCAGCTGGCAGCTAGAACCATGCAGCTGCCCACTCACTCCCCCAGTTTGGATGGGGGAGAGAATCAGAAGAGTGAAAGTGAGAAAAAACTCATGGGTTCAGATAAATGGTTTAGTAGGAAGAGCAGAAGCCGTGCACGCAAGCAAAGCAGAACAAGGAATTCATTCACTACTACCCATGGGCAGGCAGGTGTTCAGCCATCTCCAAGAAAGCAGGGCTCCGTCATGCGTCATGGTGACTTGGGAAGACAAACGCCATAACTCCAAATGTCCCTCCTTCCTCCTTCTTCCCCCAGCTTTACATGAGCGTGACGTCACATGGCATGGGATATTTCTTTGTTCAGTTGGGGTCAGCTGTCCTGGCTGTGTTCCCTCCCAACTTCTTGTCCTCCCACCCCCACAGCCTACGCACTGGTGGGGTGGTGTGAGTAGCAGAAAAGGCCTTGACTGCTTAGCAACAACCAGAAACGCCGGTGTACTATCAACACGCTTCCCATCCCAAAACCAAAACATAGCACTATACCAGCTGCTAAAAAACAAGTTAACTCCATCCCAGCTGAAACCATGACATTGTCTAGTCCAGTAACCTATGGCTGACAAAGCCAAATAGCAGATGCTTAGGGAAACAGTATAAGAAAGTGGGAAAGAATCAAATAATTTTTGCACTGGGCCACACGCTTAAACTCTGGTCTGGTGGTCTAGTGTTACTTGGTTGCTTATTTTCCAGACGGCTTCCTACAAAGTCAAAGAAAGAATACCGTGTAAGCTGAAGGTCGCATCTACACTAGTGTTTTGATTTAAAGTAATAATAAAATTTTTACAGAATTTCAAGTTGTCTCCTTTAACCAGGTACTGGTTTGATTCACAGCATAGCTTTGGTGCATGTGAGTAAGATTACTTTGAGAGCAGACTAAATAAGAAACTCTCCTCCTGGTTTGTATTAGATGCACTCAAAATCCAGATGGAGTCGTAAGGCTACAAATAACTGAGTGGTGCTTTGAATGGCTTTGAAACACAGGCGTGATGGGGAAGTTCAGCCCAGAGGACCAGGCTGAATCTAACCTGAAATAAAATCCTGTAATTGTATATAGTGTAAATGCAGAGACTTCAATACCGACCTCTCAGGCTATGTCTGAGAGGGCAAAGCTGCAACTCTTTCTTGAACTACTGAGCTGCAAACCAGTCTCTTTCCACTGTCTTTGTGGAAAGAGACTTTAGCATAAGGAACTCCATAAAAACCATGACTGATGGGAATTCATGAACTTATGTAGCAGCAGTTAATATTAAACAATATTACCTACATATCCACCTCTCAGACATAATTTTAGAAGCTGCTGTCTTCTTGTTCACTGGAAACAAAATTTAGCTAAGAAGTCTAAAGCAACAAAAAGCAAAAGGAGAAAGCTCCTTTTTCTCTGAAATTGTCCTACATAGTTCACCAATTAGTTTCTTTGACATTGAATTTATTGGAATTCTGGATATTTTCAGTGATATTAATGATTCACCTTACAAAAATAGAAAAAGTAGTATTTATACGGCAGGGCAGCAGGTTGCAGGTACTGTTTAGTACCTAATAACCTGCTTCAGAGAGGAGGAAAAAACGACAGCAAAAAGGGACTGCTTGGTTACAGAGTGGCTGCGAAGTCCCCTTTCCATGCTGCGTAGTCACATCCTGGACCTCCACGTCAGAATTCCCCTGTGTGGCATCTGGCACGTGTGGGAAGGTGTACGTACAGCCACACTGGTGTGTAACCGTCTAGAAACCAGCTGATAATGCGGGATGTATTGTAAGCTGCTGTTGCTCTGAGCAGCAATAACTAGCTGCCTGGCTCGGGGAATTGTAGGGCACCAATCACTGTAGAATCTAAGTGCCAATAATGCTTAACATTTATTTTACACTTTACAGAGTTAAAGTGCTGTAGGAACATTAGCTAATTAATTATTGCATCTCCCTTGTGAGGTGGGTCGGTTGGTAAGTATTAGTCCCATGTTACAGATAGGAAAACTGAGATGCAGTGTTTTCCCCTTTTATTTTTCTACTGCATTCTGTAAAGCTCCAGGCACTCTCTAGAGGAGTTTGTTTCAAGTTACTTGCCCAAAGCCACTACTCAAGTTGGGGGCCTAGGCAGTATTATAAAATTGGACTTGTGGTTCCCTGTCTGTCGCTCATTCCTCCACTCACTACACGGCTTGTTTCTGGATGGTAAGGAGACTCTTACATTGCAGCAATCATCACATGAAAAAAGCAAACAAACCAGATATAAAGCAACAAACCCAGTGCTCTGATAGATCTGGTCTGTCTAGAACTCCAAGCAACTTCTCTGGGTACTCTGCTACCTCTACTACAGGTTTCCCATACAGCACGCATACATAGGGTAGATAGACAATGGCTTTTGCATAGGCATCCAGAGACAACTAGAGAACCTTGCAAGAAACGGGAGCTGTGCTTCTCGTTTAACCTGCTGCTTGGGAAGCCCAGATCTGTGAAGGGACTGGAATACCTGAAAACTCAGTAATATTTCTGAAAGCTTTGCACAGTGTCATACCGTTCAGCATTCAAATCACTGGAAGTGGCCCTAAAGTTCAAACACTGACTTTGTTGCTTGAATCCAGGTTCTAGCAGAAATCAAATTTCTATTGGGCTTCGTGGTTTTTTGGGAACCACTCTCAGGGGCTTGCTAGCACTTGGAGATGCAGCCCTTTGATTCCTCTATGGGTTACATTAGTAAACCAAGAACATTCATAGGTGTTGACATCAACATGACATCATTGACCTAAGTCAAAACTTCTTAGAGTTTACAAAACCACCAGACCTCTTCAGCAGCAAAACTTTATGGTTTTCAGAAGCAATTGGCTTCTCCTTTCAGTCTGCTAGTGCGTTCCGTTTAATTCTCCTTTGAGTTCTGAACTTTGTTTATGAAGTAAAAGCCTTCAATCTGAACCCTGCAAGAGGGAAGGGGGTGTTTTCTACCTGTCATTGCAATTACAGCCCAGAACAAAAAAGGCAAGGCTGATACACTGAGCACCCACTAAATTATGATAGTTTCTGGTAATGAAAGGGTTCTGAAATGTGGGAGCTGTAAGGTGGCTATAGGTGCAGCACCCCAAACATTGCTCTGCCTGGGATGAGAACATTGCAAAAGTCAAGTGAGCGTGACGGAGCATACATTAGTATTTTAATGAAAATGGTCCAAAATATTGAGTGATGAAAGACATGCTTAAGGAGTGAGATATTTGGAACTACTTGAATCTGTGAACTATACTTCCATGGATATGTTCTTACTTGTAGGGCTCTGACCTCCTCCGTGTTGGGTATTGTTGAAGAGAAAATAATCTGACCATAGACAGTAAATGGAGAATCCCTCTACTTTGACTTGTACAGGCTATATCTGGAATTCGTAAAGGGTCCGTCCCAGGAATTTAGCAATTATAAGTCCGGCCCCCAAATCATCTGATGAATACTGGGTTATTATTTGCTAGTCANCTCTACTTTGACTTGTACAGGCTATATCTGGAATTCGTAAAGGGTCTGTCCCAGGAATTTAGCAATTATAAGTCCGACCCCCAAATCATCTGATGAATACTGGGTTATTATTTGCTAGTCACCTTTTGGTAAGCCCAGATAGGATTTTCANACCTTTTGGTAAGCCCAGATAGTATTTTCAGCCTTGCCTTTGTAGTTCTTCACACTGAAAGTGTAATTTGTCTTTTTTTTCATTCGTAGCTGTGAATCTGATCTACTCGCATGTGTCTAACAGCTGATACTTTAAAAAAAAACACTCCAGGATTCACAAGACCCGGCAATTTCAAAATGCAATTCATAAAGCTAATTACAATTCTTCATGTAAGTAGAACTAATTACATGTATGTACTTGACCTTTAAACACCAGTTCAGTTTTCTCTCTGTGACTTTTGTATTTTTAATTTCTTCACCTCTTTGTTTATTGTTCTTAATCAAATTGTGCCCTCAAGTGATTAAGAACTCAAATTAAGGTTTCATTGTTTTCTTTAAGCGTGTGATGGAGAGAAGAGGGTTAATGCAAACACTTTCATGTGTTTATTTTAAAAATTCAGATTATTAGTTTGGTTGATTTAAATACTTCTTCAAAGTGTTAACAATACAAATATTGCTGTATTATGCTAGTAGACAAGATCCAATGATGAGATTTTTTCCTATAAAATTATTATAGATAATGTAATAGCAAGGTGTCTTCTTTAATTAAGCAAGGTGTAAATCAAAAAATGCATAATGAAGAGTGCACTTGATTTCAAAAATCCCTTTAAATAAGATAATGCCTAATCAGTAGCATAAACAAGATTATAAAAAAAATCATATTTAACTTCTTGTTCTGGCAGCAGCCTTTGAAAAACTGTTTCTGGTAGCCTTCCCTGGCATTCACTAAGTCTTGGCAGCCTTGGCAAACTGGCAGGAAAGAGGATGCAGATATTATCTAATTCAAACGTCTGAATCATTGCGCATTGGCTCCGCCAATCTTTACATCCTACCCCCGGGTTCTCCTGCGCCGTCCATCACTGCCACGCTGGGCATTGGGCTGGTGCCTGCAGCTAATGAATACTCCATTTCCTCCTCTCGTTTCATCTCGCCTATCAAGATGGAAATGTGAAATACTGTACGTTGAATCTCATCCTGCCTCTTACCATCAACATAACTGTGAAGCGATGTCAAAGAGGGGGAGGCTTGGATGGATGGTTTTGGGCTGCTCTCCCTCCTGACCTAGTGCCTCTTCTGGAAAGCTAACACCACTTGCTGTGGGCAAGTTGTAATATGGTTTGTTTAACAGGGTAAATCATGCTTTTATCACTGGAAATAAGATGTGGTGGAGACATGTTGTCATGGTTACTTAGCCATTTCCCCAGAGTCACAACACCAGTGTCCCAGAGGGGACATAATTCTATTTTATGCATATGCATGAGGCTAGCAGGTGCTTTGGCACCTTAATTATATATTTTTTAAATGGCTAACTGTAAAATTGTGGCAGAAACACGGAGCAAAAAGGATAAGAAATGGACTTGGAAAGCAGGCACAAATAAGATTGTGAGGGAAAGGAAAAAAAGAATCCAGGTTTCTGAAGGCCGCTGCCAGAATTTAAAATTAAGTAAATAAATATGTTTCCTAATTATGTAGGAAAGACAAGGAGATACTGGAAAATATAATCTCCAGGTAGGAGGGTATGTGAAAGAAACTTTACAGAATTGAATTCTTATATGAAATTTTTCTATAGGAAAGTTACTCAGCTGATGGAAATGGCAAGAAGAGTGGGAGTGAGAGAAACAAGAATGAATAAAATATTAATAACTCTTAAATAATTCAATAAAGCCCCCCAAAACAACAATAAAACATGTAACTACAGAAACTATTGGAAACTGATTGGTATCATCAGATGACTACTTTCATGCCTGTTGAAGAGGTTTTGTAAGTTACTGCACTTCATTAAGCTGCTCTCTCCTCGTGTCAGTCATGACCTCCCAGCTCCTGCTGTTCCAGGTGTTAATTACTGTCCCTCAGTTAAAAAGGCTACCTATTTTTAGCTCAGTACAATAGAAAGTAAAACAGCTTTAAGGTAAAATAACTTGTAAGGACAGATTTCCAAAATTACCTTCAGATATATCAGCTGCTCTTTAATTACTGTACATACAGTACAAGTCTGTGTGTGTTTTTACAGGCAACTGATATTTAGGCATTTGTTGATGTGTCCAACAAGATGAAATCACAAAATCTGGAAAACCTCTGCATACTGATACCTGTCGTACAGGAAAGGTACCGTGCTGAAAGAACAACCATTTACAACTAGTTCACCTTATGTGTGTCTCCTACCACTGAAACACAAAATTTGCTTTACCACTGCTGATCATGTTAGGGATGTTTTGGACTTAATCAAAGATTTCTGGAGTTGACAGGAATAAACTTATTCACATAATAAGCCATGAAGAATTTTTCTGAGCAATGTCCCAGATCTTTTCACTGTACTTCACTTCCTTCTTAAAGGAAACCCTTATTTCATGAAAAATTTCAAAATTTCAAAATTGATTTTTATTTGGTGGGAATGAAAATGACGCTGTTCACAATTTCTGTGAGTTACTTTAAGTCAGATGAGGCATTATTTTCTTTTGAGGACATTCACTTGGGATGTGAGATGGTTCTATTCTGTTGCATGGATATGTGGAAACACACATGATCTTTCTCTCCCCCTCCACTTCTCCTCCTTCTCGCTTAATTTTTGCCAAAATTGATATGTTTCCACAAAATATTTTCTTTTTGGCAGAAAACTGCATTCCAGTGAGCATTTTTATCAAATCTTTTAAATTGCTCTGTCTTTATGATCTCGAGCATCTTTCTTTAAGAGCATCGCATCAGGCTGTGCTTTCATAGAATCATAGAAT